>CM053598.1:61139000-61141500 GCA_028646575.1 Pseudocheirus occidentalis | reverse complement strand
AGTCACTTAACCCCAACTGCCCTGCCCTCCCCACTCCAAAAAGGAAAATAAAATTTAAAAAAAGGTCAAGGTCTCCCACTGCATCAGTGCCATTTCCAGTTGTCCTAATCTATATCTGGCCACTGGACCCAGATGGTTCCAGAGGAGAGTGAGGCAGGTGACTTTGCACAGCCTTCCCTCACTTAAATCCAATTCACTTTCAAGTCATGCCACCACCTTCCTGATATCATGGTCCTCTTCAAGAATAAAGGACAAACAACAGTCTCAACACATGAGGCAGTGGATAAGACAAACCAACACTGTTCTTGGGGTCAGGTATAGATAGCTCCAACTCTGTTTGTAAGTCTCTTATGAGTTCATTTAGCATGATGGGATTTTTTTGGAGTCTGTCCATCACTGAACAAACTAATAAAAATTAATTTCTGAGCCTGCAAAGCTAAGGTCTTGAGATGGTAATGGGTGGGGACCACAATTACTACTAAATATTAGTACTAGTGTTGATAATATGGCAACTACATTATTTGTTTGGGACATAAATGAATAATTTTTATATGTTAGCACCAGATATCACTTCACTGGTGGTTCTCCAAAACAGTATTAGTTTTCCCAGAATAGAGAAAAAAACTGGTGGGAGAGGGTTTGGCATATCTTGTTGCATTAGATGCAACATATATCTTCATCTGTCCTCGTCATCTAGTGATCAATGGATGAAAAAGTTTGAAAACTGCTTCTCTGTACTAAAGAAGAGACTGTCCTTTGATCATTTGGGCCAATTATTGATCTGTGATATCTTCCCCATTATTTAAAGAAACGTTAGATTTATCTTCATCTCCTCGTACAAAACTCAAGAAACATGCCTCACCTGCCTTGATGTTTTGTTTTCTGAAGATATGTTTCACTTTCTTCTCCTGATTTACAAAGTAAAGAAAACCAGAAGATACTCTCTCTCCCTTTAAACAGAGGAAAATGGAAAGAAAATGGATGGGCTTTTAGAAAAGTAAACTTGGTAACAAAAAACAAAGAAATTTCAAGGAACATACACATAAGACAAACACACTTGTTTTTTAAGTGCTTCTCTCTTCAGAGACAGGCTTATTTTTTCTGAGAAAAAATACAAGTTTTCTTTTCTAGGGCACCCAGTTTTTGGTGTTAGTGATGTCAATGACAATGGTTCTCCGGTATTTTCTCTGATCTCTTTCCTTCCATCACTTCTTCATGCCTAATACAAAGGGTCACCAATTCAAAAGAGGTTTAATGATACAGAAGTAAAACAGATGGTAATGTTAAGTATGCACTCATTGCTCATGATCTTTTCCCCTTAAATTTCTTTTGTTCTCTTCATTTCTGAAAACACAAGAGCAAAAGTCACACTAAGCAACATTTCATAACACAATTTTTAAACAGAAAAATTCAGCAACACAAGTAAGTGCTAATTATCTTACCTTTTTGCATTTTGGAAGGCAATTTTGCTGTCAACTTTTTTATCTCCAAAAATTCTATGTTCTGCTACACTGTGTGATTGATATCTTAAAGCAATAAATAAAGGGCAATGAGAAAGTTATAATTTTTCAGTCACAGTCACAATTCTTCAATCTAGTTTCCTGTGAAGACTGATTAAAATCATGTGTCTGAATATCCTCATTCAAAATTATCTTTGATGCCATGGGTCCATTTGAAATGAATTAAAAGGGATGAGACAGTTGCACAAATCTATCTACAAAAGCAAGCAATAAAAAAACCACTTATTAAATGTTTACTGTGTGCCAGGTACTGTGCAAAGTGCTCAAGAGAGGAAGAAAAAGCAAAAAAAAACAAAAAACAAAAAAACCAGTTCCTCTGTCTTCAAACAGCTGATAATCAAATGGAAGGGCCAGGGAAATAACTCGTGTGAGTAATGAATCCACACTATATGAAATTATAATTATGCAAAATGTGGTCATCAGTTCCAGTTCAGTGGAAATATGCATGTGAATCAGAATCACTTAATGGGATTCCTCACTTGCATTAATCAGGAGGTTCTATATTGGTGTGACTGGGATGGTGAGGAAAGAGCATTCCACCTATGGGGGCCAGTCAGTGCAAAAGCAATAAGAGCAGAAAGGTGAAGAACAACAATAGGAAAGGAAAGGTGGACCACTGTATGTGCAGGGAAATGAAGAACAGAAAGACAAGAAGGAACCATGTTATGAAAAACATTAAATGCTAAACAGAGGACTTTGTATTTGATCTTGGGGGCAATAGGGAGTCACTGGAATTCACTAAATGGGGTAGTGACATGGTCAGAACTGTGCTTTGGGAAAAACACAGAGCTGAGGGGAGGATGGATTACAGTGGGGAGGGGGAAACAAATGAGAAGGCTAAGGACAACTCTAGTCTCTTTCACAACAGTGGATCACAGGAGATGAAGGCACAGGGAAGAGGCCAAGTCCCACAAAAGGGTACCTTGGTCTTAAGGAAGTAGTGAGTGGACTTTACATAAGAAGTCCCTAGCAGACGGGGG
>CM053598.1:61127982-61138900 GCA_028646575.1 Pseudocheirus occidentalis | reverse complement strand
AAGAAGAGGGCTCAGAGGATCCAGGAGATGATGTCCACAGGTTTCTGGATGAGGGTAACCACACAATAAAAATACATACAAATCCCTTTCCTAATCTGGTTGTCTCTGGTATGAGCTCTACAACAATAAAAAGAAGCATACTTTACTTAGAATCAAACAGCATTGTAGAAGATTGGATGTGACTGTAAAGTAATGAAACTGATTTCCATTTACTACACCACAGAAATCAATCTCATTACTTTATAGTCACACCTTGATCATCCGTCCATCTTAGCTTACAATAACAAAAGAACATAAATAAGCAATTAAAATATTTGGTGTAAAAAAAGAGTATTTTAAAGAACTATTTTATGAAATATTTCATTATTTTTAGAATAGGAGCCATTAATTACAGTACTTTAAAAATCTTTCATTTTATAATTTTCGTTTTGAATCTAACACCAAATACAATGGGCATTTGCATATACATAGTAGAACCAAAAAAGAGGATTGTACATGATAATGCAGGTTAAAAGAGTCTTTAAAACAATGGTTCCTAACCTTTTGGGGACCCCTTCAGCAGTCTGGTGATGCCCAGAGACTCCTCAAATATGTGCTACCAACATTAATAATAGAGGAAATGCCAAGTTTCATTTAGAGGCCAATAAAAAATAAAAGATGTGTTTTTTCCCACGCAAGTTTACAGACCCCCTGAAAAGGACTCATGGTTGTGGGCCCATGGATCCCAGGTTAACAGTTTCTTGCTTTAAAATACGGGTTGCATGACAATATACTAAAACTAACAGTCTCTGTGTATTTATTTCTTACAATTTTTTATCTGTATACATCCAAATAAGTATCCACAGGTCATCTGAATTATTAAAATGAACAAAAGTGTGGACATCTGAGTGTCTCCACTTTTATATGAAAAACAATATTTGAGAGGGCATTTGAGTCAATAAAAAAAGAGACAGTATAAAAAAAGCTATTTCTGCTTATTTAGAATTTCTCTATTTCTCAATCTGCTATTTTCAGACTTTGGCCAAGCCAAATTCATAATGGCTATGTATATACACAGTTTCAAATGTTAAAAAAAGTATAAAAAGTAAAGAAATCTGAAAATAGCCTTAAAAAGAAAACTCACGCCCTACATACAAATCTGCAAAAGCTGAAAAAGTGGTAGAACTGGTTATTTTCTTAAATGTTCACTCACTTTAAATTTTACCTTTGGGTTAGAAAACATCAGTAAATCTACTCACTTCCTTTCTGATCACTTTCTAAAAAGTTCTAAATGCGTAAAATTATGGTTTTAAATAGAAAAGACCTACTGACTTTCACTGTCCTCTATATCAATTTCTACTAGGCTATACAAGGACCATGTCTGGGTGTAGGTGTAATGAGAAGGTTAAGATCTATTTTTAAAACTCCCAAATGAATGGCTGTTGTCAGTGTAAAGGGCCAAGGATAGCACAGTCCATTAGGTGGCACCCACTACTCCAGGTTGGAAGAGAATAGGAGAGAGGTACCACAAGATTGGAAGAAGGTAAATGTTGCCCAGATTTTCATAAAAGGCAAGAGAACTGAGTTTGCAAGCTATCGACCAATGGACTTTGATTCCTGAGAAAATTATAGAATGAATCAGTCATTAAAGAGATGATGAATACCTAGAAAAGGAAGTAGTGATTACAAATAGTCATCATGGCTTCATTAAGAACAGGTCATGCCAGACTAACCTCATTTCCTTTTTTGACAAGATTACTGAACTAGAAGATGAGGGAAATGTTATAAATATAATCCAGCTAGGTTTTATCAAAGCTTTTGCTAATACAGCTCATACTATTCTTGTAGAGAAGATAGAAAGGTATGGATTAGCCAACAGTACAGTCAAATGGATTCAGAACTGGTTGGAAGATGGGGCTCAAAGAATGGTTGTTAATGGTTCCATGCCAACATGGCAGGCGGTTTCCAGTAGGGTACCTTAGGGATCCAAATTTGCTGGGCCCTGTGTTGTTTTAGCTTTTTAAAATTAGGGATTTGGATAAAGGCATAAATGGTAGACTCTTCAAATTCACAGATGGCACAAAGTTGGCGGGGCTAAGTAACACTGGATGACAGAGTCAGGATCTAAAAGGACCTTGACAGGCTAGCACAATGAAAAAAAATCTAATAAAATGACATTCAGTAGACTTAAATAGATGAAAGGTCTTCTACTTGGAGAAAAAAAATCTATCTCAGAAGGGATAAACGATAAAGGAGATATGGCTAGACAATAGTTCTGAAAAAAAAATTGGGGATTTTAGTAGACTGTAATTTCAATATGTCCGAAGTGTGATGTGGTAGCCAAAAATATCAATGAAATCTTGGGCTTCATTAAGATGGTTTTTGCTTCTAGAATTAGAGAGATGAGAGTCCTACTGAACTTTAACCTCTACAGACCTCACTTGGAGTACTGTTTTAGTTCTGGCTGTCACAGTTTTAGAAGGACATTGATAAGCTTGGAAACATCCAGAAGAGGACAACCAGGACAGTGAAGGTTGCCTTGAGTTCAGGTCATTTGAGGATCATCAGTTGAAGTAACTGGGTATGTTTAGACTGAGAAGAGAAGATTTGGAAAGATATGTGATACCTTCAAGAATTTGAAAGGCTATCATATGGAGGAGAGCTTAGACTTGTTTTGGTGTTAGAGGGCAGAAGCAAAAGGATTTCATCAATGGGGGAAAGCAGTGAGAGTCAAGTTTAGGCTCAATGTCAGGAAAAATTTTCCAATTATTAGGGTTGTCCAAAAGTGGAACACATTGCCTTGAGAGAAAGTGTTTTCCCCATGTTTGGAGGTCTTCCAACAGAGACTGGATGAGTGTTAGGTATATTACAATGAAAGAAATTTCCTTTTCATCTGTGGGTTAAACTAGATGCCTGCTGAGGTCCTTTTAAACTCTTAATTCTGTGATAACATGTCAGAACAATAGCAAGGTGCTAAATCATTAGGGTTTTGCCTTGAAGTGTCCTTTAATAAATCTTCAGACCTTATTAAGAGAAATCATCATATCTTCATATGTTCTTGAACAACCCTTGATGCTGAATTTCCCTGATTCTCCTTATTGCTATGACCATTCCTTTGTCTAGGGATTGTCAACCTTAAAGATTCATTCTTTTCTTTCCTACCTTCAAAGATCTTATCTCAACCTCATGTATTTCTTTCTATACTAACTTCCTTAGTGGCTTTAACTCTCAGTTCTATATATGTGATTATCAGATCTATATTTTAATTTCTCTTTCAATCTACTGAAATTTAACACAAATTATTAGGTGTCTACTTCTGAAAGGTACTATGCTAGAATCTCAGGATACAAAGATAAAAAACTACATACTAGCTGACCTTGAAGTGTTTATAAACTAGTAAGAGAGTTAGATATTTGCACATATGATGGTAACACAAGTTGGAATTTGAACAGTGCATGATAGAGAGATCAGACACAGAAAGATGAAAAGTGTGGAGAGGGAAGGATAACCTGTAGCTAGAGTAATCAAAGAAGATGTCATGGAGGAGACAGCACTCAAGTCATGTTTGGAAGGAAGAATGTCCATTTCAGGCATGGCAGGTTGCCTACACAAATGTATGGAAACAAAAGAAAACAGGAGAAGGTCTAAGAATACCTAGCAGTCAAGTCTACTTACAGAATAAAGTGTGTCAAAACTAGTAATATGAATTCCAGGGAAATTAAGTCACTAGACTTGTGCACCAGAAAGATCAATATAATTTTGACAATTATATGAATGATAAATTAGAAAGAGTAAAGGCTGAAAGCAAAAAGGTGAATCAGGAAGCTATTACAGTAGTACTATTACAGTAGTACAGACAAAAGGCAACGAAAACTTAAACAACAGTTGTGACAGTGGGGCTAGAAATAAGGGGAGGAATATAAAAGATATTTCAGAGGTAGAATCAATGGGACATAGCAACTTACTGCCTTTAAGGAGGGTGGGACATAGAAGAATCAGAGAACTATGGAGTTTGTCTGGGTATATGAGAAGATAGAGGAAGAAACATGGAATAATGGAAAGAGAATTCAGTCTGAATGGAAAACAAAGAAGTGTCTTTGATACTTCCTTTGAACAGACCCTCTAATGATACTGTTTGCATAGAGGTTCCCAACAAATACCATTTAATTGAAAGTGTGATGCTACAAATTTCCTAGAAAAACTAAAACAAAGAACTTGTGGCAGGTGAGTGGAAGTAAGAAATCTAGTTCACAGCATCCCTTTAAAAATGGCAACAGATATGTCAAACAAAGAATTTTTAAAAAAGCCTTAGGGGTGGCTAGGTGGCACAGTAAATAGAGCACCAGGCCTAGAATCAGGAGGACTTGAGTTCAAATTTGGCCTCAGACACTTAACACTTACTAGCCATGTGACCTTGGACAAGTCACTTAACCCCAACTGCCCTACCTTCCCCCCTCCAAAAAAAAACAGCAAAAAAAAAATCCTAAGGAGAAAATCAATCCTAGAAAAATGGGGGAAAATGATAAAAGAAATGCATACACAAAAAAGTTCTAAGATGGTAAATAAACATTACAGAGTTAAAGAAAAGAAAAAGAAGACATACCTAGGGAGAAAAAAAATCAAAACTTGCAATGGCTCCAAAACCAAAATTAGCATTTCTTAAGACACTTGAATGTACATAATTAGCTCCCTAACAGTAATTAAAGATCTACCAAAAAATATACTTTTCCCCTGGAAAGACTTATATGAACTGATGCTCAGTGAAATGAGCAGGATAATATTGTATACAGTAACAACCACATTGTGCAATGACTGACTTTTACAGACTTAGCTTTTCTCAGCAAGGCAAGGATCTAAGACAACTCCAGAAGACTCCTGATGGCGAATACTATTCACATCCACAGAAAGAACTTTGGAATCTGAATGCAGATAGAAGCATACTATTTGCTCTCTTTTTCTTTCATTGTTTTATTTTATTTCTTCTTTCTCATGGTTCCTCCCATTAGTTCTTCATATCATGACTAATATGAAAATGTTTAATATGAACATATAAGTAGAGCTCATATTGGATTGCATGCTGTCTTGGGGAGGGGGAAAAAGATGGAGGGGAAGAAAATTTGAAACTAAAAATCTTGTGGAAGTGAATGTTGAAAACTAAAACTAACTAACTAACTAAATAAATATGGATACACACACATATACATTTTCAAGTTTTCACACTAAAAGAAGTTTAAGACAAGATGACAATGAAACTCAAAAACTTTAAATTATCCATGGATAATATTAATAAAGCCATGGATTTATCAAAAACATAATTGATTTGATGGAAAATAAAATGGTAGAAGTGGAAAACCAGGTAGCAAAATAAGCTTAGCAACCAATAAATGTGGAAAAATATATTAACTCTACAAAGTAAACGGAACTAGAATATAGAGCAAAAAGGTACTAGTCCCCCTTCCTTTTTCCTCTCTAAATGTTAAAAAGCAACAAATTTTAGGAAATCATACTGTAATTTTCCATGAATTGTTGAAATTAATGGACAGATAGATTAGGGATTAGATCCATGGCATATCAACAGCGATGAACCACAGGAGAGGGAGATGGGATATGGAGAACACTTTTATGGGCTTTACAGATGAAGAAAAAAGGAAGAGGATAGAGGGAATAGGATAATCAGATAAACCCAGAATAACATTCTTATGGGTAAAGAAGAAGAAAAAAATGTAAACTTTCAATACTAATAGTGGAAAGTTAGGAACAGTATTTTAATGTTATATGTGAAAATATTACTATGTGTACACAAAGAACAGTATTAGATTTATACTATGAAATAAGGTCAACCATACTATTGTGAATATAATGGAGCAGCTTAGGAAAAAAACAAATTTAGCAATTATTACCTTGAATAAAAGTGGATTTAAGCTGTCCTATAAAAAAGGATTAGAGAATGGATTTTAAAATATGAAACATGCAGATTTAAAATGAGATACTGCAATAAAATTTCCTCTTTTTCAGCTGTCTCCCAAAAATTAGGAGTTGACTAGACAAAATGGAATTCAAAACAGAAAACATTAAGCCAGAGAAACACTCAAAGTATATCTTATATAAAGACAATGAAACAATATCAATATTAATTAAATATATATTCTATGGCACAGAAACTAAAATTTAAAAGTAAACATTAATTGAAATATAAAAATATTTAGATAAAAACAGCAAGAGACTGCAACACTCCCATTAATGGAAAACTACACATAAACTAAAAGATAAGAAGCAAATTATAGTTTTTAATAGAATTCTGAAAACTTAATTTGATAGGCATATGGAGAGTACTAAATAAAAATATTACGGAATTTACTTTTTATACTAACCACATGGCTCTTTTACTGAAATTAATCACAGTATAAGATATAAATAAATATAGACGAGTTAAAATTTTAAGAACTCTCTTAAAAGGCCATAACGTAATAAAAACCAGTAAACAAGGAAAATCTGATTGAAAGATGAAAATTTAGATTGAGACTAAATAATGATTTCCTAAATAACGTTTGACTACTATGTTAAATATGATGGCAATAATAACAAAATATATCAAACCTTGTATGATACAGTAATTCTCAAGAACAAATTTGTACATCTGAACATTTATATCAATAAAAGTGAAACAAAAAAATCAATGAGTTGAACATGCACTTAAATTAGGAAAAAATCATCAACCTCACACAATCAAAAGAAATTATCAGAATTAAAGGTGAAATTAATACAACTGACAGAACTGTTTTTAAAAGCAACGTAAATGTTAAACTAATATGTAACTTAATCATAAAAAGAAGGAAACAACAAATTGCCATAAACAAAAGTGAATAGAAGGAAATTCATAAGTGAAGAAGAAAAAAGTTCTCAGAAACTGTTATACACAGTCTGCCAAATAGAAAATATAAAAGTCTAAATACCTGCATAAATATTTCTTAAAAATCCAGATTGACAAGGCATGAAACTATTGCCAAAGGAAAATTTAAACAAGTCATATAGGAATGACTATAGGAAAACAGTAACAAAATCCAGGACAAGACTTATATGAAAACAAATTTAACCAAACATCTAAAAAATAATCAATGCCATAGAAACTGTGTTCAGAAATAGGCATCATTCTATCTGATTCTTTCTGGAAAGCAAATGTTACATTGATCCCCAAACCAGGGAACAGAAAAAGAAAACCAGAGAGACCAAAATCATTAACAGATATTGATACAAAAATATTAAATGAAATGTTTGCGAATAGAACATAGGAATACATAAAATAATTTTGCTGTAACCAAGTTAGATTAGCATTAAGTAGGATATTTGCACAGGTGTATTTGATAGAGCAGTTAGGAAGAACTGAGTTTAACTCTGGCCGTAAACACTTGCCAGCCATGTGACTCTGAGCAAGTCACTTCATTCTGTCTTTAGTTTCATCTGTAAAATTTTGATAACAGCACCTATTTTATACATGGTTATTCTATCAAATGAGATAATATATGTAAAGTGCTTTGAAAAGTGCTATGTAAGTGCTGTTAGAATAATAAAAGCGATATATTTTATAATCAGTTTTTAAAAAGTAACTGGGATTTAATCAATTCAGTAAGTTCCTGGTATGGGGCTCAGTTTTCCAAAGCAGGTTAGCATTGTGCTGGAATATTCTCTCTGTCAAAAGCAGAGCAGTCAATACATCTTGATTTGCCTCAAAGACCATTTTATCCTTCAAAAGAGGAAGGAATGATAAAGGTCCATTCTATTCTGGATCACCAACAGAGAGAAACTGGGTGTTAGAGTGAAAATGATGGGAACCATGAGAGGAAATGAACACTCCCTCCTAGAATTTGCCATAGAGAAAGAGATGAAAACCAAGTACAGTCCTTTATGCAAACTAGATTTGGAGAGAGTGGATTTGAAGCATAGGCAGGATACTACAGACTAAAATTCCAAAAGAGAATTTGGCCCAGGAGGGATAGAAAATACTCAAGAATAAAATGCAGAAGGCACAAGAGGAAGCACTTCTAATGCTGAAGAAAAATAGGAATTGTCTTAGGAAACCAGTACAGAAGCACAGGGAACTCACTAACCATTTTAGATTTTTAAAAAGATATGTATAGGGGCAGTTATGTGACACAGCGGATAGAGCAATTGGCCCTGCAGTCAGGAAGGACTGAATTCAAATCCAGCCTCAGACACTTACTAGCTGTGTGACCCTAAGGTAATCACTTAATCTTGATTGCCTCAAAAAAAAGATACATACAGAAGACAGAAGCAAGGGCAAAAAATATCCTACAAATCAAGTGTTGAGAGTATGTATAATCAGAAAGCTAAGGACAAAGAGAAGGATCTTGGGGCTTTTTAGAAGGTGGACTAAAAGGACAGCACTACTGCTTGGAGTGAACAGGATGACAGAGAGAAGAGATTATTGCTCACTCTCATTCTGCTTCTGTCTTGTCCCACAAAGAGACTAAGTTTTGCATGGGAAATGACAGAACAAAACTGGCTGACACAGAGTTGGTACCAAAAACAAGAGGGAGTGCACCTGGATGCCCTTTGGCCTTGTTGCATGACATTCCCAGATGCTCATAGTAGATATGACTGAGTCACGGAGTGTGATATTAAAAGGACCACGGAAAAAGAGGCACCACAGTACCTGTGATGGGCAAATTCTGTCCAGATTTTCAAAAGATGAGAAAGGAATAAAATTGTCAAACTATCAGTTTGTGAATTTGAATTTGATTCCTGGGAAAATTCTAGAATAGATTATTAAAGATATAGTTAGTAAACATCTAGAAAAGGAAATGGTAATTACAAAGAACGAGCTTAGTTTCATCAAGAACAATTTATGCCTAGCTAATTATATTTCCTTTTTTTTTTTTTTGTCTTTTTTTATTACTAAACTGGTAGGTCAGAGACAGTTAGGTGGCATAATGGGATAGAGTTCCAAGCCTAGAGTCAGAAAGACTCATTTTTCTAAATTCAAATACAGCCTCAGACACTTACTAACTGTATGACTAATGCAAATTTGGGGGCTTTAAGAAAGGCCTAATTAAGGCGGGGGGGTGGAGCCAAAATGGCAGAGTAGAAGGAGAAAATTCCATGAGATCCCCTCACAACTACTTCCAATACTTGTAGAATATGACTCTAAACAAATTTTAGAGCTACAGAACCCACAAAGTGACAGAGAAACAAATCTCCTCCTGAGGGCAGCTTGGCAGGCCAACAGGAAGATTCTATCGCAGCACACTGGGAGTGGAGCACAGTCCTGGGGAGCCACAGGGTTTTGAAACCAGGGTGACCCCAACCAGCAGGCTGGCTGGAGCAGACTTCAGGACAGTGAATCACCAACAACTGTGGCAGTTTCTAGACTTCTCAACCCATAAACACCAAAGAGAAAGTAAAAGGTCAGTGAAGAACTCTGTTGGAACAAGGGGACTGAAGAATGTGGTCTGGCCCCCACCCCCAATGTGAGAAGTGGCAGAGGTGAGGTGGCTTCAGCTGCTGCCAAGTGGCTGCCTCCAGAGCTCCTTGTCTGCAGATCATAGGAGGACCAAGCAACCATTCAGAGGGTAATCACTCTTGCTTTGACCTGCTTGGATCTGGGTTGCTGTCTTTGGCAATGGTCCTGCAGTGAGAAACATCAGTGTGCCAGAGTGGTGTCTGTGGAGAGGGCGCCCTCCTCAGATCTCTGACAACATTTGTGAAAACCCCAGCAATTTGGGACAAAGCTCTCCACTCTGGAAGCACAGTTCTACCATGGCAAAGAGCTCAAAAGTCAAATAATTGGCTGGCAATATGAGCAAGCAGAGGAAGTGCTATCAGCCCCACAGAATCTTTTTTGGGAACAAAAAGGATCAAAACATGGAACCTGAAGAAGACAACAAAGTCAAAACTCCTGCATCAAAAGCTTCCAAGAAAAATATGAGCTGGTTACAGGCCATGGAGGAGCTCAAGAAGGATTTTGAAAATCAAGTAAAAAAACAGAAAAAATTTGGAAGAGAAATGAGAATGATGCAAGAAAATCATGAAAAGCAAGTCAACAGCCTGCTAAAGGAGGCCCCCCAAAATACTGAAGAAAATAACACCTTAAATGATAGACTAACTCAAATGGTAAGAGAGGCCCCAAAAGCCAATGAGAAAAATACCTTAAAAAGTTGAATTGACCAGATGTAAAAGGAATTTCAAAAACTCACTGAATAGAATAATTTCTTCAAAAGTAGACTGGAGCAAATAGAAGCTAATGACTTTATGAGAAATCAAGATACTATAAAACAGATCCAAACAAATGATAAAATAGAAGGCAATGTGAAATACCTCATTGGAAAAATCACTGATCTGGAAAATAGATCCAGGAGAGAGAATTTAAAAATTACTGGACAGCCTGAAAGCCATGATAAAAAAAAGAACCTAGAAATCATCCTTCAAGAAATCCTCAAGGAAAATTGCCCCTATATTCTAGAACCAGAGGATAAAATAGAAATTGAAAGAATTCACTGATCACCTCTTGAAAAAGATCCCCAAAAGAAAACTCCTAGGAATATCTTAGCCAAATTCCAGATTTCCCAGTTCAAGGAGAAAATATTATAAGCTGTCAGGAAGAAACAATCTGAGTATTGTGGAAATACAATCAGGATAACACAAGATCTAACAGCTTCTACATTAAGGGATCAAAGGGCTTGGGATATGATATTCTGGAGGGCAAAGGAGCTAGGATTAAAACCAAGAATCACCTACCCAGCAAAACTGAGTATAATGTTCCAGGGGAAAATATGGTCATTCAATGAAATAGAGGACTTTCAAGAATTCTTGATGAAAAAACCAGAGCTGAACGGAAAATCTGACTTCCAGATACAAAAGCAAGAGAAGCATGAGAAGGTAAACAGGAAAAAGAAATCATAAGGAACTTATTAAAGTTGAACTA
>CM053598.1:61102740-61127882 GCA_028646575.1 Pseudocheirus occidentalis | reverse complement strand
ACTTTTCTCAGTAAGAGGATAGTTGAAGGAAATACATATGTGTGTGTATGTATGTATGTATATACACACACATACATATATATGTGTGTTTATATAGGAGGGTGTATGTGTGTATAAATACATATAAGAGTATGTGTATATATGTGTACATGCATACATAGAGGTCACAGGGTCAGTTGAATAGGAATCGATGATATCTAAAAAAATAAAATTAAGAGGTGAGAGGGGAATATAATGAGATAAGGAGACAGAGAAGGATAGAATAGGGTAAATTATCTCATATAAAAGAGGAAAGAGAAAAGCGAAAAGCATTACAATGGAGGGAAAGAACAGAAAGGTAAAAGGGAATGGGTCAACCTTACACTCATTGAATTCAGCTTAAGGACAGAATAACATATACACTCAATTGGGTATCTTACCCTACAGGAAAATAGTCAGGAAGGGGATAAGAGGGAGGATGATAGATGGCAGGGCAGACTGGGGGGGGAGGGTAATTAGAAGCACACACATTTGAAAAGGGACAGGGTCAAAGTAGAAAATAGAATAAGTGGGGGTCAGGATAGGATGGAGGGAAACGTGGTTAGTCTTTCACAATATATCTACTACTGAAACATTTTGCATAACTAGACATGTACAACATATACTGAATTGCTTGTTTTCCCAGTAGGGGTGGGTGATGAGGGAAGAAGGGAAAGAATCTGAAAATCAAAGTTTTAAAAACAAATGTTAAAAAATTGTTTTCTTTAACATGCAACTGGGAAATAAGATATACAGGCACTGGGGTATAGAAATCCATCTTGCCTTACTAGAAAGTCAGACGGGGAATGGGGGAGGATATAAGAGAGAGCAGATTAGGGGAAGGTATTTAGTAGGATCACTATTTTAGGTTGAGGGTAGGGGAAAAATGGGGAGAAAATTTGTAACTTAAAATCTTGTGGAAATGAATGTTGAAAACTAAAAATAAACAATAAAAAAGACCCAATTACCTCCAGAAATTAAGAGTTAATAGTCCCTCTGTAGTCTGTGTTGGCTAGATAAGACCTAGAACTCTGTGTTCAGTTCTGTGAGTCACAGTTTAAAAAGCATAAGGATTAGTTAGAGAGTATTCAAAAGAAAGCAACTCATGAGTCCATTGTCATAAAAGGGTCTATTTTTGTTTAGCCTATGGAAGAGAAGTCTCAGATGGACATAACAGCTGTATTCAAATATTTGAAGGACTATCAAATGGAGGAAAGATTAGACTTATGTTTGGTCCAAGACAGCAGAACTAGGAATAAGTGGTAGAAGTCGCAAAGAGACAAAATTATACTAGATGTCAAGAGAAACTCTTAACAACTGTGGCTAACTGAAAGTAGAATAAAGAAGCTAGGTTGTGCCATGGTGCACAGAGTACAGGGCTTGGAGTCAAGAAGACTCATTGCTGAGTTCAAATCTGACCTCTGACACCTAGCAGCTATGTTACTCTAGGCAAGTCACAACCCTGTTTGCTTCAGTTTCCTTCTCTATAAAACGAGCTGGAGAAGGAAATGACAAACCACTCCAGTGTCTTTGCCAAGAGAACCCCAAATGGGGTCACAAAGAGTAAGACAAAACAGAAATAAATGAACAACATAAACAAAATGTACAATAAGTTGCCTTGTGAAATGGTGGAAGGTCTTCAAGTAGAGGCTGGATGACCAATAGCTATGTTATAGTATAGTTTTTGGAAATGGGTTGAACTAGATGGATAATGAAGTCTTTCCAACTCTAATATTATATAAATTTTTTGTTTTATTGTTTTTCATGTTCTTATTTTCTTTTGTTCTTGTTTATATGTTCTAAATAGTTTCATTTTTTAAAATAACACTCAAATTTTGTCATAACAAAAGTTAGAATAAGGGGAAAAAAAGAACCTGAATTTCAACAAGAACAAATCCAACTAACACAGCTAAAGAAAAATAAGCAAATTCTGACACTTAGCACACAGAGAAGCAAATAACTGTCAAGATATGCCTAGAGATGATGAGTTAAGAATTTGAAATGAACAGGCAGAAGTAAAATACTAACATAATTTCAGTTACATTACAGAAAAGTTTCATATCATCGGGCAAAGAGATAAGACTCACAGCCTATATAACCTGGAACAAATGCAAAACACTGTATTCAACTGAGGGTACCACCTTTCTAAAGAAACTGTACCTCAAAGCAAGGGGGAAAACCCGTTCATATTCCTTTCCTCCGTGACCTTATCCTTTTCCTAAGTTTGAAGAGAATAGATCGTTTCTAGCAACCTCGTACTAAGTACTTGCCTTGGCGATGTTCTCCATTCATTCCACTGGAATGCTTGACATTGAATCCCATCTTGTTAGAGGAAAATATCAAGTCATTATGGCTAAGGTAACAGAAGAAAGCTCTACAAGTGCTTCAAAACGTTAAGCGAGGCAAATATCTGCAAAAGTATTTAAGTTGGAAAATAACCTAGTGGTATCTGGGATGTAAAATGGCTTCTGCTAGAATCTTTGTCATTGTATTCAGTGTATGTAAACTATGAACTAAGAGAGAAAGGGCAAAACTGTAACCACAAACATATAAAATATTAATTATCTCACTGGAACTTTATATATCCAAAAGCAAAATCTCAAAGAATGGTCCTGGAAATGGGCTTTAGATTGCTGATCTTACTGAAACAGTAATTAAGATATTTTCTTTAACAAAGTATTTATCAAAACTTCTTGAATAAAGAATTAGGCTCAGACCTGCTAACCTGACCCACCTATTACATAAATAATGTTCAAGATGCTAAGTGAGAAGAGCAGAACCAGGAGAAATTTGTACACAATGACAGACACAACATATGTGTGACGACCAACTTTGATAAACTGGACTCTTCTCAGCAATGCACAGTTATGAGACAACTCTACAAGTATCAGGATAGAAGGAGATAATCTATGTTCAGAGAAAGATCTAGAAAGAACAGAGTTTAAATGGAGACTGAAGCAATCTACATGCTACTATTCTTTTTCATGTCTGGTTTTCTTTCTTTTTTCCCATTGTTCACTCCATTGGTTACAAGCCTTCTATACAACCAGAATAATGTCCAATGTGAAAGTATTTGCAGATCCTATACTTGATTGTATGCTGCCATGGGGGAAGGGGAGAGAAGGAAGGGAGAAAATTTGAAACTCAACTGATTGTGGAACTGAATCTTATAAACTAAAAGTAAACAAACAAATCAATAAAAATTAAAAAAATAACATTCAAGAAACAAGTGGGTTATTCTTCTAAGGATGTTACCTATAGTTCCCTAAACAGAAGATTCTTACCCTGCTGTGGTTTCCTTGAACATTCTCCAGGTGTCAAATGAATTAGTAGGCAAAATCTTATAATTTGATGGCTTCTACAGGTTTGCACATAGTAGGTGCTTCAGAATACTTATTTTATTATAATCCAATCCCCCTACAATAGATAAGAAATTCTTCTAAAGGGAATTTTAATAATGGTTATTGTGAGCATGAATTTTCCTTTATTCTAGGCCCCAGAATAATACTTCACCACTCACAAACCTAAAATTCAAAGTATCATTTTGTTTTTGTTTTTGTTTTTTCTGCTTTTTTTTTTGGAGGGCAGTTGGGGTTAAGTGACTTGCCCAAGGTCACACGGCTAGTTTTTTTGTGTGTGTTAAGTGTCTGAGGCCGGATTTGAACTCAGGTATTCCTGATTCCAGGGCCGGTGCTCTATTCACTGCGCCACCTAGCCACCCCGAAAGTATCATTTTTTATGTGTGCTTGACAGCTGCCAAAAATGTCATCTTTTCCATATTCTGGTCCATTATCTAGTGGCTTTGGGACAGACCCTGGGAAGATAAAACTAATCATAAGCCAGGCGATATAAGGATATAGTGAGATATTTGTTATTGTGTAGGTATTAGAAATGTTTACATGCCTCTGAATATTAGAAAATGTTAAGAAAGAATGGAATTGGCTAATTCTTTTGGATAGAAACAGTACCTACCCAATGATGTTGGCAGACATTGGCAGAGGTAAAGCACTTTTAGTGATACTCTTTTTTAGAAAGCACGTAAAATTGATAATCTGTTCATTTCGGATCATTAACAAACCCAAACTTTCTATTAATGGTCTAGTTGCTAAAGGGAGAGTTTTCAGTGTGTACATCCACAGTTTATTTTCCTTAATTCCTTTCCTAATTTCTATCAGACATATATATATATATATTTCCACTGCCCATTCCTAGAAATCATGGTGCTCAATCCCTGGTAAAGATGCCCCAATTAAATTGGCCCAAACATTTGCTAAGGTTCTTTAACAGCTCTAACATTCTATGACTCTGTGAATCAGTTTTTGTGTTTTCATTGGAAACTTTAAAATCAGCAGAATTTCTCAAGATAGCATGAGTCATGATGGTTCTGGAAACGACAATGACGAAAATAAAACTACATCACAAGTCCAAAGAATCAAGCAAAAAGTTTTGGTACTAAAAAGAGGGAACTGCTTTGAAAGAAAGGGGAAAAACAAGGAAGAACAGAGGCACAGGACAACACCAAAGGGTTAGAATTCCACATTGCATTAAACACCACATAACACCTTGTGTTTGCTTTGCTCCTAGAAGCTAATTCAACTGCAACTCTACCCTCATGGTGTGGATTTCCACCACTGCATCTTAAAGAGTGTCTCCCATATCACTTAGCCTATCCTCTTAGGACAAGAGCCATTTTTAGATGCAATTATTGTGTATGTCTTGTGGAACAAAAGTCACCCTGAAATGCAAATAGATTATACATGTTGCCAGGTGTTATTCTTACTTGAGGATAAATGGATATATCAGTCTGATCAGACATGTCCTTTATGAAGTCTACCTCATTCCCTGCTCTCTTACGTGTTTGCAGATTGATTTTGTGATGTTTTTTATTTTCATAGTCTCAAGGTCATCCCTTTTTCTTTTTTTCACAGCCAGGCACCATATATTATCCTCTTTTCAATTTGGAGACATTTCCCAGTCCTGTAAAAAGTCTTTAAAATGACAGGAGGTAGTCCTCAATGACTTCAAGTTAGTTCCTTATGCACAGGATAATGCAAGTCAGCAATATCTGAAAATATCTAGCTTCTTTAATAATGATAATGGCTTATATTTATATAACATTTTAAGAAGCAGTGTTCAATTCTCAAAACCCTGTAAATATTACAGTTATTATTTAACCCCACACTGTAAATGGAGAAACTGAGGCTCAAAGAGTTAAAGGATATGCGTAGTCACACAAGCACTAAGTGCTAGAGCCAGGTCCTCCTGACTGTAAGTCTAGAACACTTCATTATATCACATTGTACTTTCAGTCCTACTGTAGTTTCTTTGCTAGCAACATTCATTTTTCTGGCAAACACTGATGAAAATACATTGAAACCTGTATCTTTTTGTAGTCATATATTATTATTAGGAGATAGAGTGCCGGGTATAGAGTCAGGAAGACTCATCTTTCTGAGTTCAAATCTGGCCTCAGACACTTATTAGTTTTGTGACCTTGGACAAGTCACTTAACCCTGTTTGTCTCAGTTTCTTCATCTGTAAAATAAGCTGGATAAGGAAATGGCAAACCACACTAGCATCTTTGCCAAGAAAATCCTAAATGAGGGCATGGAGAATTGGGACATGAATAAATAACAATAACAACCAAATCATTACTAGATGTTTACTTCCAGTCTGTTAGGAAGTCAAAATGTATCTTCCTTTTGTTTCTAATCTTGCTAAATATTATTTATCTGAGGTTTTTTTTAAAAAAATTAAACATCTTTTCCAAATCTATATATATATATATTTCTGGGTCATTTAGGCAATATGTTTTCTCATTTGCATTCTGTGATTTCCCCATTTGTTTTCCAGATTAGATTAAGGAAAATATTAATACAAAGAAACTTCTGAAAAGACTTTAAAAATTGGGCAGCAGAATAATGAAAGGGGGTTATTGAGAGAATAAATAAATGGTGCCATTTAGCCTGAAACTTTTAAAAACAAAGTCAAAGGAAACTTGAAAGGCAAACAAATCCTATTTTTCAACTTGCATGCTTCTTCCTTGTTGAAGGGGTAGAGAGAAGAAAGTGGAGGAAAAGGGTCAAGAGTCCATCCATACTGAGTCAAAACTGGATGAAACTGAACAATGGAATAGGTAGGATAAGTAGGAAAGACTTCTTAAAGACTAAAACATAAATGCTTTTTGTCACCTCATTTAGAAACAGGCTTCCCAAAGGCGGTCTCACCAGCCATCTAGAATGTCTTCACTTCTATTTTCCATTCACAATTCTTAACGTTTTCCATTTGTCCTCACCCCCCGCTGCTGGTCTGCTGCAGCTGTGCACTATGACCCCAACAGCATGGTCTTCCTCACCATCACCCCAGGTCTTTCTTCCAGGATTCATGGCCATGTAATGAGTACTCTGTTTCACTTCCCCAGATGTCTCTCCCCGTGTTTCCTAACAGTGAAAACGAAAACTATCTACCTGTTATATGGATGCTTTTCCTGATCATTCTAAGCTTTTGTCTATTCTCTTCACACGCATGATGCTCCCTCTCAAATGTATTTATATGCTGATTAGGACACCACAGAGACAAGATAAATTTTCCAAATGACAAAAGAAACCTTATAAATATAGAAATATACTTTTAAAAGTGTCTGCCTATTTCAGCTTAAATGTGATTTTGAGCTAGCTTGGAAAACATGGAACATATTTCAGCAAAATTTATTAATTTGAAGCAGTCATATAATGGAGAAAAGCTCTAGCTGACAAATCAAAATATCTCTGCTACTTAGTAATTATATGATTTTGAACAAATGTAGTAGAAAGAGCACTGGATTTGGAATCAGAACACTTAGCTATCTCTGTGACCTTGGGCAAAGACTCTCTGTGCCTCTTTTACACTTAATCCCAGGATCAAAGATGGAAAACTAGAAGGGACTTCAGAGATCACCTGGTCCAACTCCCTCATCTGACTGATGAGGAAACCAAGGCTTAGGAAGATTAAGTGACTTCCCCAGCATTACAAGGTAGTTAAGCTGTAGAGCCAAGATTCAAAACCGAATTCCCTGCCTCCAAATTATTGGTCCCTTCCTGCTCTAAATCCAATGATCCTAAATTATTTAACCTAATGGAGCTTCAGGTTCTCATGTATAAAATGGGGATAACATTACCTGCCCCATCAATTTCACAGAGTAAGCTATAAAGATCAAATGAGGTAATGTAAAGAACTTTCGAAACTACAATAAACTATACATAATCTGCCTAACTCCAGCATACCTTTCTTTTACTAATTGTGTGATTTTCCTTTACTAATTCAGTTTCCCAGCCAAACTGGAATTCTTGCTATTCTTCATTTAAGACACCTCCCACCTCCTGCCTTTGTATAGCCTATCCTCCATGACTAAAATGCTCTTCCTCTTCATCTTCAACTCTTGGAAAACCTTCCTCCCTTCAAAGTTCAACAACTCAAACACCACCAGCTTCAGTAGGCCTTTTGTGATTCAAGTGATCCCTTCAGGAGTCTCCTTCAAATCTCTGTGTATTTATTTTGTACATTTCCTATATTTACTAACCTGCAAGGTATGGACTATCTATGTGTTGTCTAAAGGGGTTGCCAGTTATGTATTTGGTCTCTCCCTACTATAAAACAAGGTAACTTGAAGAATGACTGTCTACTCTGTCATTATTAAAGTTAAGTGGTTAAAGTTAGAATAAAACCAACTCCATAAAATAATTATGAGACTTATTTTTCACCTAATAACTGGGTATCCAGTTCATATACCATAAATTTTTAAAGTGCATTGTTTAAATTATGTTCATCAGTAATGATACAAAATAACAGTGTGAGTAGAATGAAAATCATCTTGACCATCCTTCTTCTGACTATAAACATACACTTTTTTATTTCTTTTAAAAAATATTTTTTTTGGCTTTTTTTTTGGAGGGGGAAAGCAGGGCAATTGGGGTTAAGTAACTTGCCCAAGGTCACACAGCTGGTAAGTGTTAAGTGTCTGAGTTTGGATTTGAACTCAGGTTCTCCTGTACCCAGGACTAGTACTTTATTCACTGTGCCTCCTAGCTGCCCCCACTTTTTTTCTTACACACTGAACAAAAGCCTAATACAATAACTGATATTTTATAAGTTCATTTGCTTATGTATAAGAATGTTTGGAAAATTATTTGTTCTTAACAGGTACTGATACTGACCTGAATTTTTCTTTATTAAAGTCAAGGGCTCCCCTGCTAAAAAAAAAGAGGCCATTCAAAATAACATTTTATGCTAAGTGTTAAGAAATAATATAGACAAAAGAAAATGATTAACTCCTGATTCTAAATTATCCCCCATGAACCTAAAATACTGTTAATTCAGAGATCCAGAAGTGAGAAATTGGGTTGGGTGTCATGGTCTGTGTGTAAAGCACAGTGTGGAAGCAGGAAGCTAGCTACAGTAACTAGGATCTGGAGCAGGATTTTAGTGCCC
Source organism: Pseudocheirus occidentalis (assembly GCA_028646575.1). NCBI lineage: Eukaryota > Metazoa > Chordata > Mammalia > Diprotodontia > Pseudocheiridae > Pseudocheirus > Pseudocheirus occidentalis. The sequence continues at coordinate 61,119,398 of CM053598.1, read as the reverse complement.
AGTAGAATTAGCAGGAGCAAGGCAAAGTCCTAATCCCACATTCATTTCAGCATTTTGTCTATAATTTATAATCTTACACCAAAGGCTCTTAAACTATTTTTGTCATCTATTCTTTTGGCATTCTGGTGAATCCTCTGAACTTCTTCAAATAATATTTTTAAATATTTAAAATAAATACATGGCATTTACAAAGGAAGCCAATTATATTAAAATATAGTCTACAAACAGGCAGACTGGGATCATATATGATCTAGTTGTATCTGACTACAGTAATTTATGAATGAATGTAAATGATATTTTAAGACACCTATAAAAATTATGTGACATGAAAATATTTGTGATTTCTATTGGTGAAAAGTCGAAGGTATTGCTAATAATGCTACTGTGGTTTGCTGCCTACATTCATCATTGAAGGAAATACTAAATTTCAGTAAGAGATCAGTGAAAATATAGATGTATTTTTTTTCCTATCCAAGTTCACAGAACTTCTGAAACTGATACTTGGGCCAAAGACTACTTAGAGAAGTGCTTGGGGCACTGACAAGGTAAGGGACTTAGCCATGTTCAAACAGCTAATAGGTGTCAGAGGCAGGACTGAATCCAAGTCCTTCTGCCTTCAAGGCTGGTGTCCCCTAAGCCATATTGATTCTCATTATTTATTGTATGGATTATATTTACTTATATCTGTAAACATTATGTATATTGTAGTAAAACATAAGCCCCTTGAGGGCAGCAAGTATTCTGTTTTAGTCTTCTTTAGCTCCAGTCCCTATTTCCCAAGTGTAAGCTAGTACCCTATCCACTTTAACAAATTTGTGCTCAAACTGATTTGGATCAACTTCTCTGATACTTCCCATTCCTTAAACACCTGATTTCTTCTATGTGTTGCCTCTCTATTTTCATCCTGCCCTCCTGAGATATGTAGAAATATTTCACGTGCAAAACTTTCAAATAAAAGTGGGATCAGTGAGAACATGATTTACTTTTTGACACCTTAGTTAGGAAGAATGGTAAAAGATATCACACAAAAATTATAAAACACATGGTATATTCCCACTTTTGCCAACTTGTAAGATAATATCAGAAGAATCGGACAAAATTACAGCTACTTTCAAAATTATGAATATGATAGATTCAATTTCACACTAATTATGCTGTAATTAGAGGGGACCTCATGACACCATACAAAGCTTTTTATGAATATAAGGTGCTGTATGTATACTAATCATTTACTGCTAACTGGAGTATTCTGCCATTTCAGAACATACACATCTGGACGTACAACTAAGACAGAGAACAACAAATACCTTTTTGGTGTTGAAATACAGATCCCCTGGTACACAGCATGCATGAAGAACTGACTCAGTCACTTTCCTGGTTTCTGACCTTAAACAATACCAAATTCTCTCAAAACAGAAGGGGAAACTTTTATATCTACAAACTGCTGCTAAGTGAGAATTAAGGCTCCTAGAATCATGCTGAGAGCAACCCTTAAATATACCACTGGCTGAGTTGAATTTTGACCAGAGGGAAAAACCAAATGTGATTAACATATAACCATTTTAAAAGGAGGAAAAAAATGGTGATAAAGTAAAATGACAGAACTTTAAAACTGGAAGGAGCCTTAGAAATCATTCTAGTTGAAACCTCCAAGAACACTAATATATAAGGAGAGAGAAATTTCACAAGGTCAAGTTATTAATGGACCAGAAAACCCAAATATACTGGTATCTTAAACTAATTACTACAATCATACTGCCTCAGTACAGAAGTTATTATCAAATCAACCTAGGCAAAGCCCCTTCTCAAAAAAACTAGCATTCTACTTACTAGGATATTTTGTTGTAACAAAAGCTCCTAAGCATAAAGGCAGAGCTTGTCAGCTTGCATTAGGAATCTTAAAACAGGATCTTTTTCAAATTTATTTTACCATTCTCCTTACTAATTAATCTTGTTCTTTTACTTTATTCCTGCATCACCTTCCAATGGTTATTTCCTGCTTTAAACCTATATTTTCTTTCTCTACCATATATTGATTTTTTCAAAGCCAATATAGATCCCACTTCAGAAGAACTTTTTTGAACTTCCTTCACATAACAAACTAAATAACTACACCCAGCATTTATTGAGTATTATACAGTTTACAAAATGTTTTCACAACCAGGATTGCATTTAATCCTCACAACAACTTGTGAGGTTGATGGGAAAAGTATTTTCCTAATTTTCCAGATAAAGAAACTGAGACCCAAAGAGATTGTGACATGCAGTTCTTAAGTGTGATTACTGAAACCTATCTATGATTCAAGTATACATTTTTTCTTTAAACTAGTCCTTTTCCCTATAACTTCTGGATTTTAACTTTAATTTTATTGCCCCCTTCCTTTCTAACAACCTTTTGAATTCAAGATTAATGACCTCTTTAAGTATCTTTTTCACTGTTACTCTGTCACATTCCCTTTTTCTAAAGATTGTATTATTCTATATTTTATTAACGGTATCTTCCACCATTCCTATTACCCTGGGTCATAAAGAAGGGGCAACAAACCAAACAAAATGCAAAACCAGAACAGTTCAGATAATAGTAGCTATTTAAATGTACTAATTAGAAAATAAAGTTAATGTTGCTATAAAATCATGATTCAATGATTAATATTATGTAATATCTGGGCAGGAATTGTATGCCTGAAATAAGTAAACATAAAAAGAATGAACAGTAAAGAAAAGTGTCTATGGATAACATAAAGACTTAAGTGGGGAGAGGAGAGAGGAAGTAGAAAAGATGATCTTTCTGGGGTTAAGGATGGTAAGGAGAACATGCAATGATGTTCTGATTAGCAGCCCCAGCTAAAATCAGTGATGCTTTGCTGTTCACCTTCCTTGACGGAAGAACAGATTTAGAAGGCAGCAGTTACAGTTCCCCCCAAAGATCATAGGACAATAGTGACCAGCAAAGAAAGTCTAAGGCATCAATGATATCAGCCAGTCAGAGTCCTAAGAAAAGTATTGTTTTCCAGGAGTTTAAATTAAAGGATAAAGTCTCAAAATGATTTTGGAAAAGTTTGTGGGGTTTTACATAACCATGGATTTAAAGTCCCCATAGAAACAAAGAAAGTACAAGGCTATTAGGTAAAATGAGATAAGGAGACACACTAGTGAGGTTCTTCTCAATCATTTCATAGAAAGGTAAAGGTTGTTGTTGTGTTTGTCCTTCACTCTCGAAGAGGTCCATGACATCAGGGAGAGGATGACATGACTTGCAGTTGACTTTGATTTGATTGAGGGAGGGCTGTGCAAGGTCACCAGCCTCACTTTCCCCTCCAGAGACATTTGAATCCAGTGACCAGATATTCATCAGGACAACTGGAGATGGCCCAGAATGCAATGGGAGACCCTGGTCCTTTTAGGCTAAGATTTTTCAGGTTCTCACTTTGAGTGAGTTAAAGAGCCAAGTATGGAAAGCTACCTTCACTATACCTGTAAACCTGAGCAGACCTTGGAAAGCACAGATTAGGTTGGATACTTTGGAAATAAAGATGTCATTACTAAAGAGGTATTAAGTGATAATTCACTCCTTCAGTCCTCTCCAAGCACCACTCTGACTTCTCAGACCTCAAACACCTGCACCTCCTCTCCTGTCTACTCTCCACCCTCCCCCTGCTTTGCAGCTTCCTTAGCACCATGCAATCACAATGTAAATCATACCTGTAGAGGTACTTCAAATTGCTACCTTATTTGAACTCTATGGAAAAGTAAACAAAATGAAACAACCAAAAACTTATATATGACAAAAAGAAAAGTACCATCTGAGAAACACTGTAAAAAAAAAGTCAGGGAACATGTATAAACAATGTTAGCACAATAGAAAAAAACAGACACATTACAGCTGAAATACAAAGGCAGTAGAAAGAATTTATTAAACACTTACTATGTGCCAGGCACTGTGCTAAGTCCTGAATTCTCCTCTTACCTGTAGTGAGCAAGTGCATTTAAGCTGCACAGAGCAATCTTAATATTTAATTTTATTTAATTAATATTTAATATTAATATTCCTTAATATTTCTAGTTTCTTCATCTGCCTATTGATTGGAAAGTATAGCACCTAGTAGGGTAGGTAAGGCCTTTCTTTAAAGGAACTGGTAAGTGGTTTGTCAAAGGACTATGTTTAGAATGAATAGATTAAAGTTAAATAAAAGCACCCATGGAAACTTGTGATATCAGACACAATATTTACCAAACCCCTAATAGGTCCAAGGAATTTTGCTAGGGCCTAAGAGCTAGATACTATATACTATATACTATTAATAAAACATTGACAGATATTTTTTAACTGTTGGTCTTGTGGTCAGCTAAAGTCACAAACATTTTTGCATGAATACCTATGAAACCATGCTTCTCCTTTCAATATTTGCATACCACAGAGTTTTTCAACCTAAAAGAAGAACTTTACTTTCATCGTTGCAAAATGGCATTTGATTTTGATCTAATATTCCAAACTGATGCTAGAATATGTGAATCTAATAAGACTGAGCTGATATTTAATCCCTATGTGAGCCAGTTAGCTTCATACAAAGACAATATATATAATCTCTAACCAGCCATCTCATAAATACATGCCAGTTGGCAACAGTGTGGAACTCAAAGCTGGCCCAGACCTGCTACTAGAAAAACAACTCAAGGCACATTCCAATTATGATGGGTAAGGTAAGTAATCTTCCTAAATGATACACATCATACTTCAAACTTAAAATATATGCCAAAGAAATAAACAAATTTATTAAATCTACTTTTTGAGAAATCACCAGTCTTAGATTCAAAGGCAGAAAATAACAGGCCAAAGTATGATTCTTGGATCACACTATCCTAGAAGCAGCAATGATTTAAACATCTGTCACCTGACACATAGTAACTACATTCTTTGATTGTAATTTATCTTTTCATTTTGAAGGCCATCCATAGAAAAAAATACAATTGTTCCCCACTTTACAGAATGTCTTCCTTTAAGAAGTTGCCTATAATATAAGTATCTGTGGCCTATTATTAGTTTCTTGTTAGCTTGAATTAAAAGATTAGAGAGATGTTTCTTTGTAAAAAAAAAAATTCTATTCACAAGATATAAAAATCACATTGAATACAACAATTTCCTGTTTCCCCAGACTGCAAGCTCCTAGACAGCAGGTACTGTGTTTTTTTTTACAATTTTGTAACTCCAGAACCTAGCAAGCTGCATTACACCTAACAGATACTCAGCAAAAGTTGATGGTGATTAAGAAATGGCGGAAACATGAGAAAAGACTATAAAAACAGAAAATGTTCAAGTAAGAAGCGATACAGGAGATGATATCAAGACAGATGATAATAGGGATAAAATCACCACTGTTTTTTTCCTGGGATGTCTGGGATTGCTAAGAGGAGTTAAAACTACATAGAAAGAAATGATGGCCAAGGCCAATGTGAAGAGAAGCAAGGAGCAGAATAACACTAGACTGACTGTAGAGTGTGGACAACGCAGAGGGAGGAAAGGAAATGGTGCACCAGGGATACTGAAAATAACAGTGATTAACGAACAAGCAAATGAAAAGAGTCACGTCTAAAGAGAATTAAGGTTATGCAGGAAGAAAGGAATAAGGAGGAAATAAACAGAGCATTATCTATACACACACACACACACACACTTCAACATGCCTGGAGACAGAGGGAAGGAAAAGCTGTATAGCTTTGAAGGACAAAAATGGGCAAGTCAAGACCAAATCATTAATGAGATAATGACAGATAAAAGAGCAATTTCCAGAGCTGCCAAAGAAAATGGAAGTGGCTACAAGATGGAAAAGGCTCTCGGGTCTGCCTTAAGATGCTACTGACAGAAAGGGAAATTAAGGATTTAGAAGAAGAAAAACTGCCAAAGAGGCAGAAGATGTAATAAAGCTCTTGAATAAAAGTGCTATCCTAGGCGCTGAGTGATTTAGTCAAAGACTTCTTTTAGTGTAATATTCTGTTGGATAAAAAGGGACAAGCACAGAACAAGTATGTGCTCAAATTAAAGAGGAAAGCGACCCACCTGAAGATTATCCCCCCTCTCCCTACCCTACTCCTGGAAGGAGAATAAATGCTGTGATTTACCCAGTAATTCAAGTCCATTCCAGGACTGAACATACAGTTAAGTTCAACTAACTCTGCAAGGCAAAATTTAAGGTAACTGTTCCATTCCCCAAGGTGAAATAAGAATGGAAATTTAGGTTGGAATTGGATTTTGGATAGCATTAAAAGTTAGGTTCACATGGATAACAGGAAGTTAATAAGATCATTAAGACCCATGCCTCAGAAAGATTATCTTTTTTAAAGAAAGGCAGAGAAAATGAGACTATTACAATAGTTTGGATAGGAGGTGAACCTAAACTAGGGTAATAGTAGAGCCATGGCACAGAATGAAGAAAGGTGGCAAGTGAAAGATGTTGTGGAAGTAGAATTAACAGGACTAGCAAAATAACTGAATGTGAAGTAATGAGGAAGGAGGAGGGGTAAAGATGAGTTCATCTCCAGCCTGGAACCATTTCTGACTCTTTGCATATCTAATTAGTTGGCCAGTTTTCTGTTTTGGTTATTTCTTAGGTCTAAAATAGACTTTCCCATTTCCACCAACCCCAATGTTGTCTACTGATGTTCCTTGTTTCCTTTAAAGTCAGAATGGGATCATACCTCTCCAGAAAGCCTACCTTATGTCTCCCTCTATTCCTGCCTCTCCCTTAGGTTAAAATGATCCCTTTCCCTGAATTTTCCATCGCATTTTCTTCAGACCTTTCTTTTGTACTCATATCACTCTCCCTTATATCATTGTTATTTACATATCCCCTCTCCCAGTAGATGATGAGGATAGGACCCATGTAGTATCTATTGTTTTAAATCCCCAGTTACCAGTGTCTTATGCATATTAAGTGCTTACTAAACTTGTTCAAATGAAGAGAATGTGTTAAGGTTAGGTATGTTGAATTAGTTTCCTCCTAGTTTTTATGACCTCTCCCAAGATTACTCTAGCTTTACTTTTTATGTATGAATTTTATAAGTACTATAAGAATAGATATGTATACATAGAAATGTATATATTTTATAAGTACTCAAATACTTTCAAATAAATATATATTTTTTTCCTCTGAAAAGAATGTAAGCTCTTTGAAGGCAAGAGCTCTTTTCTTTTTGTTTCCCTAGAACTCAGTCCAGTGCCTTGAAAATAGATAGTAGGGGCTTAACAGATGATTCCTGAATCAAGAACCAGTGGGATACTCATGTGGATGGAGATTTCTACCAGTCTGAACATGAGACTCAGTCTCAGGGGAGAAAATGGGTTGGATCTGTGGATAGGAGAGTTGTCTTCACAGAGATAACAGAAACCACAGAGAAGGTCAACAATAGAGAAAGGACAGAGAAAGAAAAGATACTAAGAACCAAACGTTAGGAAAGATCCACACACAAGGAACAGAAAGAGGAGGAAGAATTCATTAAAGAAACACATAATCAAAATATTTCAGTTGGGGAAGGCCCTTGGTCTAGTCGAAAATAAGTCTAGTCTATCTCACCTAAAATAAATCTCCACAACATACTCATAAAGTGGTCATCTTATCTTTTGTTTGAAGACCTAAGTGAGAAGGAACCCATTACTTCCCAAGGTAGTTCATTTTATTCTTGGATAGATCTATTTTTTTATTATAATAAGCCTAACTTTACTTCTTTGAAATTTTGGCTCATTTTCTCTTAATTCAGTCTTCAGGGGCCAAGCAGAAAGAGTCAAATTCCTTCATCAAATGACAACCTGATAAATACAAGGAAACTCTCATGTACCTCCTAATTTTTCTTTTCTTTAACCTAAAAATGCAAAATTCCTACAAATGTCATGTAGCATCACCTTCCAGGTCTTTCATCATGGTGGTTATTCTTGAAAGTTGCCAAGTTCATCAAAATTCTAAAATATGTTTACTAGAACTAAATACAATATTCCAGATATCGTCTGACCATGGAAGAGTGCAATGGAATTATCACATAATTCTTGAATGCTACTTCTCTTAATGCAACTCAAGATCTAATTAGTTTTTGTAGCTGACATATCACTATTGATTCATATTGAGCCTGTAGTCAATTAAAGCCCCCAGATCTTTTTCAGACAAACTGCTGTCTAACCATGCTGATCCCCATCTGCTGAAGCTGATATTTTTTTAAAACTAAAATGTAAGACTTTACATTTACACTTAATAAATTTCATTATTAGATTTGGCCCAGTATTCTAATATGTAGAAATTTCTGTGGATCTTGACTCTATCCAATATGTTAGCTATTCCTTCAAATTTTGTGTCATCTGCAAATTTGATACGGATATCATCTATGCTTTTATCCAAGTTATTTAATACATGTTCTAAAACACAAGAGAACAGTACTCTATATAAAGCAGGCACTTAGTGTTTACTGAATCAAACTAGAATGAATCAAATAAATGGTCTACTGTGTCTGGAATTCCATTAGAAATCTTCTACCAAGATGACATAAAATTATTAGCAATTATTCTGAGTCCAGTCATTCAATCAGTTCCAAATATACTTAATTATACTAACACCCAGCCCACATTTCTCCATATTTTTCTACAAGAACAGCATGAGATACTTTTTAAAAATTTAGGCATACTATGTCTACAATTTTCCTCTGGTCTACCAGTCCAAGTGGTTTGAAAGAAGACATTCAACTGAGACTCTCTCCTTGGAGGTCTTCAATTAGAAGTCATATTAGCCATACACTGGATATGTTACAGTAGGGATTCCTTTGTGACTTAGTTGGAATAGATATCTATTGAAGTCCCTTCCAGTTCTCATATTGTGATTCTATAGAAAAAAAGAGATAAGATTAGGCTGTCATGACTTGTCCTATTTTTAAATTAAATTTTATTAATGCTTTTTATTTTTTTACATCATGGTCACTTCTGAATATATCCCTTTTCCTCTTGTCTCTCTACTCCAGTAAGCCTTACATTTTAAGGGGAAGGGGAAAAGATTAAGCAAATCCAACCAACACATCAGCCATATTTTCTAACGTATGCCATATTCCAGCCTCATAATGCCCCGACATACAAATGAAATGAGTATTTCTTTCCTGAGGCCAAGACTGTTCATTATAACTAACAACGTTCATTTCATTTTATAGTTCTTTTTGTTTACATTGTTGTAGTTGTTGCGTATACTAGTTTCCTGATCTCCTTGCTTTTCTCCTAATCAGTTCATACAAGTCTCTTCATATTTCCCTGAAGGCCTTGCATTCATAATTTCTTACTACAGAATATTTATAGCATTCATATACTACAAAAGGTCTAGATATTACACAAATTATGGGCATTCATTTTACTTATAGTTTTTTGCTACCACAAAAAAATGTTGCTATGAATATTTTTTTATGTGTGGAACCTATTCCCTCACTCTCCCCCATCTTTAACCACCTTAGTAGTAGCAGATAGGTAGCTAGCACAGTGGAGAGAGAACTGGAGTTGAAATCAAGAAGACTAGAGTTTGAGGCCTACCTCTGACATTAGCTATGGGACTCTAGGCAAGTAATTTAAACTCTCTTGATCTCAGTTTTTCTCTTCTGTAAAATGGAGATAAAAATAGTATCAACCTCATGGGATTATTTGTGAGAATCAGATATAATAATGAACTTAAAGTATTTTGCAAACATTAAAGTGCTATATAAATGTTAACTGTTGTAAGTCTAACAATAGAATCTCAGCATATAAGGGAATGAATAGTTTAGTTCTTTTCCCCCCACATAATTCTAAAATGTTTCCTAGTTCAGTTTGACTAATTCAGAGCTCTAGCAGCAGAGTGTTAGTAGGTCTATCTTCCTACAGCCCCTCCAAATGACCTATTTGTCAAGCCATGCTAGCTCTTTGTGATTATCACTTCCTTTTCTAGATTATAACTAATTATGTCTTATAGATAGATCGATAAATCAAATGCCTAGATAGATGGATGACAAATGTGTGGTGGGCATTGTGCCAAGTGCTAGGGATAAAATCCAAGCAATCAAGAGAATTCCATCCCATCCTTAAGAAAAGTAACACTTTAATGGAAGAAGACAACACATAAAAGACAGCCCAAAAGTGAAGTAGAAGTCCAATCCCTGGTAAAATAAAGCAAAAGATTATCCATCAAAGCCTGAAGTGGTCTAGGGGCCAAGTCCAAGGTTGCTATGGGAAGTAGGTGGGGGTGATGGCCCAAGTAGATATGATATGGGCTAGGGCTGTTAGGCCAAAAGTAAGTTGCAGGCCTCATCCAGTGAAGAGAAGGCAGAAGAAGCTCAGATATCAGAGCCCAACATAGTTTCAAGGGGCAGAGTTCAAGGTTCCTAAAGGGAGGAGGGAGGGATGTTTGAGTGGAGGCAGCATGGTTGGAACAGCTGGCTATGCAGTTATGTTACAGAATTTTTCTAGGGAATGAAGGCAAACTCATTACTCTGAGGTTAGAAGATTCTCATTCTGTTGCATTTTCAAAAAAACCTAGCCATCTGCCTTTCTGCAGATGTCCTTATTTCCACAGTCTTTTGAATAATGGCTCATATTATCCACCAGTCCTTCCAGTAATGAGAACATTATTAATCTGGGTCAGCTGACTCAGGGTAGGTAGGTGGTTCTTTAAATATCTCCTTATCTATCATTGCTATTGACCACCTATCAGCCATTTTATCTATCCTTTCCAGTCAAAGGATTACTGGCTGAGAAAAGAGTAAGTAAGAATTGAGGTAATGTGGAGTAGCAAAGAGAACACAGTACTAAGATTAAGGAAGACCAAGATTCAAAATCCTGCTTCTGAGACTTATTATTAGCTGAGTGATGATGAGTAAGTTACTTAACTGCCACGTGCCTCAGTTTCCCCATCTGAAAATGATGGTGTTGGACTCAATGACCTCTAAATTCCCATGAATATATACATATATATATATATATATGTGCGTGTGTGTGTGCGTGTGTGTATGTATGGATGCCTTCTCTCCATTGTCAGTAGTCTTCATCCCATTATCTCATGTAACTTAAGTAGACAGAAATACACCAGAATCTTAGAATTGGAAAAGACTGGAAGCTGCTCAAACTTAGTCATACCTGTGGAAGAAACTTTCTACAATATAACTAACAAATAGTCATCTGGTTTTATGGTATTTCATTTATAACATTCTTGTATATTCCATCTTTTTTAGGATTCCTTCTGACCTAAAGCCTAGGCAACTAGCTATATTGCAGTAAGTAATTTAGTTCAATTCAATTCAAACCATGCCTGCTAAGATTCTTGAGGTAGGGTGAGCAACCCTCAGCCCCTTGCTTTGTGTAGTAGCCCAGAACAATGAACAACTATGAAGGACTATGAAGAAAAAGTAGGGTGCCTCATTAACTGTACTGTTGCTGTGATTAAAATTAATATGATATTATTTGCAAATATATTTCATATCAGAATGATTCAGTTCTATTAAATAAATGAAACTGGTTAATAACATTTTGAGAAATACTTTTTACTCGACAAAAATATATTTCTTGAGCATTATCATTGTGCAGAGTCCTGCATTGGGCAAATGTCAAGTTCACCTAAGACTTAGTCTCTGCTCTCACTGAGTTCACAGTCTAGTAGGGGAATGTGACACATAACAAATAATTATAATACACAATTTATTCATGAAAAAGGCACAAACAAGGTAGATAATGGAACGAAAAGTAAGAATAAAGAAATAAGGGAAGACTATGAAGAAAGGAAACACCTACAAGAATGAGCACTGTTTAATTAAAAGGGAGTTTGTAAATCTGAGCTGAGTTGACTGAACATAAAATTATATGTGATGATATTTCTTCACAATCTGTAAGTTGGATTATACACCAAAATGATTTCTGTCTTGGAAAGCAGAGAAAAAGGTGACAGACAGCTAGAGAAGTTGAGAGTGAATATAGGAGAGCAGAACTAGAGGGTAGCTTATAATGGGAGAAGCTCCTTCCAGTTTGTTATACTCCTGGATCATGTACCACCAGTTAGAGTGTTCACTTTTCTTTGCTGATTGCTATTCCCACTCCACTATTGTGGGTATTCCCTAAGGTTATAGCTTTTCCTCTTCTTTCTCTATTCTTCCTTGGAAATCTCATCCATTTCTGTGGCTTTAGTGATACTTCCATGTATGTGACTCCATAATCTATTCATGGAGGCTGTGTTCTTTGAGTTCTAGTCCCACATTTCCAATTGCCAGCAGGACAACTCTACTTGGATGGTCCACCAGCACATTAAAAATGGAACTGCTAATTCCTCCTACCTCAGCTTCCCTATTTCTGTTCATGGTACCTCTATCTTTCTAGTCACCTAGTTTGAAGCCAAAGTCTTCCTTGACTCTTCTCTCCTTAACCACTTGAATGATTCAACAGAGAGAGACATTCAGGCCTTTTTTTACCCTGAGATCACACTTCTGATTGACTTATGGTGGCATTCTCAGTTGACAGAAGTAATGGGTTAAGTGGGGTGGGAGTGACTGAGGTCTCTACTGACCCCCACCTTTATAGAAGCATAATAAATGTTTCTAAACTGACTTAAATCCATCAGCTAAGCAACAGAAAAGGGATACATGGGATAGGTTGTTGTCATCCCCTTCATCATGGCTTGAAAAATTTTAACTTGGGAATGTTACAAGGAAATGCTACTTTACTCCGCCTGCCATATTCTTAGGGAACTAAGACAGAAGAGCAGGTTGAAAACAGAAAAGGTTGGGATAAATTCATGGATGATAGGTCCATAATAGATTATTAAAGGAAACCAGGACTTTTTTCTTTCACTTTTTGGATGGAGGAAGGCAAGGCAATTGGGGTTAAGTGACTTGCCCAAGGTCACAAGGCTAGTAAGTGTTAAGTGTCTGAGGCCAGATTTGAGCTCAGGTCCTCCTGACTTCATTCACTATGCCACCTAGTCACCCCAAAACCAGGATATTTTTGAGGTCTGTGTTAAAAAAGAAAATACCTCTTGTAATTACAATACTTGATGCCAATAGCAAAAGAACACTGAGTGGCATGGGTCACGGTCTTACCAATATATTAACTCTTATTTTCTGGTATTCTTATCATATGTGAGTATAAAAGAAAAGCACAATAAGGAGGCAAGGTGAAAAGGAGCATTACAAAACTCTTACGAAAGAGAACTATGAATATATAGCTATAAAGAAAGGATATTAGCTAAACAGAATAAGCAAAAACCCTTCAACTAAAATTTAGTTACTAAATGCTTGAAAATAGAGGAATATGAATTATAAATTAAGGTGGAAGAAACAAAAGGAGTACGGAATAGTATTTAAAAAGAAAATAGTCCTCTAGACTCCAATGGACTCATGCTGCCCTCTAAGTGCACAAAATACCCTACTGCATCTCTAGGCCTTTCACCTAATTTCAAACTTTCCCCTTTTTCCTCTCAAATATAATTTCGCTGAGTGCTTTTAACCCAAACAGGTGCAGAACTGATCTTTTAATTCAATCAAACACCCAAGTATACCAGGGACTACACTGTGCTGAGGCCACAAAGACAAAAATAAATCCCTGCCCTCAAGGATCTTACATTTCCCTAGGTGGAAAAAAAACCCCAGGAACACAGATAAGCAAATACAAATATACAAAGTAAATAAAAAGTAACTGGAGTGGGGAAGGAACACTTACAATTCGAGATATCAGGAAAGGTTCCCCGCAGGACACAGCAATTCAGCAGAGACTTGAAGAGTGTTAAGGATTCTAAGAGGCAGAGATGAAGAGGAAAAGTACTGCAGGCAGGAGACGTAATGTTGTGTTTGGGGAACAGCAAGTACAATAATTTGATCAGAATGTAGGAATATAATAAAGAATAACATGAAAAGGGCTTCAAATGACAAAGAGAAGAGTTCACATCTTGTCTTAAAGGCAATAGGAAGACTCTGAAGAGAGCAGGGAGAAAGCCCACACGGTGGAAAGGGCAGTAGATCCTCCTGTATCACATGTATCATGAGGCGGCCCTTCTCTTTGCCAAGGGAAATGCCTCTCTCTGTACTTCTGATTCCATCCTGCTTCCAGACATTTATTAGCTGTGCCGTCCTGGTCAAGTCATTTAGCCCTTCTGGTTTTCATTTTCCTCATCAGTAAAAGGGAGGGAGTAAATTCAATGGACTCTAAGGTTCCTTTTAGTCTTAGAAGTATGATCCAATGGACCCAATTTAACTAGTTGGTGGCATCTGCTAAGTAGTATTTTTGAGCAGGAAGTTTCCTATGTTCCTTGCCTTCTCTTGCCTTCATATCCATCCTTGGGGTCCAGTTCAGCCACTTGCTTCTCCCACTTAGCTAGTTTATAAAAGACCAAAGAATTTGGAATCAGGATAGTAGTCAAAATATCATGTGTATTACTATACTTTCCCCTTCCTCATCTCTACAAGCTAAGCACTAGGATTCAATAAAAATAAAGTTATAATGGTAGACTGGAAGAGCTAATTTGAATATATGAATTCTAATCAGAAACAGAGATAGTCCCTTGTTACATTAGGGTTTCTATAAGCATGACATTTCACACAAATTAAGAGCTCAATACATGGTATTGATTAAAATGACTAAAATCAACATTCTTCTGCCTCAAATTATATCATTTGCTTAGGCAAGTCAGTTTGTTGTATTAAAAAGAACACTGATTTTGGAATCAAAGGACTCAGATTCAAGTCTTGGCTCTGATTCTTATTACCTATATGACCTTGGGTAAGTCACTAATTTCCCTTGGTCCCAGTTTCCTCCCTCTATATCATGAGGAGGTTGGACTAAATGTGCCCTAAGCTTCCTTTTAGCTCTAAATCTATGATTCTATGTTAATGGCTATTTACAAGGATAATCAGTCTCTCCTGAACCTTGGGCAAAAAGAACTCATCTTAGGTCTTACTTTCCTCATTTGTGAAATGAAAGGATGGATCTAGAATAGACACCTTTTAAGGTCCCTTTAAAATCTAAGATTCCATAATTCCAAATACTGGAACATTAGTACTGCTAAACATTAGTTATGGCTTTCTTTACTTGAAAATAAATTTGTATAAAAAAGGGAAGGGCAAAGTTCTTCACATTTACAAAATACCACTTTTAAGACTGGCAGAAATTCCTATAAATAGAGTGGTTTGTTTCTATGTCCTAGAAGAACCTAGGAGAATAGAGTGATTGTGAAGGGGCTAAATACAGAAAAGTAAATGAGGTACTTTTATGGATGTGCTTATTTTTTCCTGTCTCCATGAAAACATACTGTGACTAAATTAGATTTCCGGTGTCTTGCCCCTCCCCAGAAACAGATTCCCCAGGGATGAGGAGGAGATGAAAATGACTAAAACATAAGAAGCTATTGGCCTACGTGGTTCTGTGTATGTTTTGCAGAAAAACACAAAACATTTTTATAGGAAATGCACAAATAATGAACAAGTCACCGTTTACAAAGATGCAAAATTCAAATTGGGTACTAGGACACTACTTAGTTTAATGCTTCAAAAGGTCTCTGACTCAATCACTATAAGTATTACCTCCACCCACAGAGATCTCAACAATTCCAAGTTTTAGTAGAGGATATTCATGAGTGACCCAAAAGTCCATCAGTTGTTGGTTAACTTGTAAACTTCTCCAAATTTGTTAGTACTCAAAACACATAGTCCATCACTGCACCTGTAGAGTCAAAGCCTTTCCAACTTGGTACAATAAGCCATATCTTTGGATGACAAGTCCTGATGGGGCATAGATTTGGGGATTCAGTAGAGGAACCAGGACCTTAATGGTTTTTTTAAAAAAATCTTATTTTTCTCTTTTTTACACCATAAGGAGACTTCTCATCTCTAAGTCAAACTATGATTTCTGAAGTACTCTGAAATACATGGGAAAGAGTCGGAATGGGACAAAAGGATGTAGGTATACCTCATTTTACTAAATAGAAACCTTCTTTAAGAAGGTAACTGTAATACATAGGCTATCCAAACACCTTAGTGCAGTTTTAATAATTTCAAAAGTATAAAAGATATAAGACTTACAAAAACATCATTGTAAAGTTTACTTAAATTTCTTTTACACTTGTTTTTCAGATTCTAAATATCAGATTTTTTTCACTGTAATGACTTTATTTTATTATTATTAATTTTATTTTCTTGTTTACATCATTCATTTCCACAATATTTTGAGTTATAAATTTTCTCCCCTTCTTTTTCCTGCCTCCAACCCCAAAACAGTGATCCCACTGTAAAGCCCCTCCCCCAGATCTGTTCTCTTTTATGTCCTCCTCCAATACCCCTCTAACTTTCTGGTAGGGCAGGGAGGGTCTCCCTACCCCAGTCCCTGTATGTCTTAATTCCCAGTTGCATGTAATTAAGAATAATAATTATTATTATATACCTACATATATAGATATAGGGTTTTTTAAAATATTTTATTGTAGAGCTTTAAATTCTAGATTCTTTCAGTTCCTACCTTGTCACCCACCCCCACTGGAATGACAAGCAATTCAATACAGGCTGTATATGTGTAGTTACACAGTATCTCCACAGTGGACATATTGTGAGAGGCTGATTGTATGTCCCTCTTTCCTATTCTGCCCCCCCCCGTTTTATTCTCTACCCTGTCCCTGTCCCTTTACTGAAGTGTGTGCTTC
>CM053598.1:61081215-61102240 GCA_028646575.1 Pseudocheirus occidentalis | reverse complement strand
TAAGAGAGCAGAGCAGGGGAGGGGCTTTACAGTAGGATTGCTGTTTTAGGGTTGGGGCAGGGGAAAGACGGGGAGAAAATTTGTAATTCAAAAATGTCATGAAAATGAATGATGTAAACAAGAAAACAAATTTTTAAAAAAAGAACTATTAGCACTACATACAGCTCAGTCATAAGACAGAGATAAGGATAAGACATGGACCTTATGATTTCATTGGTACAATGAACTCTTAGAGGAGGAAACACCCTCTACTAATACATGTTGGCATCTTCTCTGTAATTTATTGTCTGAAGAGAGTTGCTTAGAGCACTGAAAAGTGACTTTCCCAAGTATATGTCAGAGGTTAGACTTGAACCCAAGTATTCCTGGTTCAGAGGCTAGGTCTTTATACTCCATGCTGTGGTACCTCTGAAAGTTCATCTCTACTATGCATTAAATACACTTTCGTGGGCTGGTGTGCATCTACGTAAATATGGCATGATATAATTAATATTAACATTGATACAATGCTTCTGAAGGCTTGTATTTGCATATAATGTGCATATACACAAACAAACATACATACAAATAGAAGCTCATCTACCTGGCACCAAACCACTTGAATTTTGTAGAACATTTGGACTTTCTGGGACAGAGATGGAAATGAAGACTTTTGGGACATAAAATTTCTGACTCAGCCCTCTCATACTCCCCTTCCCAATCTCTCTCTATTCCTTTCGACCTTTAATTTCAGCCTTGACCTCAGTCTCAAATTCCAACTATACCTCAGCCCTGT
Source organism: Pseudocheirus occidentalis (assembly GCA_028646575.1). Taxonomy (NCBI): domain Eukaryota; kingdom Metazoa; phylum Chordata; class Mammalia; order Diprotodontia; family Pseudocheiridae; genus Pseudocheirus; species Pseudocheirus occidentalis. Next base: position 61,101,465 of record CM053598.1, on the reverse strand, counting down.
TCCTGGTTCTGCTGTCCTTTTCATCTTTTTCAAACTCTACCAATCCTGTTCCCAACTTCCTTTCATTATTGCTATCACTGCATCCACTGCCATGACCACATCTGCAAACTTGAAGCCAGGGAGCTAGACACAGAAGTAGATAACAAAGGTGAATGGCATGGCAACTATGACCAGCAATAGCGTAAGTGAATGGTATATGTAGGGTAAAAGGAGATAGTTTGGTAACCAAAGGACTGAATTTTCAAACTGCTCCTTATCCTAAATATTCTGACTAGATTAAGTTCTAATGAATTAGTAAATCCTGAGGTCAAATTGCAACAGAGTTTAACTGTTATAAATTTTATACATAATTCTGGAAACCCTTATAAAATTACCTCTAAATTTCAGCTTTTCCATTATGAACATAGGTACTGGAATCTGTGCTTGACTAAGATCCCACAGGCCTAGGACTAACTGCTGGTCCTTATTCTAGAAATTTTCTTTTCCATAAGCAAAGTCTTACAAAAAGAAAGAGTATAATGAACTACTACCAATTCTTTTGCACAGCAGCATCTTACTTTTTACTGTAGCTATGCTCTCATTCATATGCCTATTTCAATAATTCTTCTCTAACAGTTCCATCTCTCTTTAATTTATGAAGAAATGAATTTCTTAATTTCATAGCATTAACACACTCCAAATGGCATTTACCCCAATACCTCAATGGTTAGATCCAATCAAACTCTGAAATTTCACTCATGTGTATGAGTGTATATGCTTTTATGTATATGTATATGCTTTTAAAATTATCTTAAATTATAAAAATATCAATCTTGTCTTCAATTAACTAAAGCACTTCACAGAGTTTAAAACACTATAAAAATGTTTCCTGTCCCTGCTTCCTTTTCTTTCTCTCTTCCCTCTCCTCTTAACATTTAAAAAGGATGCTCCAGACTTGGTCTATCATTGCCCCCACTATCCGACTGCACCCTCATCAATCCTTATATTAATCCTTCCAGTCTTGCCAACACTCCCTTCAGGAGTTAGTCTGGACTTTCTGTTCTAGTGTTAAACCTCCAGTTTCCTTTACTTCGCTCTGAAAGTCCTTCTGTTAGACCCCTTTATCATTCCTTTCAATCTCAAACTACTCATTGAACATTTCTAAGACAAAAGTACTTTGTGCTGCTTCTTCCCCCTTCTATTCCAATCCCTAAATAAACATCTTCTCTACCATCATCAGAAGGCTGAGTCTTTTTTTCATGATCATTAGGATTATAGAGATCATAAAATTTAGATTTCTAAAGTATCTAAAAGATAATCTAATCCAATATCCTTTTCACTTTAAAAATGAGGGAACTGAGGCAGGGAAATTAAATGATGTATCCAGGGTCATATACATATTAAATAGCCGAACCAGAGCTGAACTCATGTCTATTGTAATTCCAATGTTTCTTATATTGTACTACACTAACATTTGGCCCTTAAAGGAGAATCCAACAGCTAAAGAAAGGAAAGGAGTATCTTAAATGGGAAGGATGAAAAGTTATGGCGGTTTCTGGTAAAGTCAGGCTGGGATAGCTATTCCTTCATTGAGGACCTCAAACAATAAGAGTCCACCCTCTCTCTCTGATATACTGAGGAAGATCTGCACAAGCCCTCTGTTCTTACCTCTTTTAACTTTCTACTTTGCTAGGTACTTCTATTCCTTTGTTGTATCACCCTTACATGGATGATTTTCACATCCAGACCTCTAAGCCTAATCTTCAACACCTTTTTTTCAACCACCTATAGCATACTTCTACTTGAATGTTCTCCAAAGTCAGAATTTCCCAAACTAAAAATTATCTTGCCCTTTAAAATCAGTTCTTCCTAACTGTCCTAGTTCTGCCAATGCCACTATTTTTCTGCCTCTATTCTTCTGCCTTTGACAATCCCCACCCCCATCCCAGGCAAAAAACCTTGGCATCATCTTTGATTCTTAATTATTTGCTCTTTGCTACTAACAATTTGTGTGTGGCTATGGCTGAAAAAAAAACAGGATCACAGAATATTATAGCTTGAAGTTGGAGGAGAGATCAGTTAGTTTAAACTCTCTCAGTTTAATGAAAAGGAAACTTTAGCCTAAAAAGGCAGTGATTAGCTTAAGATCAACATTTTTTCATGTCAGAGTTAGGACTGGAACCTAGGTCCTGAATCCTAGGGCTACTTTCCTAGATCTTGCTTTTACTATCATAAAATGCTGCCTCCAGGCATCTTTCCTATACTATATAGATAAGAAGTCTATCCTTTGCTGTGAGGCTACAACCTTTGTTTCTGGCACTATGACCTAAGAACTCTTCTTAGGCTCATGTTTTGAATGCTGCATGCTAGAATGATCTGTTTACTATTGTCTTCTCCCAACAATACAGAGTTACACTGTGTGAAATTGTTCTTACCGTATTTTTTTGGTTCACTTTTCTTACAGCTACCCTGATTCAGGAAATCACAGAACAGCACCTTGGAGACCCTATGGTTATTATCTTTACTCTGTAAATAAATAGCCCGCCAACGCTGACTGACGTAGCAAGCACTGTTTTCATGCTCGCATGCTGGCTGTTTTCCAGGGTCTTGCTGTTCAAGATCCTGCCTTGTCATTTAAAGTGAAATACAGCTCACTAAGGACTCTGGAACAATTACTACTGAAGCCACACGTGATTTCTGTAGCAAGTTTAGCTTTCAGATTCATAAAATTAAGATATTACTTCCATCCTATATTGTTTCATGTTATGTTATTCAATTATTTATAAATTCAATTCCTTAATTTTTCTAAATAACCACATTATGACTTTCACTAAAATTTTTACTCTAAAATTACTGAAAAGTAAAATTTAGATTTATTGACGCATTGTGGTCAAATTTCCACTCTGGAAAGGGGGACTAAAACTGAGATGTGCCAGTCAGTTTTTCAACTTGAGAAAGCTGAATTCTCAGTATAAAGGCTATTTACTCGCAAAAGTGGAGTTTTACTATATGAAGTCAAAACCCTATGTAGAATATAAAAATATTATATTCTGAATGTTTGTCTTTGCAAACTAATTACCCTTTTTCAGTAACAGATTAGAAAACCAGTAATTCACAGTAAAGCCTTTGCCTTAGTTGGCGGCTTGCCACTTAAGATCTATTTCTTACTACAAAGCTAACATTTCCCCAGATCCAATCCATAAACTTTCATGCACCAGAAACCCCTTGCCCCTGGGCCACCCAAATGATTACTTCAACACCAAAATGGCAAATGCGCAAGGATCTTCTGTCTCAAGATAGTTCTGGAGGCCTCTAGAGAATGTAATGGTTCTCAGGCTATGATTCAAGTTCCAAAAAGCTCTGATGGTCCTAGGAAACCCTGGCATAGTTAGGATAATTCAGGACACTCCCAAAGTAAAAAAAATCTGACGTCCTAAAGACTCCTTACATATTGATCCTAGAACAAATCCCTGAGGTATTTTTCAGTTCTCAACTTTTACCCTTGAAACTGTCTCAGAAGTTTTCAATATTACTATAGATCTGGGAAACAAAGAAAGGGTGTGATAATTTAAATACAACTTCTGAGCAAGGAATCATATATGGGCAAAAAGAATACAGCAAGCTCCAGTGTCTTCTGGGAAGCTTGTTACCATACAAAGAGACTTAATTTCATTAGTATTATTCTGGATTGATATATACTTCAATACAATGATGTGGTTATTTCCTTAATTGATGGAGAACAGACCCCTATGCCTCTCACTGTATTTTTCTCATATGTGGTTTGTTTTTTTAATAAATTCTCTAAAGAGGATATGCTCAACATAATGGAGGCCTTTGTCTAGTTCTTTTGACATTTCAGGAAGTCAGTGGAGCCCTGAGGCTGTCCATTTCATATCCCTCATTCTCTTTACATGACTGACACCTTCCCCCCCACCCCACACCTTCTTTGCCAGTCATAAACATTTTCAGTGACATATTTTACACTATTTCTCCAATACAGGTAGTTACTGGCATCATGCAGCAGACAGCTTACAACCAATGCCCTTTACCACTTGCAATTTTGAGCCTTACAAAATTGTAATGTTTCATGTTTCGCAGCATTACTAGAACACTAGTTTTAAAAGATGAATTTTTGCAACAGGAAGCCGTTTGAAATCACTGAAAATAGAGGAGAGTTTCCCAAATGCCAACCCAGCTAACTCTTCCTCCAATTCAACTCTAGGTTCAGCTAATTGCTCATCTGCAGTGTCTCTCCTTCAATCCCTCCCTCAGTCTCATCCCTCCTAAATTTATTCTTCTTTACCATGACCTCCAGAGCCTCCATCCCTGCTTGTCCTAGTCTATCAATGCTGTCCTGACCTCACTTCTTGCCCTTGACAGTACAGTCTTGACTCTAAAACTGACCAATTCAACCATACACTCCTGCATACGTGTTGCTGAATGCTGCTGACAGGAAGGAAAGGAAGAAAACAAGCACCTACTATGCTATGTGCGAATCACTTTACAGATACTATCTCACAACAACTTAGGAGGTGGGTGTCGTTATTATCCCCTCTTTATAGTTGAGGAAACTGAAGAAGACTGAAGTTAGGTGACCTGCCCAGGGTCACATAGTTATAAGGGGCTGATTATAGATTTGAACTTGGGTTTTCCTGCCTCTAGGCCCTAATGCTCATCTACTGTACCAAGCAGCTGCTAGAGAAAGTCATGCGACTCAGAAACTGGATTCACGACAATGTATTATTAATCTAATGGGAACTTCACTCAGGTCTTCCTGACTCCAGGCTCAGTACTCCATACACTGTTAACACCTAGCCACACTTTCTCTTTACCTCTACCTCTTAAAGCTCACAACACCCTCAAAACAAAGCTTAGATGCCACCTACTTCAGAATTGTCCTGATATCCTCAATTGTCAGGGTTTTCCATTAAAATCACTTTGTATTTTTCATCTATGAATAAGAGAAATATAAATCAAAACAACTGAGTTTTTATCTCAGCCATTAGATAAGCAAAGATTTTTAAAAATCGAATTGTAAATACTGGAGAGACTATGGGAAGTTAGAACACTAATGCCCTGTTGCTATAGCTACGAACTAGTCCAGCTACTATGATAAATGATCTGGAACTATGGAATGATACTAGAAAAATTATACTAGAAAAACTAAACCCTACACACCACTTGACTTAGGGATCCCACCACTGAACTTATACATCCCAAGGAGGTGAAAAACAAAGTTAAAGGTTCATTATATACAAAAATATTTATAGTACCACTTTTCATAGTGGATAGTGAACTGACCTTGGAATGGGAAAGACTTTTTTTAAGCCCCACTGAGGAATTCACTTCACTTCTTAGTGCCCCAGGCAGCAATCCAAGGCTAAAATTACAAAACAGTTGCAGATCTGTACTAGACCGACTTTCTTCACTAGAGGTTCCCTACACAAATGTTACTGGTGGAGTTGGGAATTGGAATTAAAGTGGGTACCAATCAATTACGGAATGGACAAACAAGGTGTACTATACAAACAATGAATGTAAAGAATTCAGAAATTTAGAAAGATTTGTATTAAAGAATTACATAAAGTGAATTAGGAAAATTCCTTTTAAAATGACTGCAATAAAGTAAAGAAAAAGTGAAAAACATTAGGAATCTAATCATGCAGTACCCAATCCTCATTTCTGAAGACTGACAACGAAGCATATCTCTCTTCCCTTGAGAAAGAGGTGGTAGGCTACAGTAAAGAATGAGGCAAACACAATGCATTGGTTAATTTTCCTTAGTTATAGTTTGTTACAAGAAAGAATTCTATTGGGGCAAGGGATCATTAGAAAATCACAGCAACATTTTTTTTTAAAGCATGATTTTGGGGGCAAGTAAGTGGCACAGTGAATAAAGCACTGGCCCTGGAATCAGGAGGACCTGAGTTCAAACCTGACCTCAGACACTTGACACTTATTAGCTGTGTGACCTTGGGCAAGTCACTTTACCCCAATTGCCTCACACACACCCCCAAAAAGCATAATTTTTTTATCTTTTAAAAAAGAACAAATTTATCTGTATACATATTCTATCCCCTATGGCAATAGGCGAGAATCCTAAACTGCTTCTTGATACAAAATTACACCTAGGTAGCATAACTTCTTGATATTATATAACTATGAATTACAAAAGAATCAAAATTGCAAAGGGATAGAAAGACATATAGCAGATTACTACTTCACATAAGAAGTGGCAAAAATTTAAGCACCTTCAAGACAGGAATGACAATTTTGTCTTAGTATATTCAATGCCTAACAGTGTCTTAAACTGTTTAATTGTATTGTTGAATGTACCTTAGGACTATTTCAATAGGCTGCCTGCCCACATTGTTTTCCACTCCTGGATTCCTCTGACCCTTCTATTTGTTTAGGAGAGTCTGAGACCCGAATCATTATGCTTGACTAGAAAATACTAGTTTCTATTAATATTCTTTTCCTTCTTTAATTATACATTGCTACTAATTTGTCACCATGTGGACTACATGTATTCTTCAACCATTTGGGTATTCCTATGTTGATGACTAGATCAAACTCTTTTAAGTAGATCTTTATCTCATAAAAGGAATACCTGAAGTGTTTCAAGATTAATGTAACCTATCATCCATAAACAAAGAGCATATGGAGAACCTCAATAGCTATAGGAAATCTGTCTTCTATTTTGAGTAGGCCTCAAAGAGCCTCCATGACACTTGTAAACACTTTTGGTAAGCATATAGCTCCCAGACATATTTACCAAAGGGTTCACACATCATTAATTATAATAATGCATAAGTGATTTATGCTTTGGTTATTTCTTGGCGAGTTTATTTAATTGGTATAGTATCTCACAGTAACTTTTGCTGTTGTTATTCATTCAATTGTGTCTGACTCTCTGTGACTTCATGGACCATAGCACACCAGGCCCTTCTATACATCTCTTGAAGTCTGTCCAAGTTTATGTTCATTGCTTCCATGACACTACCCATCTCATCCTCTTGTCCCCTTCTCCTTTTGCCTTAAATCTTTCCCAACATCAAGATCTTTTCCAGTAAGTCCTATCCTAAGTATTTAAGTTTCAGTTTCAGTATTTGACCTTCCAGGGAATAATCTGAGTTAATTTCTTTAAGTATTGATTGATCTCTTAGCTGTCCAAGAGCCTCTCAAAAATCTCCAGAACTATGATGTGAAAGTGTCAATTCTGTGGTGACCAGTTTTCCTTATGGTCCAACTCTCACAGTCATACATTTTTACTAGAAAAACCATAGCTTTGGCTATATGTACCTTTGCTGGCAAGGTGATGCCTCTGCTTTTTACCATCTATCCAGATTTGCTATAGCTTTCCTTCCAAGGAGCAAACTTTTTAAAAAAAAAAAATTTCATGGCTACAGTCACTATCTGCAGTGATCTTTAAGTCCAAGAATAGAAAATCTGACACTGCTTCCATTTCTTCTCCATTTCCTAAGGAAGTAACTGGAATAGTTGCTATAATGTTAATTTTATTAATGCTAAGCTTGAGGCCAGCTTTTTACACTCCTCTTTCACTAAATCAAAACGGTAACTACCCTTAAACATTCATCTTTAAGTAGTTTTCCCAGAGGTCCCTGGAATTTTATGTTTCTCCTGTGGCTGCCCACAGCATGGATGCTTTCTCAGAAGTTGAATTCAGCCTGTTGCATTCTTCCCCAAATCCAAGGGTACAGTTTTACATCTGAGGAAGATGTGGAAGAGCTGCTCGAGGAGTGACATCATTCAGAGTATTTTTTAAGGCAGATTATCTGGAATGAGTTAGGATTCCTTTGGGCCCTTCAATGCTAATAAGAATTTAGGAAGTAGCTGTGGTGTAATAGAAAGGCAACGGACTGACAATCAGGAAATCTACATTCTTACCCCAAGCTCTGTCGCTAACTAGCTCTGTGGCCTTGGATAAATCACTCAGTTTTCTCATATAGTCCCTTCTAACTCTAAAGTCCTATGAAAACATTCTATAAAATCTCATGGAAAACCTAGAACTACAACATTCTCTTGAGTTTCCTCATGTTACCTCAAAACAACATGAATCTGGAGAAGACAGTATGAAGTTGCTGTTTTTATCTGATTAAGTGGTTAGTTGGTTTAGTGACATGGTTTCTTTCCATTTTGAAAGTCTCTCACACTAAGGTATTTGTGAAGTACCTTCTGTGTGCTTACCACTCTTCCTATTCAAAGGAACGACTGTCAGAAGTGTGGTCCAGGACATTAGCAAGAACATGTAAGGCAGTTCACAAATGGATTTGGGGTTTTTTTGTGGTATTCTTATTTATCAATTTAATAAGTATATGTGGAATGCCTTCTATGTTAGTAGACCAATACAGGCTTTAAAGAGTTTATTATTTCACTGCAGGAACTAGTTTTAAAAATGCAATTTACAATATAATCATCCTTATGCCTTTTTTCCTAACATGGTAATCTGTCTAAGATAATTCAAATAACATTTTATATCTTATCAAATACAGCTTCTTTCTTCCCATTAATTCTAGTGAGGGATTTTTGTTTTGTTTTGCATGTTTAGCAGCATAAGGACAATTGAGATTTTTAGACAGGTTGGATGGTAGTCCATTAAGTTAATTCATTTTTATCTGTATCTTGGACAAGGTTCTGCAGATGGCAATAAGCTGAAGCCAGAATCAAGTAGGAGGAGATAAAGCTGGATCACACTAAGGAAACTGAACATTGCTTTCAGTAATCATAAATGGCTGCTTGCTGCAAAAGTCCAACTCTCTAAGACCATTAATTCTCTGGTATTATCTGATTATAACAAGTAGATTATCATAGCGTAATGAAAATTAAAATTGCAAAGAATGAAAAGACATTTAATGGGTTTAAACAGGCTATAGCATATTACCACTGCACATAAAAATTGGCAAGAACAACAAAAACCATCATAAAGGACATGTGTGACTTGATAAAAGAAGTGAGCTAGTTATAGAGCAAGAATGAAAGATAACAAGGTATACCGAGTACTACAATGGGAAAGACTTCAACACAGAGTCTGTTCTTTATGGAAGATTAATGGAAAAACAAGGACAAGAATATTTCTTGTACAGTTCTCCTGCATGTTCTTGTCACCTCTCCTTAATCTCTTCCATTTCTGCAAAGTCTCTACCATTTTTTGTCCTTTATCTGGCCATTTTTGCATGAAACATTCCCTTGACATCTCTAATTTTCTTTAAGAGATCTCATCTTTCCCAGTCCATTGTTTTCTTCTATTTCTCTGTAATGGTCATTTAAGAAATCTTCTTGTTTCTCCTTAACAATAAGGTTAGTGGAGGGGACAGAATTCCAGCTGAGCTATTTAAAATCCTAAAAGATGATGCTGCACTCAATAGGCTAACAAATTTGGAAAATTCAACAGTGGCCACAGGACTGGAAAAGATCAGTTTATATCTCAATCCTAAAGAAGAGTAATGCCAAAGAACATTCAAATTACCAAACAACTACTCATTTCATATGCCAACAAAGTTATGCTTAAGATCTTAAAAGCTAGGCTTCAGCCATATGGGCACTGAAAACTACCAGAAGAGTAGGCTGGCTTTAGAAGAAGCAGAAGAACTAGAGACCAAATTGTCAACATTCACCAGACTATGTAGAAAGCAGGAAGTTCCAGAAAAACATCTACTTCTGCTTCATTGACTACACTAAAGCCTTTGAATGTATGGTTCACAACAAAATGTGGCAAGTCCTCAAAGAGATGAGAGGACCAGATAATCTTACCTGTCTCCTGAGGAACCTGTATACAAGCTAATAAGCAATAGTTACAACTGAATTTAAGATTGGAAAAGGAGTACGACAAGGCTGTATATTGTCATCTTATTTATTTAACTTATATGCAGAGTACATCATGTGAAATGCCAGGCTGGAAGAATCAAAAGCCAGAATTAAGGTAGCCAAGAAAATATTAACAATCTCAGATATGCAAATTATATTACTCTGATGGCAGAAAATGAAGAGGAATTAAGAAGCCTCTTGATGAACGTAGGAAAAAAAAGTGTAAAAGCTGGCTTGAAGTTTAACATTAAAAAAAAGCTGAGATTCTGGCAACTGGTCCCATTACTTCCTAGCAAACAGAGGGAGAAGAAATGGAAGCAATGTCAGATTCATTCAACTAAATGAAAGAACAACAACAAATAACAAAAGACAAGATTCACAAAGAAGCTATGTAAAGGCTGTGATCCGCACAAGTAGAAGTAACTATACATCCACAGGATCACAGATTCATCTTAGTATCCAAATGCAAGGGTTTGAGTGGCATAGCCCAATGGGTCCTCAGCCCTGGGAAATAGTTTATGGTAGGAAAAGCTAAAATCCTTTAGATTTTTACATCTTCAAAGCAGATCTATGAAGGAATTAGCAGTAGTCTTCATGTTGCCCCAATGTAGAAGAGTAGAGATGAGAATAGAGGCTGCTCCTTTCTGGACAACATACAGAGGAAATCAGAGACTCATTCCACCATATTCTTTTCTATACTTCCTCCCCAAGTAAGAAAAGACAGGTGAGAAATAAATACCAAACTCACGAACGCTTCAAGTTCATTCCATTAACTCTGAAGGCAGCTAAAGAAAAAAAAAAAGTAGTAGGTAGCAAAAAAAAAAAAAAAAAAAGGCATGCTCACCTAACTAGCAAATCCCTTCTTAAAATCCCTCCCTTTTCAATACAGTGCTAGAACTCAGGAGAACAAATCAGTCTTTAGCCCTGAGCAAGTATAAGTTAAGCAAGTCTGTCACTAGCTTATTTTTGGAAGTGGTCATCACACGCCCAGGGTCTTAACTACATATAGACAAATATCTTCACAATTCTACAAATAATCATTCAGTGCTCTACATCCTTAGAAAACTTTGTACTTTTTCCTTGTCTTAAAATGAGAGAATACTAAGAGATGAGCCAGTGATGTATAGTGCAGAAAATATGACATTCCTAGAGACAAATACTGTATTTTCCATGTGCTCATTACCTGTACAGCTTTGGGCAAATTTTTTAACCATTTGGGGGCTCAGTTTCCTTATCTGGAAAATAAGAGAACTGGATTTGCCTTTAAGGTCCTTTCCAGATATAATTCTATGATCTGTAATTTCATAAATATAGGGAACTCCCAGGTTGGGACTTCCTCAACTACAGCAGATTACAATTTGTCTATGATTTAGTAAGCAAATCCTAGGAAGCTTTGAGACAAACAAACAAGCTAAGTCACTTGTCTGGGGTCACAATGTGGCGACTAAGCTAATTTAGAGTAATAAATGGATTCAAACTTCATTTCCTGGTTGCAGGATCCATTATGTGGATCATCTTTATGGATAGATCTACCTTATAATGTAATTTTGGTGTGTTTTAATAACTTTTGAACCTCTCTGCATGGGGTCCAAGATGAATCATTTTATTCTATTTCAGAGTCTGAGAGTACAATTCAAATAATCCAATTTTCTCCTTAACTAATTAACAGAAACATAGAATAGAAATAGAAATATTTCTGGGAATAGAAAAACAAAATATTTGCTCAGCATGTACTAAAACTCTTGACAGATAGTGACTTTGTTTCTCTCCAAACTGCAATGGGCCATCTACACTACCTGATCCTAAAAGGTGATGTCTTCATTCCTCTCCAAGCACCATCCCTAACTTTCTCTACCACACTATGCCTCCTTCCCACACTAGAGGTATACTCCCGCCCTGTGGCCCCTTCTGACTGCTTGGTTCCCCACCGAACCTCCATTTTAAGGACAGCACACAGGTTAGTCATGTCTTCTGTCCTCTCTAGACTCTACTGCTGATTCTTTACACTTTGCCTCCAAGGCCCCATTTAGCTTGCCTCTGCTCCACCTCAGCTTCCTTTTATATGCTGTCTTCCCCCCAATAAAATAGAAGCTCCCTGACAGCAAGTACCATCTGTCTTTCTTTTGCTTCTACTTGTACTCTCAGCAGGCTTGGCAAAGGAATACAAATATTTTACTGAGCATACATAGTAAGCACTTAATAATGCTTGTTGACTTGACTCAAATAGACAGTATTGGTTATAGGCAAATTTTCTCACTCATCACTTTATCCCAAAAAGAAAAATATTTTTAAACAGAATTTTGCTTCCATACATTTCCAGAGCATTGTTGTGTTATGATAATTGGTATACAGCTGAAGTTCTGACAAGATTCAAATGCAACCTAATCTTTTCTTATTTTATTTTTTTCACAACTGACAATAGCCAACTAACTTTTCATTCATAGTTACAGATTGTATATATATATATATATATATATACACACAATGAATTATTGCTTAAACATGCCTATTTAAATGTAAATTATATTTATGTGAGCTTAATTTATCCTAATAAAATTAACCTTGTTTCTCTTCAGTTCAGTATTGTAATTTACAATATTTTGCATTTAGCTCCTGAAAGGCTGGAAACTGTCATTAGGCTGGCAAAATTTGGAGGCTGACCTGTACATAAAAGAGGTTTTCTCATTACAAACAGAAGGTGGTTATTTTTAAAACTAGCATATTTTCTCACATAAACCAATTCCCTCACACCAAAAATATTCCAGGAAGTCTGTATACTATTATTAAACATCTATGGAACTCCATAATCTTAATTCAAATAAAGGTTACTACACGTTGTACAGAATTAGATTACAACAGGCTGGCTTTCTTTGTCTCAAGGTAGAAGAATCATTTATTTAGTTGTCCTCTCTTATCATCCTGTAAATGTCTTTATCTCTTTTCATAATATGTTTCTGAAATACTGTTTAAGCATTCTGGTCTTTCACTTATTTCATAAGATAATTCTGGTTCAAATTTTCAAATAATTAGGAACCTCCATAGGCTCAGAGGTTTTAAAGCTAGAAGTAACTACAGAGGTCATCTAATCCAAACTCAGTTTATAGATAAGGAATCAGTTTCAAGTGGAAGAGACCTCAGAGGTCAGCTAGCCATAAAATCATAGCTGAAGCATGAAGGAAACTTAAAGATCATCTAATCCAACTCCTTTATTTTACAGATGAAGAAACCAGGGCCCAGGGAGATTCAATGATTTGCTATCACACAGTTAAGTTTCAGAGGTGGACTTTAAATCCAGGTCTTCTATCATACCACACTGATCAAATCCATCCCTGAGCAAGAATTCCCTAGACAACATCCTCCAGTAGATTGAACAAGTGCTGGATTTGGAGTCAGAACATGTAGTTTCAAAATTCTGGCTCCAGTACTATGACCATGAATGCCAAATCCTTCATCTTTAAAATGAGGATAGTAATATTTACATTTGACTGTCATATAGCACTTTTTCAAAGTACTTTGTATAATCTGACATAAGTGATCTCTCTAACAATCCATTGAGGTAAGAACTGCTGTAGGTATATAATTCCTTCTTTAAAAATGAGGACATAGAAGCTCAAGGAAATACTTCAGGAGGCTGTTGTAAGGAAAGTGCTTTGTAAACTTTAAAGAGATGTTACATATGTATATATATACACACACATATATACATATACATACATACATATATATATATATATATATATATATATATATATATATGATTTCTGCCAAGTGATTGTCTGGCCTATACTTGAAAACCTACAGGGGTCTTTAAAGGAAGTGTTTCTCTATATCCAAAAGAAAATTGCCTCTAGCTTCTATCCATTGCTTCCATTTCTTTCCTCTCTAGGCAAATCAAACAAATCGAATCATTCTTTCTCTAGTAATGGGCCATTTTGTAAGCTCTTGCATATGATTCTCAACCTGGAAGGTTATGTCTACGTATCCTGAAATATAGGGCTTTTTTGTGAATGAACAAGAAACCTTTTGTAGAGGCAGGTTCCCTGATATAATGTAAAAAGATCAGTGGATTCAGAATCAGAAGGATGATTTTTTTAATGCTGTATTACTCTTCTAAGAAGTCATTTATTAAACATCTCTAGATCTAAATCCTCATTTGTAAAATGAAGGCATTGGGATAGATACCTCTAAGGCAGAGAGAGGTTCTTAACCTGGGATCCAAGAACTTGTATTTTTGAAATATTTTTATAAACCGTATTTCAACATAATTGGCTTCCTTCGCAATCCTACACATTGTATTTTGTGCTTTTAAAAACGTTCCGGGAAGCTGGAGAACGGCTGCGCTAAGGGATCTGAGACACACAAAAGGTTGACTTTTAAATCCCAGGCCTATAAATCCATTGATTCCATCCACATATCTTGGGCTCTGGAAGCACTAAGAGTCAATTCAATTAATAAGCGCTTGACCCTACAGTGCTCTGCAACGACATGGATGGATGGATGGATGGATGGATGGATGGATGGATGGATGGACGGACAGACGAGTGAGTGAGGGATGCACACACAGTGGTGGGGCCAGTCTTGCCCTCGGTATCACGTTTATTCCTCGCAGGACCGGCGCTCCAGGCTCCACGCCTCTCTTACCCACCCGAGATCTGGCCTGGGAGTCAAAAGGTCCCGGCAGGCAGCTCCACCAGAGGGCGGCCTCCTAGCGGGGACCTTGGGGCCCGCACGCCTCTCCTCCTTTCCCTCCCTTCACCCCCCCGGCCCCCCGCCCAGCCCAGAGCGCGCACGCGCACACCCCCTCTTTCCACCTCCCCGCCCCCCCGCCACCCCCAGGCCCAGCCGGTCCCGGGGCTTCCCGCCCGCTCGTCAGAGGGTCCAACAACCCGGCCAGAAGCAAGGGCGAGGCGGCCGCTGCCGGCCCGGGTCTCTCTCGCTCTCACCGGCAGGTGGCGGTGGACGTTCCCGGAGAGTCTGGGGCGGCTGCGGCCTACCAAACCAGCTCCCTCAGCGTCCGAGCAAGAGCCGTCACCACCCTAGCCGGGGCCGCGCCTCGCGGGAGCGCGTTCTGACGCCAGCCGCGAGCTTCTGGCGCCGGACCAACCAGGCGCGGGGGCGGAGCAAGAGCGGTGTGACATCACGGGGCGGGGTCTTCTCTCCATCTCTGGGGTGGAATTGGGGCCTAGAAAATAGATTTCTTTATCTCCATTGTCTCACCTGAGCTGGTTATTACTGGACCCAAGATCACACCGGTGATTTCTAAGGCTATGAAAACATAATCAATCAGGTAGCATTTATGAAGTGCCTACTGTGTTCCAGACTGGCGATAGGGAGAAAGGCAAAAACGCAGCCCCTGCCCTCCGCAAGCCTTGCGACCCAACGGGAGAGGCCATGTGCAAGAAATTACGGGCAAGCGCGCGGAAAACTGCGCGCGGTTGTTACCCCATTTTACAGACAGTGTCAGGAGTGACCATTGCTGAGTACTGGTCGGTTTGCAGAGCGATTTCAATGCCCATAGGTGGAGGGTGTGGAACCCTGAGTTCCCTAGAAATCGGAGCCGGCTTTGCGGCGGCATCAGCCCCGTTCTTTAGGCTTCACTGCCTTCCCAGGGTGCCCACAGTCAGACTGGGGTAGGGGGTTTGGAATCAAAGAGCTCCGGGTCTGAGAGTCTGGGCCCCCTCCCCCTCTTACCTCAGTTTTCTCATCTGTAAACTGAGAATGGAAGCCAGAACTGGAAGGGGCCCGCACTTTGCAGAGAAGAAAAGTGGCAGAGGTCAGCTTCTCCCCAGACCCTTACATGATCTCTCACTGAAAAATTCACTTTATATACTCCCCTGTAATATAGGGATAATTACATACTTATTTTACCTACCCGACCAGGTCCAGGTCGGTGTAAGAATTCCATTCAATCCAACAAACTTAAAAAATGCCTCCTTGAGCTTCTCATTAGATGGGGGAGGGAGGGGCGGGGGTTGAAGATAAAAAGGAAATAGTCCCTTGCCATCAATGAAGTAGCTAGGTAGCCCAGGTCTGGAGTTGCAAGATACTGGGACAGCGTTAGCTGGGTGTCCCTGGTCATGTCATTTCACTTCTGCTTGTCTTAGTCTCCTCAACTGTTAAATGAGGTTAATAATAACACCTACCTTCCAAGATTGTTGTCAGGATCAATAAGATACTTGTAAAGCTTCTTTGCAAACCCTAAAGCTTTATATAAATATTAGCTATTATTATATATGACAGATAAAGTAAGATAATGTATATGAAAGGATTTTATAATCTTAACCTTTTTCGTCCATCCAAGATTTATTAGTAGGCAATTATTACTGTGCCCTTGCATTGACACCCATCTTTAATGTACATATAACATCTGCCGTCACCTGAGCTTCCTGAAGGTTAACTTTGACTCATCTTATACATTTTTTTAATACATTGTAAAAGTTCAGAAGTATTTGTCCTTAATGATGCTATTTAGAGCAGCTTTCAATCCTAGTGATAGGCTTAGAAGGGTATTTAAAAACCACCCTTTACAGATGATGAAGTTGAAAACTAGAAGGATAGAGAGACTTCCTGTAACCGTGGGGGTTAGTGACTGAGCCATGAGGAGAACCCAGATCTGCTGACCTCATTTCTATATGTGCCTGTGTTATCTCTGCTCCTGTAGGGCTCCAAAACTGTAGCAAAAATAGTATTAATGAAAATATTGCTTTTAGCCAAGTCAACAAACTTTTATTAAGTGCTTTCTATGTATCAGGCACTGTGTTTTCATCCTTTAGAGGAAAGAATACAAGATGTAAGGGTGTCAGATCTTGAAACTAGTAGGGAACCAGAGTGGTACCATAGATAGAACATTGGATTGGAAGTTAGAGAACCTGGGTACATGTCCTGGCTCTCTAACTTACTACCTGGTATATTCAGATCAGTCGAGTAAATTTTCTAGGCCTTTGTTCTTGTAAAATTAAGGAGCTGGATTATAGGGCCCCCCAAATCTCTTCAGGCTCTAAATCTGTGCTCCTATAAGGATGAAATATACTTGTCCCCTCAGTAGGGAAGGTCATGAACTACAGATGCTGACTCACCTCATGTTAATTTGATCAATCTGGGGGTCTCTGGCTTCTTTGTTAGAAGGGAAGAGTCTATATCATGGGGGAGTGACAGTGATATTTTTAAAATCTCAGAAAGTATCATTAAATTTTGTTTTTAAAGAGCAGGGGGTGTTTTGGTTGTTTTTAAAAATAAGTCTCTTGTTTGATCATTTGAAAGATAAGTTAGAGGTTAATACTCCCTAATCTCATTGAATCTGATGAGGAGCCAATTGATTGAACCTAGTTCTATATGGTCCATTGGTGTGCCTAGAGCATGATGCCGCATACATCCAGAACTTTTCCCAGAGGCAGGATGAAAAATGACCACACACAACACCTGAAACCTGTGCTTGACTCTGAAAACCTGTATCACAATTCATAGCTCTTTCTGAAAAAGGCCTCTTGTATTATAGAGTCAAAGGGCTGGTAGAGAGACCTTTCAAGGTGTATTAGATTACCAGAGAACTCCAAATATCTCAACAGGTCACCTGAAGACTTCCACCATTGGCGTGATTTGATGCTCTCCACAATTCACTATTCATCCATTCAGTTGTTCCTAAGCCAACCCTCCTCCCCTTACAATTCCTAGGCCTCTTTGTCTAATCTCTCCTTTCACACTCCACACCCTTTCCCTCCTCCCCTAGTACTTTTTATTATTCCTGTATTCCTTCATGCTGTATTTCCCCATCCCCAATTTAAACACCTTGAGGGTACAATTTGTATTTTATCTGGCACATAATACAAATTTATTGAATTAAATTGATTAATTCCATATATTAAACACTACCATATGCAATGTACTGTATAAGGTCCTGTAGATACTCAGCAAGACTCAAGATGTGTAAGAGAGTCTCTATTTATCCCCCAGAGTGTTGGTCAATTTAAGTTTGTAAGGTACCATGTTTCTTTCAAAGATGTCTGTTCATAGTACCTTAGAGCAGATGGCTAATTAGGGTGGGATGTCTACAGTATTCCTCCTGGTGATGTCTACTTTCAAGCCACATATTCCCTTATCCAACACACTTTTTCTCCTTCCCTCCTTCTTGGTTGGTTGAGGTTTTGAATGAAACTTCAGAACCCAAGAGACAATGGATATTGGGCTGATAGTTTTTGCCTAGATAATTTTAGTTATGTCAGTGAACTTTAGTTCCATTTTATGGGAGCAGTATAAAAAATTGACCGAACTATACCCTAAGGGTTTGAAAGAATTCTTAGACCCCCTTCCTCACAGTAACAACAGATGCCCAGGAAGTCAATTAGTCTGAAGCAGGAACTAGGTTAGAGAAGGTCACTCAGGGCACTAGCCACCAAAGCAATGACAAAACTGAGGGGGTAGAGAAGGAAGGTTAGGAGGTAAATAAAGAGCCATAGAGAACCAACTGAAAGTGACTTTTCCATACTGAGAATCATATGTTTGGATCCCTGAGAGCAAGAACACCTTTTGCAAGAAAATTCCCTCTTAATATTTCAGTTATAGAACAGGTCTCATCCTTAAGATCTGGCCCTTCACAAATTAGCAAAAGGGCTTTTACTGAGAGGAATTTTAGATCCGTGGACATGGATCTGTGAACAAAGAATTTAAGGGTTCTTTGTTTATTTTTAAAAGAACATCGGACCACCTCGAATCTGGAGACCTGAGCACTGGTCCTAATCCTGCCTCTTAATAACTGTATGATCTTGGCGAAGTGACTCTCTCTAATCCTAAATTTCTTTGTCAGTAAAATAGGAGGACAGACTAGATGATTGCTTAGGTTCCCTATAGCTCAAACATTCTATGATCTAGTAACTTTATTTCAGCCAATGGCCTAAATTATTATTATTGGTTACCACTTACCAAATCTTTCCTTTGAGCACCTCAGTGTCTCCCATAGGATCATAGGATTTAGGAAAGAAAAGTACCTTAGGGACCATCTAATCCAGTAGTATTCAAAATGTGATCTGGGGACCCCTGGGGGTCTCAGAGAGCCTTTTAGAGGATGTATGAGGTCATAATAATACTAAGACATTTTAATTCCTAAAATGGTAAACATCAGCAAATATAGCCCACATTGACAAAAGGTCTTTGGGGTTCTCACATTTTAAGAATGTAAATAGGGGTGGTTAGGTGGCGCAGTGAGTAGAGCACCAGCCCTGAAATCAGGAGGACCTGAGTTCAAATCCAGCCTCAGACACATGACACACTAGCCATGTGACTTTGGGCAAGTCACTTAACCCCAATTGCCCTCCAAAAAAAAAGAAACCAAAAAAAAAGAATGTAAATAAAGGGGACCTGAGACCAAAAAATTTGAGAACAATTGATATAATCCAATGCCCTCATTTTATGGAGAGAAGACCTGAGGCCTAGAGGGGTGAGATTACTTGTTCATGGCCAAACAGCTAGTTGGTGACAATTTAGAAAATCAGAATAAGATTGACATTCCAAGGAAAAGCTAACAGGTAGAAATCCCTGTGCAAATATGATATAGTTCAGTTAACAAGGCTTGCAGGTGGTTCTGTCAGCAACATCTGTCATTCCTTCATCCAGAAGGTTACTGAATTCCTTCCAAAGCGATAAACCTCCCTCCCCTCTCTCCCAGACTCTGGACAATATCACTTAGGAGCCATTACCTCAGGCAGGGACCTGGCAGCTTTACATGAATGCATAACCAGACTGGATTAGCTTCCAATTCAAGAGATCGGGTGGTTTGTGCTTGAGGGGGAAGCTTTCCCACTGCTCTGGGGAAAACAAGGCACTATAAATCTGCCTCCAGTTCTTCACATTTCAGGCAAAAAGATGTCTCTGATTTGTTTATACTTGTAAGAGTTTTATATGCCAGAGGTAGCAGGGGACACATTAGCAGCTATTTCCTTCATTGCCAAAGTAATTGCTTTGCAGCAAGTCAGGTGCCTCTTTGTACAGGAAGTTTCCATACATTTGTATGTCTAGTATCAAATAAAGGCCTTGGCTAATTCTGGAAAGACAGAGAATATACCCCATCCATTCTAATGGTCCTTCCTTAAAAATCTTTCCAATAGACTAGAGGTGTTGCAAAAAACCTAACAGCCAGTAGTCAGTGGTCAACTAACCTCCAATTAGATACTTCCTCAAAGTAGTAAGAGTCACTTCCTCAGAAGATGACCTGTGCCCTCTTTTCCACTCTTTTATGGCCTGTCTTTTCCTTGGGATTATACTATCCTGGGAGTGCTGATAGTAGTAAAATGTTAGTGGGAGAGGAGACTGGAGAGATACCGTTGTGCCGAAAGAAGCGAGTGAGACCCCAAGTGCATATTTTGGAAGTGGATTTTATTTAGCTCACGTTGCCGGGGCTACATCTTACCTTGCCCAAATCAAACAGGCCTGACCAAGGGGAGATCACTGATATAT
>CM053598.1:61061817-61080715 GCA_028646575.1 Pseudocheirus occidentalis | reverse complement strand
ATAGGAAGGAGAGACAGAGGATCACTGTCACAATATGTCCACTATGAAGATGTCCTGTATAATCACACATCCACAGCCTGTATTGAATCGATTGTCCTTCCAGTAAGGATGGGTGACAAGGGAGGAATTGAAAGAATCTAGGATTTAAAGTTCTGCAATACCTGCAACTAGGAATTAAGATATACAGGGGCTGGAGTAGAGAGACCCTCCCTGCCCTACCAGAAAGTAAGAGAGCAGAACAGGGGAGGAACTTTACAGTGGGATTGCTGTTTTAGGGTTGGGGCAGGAGAAAATTTGTGATTCAAAAATGTCATGAAAATGAATGATGTAAACAAGAAAACAAATAAAAGTATATATCATGGGAAAAAAAAGAAATGGTAATTTATAATTCACTCCATTTTGCATCTGCTGCTCTGCCTGGTTTCAACTCCACTCAACAAGATGGTCCTTCCTAGGATAAGCTCATCTATTCTAAACTGACCACCTTGTTGCTAACTCAAGCCTCTCCTCTCTAATTGGAAGACTGGAAGGTGGAGTACCAAACTCCTCCCAGTGCCTCCCTTTATAGAGGGCAGAAACTGGACTCTCAGCTCACTGCACTTTGCCTGTGCAGAACAAGATGACTCCATTTGAATTAACCCCTGGTAACCCCCTCCCCCTTTCCTGCCTTCTTTTGTGTGTTCTCTCCCCCTTTAGATTGTGAACTCCTTGAGGGCAGGAATTTCTTTTTATTAATTCTATCCTCAGGATTTAACTCAGATCTGGCTCATAGTAGGCACTTAATAAATGTTTATTGGGTTGGTTTTTATTTCTCTCGCTTTCTCAATGGGTGGAAACAGGAAGGAAAGAAGGAAGGAAGGAAGGAAGGAAGGAAGGAAGGAAGGAAGGAAGGAAGGAAGGAAGGAAGGAAGGAGGGAAGGAAGGACGTTTCCTTTGCTATGAGAAATTAAATTACTTGCCCAGGGTCATACAGCCATTATGGATCATAGGTCGAATTTGAACCCAAATCTTATGGAACTTCAGACAGTCCTCTATCCACCACTGCTTTTCTTGACAACAAAGTAAAGAAAACTGTCTTAACAAGCTAGAATACTGGCCTTGACCTAACAGGATTCAACTTAACAAGGATAAGTTCACTGAAGTTTTGAATACTAAGTCAGTAAGCCCCTCTGGACCTCATCAGGCTGGAAAGGTTTCCAGTACAGGATTCTGTCTGAGGACTATTCTGGCTGAGTCCAGAGGCTCATCACCACTGACTATTGGGGGATAATATTTTTTTTGCTTCTATCTACTTCCTGAACCATAGAGGGATTACAAGCCATGAGTAAAGAGAGAGCTGACCCTGACCAAATCACGGGTCCTAAAGTACTGACAAAGCGTAGCAAGAAGGAGAGGAAGGGAGGGAGAGAATTTAAAGCTCAAAACTTTTAAAAATGAATATTAAAAATTGTTTTCCATGTAACTGGAAAATATATTTTTAAAAAGCATAAAATCATGCCTATAGCTTGTAAAAAATAATGACAAAATAAAAGTTACAGAAATGGAACTTGGCGACAATAATAATATCTACCATTAATATAGTGATTTAAGGTTTGCAAAGCCCTTTACATGTTATCTCATTCAATCTCACAGCAACCCTGGGAGGTAGGTATTGTTATTATCACCATTTTATACATGAGGAAACTGAGGCAGACAGAGGTTAAGTAACTTACCCAGGTTTGCACCACACAGCTAGTGTCTGCGGCTGGATTCAAACTCAGGGCTTCCAGACTCCAAGTCAACACAAACTATATACTGTAACAATGTTCCACCTAGTAGACTCTAAGCTATGGGACGTGTGAGAAAAGATGAGGGTTGTTTAGATGATCACAAACAGGGTGAGGCAGCAGTGGGATGCAACTGAGAGCTGGGGGGTTTTGTTTTTCAAATCAACACTTTCTTAGGCTATACAAATAAAAGAATATTGTCCAGACCATCTGGAAGAAATAATCTTCCTGTCCTTTCAACTCCTCATACCACATCTGTGATGTTGCATTTATGACATTGTTTGAGGGATCGTGATAGCTGGGATTCATCCAGAGGACAGCATCTGGGATGGTGAGGGGTCTAGATACTCAAGAAATAGTCAGAGAACCATAGGGAGAGAAACTTGTGATTTTACTGATATAGGGACCTTCCAGGTGAGGAAACCCTCTCCAGTAATACAGGTTCTACACTTCCAAAGAAAGGAATTAAATCCAGACCTTTCTGGCTTTGAGGATAACTTGCTATCTGCTATACCACAGGTTCTCAAAGTTTTTGGATCCCCTTTATACTCTTAAAAATTATTGAGGACCTCCAAAGAGTTTTTGTTTATGTGGATTAATTATATCTAGTGATATTTTATGTATTAGAAATTACAACTGATATAATTTAGAACTATTAATTCATTTATCATAATAATCATAAACTCATTAATGTTAAATATTTTTATGATATGTAACTATATTTCCAAAATAAAACAAAAATTAATAAGAAGGTTGCATTGTTTTACATATTTTTGCAAATCTCTTTAAGGTCTGAAGACATCTGCGTTCTCATATCTGCTCCTATATTCAATCTGTTACAACATGTTGTTTTGGTTGAAGTAGATAAAGAAAATCCAGGCTCATGTAGATATATAGCTGGTATTCAGAGGAGTATTTTACTAGGCAGTTAGCATCTTAGTATTATTATAAAAATAGTTTTGACATTGGGGACCCCTTGAAAGGTTCTCTCCACATAAGGAATGATGTTATTGTTGTACAGTCTTGTCTGATTCTTTATGACTTCATTTGGGGTTTTTTCTTGGCAAAGATACTACAGTAGTTTGCCATTTCTTTCTCCAGATTGTTTTATGGATGAGAAAACTGAGGTAAACAGGATTAAGTGATTTGTCCACGGCCACACAGCTAGTAAGTGTCTGGGGCCACATTTGAACTCCGGAAGATGCGTCTTCCTGATTTGAAGCCTGGTACTCTATCTCTGTGTCACCTACCTGACCTCATAAGGAATGATAGAATCACCGATTTGGAACTAAAGGGGACTTTAAATGCCATTTATTCCCCATCCTTCGTTTTACATATAAGTAAATAGAAGCTCAGTTAGACTTAAGTGGCTTGCAGGAACCATGTTGGTTTTTCTTAGAGAAGAGAATGCCAAGGGAAGACAAGACAGCTGTCCTCAAATATTTGGAGGGTTATTATATGGGAAAGTGAACTGACTTGTTTGAGCAGGAAAAACTAGGACACACAGGTGGCAGCTTTTGGCTCCACATGGCAATTTCAATCCATAAAACAACGGAACAGTAAGAGAGCCATAGCAATGCTGACATTGCGCACAGCACTTGAGGTTTGCAAAGCTGCTTGATGTACATTACCTCATTTGATCTCCACAACAACCCTGGGAAGGAGAACCTATTGCTATAGAATGCAGGTGGTGAGATGGATGGTGACACTCCCAAATATTCCTCTACGGAAGCAAAGAGAAGACGGCTTTCTGTTTTTGTTGAATGGGAGTTGAAACTGATGGGCTCAAGGGTCTCTTGGTAGTGTGGTACCATTTTGAAAATGCACACCTCCTCTGTGACAATGGGAAGTATGTCTGCCCGCTAGAACCTGTAGCCCAGGCCTGGGCAGCTCCCTGCTTCACTCATCTGCACAGATGTACAAGCATGAGTTGGACCTTGGTGTTGGCTGTGGAGGAGGGTAGCCCAAGCAAACCACAAGTGAGAGTTGTGGAGTGACGGAGAAGAAGGCAACACATACTACCCTGCCCACAAGGACAAAGGGGGGCTTCAAGCTGCAGCAGGTGGTCATAAGTCAGGTGTGGAGAATATTCATCTCGACTCTTGCAGTAAGTGGAGACAAGGAGACTTTTACTGGGTAGGTGAACTTCCTTGAAACACATGGCTTGCCTTGAGGCTTGTAATGTTGCATTTTATGATGCAAATGGCTAATGTTTCTAGAGTTTCCCGTCTTTTTACTAATCAAACTGTTTAACCGCGACTTTGAGATTTGTGAGGCTGAAAGCCACTTCAGACCTGGAAGGAACAGGTCAGCGAGGGCTGAGCCTGTAAGTGACCAGTCATGACCGGCAGGTGTAGTGTCCTAAAACGTAATGGTAGAACGATGGGTGACAGCTGCCCCCAATTCCGTTGGTAGGAATAAGCAAGTTCTTACAAATGGGGCAGCTAGGTGGTGCTGTGTATAGCCAGGAAGCCCTGAGTTCAAATGTGACCTCAGACTCTTACTAGCTGTATGTCCCTGGGCAAGTCACTTAACCCTATTTGCCTTGTTTTCCTCATCTGTAAATGAGTTGGAGAAGGAAATGGCAAACCACTCCAGTGTCTTTGCTAATTAAATCCCAAAAGGAGTCACAAGGAATTGGACACAAAAGACTACAAAAGAAAAGTAGAGTCTGCCCATTAACATTTCATTTTGAAAGCTGATGGCTTTTCTTCCTCAGACAGAAGCTCCTAAATTCTCTTTATTCTCTGCGGGGCGAACTATCTGAAGCGGCATGATGGATAACACATCAGACTCAAAATCAGGTTTGCCTTCTGTGCTTACAAGATGAGAGAGCCTGGGTAAGTCACTTAACCTGTTTGCCTCAGTTTCACCATCTGTAAAGTGGGGATGATAATAATAGCACTTACTCCTGGGGTTGTTATAAGGGTCAAATAAGATTATAAATGCCAAGGTCTTCTCAGCCCTTAAAGTGCTATGTAATCATATGCTGCTATTATTACCTCGTTCTTATTCTTCATGGAAATCCGACACCTAAGCAGACCAGGTTCCTCCTCCTTAATGATAAACCCGAGGGAGCGAACTTCTCCTCTGTCAAGTTAATGAGTAATCTCAACTCGGCTCCCACTTCAGGGAGGCCTGACAAAGGGGCACTGGAGAGGGAGAGAGGAAACCCAGGAAAGCAAGTTCTCTTCAGCGATGGCCTAAAGCCAGATCTGGAGGCCATGGCCTGGAGGAGCTGGGCTCCCGGCTCCACCTTCCGGCTTTTTTCTCTGCCTGCAGCCAAGATAATGTGAAAAAGCCAAGTCCCAGCCCTTCCACGACCACGGCTAGAAACCAGTTGGAGTTTAAAATCGAAGAGAAAATGGGTGCCACAAGCCAGAGGTTAGGAAGGGCCTTTGCTTTCTCTGCTCACCTGCGAGGGAAGCCAGGGCCTGCTGCATCTGGGGGCCCCCTGAAGCCGGAGTATGATGCCGTGATTATAGGAGCAGGTAAAGACAGCTGCAGCCCCGGGGCCTGGAGGGGAGGCTTCTGGGGAAAACAAGGCCCTTAAACTAGGCTTTCTTTCCCTGGTTCCTTTCCACCTTTAAAGTACAAAAGCCCTGCACAGATTCTGGGAAAGATAAACTGGGTTCAAGAGTCACCGGCCATTTTCCTGAGGTTCCTAATGTTTTAGTGCCACTTTCTTTGGAATAAGAGGAGCCTGAAAAATCTGGTTGACAATGAGCTGAAAACTGGGATCCCTTGGTTTCTAACAGCAGAGGCCAGTGTGGAGAAAGCATTGAGAGAGAAGCCGGGAGACCTAGATTCTCATCCCAGCCCTTCTATTGACTCAGCTTGTGACATTGGGCGGGGACTTAACCTCTCTCAAAGATCTTGGGGGGTGGGTGAAGCAAGGAGGCCTAAGTTTGCTGTAGCGATCTCCTCTTTAGATGCTTTTTTTTACATAAAGGAAAAATTCCTCTGGAGCACTATGGGCTGTTCCTAAGGAGGTCACACTGAGAGGCTCTTGCTTGCCAAATGGGGCACACTCCCCTCTCTCAAAGCATTCATGGCAGAGTTACGAAGGAGTCTCTGTTAACTGGCATTGCATAGTGGGTTGGATTTAGAGTCTGAAAGTTCTGAGGTCAGAGCCTGTATCTGATGTTTGTCAGCTGTGTGATCTTGTGCAAATCCCTCCACTTTTCTGTACTCTTTATGCGTCTTTAAACCAAGGATGATGATTCACCTACCCCTCTGTATTATTATGAGGCTCAAATGACATAAGTTAAATACTTTGCAAACCTTAAACTAGGTGCAGCTAGGTGACCAAGTAGATAGGGAGCTGCGTCTGGAGCCCAAAATACCTGAGTTCAAATCTAGCTTCAGACACTTACTAGCTGTGTGACCCTGGGCAAGTCACTTAACCCTGTTCGCCTCAGTTTCTTCATCTATCAAATGAACTAGAGAAGGAAATGGCAAACCACTCTAATATCTTTGCCCAAAAAACCCCCATATAGTCCTGAGGAGTCGGATATGACTAAACAACAAATCTTAAAATATTGTATAAGTGTTCGTTGTTATTAATATCTTGGTTATTAGCTATTATAGCAGCTGGCATTTGTATGGTGCTTTCCCTGCATTATCTCACTGGGACTTCAAACAGCCCTTTGAGGTAAGTCTATAAGGTGTTACTGTTTCTACTTTATGTATAAGAAAACCAAAGAGCCGCAGCGCACGGCCACACAGGCATGGCCACACGGGCATGGCCACACGGGCATGGCCACACAGCCGGTGTCAGGCTCAGGATGCAGTTAACCAGCACTAAAAGCTGTTGTATCCTCTGACAAGAGTCCTTATAAGGTTCAAATAAGGTGAGAAAAATGAAGTGCTTGCTTTGCAAACTTTAAAGCATTCCATGAATATTGGTGGTTATTAATAACTTAGCTGTTAGTTATTAATAATAAGTCACATTTATTATTATGATTAGGAATAGTAACTGACACCTACAAAGCCTTATACACATGATCTCATGGAGACCCCACAAGGCAGGTACAACAGCTGGTGATATTCCCATTTTACAGATGAAAAACCTGAGGCCAAATAGAATTTTTTTTTAACCTGTGAACTTAGAGCTCATATTAAAGTCAGAATGCTCCTAAAATGCTGCTGAATAGTGCCTATGGAAGACAGTATTTCTTTGCATCTGCCTCGTGGACAGGAAGTGGAAGTATTGCGGGCAGAATTATAAGGTTGCTGCTCTCTTCCTGTCCCCTATCCCGCCACCCCCCCCCACTCCTCCTCTTAGGGTTTTTCTGATTCCCAGTCCTCTCTCTCTAGGAAAAGAGGAAAGGAACTGAGGGTAGTATTTGCACTCACCCATGCCTAAGTCTTGTTTCCATGGTTACCTATCCTTCATGCTTGCATTTTCAGTCTTTTCTCTCTAAGTATGGGACAAAATGCTTCTACGTGAAAGGCTTTTTGAGTATTAGCAATCAGGTGAAGGAGACCTGGAGACCAAATTCTTCTCCTAAGTGTCTCTGGTGCAGACGCTCCCCTAAGACTGGGGCTAGGCTAGCTATAGTATCTGAAAGTTCATGCCCTGCTACAAAACAGTCTGAGGAAACTTCCTAAACATCTTCAGCTTCTTATGGCTGTTACTTCAGGACCTAGAGCCCACCAGCAGGACGAGGATTCCCTCCTCTCTCTTTCCTCCCCTGCCTGAGCCTGCTCATCCCCCACCCCTCCTTTAATCCTAATGACTGGATTAATATGTCCAGATATCAGAGCGGGGACTTGGAGTCAGAAGGCTGAGGCTCAGCATCCAGTACTTCCATTTACTAGCCATATGACCTTGGGTGAGTAACTTCCCCTCTCCAGGCCTCAGTTTCCT
This sequence comes from Pseudocheirus occidentalis, assembly GCA_028646575.1. Taxonomy (NCBI): domain Eukaryota; kingdom Metazoa; phylum Chordata; class Mammalia; order Diprotodontia; family Pseudocheiridae; genus Pseudocheirus; species Pseudocheirus occidentalis. Next base: position 61,073,077 of record CM053598.1, on the reverse strand, counting down.
CATCTGTACAATGAGGGAGTTAGACTAAATAAACTGAAAGGCTATGAACAAGAACTTGCTTTCACTGTTCCCAGATCTCAGTTCATTAACAGATTGAAATTTCACTCAATATGAATTAACAGTGTGGTGTGCAAAAAAAATTGGATCAAGTATATCTAGCATATACATATATACATACATATATGTATATATACATATATGTTTGTATCTTGTTGTTCAGTCATGTCCGACTCTTTGTGACCCTGTTTGGAGTTTTCTTGACAAAGATACTGGGAATGGCTTCTGTTTCCTTCTCCAGCTCATTTTACAGATGAGAAAGCTGCGGTAAACAAGGTTAAGTGACTTACTCAGAGTCACACAGCTAATTGGGTCTTAGGCTACGTTAAAAAGAACAAAGGACATAAAAGTCCTTATTATCTTGTATTTGTATCCTTAGCACTTTGAATGGTGGCTGGGACACAGTAAATGTTTAATAAAGTCTGTCTCTATCTGCCTATCTCTCTATCTATGTTGTAAAAGGCATTCCTGCTTAGGTTTGAGTTGGTTTGATGACCTCTGTGATTCTCTAGTTTGTGGCTTGGTTCTCTCTTCCCCATCTCACCCACCCCGACATCATGGTGACATTTTGTCTGTTTGTTCATTTCTAGAGTAGGCCATTTAGCACCTCAGGTCTCCCTGTGAGTTTCAGCTGAACCAAATCCCAGGACACCTGGGAGATAGAGAGACAGACAGACAAAGAGAGAGGCAGAGACAGACATACAGACAGAGAGACACAGAAACAGAAAGAGGAAGGGACAGAGAGAGAGAGAGACAGAAAAAGACAGAGACAGAGAGAGAGAAAGCAGAGAGTGCACTGATCGACATATTGCTCAAGTCTTCCTCAATTAGTGGGGATGGATTAAAAAATATTATAGGAAGCCATAGTCCTGGGCTATTGGTGGTAGGAGGAAGGATGTATGAACTTAGAGCTAGGTATAGGACATTGGATCCAGGCAAGGCCTTTGTCTTTTAAATCAGTGCCTAGCTAAGTATGGAGAACCTCATCACTATTATGCTGGCCACTTGGTGATGGATTCTTTGGCCATGGCAAATAATGACAAAAATATAAAATGTCTCCTCTTTCTGTAGTGATGACAACTGAGTGGCAGAAAAGGGGGCAGATGGTGCTAAGAATCACATGGTTTTCAGACCACCTATAAACATTTACTTATTTGTTGGTGTTCTAAATATGAGCCCATCATCCAAGTAAACATGCTACTGGAGGGACTTACCATTCTTACTATAAATTAAATGAAGGAGGGAAGCTCCAGTTAAATGGAAAGATGTGGGGAGCCTAATTATGGAATTGTATGAGTTGGTTTTATCAGCCATACAAAGGCAACAAGAAATCACAAAGCATTGTTTCCTGGAACATTCGGTCATGTGGTTTTTTCAGTGCTAGTGACAGGTATTTGCAAAAGGACCACCATGAAAATAATTGCAGATTAACACTAACATCCTTTGCAGAGGATGAAGAGGCAATAAAATTCTCCAACAAACTTGGTAAGACCCTGCAAATAAAATCTGTATATGTTTTAATACTTGGAGACTTCAATGAAAAGTTAGTAATAGATGAGGATGGGGAGAAATATATTGGAAAACATGGATCAGAATGAAGTTGTAAAAGAGGACAAAGATTAGTAGACCTTGGCACCCATAGGCCAATTACATATACTTTTTTAAAGAAAGAATTCAGCAGGTTATGGGTGTGGCAAACGCCAAATAATATCACAAAAATGAATCAGTTGTTATACCTAGTTTGCCTGCTCATTAGTGAAAAAATCAAAATTAATATGAAAAACTAAAAAGAGAAAAAGATAAGATATTTTAAAAATCTTTAACTTTAAATATGTTGCTGATAATGAAAAATGGATAGAAAAAAGTCCCTAGGCACAAATAGCTGTAATAATCTTATGCAAAAGTTTAACCACCATGAATCAGTTACCACAATGAAGGGACCCAAAGAGCTAAAGACACCTGAGTCAGCAAACACTTGACTTTCTGGCCAAATGGGAAATCGTGACATCCAAGGGTAATACCAGTTCATAACATAAACTTGTTTGTCAGATCCTATAGATACAAGGAAAGACTTGTATTGCCTCAGTTTTGCCTCCATAAACAGAAGCAATGAAGTGTAAAATTAGTTTAGAGAAAGCTTCCCGAGAGACCCAACTAAGCAGACATCCTGAGGGCACTTAGAGTTGTAAAGGGACAGAGGACAATAAGCAAAAGAAAAATGGCAAACGGAGGGATAAAAATGGACGTGATCTAAAAAGATTCTCCTATTTGTCGCTGAGCCTTGGACTCTGCCATCACAGTACGGATTGCACCACTAGAAGAGCTGGCATGATGCTGAAAAGAACAAAGATGGGGAAGTAGCTGAGTTAGATCAAGCTTGTGAGGAGGAGGGCTGTTCTGGAAACAATACCATCATGAGACAGTATTGAGAGACCAATTTGAGGATAAATGGAGGATGAGAAAAAAAAAGTTATTGACCTCATTAATAGTGAAAAAGATTCCCAAGAGAATATCAACAGCTACCAAAACTCTATGCCTACTTCCCCATCTCCATAAAATTTTTATGAAAATAATGTGTCAAGGGCATCCTCAGTAAAGGCATTTAGTAGAGAGTGGGCAGGCTTTCACAATTAATATTCCAGAGTAGAATGCATCTTCACATCACACAATTGACTAAAAGATGAAAAGAATGTAGTATACCATTGTGTTTATTGTTGATTATTTTTTAAAAATACATTTGTTTCAATAGAGCAAAATTGCCTTAGAGGTCCTCTTCTATCATAATGTCTGGGGTGCAATTAAAGAAGTCTGTGGGGGGCAGGGAATCACATCCCTGACAAATATACATTAAGAAAATAGAAAGAGTGGCTTAATGAACTGAACATCCATTTTTAAAAATTAAGATGCCAATAAACAAACCTAAAATAAGCACAAAAGAAGAGATGTTAAAAATTAGAGGAGAAATAAACTGGAAATAAAAAATTATATAAGTGATCAAGAAAACTAAAAGCTTTGAAAAGACTAATAAAAATGATAATAGACCTTGGCCAATCTGATGAAAAAAATAACAGGGCAGGATAACAGCAAAATAGCAAATCAACAAGGTGAAATCTCTTTGTCTTTGTCTCTCCCTCTCTGTCTCTCCCTCTCTGTCTCTCCATCTCTGTCTCTCCATCTCTGTCTCTCCATCTCTGTGTCTCTGTCTCTCTCTGTCTCTCTCTGTCTCTCTCTCTTATTCTCTCTCTCTCTCTTTCTCTCTCCCCCTCTCTCTGTCTCTGTCTCTGTCTCTCTCTGTCTCTGTCTCTGTCTCTCTCTCTCTCACACACACACACACACACACACACAACCAAGAAAAATAAAATAATTATCAGAACCCACAATAAACAGTTATATGCTAACAAAATTAAGAACACAAAGAAATGAGAGAAATATCTTCGAAGATATAAAATACCCAACAAGACCAAATAGAGATCTTAAATGATCCAATTTCAGAAAAGGAAATAAAATTAGCTGTAAAGGAACTACCAAAGGAAAAAAGCCTCTTGATCCTGATAGATTCATAGGAGAATTGTCAAAGTTTTGAAGAAAAATTATTCTCAAATTATTCTCAAAATTAAGAAAGAAAACACCCTACCAGATTCCCTATTATGAGACAAATATAATCCTAATACCTAAACTAGGGAAGGATAAAGCATGGACTACATTCTAGTTTTCCTAGTAGTTTTTGTCAAAAGGGGGTTCTTTCATAAGTAATTTCTATTTTCTAGTTTACCAAACACTGGGTTATTGAGTTCCATCATTTTGGATTCTCCTTTGTCTAGTCTTTTCCATTGCTTTATCTGTTTGTTTGTTTGTTTGTTTGTTTTTAGCTAATACCAGAAGGTTTTCATGGCTGCTGCTTTATAATATACAATGTAGTTGGAAGTTTAAAAATACTATTTTTGTCCCAACTTCCTTTACTCTTTTCTCTTGATATTTTAGATATTTTATTTTTCAAATAAATTTTATTTTATTTTTAATTTTTAAAAATCAATATTCATTAGTAATATGGTTTATAGTTCTCCATATGTGTTCTATCCTTCCATTGTTTAGGCATTAGGATTATATTCGTCTCATAAAAGACAATCTGGTAGTGCATTTTCTTTCTTAGTTTTTGAGAATAATTTGCTAGTTGTTGCTAATTGTTCTTTAAAAGTTTAACAGAATTCTCCTGCGAAAATTAATGCATCTAGCATACAAAGGGAAGTGATCAAAAAGGAAAAAAAAATCCGTATCAAAGATATTTCTCTGCTAAGGATGTGGTACCCAAGATACATAAATAATTAATAGATAGAAGATATAAGACCAAAAGTGGTTCCTCATTAGATTGGTAGTCAAAGGATATAACAAACAGTTCTCAAAAGAAGAGGTGCATACTATTAAGAACTATGTGAAAATAATAGAAATGCAAGTCAAAATATCCCTGAGGTTTCATTTCTCACCTTGCAAGTTGGTAAAGATGACAAAAGATGGTAACAATTTTGGAGGTGTTGTGGGGAGATAAGCACATTAATAAACTATTGGTAAAGCTGGAAATCAGGACAAGTGTTTTGGAAAGCAAATATTATTCCAAAAATAAAGTGACTACAACATGTTTCCCTTTGACTCTTAAGATTCTATTGCTAGGCTTATACCTCAAGGAGGCCATTGATAAAAAAAAAAGTCCTCACATACACCAAAATGGTTATAATAGTACTTGGTTTTTTAAAAGTCTAATAGTGTTTTAATTTTTCCCCAAGTTACATGTCAAGAAAATCTTCAGCATTAATTTTTATAAAATTTTGAGTTTCAAATTTTTCTCCCTTCATCCCTCCCTCCCCTTCCCCTTCTGCAAATGGTAGGCAGTTTGATAGAGTTTATACATATGTATAACAGTCATTTTTGCAATAGTGAGGTAATGGAAATGATGTAGATAGCATTGATTGAAAAATGGTTAAACAAACTGTGCTACATGAATATTGTAAGAACTGATGAGTATGATAAATACAGAGGAACATGGAAAGCTCTACATGAACTGATGCAGAGTAAAGAAAGCGGAACCAGGAATACAATATACATGACTGCAACATTGTAAGTGAAAAGAATAACTACCAAAAAAAAAAGCCAAAAGTGAATGTTGCAAAATTATAAAGAAAGAAAAGCTTTGAAATGACTCCCCTACTCTATTCCTTTGCAGAGTTTGGAATTCCATGGTTGCTGATCATTGTACATATTTATAGGCTTTTTTGCTGTATTGACTAATTATGTGGAATATTTTTTTCCTTTTTTTGTCTTATTAAATACTATTCATGAGACACCTCTCTGGAAGGAAAGTAGGAGGCATACTGAAGGAAATCATGGTGTTGGGTTTGTTTTTTTTAAACAGCAACAAAAACTTATTTTTAAAAAATAGACTGTCTTTCAAAAGGTGTCTCCCATTCATATACCAAAGTATTCCAGATCCTTTGAAGATATAACAAAAGAGAGAATCTTTTTGATGTCCTTTTGACCATTGATGGTCAAATTTTGTTTGACTGATTCTTGATGTCTCATAGAGTCATTAGCTTCCATTTGCCCAATTCTAATTTTTAACGAATTGTTTTCTTCAGTTAGTTTTTGTGTCTTCTTTTCCATTTGGCCAATTCTATTTTTTAAGGAGTTGTTTTATTCAGTGTATTCCCCCCCATTTTGTCAACTGTATTTTTAAAGGAATTGTTCAGTTTTTCTTCTGCCTCTCTTATTTGGCTTTTAGAATACTTCTTGAGCTCTTCCAAGAAGGTTTTTGGGCTTGAGGCCAATTCATATTCCCCTTTGAAGTTTTGGATGTCGGTATATTGACCATGTTGTCCTCTCCTGAATTTGTGTTTTAATCTTTCCTGTCACCTAGATATTTCTCTATGGTCATTGTTTTTCTTCAATTCTTCTTACTCATGTTGTTTGCCTTTTTTCTGGCTTTTAAATTTGACCTTGACTTCTGGGGCCCAGAGGGCACTGTCCCAGACTTCTTGTGCTGGGGGCTAGGGGCCTGGTTACTGGTTTTCTGTACTGGGGTCTCAGGTGCTGGCAACTGGATGTTATAGTGGTCTAGTAGTTTACCTGGTGCTGAACTGGTAGTGGTGGTTGTAGCTGGTGTGTGCCTGGTGTTGGTGCTTGCCGGCTCCTCCACTCTGGGGCTTAGGATCTCCTGCTGGTCTGCTGAAGTGGGGCTTGCTGCTGGCTTGCTGAGACACCTCCCATCCTGTATTGGTCCCTTTCAACCAGAGCAAAAGGAACCTTTCCCATCAATCCTCTAGCCTCCTGAGCTAAAAGAGCTGTGCCCTTTCTGTTGGCTCCACTATTTTAAGATCTTTCCTGGAGCAATATTCTCTGGGTTTTTCAAGGTCACTTGGGGGGGTGGGGAGGGAGATCAAGTTATTATTTACTCTGCTATGGCTCCCAGAAGTTAAATAGATGACTTAAAAACATTTGGTCTATGAGCTGATAGCCCCAGGAGTAGCTGCTGCTGCTGCCTCAGGCCCTGCACAGGACTGTGCTTCTCTCTCACCTAGTTCCAACAGACCGGCTCCTGCACTGAGAGGTCTAGGAATCACCACTGCCACCAGTGATTCAGTCTGCTGGGGTCTGCTCCAGCTTTGCTATGGTCAGGTCTATGCTGGTGCAGTCTGTGCTGCTAGACTGTATTCCTCCCAGCCCAGGGCAACAAACCCCTCCTGTTGACGTTCCAGGTTGTCTTGGCTGGAGATCTGCCACGCAATGTCTCTTTGTGGAATCTGCAGCTCTAGAATTTGTTCAGAGGTATTTGAAGGGGTTTGGAGGAGATCTTAGGTGAGTCCCTGCTTCTACTCCTCCATCTTGGCTCCACCCCAGTGTGTCATTTTCTAAAACTATTAGTGATGGCTATGCCAAGAACAGCCCAGGGGAGTCCCTGAGGACAACATTTCACTGTCTTCTGACCCACGTTTCTTTCATTCCCTTTCTTCTTCCTTCTCCTACCTTTTCATTGCAGGACACAATGGACTGATTGCAGTGAGTACCACCTGCCTCCAGCCATCTTCACCCTGCACCTAGGCAAAGGCCTCTCTAGTTGTGTAGGGTCCAGCTAAAAGGAAAGGAAGAGGATGGGATGAATCCAATGAGAGAAAGGCCACAGCTTCCTGGAAGCCTATGAGATTCTCCTTAGGATGCTGGACTACCAGGCCAGTCCCTGGACAGTGGGTTAAATTCTAGTCCAAAAGATAAGCATCATACAATTCAGATGAAAAAATCCCCAGACTTCTAGTAAATGTGTACAGGGGTAAAGGAGAAGTGGTGGGGCTTAGGGAATTCTGTTCCTTCTTTCTTCCTTATCATAAATAGAGTTGAAGGCAAGTAGTCCCTAGGCTACTCATTGGAAGAAACCAGGCTGGTGGACAGGAAGGACAGATAACTGAGAAAGAAGGGAAAGTATATAAAAGCAGCTAGCAATTTCACCCATATGGTATCCATAGTGGGTTTATGTTAATCTGTAGGGAATACCCTTGAGTGTCAACAGAGATCACTGAGAAGCCCGAATGCCACAGAGGTTTCAAGGATTCCTGACCCCTCATAATTGGTTTCTAAGAACTGTTCCCCCAGAAAAAAAACTAAGCAAGAATTAGAGCATCTGCCAGCTCCCAGGAAGTCCAGGTTTTGCCATGTGCCTTATAGAGATAGAGGGCTAGGGTGGAAATGCAGGCTATAGCCACAATGTTCTCAGAGCCAGAACTTACTGCTGGTTTGGGAATGAATAACTTGGGAAGCTTCTAAAGGTTAAAAGTTTCCATCAGAGATTTTTCATTCTCCCAGGATATCTATCTATCAAGATTTATTAAGAACCTACTATGTACTAGGCACCGTGCAAAGTAACAGAGTACAAAAAGAGGCAAAAAATCCCTGACCCCAAGGAGCTTACAGTCTAATAGGGAAGACGACATGTAAAATATATACAAAACAAGCTCTATACAGGATAAATGGGAAATAACAGAGAGAAGGCACTAGAATTAAGAGGGGTTGGGATATCCCTCAGATAACCAGCCACTTCTGGCAGGCTGCTCATGGGACATCAGTTCCATTCATCAAAACCCCAAGTTATTCCCAGGACAGATCTGAAGCATTACAAAAAGGATGGAGGAAGGACACAGTACGTTTTCCCATAGGCAGCCTATCTGCAGAGGTTGGGGGTAAACACAGCTGTCCTAGAGAGACGTCACTTGATTGGAGGTGCTGCTGTCACTGAAGAACTCATCCCAGGTCAGTCCTGGGGAGCCAGTAAGGGTTTGGGGGGTGGTCAGAGGGGAGCGCTAGTGGCAGCTTGTGCTCATTTCCATCTGCTTCTGTTCTAGGCTTTAAATTCTCCCGAGCTTCCTACCTCCTCAGTCTTCTGAGGCCCCAGATTTACAAAGACTTGGAGCTGAAGGTAATGTTCCCAGACAAAATGCAGACCCAGATGAAATCGCATCCACAAAGTGCTGACTGTGATAGAGTTTCAGGATAACAACAACAAGAATAATAATGACATTTATGTGACCCTTTGAGGTTTACAAAACACTTTGCATATATTATCTCATTCCGGAGGGGGGAAAAAATTGAAGCATAGAGGTAGCAAAATTTATCCCCAAACAACAGCCTGCCTCCTTATCCCAGAGGAGAACCAATAGGCCTAGGGTTTCTTTTCCCATTATCACTTTTTTTAAATAAAAATTTCAGTTTTTCATTATGAGTTTAATCAACAAACACAAATGTTTCAATATACAAAGAATGATGAGAAGGAGGTGTGTATAAGAAACTGATTACCATTATTATTAATATTAGACATTAAATTTTTAGTTACTACCTTTATCATGTTTCTGGGCTTATTTTCTCACTTTTAAGGACTATGTATGCCCTGGTCTCCTCCTTTTTTCCCTCCATTCTTCCCTCTGCTGTGTAGTTGCCCTCCGTGTTCTGGGCATATTTCTGACCTCATTATGATTCTGGATACTGTTAACTCATCATGGCTTCTTGGACCGGGCATCTGAACCCCACAGGACTTTTGTTTCTCTTTGAGCTCCTCCTCCCACCCCACTCTGACTCTTTTTGCCTCCTTCCAAAAAAAGCTTCATCTTTGATCCCACTGCCATAGATCAGCTCTGCCTCCCTCCCTGCCTTCCTCTTTAGCTGTTGTGCACATTTAGAAACTGGTCAGCTAACGTTTGACAATGTCTTTCATTTGATCAATAAGACAACAAGCATTTATTACCTACTGGGTGCTGGATACTGTGCTAGACTCTGAGTCTACAAATACAAAGAATGAATCGATCTTTGCCTTTTTTGGTTCGTTGCTCCTATAGTCTTTTGAGATAAACGCCCAAATATAGACAGGCAATTGTCACATTAACTCAGATTTTGTTTTGAAAGATGAAAACTTGTTAGAATTGGTGTTGTGAGGATGTGTACTTTTGCTCACACGCACACAGGCACACATACACACACACTCATACACACAACACACACACATACACACCCCAATGCCAGGAACTGTTTGCCCTGTCCTCCTCCCACCTCCACATCCATATCTATCTTCTGCCACCACTAATTTTGACTGCGGTAAGAGGCCTCTTAGTGACAACCAGTCACGCTCCATAACCAGACCAGCCAAAGAAATGTGAGCTGGCTCAGCTTCTGGTGCCTCTGAACTGAGGCCTGCAGCCAGCTGGGCCAGAAGCTTGCTGTGTTCCCTGGGAATGGTAGGGAGCAGAGACTTCTTTACTCTCAGCATTACCATTGTCTTCCATTCCCTTCTCTAGCCCTCTGATGAGAACCTCAGAGTATTGGGCACTTGGGAAGCTGCTGGTCATGTGGCCAGCCTCTGAGCATATCCTGCCACCTACTGCTGCTCCCACGTCCAGCTGCTTCTTTGACTCATTAGTCCCTTCTCATCAGTACAGACATTTCCTTTCATAACACATTCCCTTCATGCTTGACCTGTCTATCTCCCATCCCTCCCTTAGCCACATGAAATTAGACTAACACATGTGGTGTTATCCAAACAACTTAGAAATCAAGATTTTATGTGTTTTGTTTGTTTTTTGTTGTTGTTGTTGGGTTTTTTGTTTTTTGGCAAGGTAATTGAGGTTAAATGTATTGCCCAAGGTTATGCAGCTACCTGTCATGTGTCTGAGATTGGATTTGAACTCAGGTCCACCTGACTCCAGGGCCAGTGCTCTATCCTCTGCACCACCTAGGTGCCCCAGAAACCAAGGTTTCTACCCAATTCATGTAGTTATCTCATGAAAGTATGTCAAGGATGGGAAATCTTTGGCCCATAAATCAAATTTGGCCCTCAAATCAAATTTGGCCCTCATTTTAAATTTCATTTGCCAAGCATAGAAAGATATAGAATAAACCTGATAACAGTTCTGTTTTTGGTGGGTCCCTGTGGCTATCCTATTAAAAATGAAGCCTCTGAAAGTTTGATTAAAAAAACAAAAAGCTGAAAAGCTATTCATATAGCAAACTGCTTTTTCCTAAAGAGGATTTTTCTACTCAAGATTTCTTAGTAATGCACAATAAGACTCAACAACACAAAAAAGGGGGGTGGAGAACATAATGTGGAAAGATGAAATGAATCCTAATTTTGGTCTAGTTTTAAAGCATTTTAAAATAGGCAGCCTTGACAACTCAACAAAGGTAAGGCAATTAAACAATTTGGGGATATTATAGGGATTTGATGACATAGATAGCTAAATGGATTTGTTTTTAAAACAAAATTTTAAAACCCATCATTTTCACTTGCATGCAAATTTCAGAATTGCTTGAGAAAGAATAAACTTTTACGTAAAAAAAAAACTCAGAAGTTTGGAAATTTTGAAAAAGGAAAGCCAAAACTCAGTTCAGAAAGAACTGGTTATACTGAGGAGCTAATTAGAATTCTGAAGTATCGTTTTAACTGATAAAGATTCACTGTAATGCCCATAGTTCAAATGAAAAACAATACAGTTTACCTCCTACTAAGGTAGTAAATTCAGTTCACCTCTGTCTGTTTCTCTTCTCCTCCTCCTCCTTTCTCTCTCTCTCTCTCTCTGTCCTCTCTCTCCCTCTCTCTCTCCCTCTCTCTCTCCCTCTCTCTCTCTCTCTCTCTCTCCCTCTCCCTCTCTCTCTCTCTCTCTCTCTCTCTCTCTGTCTCTCT
>CM053598.1:61037828-61061317 GCA_028646575.1 Pseudocheirus occidentalis | reverse complement strand
GTCCCCCTTCTTTCTCACTCATTCCCTTCTCCCTAGTATCACCATATTTCCTCCTTTAAGTGAACTCAAATCTGAACTGATTCCCCTCACCTGTCCTGTCAGAAATTCATCCCTTCCTCTGACTTCACAAAGTTTTTTGTGCCAGTCTTTTAGTCCCTGTACCCCTTTATACTCTTAACAAGTATTATAGATGCCCTCAAAGAGTTTTTATTTATGTGGGTTATATCTATTGGTATTTACCTCATTAGAAATTAAAACATTATGAAAATAGTTTTGACCTTGCATACCCCCCAAAAAGGGTCTTAGGACCCCCATCTATACAAATTTTTACCTGGGAGGGCCTTAGAAATCATTCTTTCCAGTCTGTTTGTTTTCCAAATGAAAAAACTGAGGCCCAGAGAAAGACTTATTGAGGCAAAGCTGACATCAGACCTGAAGCTTGTGAATACCCCTTTCAAAGTTTTTTCCACTACCCCCCAACACCTCTACAATTAATTGCATCAATTCAAGGAAATCTTCCTAAAAGTACACTTGTAACTAAGTATATTACATATTTATATTTTAATGAAATGTTATCAAAGTTAGAGAAATAAGCAGTTTTCTAACTTTATAACAAAGAACAATGTAGGAATTTAATATGTGACTGAATGAATGGTAATTGGATGTAGTCTAGATAAAATACTGTATTTGTTGACCAGAATTTTCCGTTCCCTGTTCACCTTAAAATTTGGTAGTAAAAGAAACATTTTCCATTTCTTTCTTCACAAATCTAAATTAGGTTGTCGTTATTTGTGTGATTCTCAGTTTATGGTTTTGTTTTGTTTTTTCTTATATCACAATGAGCCTAGCCTGAAAATATGATAATGAGAGCTTAGAAAGCTGGCCTTGGTCCCAACCAAGACTCATGCCCGGGAGATAAGGCATTACATGAACCCTGACTCCATGACCAGCCCGGAGATTACAGCTCTTCTACCAAGACCTTCCTTCATCATGTTAAATACAATGCTTCTCCTTCAGACCAAGTTCCTCAAGGCTCTCTGAGTTCTGACTCCCTTTTATGTCTCTCATTTTCTCTGACCTTCAGCCTTCCATTAAAGTTTGGCCATGATGTTCTCCTCATGTGGTATCTCCTTCCTTGGCAGAGTTGCACTTTTTAGTAGGCTAATTGTTGGTGATTCTCAGCTAGTTCTTCATGCTTCATAATTGTTCTAATAGTAGCACCTTGCAGCCCATACTAGGACTCCCCCCACCTCACTTTCTGCTTTATTAACCACTCTGTTATCGTCCATTTATCTTGTCTATAGCCTGTTTGTACATAGTTTTTCACATCTTGCCTCCCTCATTGTTCCCCCCCACCCCCATGAGTCAGTCTTTGTATCCCTAGCACACAGCCTGACCCAGAGTAGCATTAATAAATGCTTATTGACTGACTGACTGATTCTAATACTCGCAGATGTCACACCACTGAAGACCAGCAGGTAGTAGAATTGTGAATTTACCAGCATGCTTTCCATTTCCAAACTCCTCTTCTTTTTAACTCTCTCAGGTACCAGAGCTCTTATGCTCACCTGCTGTGGCACTTCTGTTTCCCAGGCAGCGCATGATCTTGTAAACCTTTCTCATTATCCTTCCTCTAACCCCAAATGTGATCAAAATATTTATACCCTGTAGTGCCAGCATGGTGTTGGGGAGAGAGAATTGAACTGGCAGTCAGGAGACCTGACTTCTAATCCTGGTTCTGAGACTAATTGGTCCAAATACTGGGCAGCTCTGAAGAGAGGTTTTAGCCTTTAAAAGAGGCTTAAAATTTCCCTTCGAAAGGGAAACATGCATACAAATATAGAGGTGAAGAGAAATACATGTGCGCGAAACTGACAACTGTATGTGAATGTGTGTATCTATGTCTATGTATCTATACCGATATCTATGGGTACATGATTTTTAAAAAATCAATTCCCCCTTATAAGGAACACTTTAATACTGTTATTTTTGTGGCCGGAGGTAAGTAGTTTAATCTGTCTAGACTCATATTTCTTTATCTGTTAAATGAAGGTGTTCCTCCCTTCCTCCTCTGCCCTAACTACTGACTTCTCCCGCTTCCTTTAAGTCACTACGAAAATTCTACTTTCTACAGGAAGCCTTCCCCAACTCTCCTTAATTCCAGTGCCTCCCCTCTCTTAATTATTTCCTGTTTATCCTATATATGGGTTGCTTTGTGTATATTTGTCTGAATGTTGTCTTTTCTCCCTCCCCCAATTAGATTGTAAGCTTCCTGAGGGCAAGGACTGACTTTTGCCTCTTTTTGCATCCCCAGCACTTAGTATAGAGCCTGGAATACAGTAGGTACTTAATAAATGTGTATCTAATTGAACTGAACTAGATAACCTCTTATCAATCCCTATTGCATGGAGCTTTCAGATTATGTGTCTTCTGGTGATAACTTTACATTTATCCAAGCTCCTGTGACACAGAAAGCATGATATGGCGGATAGAGAGCTAAACCAGAAGGCTGCCTCTGAAACCTCCTGACTATGTGACCTTGGACAAGTCACTTACCTTCTTGGTATTCTAAGCAGCTTTCTAAAACTTCAGGTTTCAGAGAAACCAGTATGGGAGAGAAGTTACTGACTTCCCCTGGAAGAGAAGGGAGTTTCTCACCCAAGAGTTCCCTATACTGATGAAATTAGAAGCCCAGGCCCCATCCCATCCCAGGTAACATGTTGACATTTAGTTTGAGGTGGGGGCTGACAATGCTTATCCCAAATAAATTTTTTCGATAGTGAGAATTTTGACATGATATAGTGTAAAGAGCCCTGGAGTTGGAGTCTTAAGACCTCAGTTCAAATTCTCCCTTTCCCAAATAATAATACAAACAATAATACAAACAATACAAACAAAAGGAAAAAGTGACTGAGGTGGTATGGGGAAATTATGTACCCATGCCCACAGAGTCCAAAAAGATGCTTCACAAGGACAAAACGCACCATGTAATATTGCCATGTCTGTTTGTGTTTCTGCAGAAACATGGACTAAAGTTGTATCTTCGAAACCCCTACTCCTTCACACCTATGCTGGAAGAAGGAATCCAAGGCAAACCCCCAAGGTCACTTTTACTATGGACAGACATGACTGAAACCCAGAAGCAGATTGCCCAGTTTTCTCCAAAGGATGCTCAGGTACAGCCTCCTTACTGCTGGTCTAGAACTGGGTCTGTGTTAGGAATAATGACAGTTGGGATTTCTCGGGAACCTCTTGGTCTATAGATCACAGTGACTTGGACAGCCTTAAGAAGTCTATAAATCTGGGGGCGGCTAGGTGGCGCAGTGAATAGAGCACCAGCCCTGGAGTCAGGAGTACCTGAGTTCAAATCCAGCCTCAGACACTTAACACACACATACACAAAACTAGCCGTGTGACCTTGGGCAAGTCACTTAACCCCAACTGCCCTCCAAAAAAAAAAAAGAAGTCTATAAATCTTACATCAGGTTACACCACACTCCCTGCAGGGACATTCATCTCTATGCCATTCTTTCTACCTGAGGCATTAAGTCAAGACCTGCAATGGACAATGAGAGTGACTGATTGCGTGGAGTTTGGAAACCTAGGTCCAACTAATACTCATTAGTTATGTGACCTTGGTAACCTGTTTTGACCTCTCTAAGCCTCAACTTGCTATATGATGATTAAAAAGTTTCAAAAGACATAATTTCTTTATAATTTAATAATTGTATTAATAATGCCAGTATTTTAATAAAAGGATGGTATTTGATCATCTCCCTCTTAGGCCAAAGACAATAATGGTTGTGAGCTCACAATTTATATGCCCTTTGAAGAGTAGGTGTTCCCAGGGTGGGAATCAATCTTGATTGGTTAACAATTAATGAGAGAATGAATATTACAATAAGGGGTTGAGAGTGACATTATATCACCCTAGGTTTGAGAGACTATCTCTATATCAGATCACCCCCAGTCTTGGGCAATTTCGACAAAAGGGTCTATCTCCACCCATGCTTCACTGATTGTAATTCACCTTAAACTGGAGATTCCTTGTAAGGTTGCATGGGGTCAGATAGAGGTTCACTCAAATTTCAGATATTGGGGTCTTGAAAATAGAAAAATGGGGGACTCTGAATCTCCCCCAATTTTTAGTTATTAATATACATTTCTCTCATCTATAAAGTGAGGGATTGGACTACATAATCCCTACAATACCTTCCTGCTCTTAAGGATTTGTGATTCTATGAATCTAAGGCAGAGGGGTTAAACATGTGACCCAAACCAGATTAAAATGTTAATTGGGGGATATTTAACAAAATAAGTAAAAGTACAATAAAACATAGATAATATTACACTTAAAACTAAGTCATTCTATGGCCCACAGGAATCCTTATATATGGTTTAGTGGCCCCTGTTTCTATTTGGAGTTTGACACCACTAATCTAAGGCACCATTTGATTATTACCATCTGTTCAATAATGAAATCAAGGCTTCAGTGCTTCTCTCCCCCCATCCCACAATAATTACCTGTTTTGGACATACTTGGCATTTTTCTGTCTCTGATAAGGCAAAAATAATCCTTTCTGGGATCACAGTAAGCAGATTTCAAATCCATTAGAAGAAAAGGGGAAGATGAGCAATGCCTGAATATAATTTCCAACTCATAGGAATATCTGGATTAAAACAAAATGACTCTGCTGCAGGTGTTATGAAAGTACAGTGGTCCAGGGATTGGCTGAAGATCATGTCTGATCCACTAAACTGACTCCTTGACTTTGGAATATAGAATCAGTTGTCTTTGGTTTCCTCAGCACTATAACCAGGATAGAGTAACTGGGGCTTTCCCTTTAGCCAACAAAATTTAACATTGGCAGAACTTAATCAATGAAGAAACAACTAAACATGGCACTAGATTAGCAAGAAGGCAGAGCCACCAAGATGCCCCCGGTGGAACAGGTCAAAGTTCCCATGATGGATCAATGGTATCTGTCCTGTGAGTAGCCACTGTGATTCCAGCCTGGGTAAAAAGTAAGTCATAGTGAAATGACAATACTGAAGATGATTAGGAGCCAAATGATGGGAAGTACAAGAACAGAACAAAATATGTAGGGATTGCCCACTGACAGTTCAGTCATAGAGCTGTATTGTCTTCCTCTTTTTCAGGTTTTCCCCAAATATGAAATGTTCATGAATCGTTTGGCATCAGCCATTGATCCATTGCTAGACTCCTCCCCAGTGGACACCACTGCCTTTCAACATGGCTCTCTGCATCAGAGACTAATGACTCTCTTCACACTTAAACCCCTTTTACAAGCAGGTAGGTCCCAAAGGCCATACTGCTGGATGAGCTCTAGAGTCAGAAGATCCTACCACTGATGTCTGACGGTACCTATATGGCCTTGGGCAAATCATTTGACTTCCGCGGAGCTTTTCATCTCTAAAATGAAGAGGACAGACCAGATGGCCGCTGAGGTGTTTTCCAGCTCTAACCTTATGTTCCTCTGTTAACCTCTGCAAAAGCACTGGGCAAATTTCCATGATACCCAGAACTTCTAAGAGTAGGCATTCCTGTTCCTCCTATCCCTTGGGAAATTACCAAAAGTATTGATTAGCCCTTAAACTACCACAAAGCAAATTCATATTAATTCTCAAAATGTTCTAACTCTGAATAAAGGAATAAATTATTGGCCCTGTTAGAGCCAAAGGCATGTAAATGTCCCTCCAAATTCAACATTAAGCAACAAGATGGCCGTGGAAGAGTGTAAAAGATCAAAGATTCAGCTCATTGTCAAGATGCTTTTTTATAATGACAGCTACAGGGAGATTCAAGCTAATGGATCTCTTGAGCTCAGGAGTTCTGAGCTTCAGTGGGCTGAGACAACCAGGTATCCAAACTAAGCTCAACATTAATGTGGTGTATCTTTGGGAGCATGGCCTGACCAGTGGGATGGGATACATCAATAGTCCCTATACTTCTAGTCTAGGGAAGATAAGGGGATCCATTCTTTAAATTGTTTTTAAAAAATTAAAAATTCATCCATACTCTTCCAATAGTTCTCTTACCCTCAAAGACTACAGTTAGAGTTTTTCTTTAGTTTCTTTTACTTCACACATCTGTACATTCATTGGTGTGGGCGCTCCCTCCATCAGTGCAAACAAAATCCCATGTAACCCAGTAGTCATCTTCCGGCAGTTGCTTTGCCCTAAAAAGTCATCACACCAATCATGCTGAGCCCCGTCAAACCTAACTAGGCTGGTCTTTTGACAACACGTATGGCGAGTCACTGGATCCATACTTAAAGCCTTTCTAACTTGGTAGGCCTGCTGTTCTATTGGCAAGTAAAGTCACCAAACATTCATTAAGTGCTTCCTCAAAAATGAAGGGCAAACAACTAGATGCTAGGCACTGTTGTGGTCCCCGAGATGCAAGTCTGTTTGCCTCAGTTTCCTTATCTGTAAAACAACAACAATGTGCCATATACTGTGCTAAGTGTTGGATATAGAAAGGCAAAACCAGTCCTTCCCCTCAAGGAACTCACATTCTAAGGGCACAAGGAGTATGTATATGTGTGTGTGTTAGCGGGGAAGAGAATAACATGCAAACTGATTTTAGGTAGACATAAGATGTGTGTAGTATGAATAGAAATTAATCTCAGAAGGTATAAATTTGATCTGAGTCTTAAAGGAAGCCAGTAAGTAGAGCTGAGGACAGAGAACAGTCTAGTCATAGGGTACAGCCAATGAAAAGGCTCGGGAGATAGGGTGTCATATGTGAGGAATAGCAGGAAAGCATTGCCTTTGGAACACAGGATCACCCTCACACTATGATGCAGCATTAGTGTGGCATTAGCAGAGGTCTTTCTACCATATTTTGGATAATATCTTCTTTTTGTTTGTTTGTTTTTGGTCTTATTTTCTAGGTCTAATTTTAGGAACACAGCTTCCTCAGTATTACCAAGTTATCATTGGCCCAATTACTAAGGTAGGTGATACTTTTGACCAGAGCATTCTGTTCCCATCAGAACTCTACACATTTAACCTCCCTGATTGGAGCTAGGCACTATGAAAGTACTCTGGGAGGAGAAGTGACTGCCACTAATTCCTCCTTCCTTTTATTGTCCTAGGTGTTGAATGAATGGTTTGAGTCTGAGCCCTTGAAAGCAACTCTTGCCACAGATGCTGTAATTGGGACCATGACAAGTCCCTATACACCTGGAAGTGGGTGAGTGAGGGGAACCAATGTTGGTGCACAGGGTAGGGGAATTTAATTAAGCAAAACCCTGCGTTAAAATGATATTCCTCTCCTTTCCCTCTTCTCTTCTTTCCCTCTTTTCTCTTTTCCCTCTCCTTCCTTCTCTTCTCCCTCTCTTCTTTGTTTTAAGGACATCTTTAATGTCAAGGTCCCCAAACCTTTTCTCTGAGAACAGTTTGATAGGCAAATCCATGAGGTAGCAGTAAGACACAATTTACTAGGATTTTGGTACTTTGATGTGTACAAGGTGGAAAGAAGGGTATGCTGAAGCAGCAGGTATTTCTGATGGGAAGTAAAAGATGCTACATTGGGTCAGTTTTCTGAACCCTGAAGTATTTAAACTAGAAATTCCTGAGGCCTGAGGGCAGGATGGAAACCATGCCAGGAGCTATCATCCTTAACATCTGAGGACCAAGGAATGTGGGCTGGATAGGGCCTTAGAAATTATCCCGTTCTGACTAGGTCAGGCTTTATAATCAAACAGTTGCTTAGGTCATAGTTGTTGGGGCCTTCAATTCAACATCCTTTGCCTCTAAGACTATCTACCTGGGAGGGAGAAAAAAGGTTAAAGAATAAGTTATCTCAATTGAATTCAATTAGACAAACATTTGTTCAGCACCTAGTAGATGCTAGGGGGTGCAAGGGGTGCTTAAGAGGACTAGCACCTCTGGTGTGAGGGCTTGCTGGGCCCTTTTCAGGGCTCCTCATCCACCTTTGGTGTCCACCTGATTCACTCAGCTCTCACCTGTGACTCCAAGAAGCTGTAATTTGCATAGCAGCCATGCCCCTGTAAAACTGTGTCAGCAGATGAGGGTAACTGATGGGCCTCAAACCCGTCAGTGAGTTAGGAGGATGTTTGCCCCAAACATATGAAGAATTTGTTCCAATGGGCCTTGAAAGCCCCAAAAATAGGCATTGTGGAGTGCTTAGAGCTTGATTAGACATTGAAGGCCCCAAGGTTATCCATTGCATCTCAAGCCATTGCCAGTCATCTTGACTTCTGTCCTGCCACTGGACTTCAATAACTCTAAGAGTGAGACCGACAACTTTGTATAACTTAAATAAAATTCACTGCAAGTCAAGACATCACCCTGTGATATCATTGGTCCTCCTTAAAATGAGGGGCAAACACCTAGATGCTAGGCACTGTTGTGGTCCCTGAGATGCAAGGACAAAGGTGAAAAACAGACCCAGCCAGCATAGAGGTTGCATTTTAATGGGGAATATAAACAAATAAAGTTAAGAAAACACCAGTTAATTAGAGGGTAGAGATGATTAATTTCCTGAATTTATCAGGAAAGACAATCAGGAAGGTAATCCCAACTGAGACACAAGCCTTGAAGGAAGCTGGGGAAAAGAGAGGAGACTTTCTGGGGATAGGCAAAGATCAGAGAAAGAAGCTGGAAAGTCTTATGTGGGACGGACAAGTTGACTGGTTTTATTGGAACTTGGAGTTGATGAAAGGAAATAAGATGAACTTAGCCTGGAAACAACCAAACTGGGAAGGAGGTTAAATGCTCACCTGAATAGTGTATGTTTTATCCTAAAGGTAAATTGGAGCCCCTGAAGATTCTTGAGTAGGGAAGTGACATGGTTATGACGACTCAGAATATCTGCCTGTTTTTAACAAATCATGAAGCTTGTGTTAAGAAGGATATGTTTAGTTTGCCTGACTTAGATTCCCTAATCTCTTAGGTGCTTTTCATCCTTCTTTTGGTCAATTGGACACTCAAGAGAATTAAACTTGTTTAGGTCTTAATTTGCTGGCCTCAAAGTTCACCTCTTTAACACTGATGCTCTGCTAGTGGTGCCAGATGGTTGTGAGTTATGGAACATGACAGTTTTGTAGGAAAACAAGTTCAAGGAAAACATTCCTGGTAGGTGTATGTAGACTGTTGTGTATTACCAATGCTGACTGATGAACAAGAAGGGATGAAATCATATAAATACAACATAAAAGGTAATATGAGTGGAACATGGGCTACTCATGTAATAGGAAAGACAGTTGACATTCCATTGGCATCCTCAAGTTATTAAGAGAACCAGAAAAGAACCTCTTCTGCACTGGATTGATTCTCTATGGAAGATGTCAAGAAAGATATGGATAAGAATTACAGAGACATGGAAAAAGAGAGGGTGTACATTAATAGTGAGAGTTTCAATGCTGATGAGACCACAAATACATTTAAATAACCCTTGGAATTCCACACCCCCCACCCAATACTGGGGCAGTTAGGTGGCACAGTGGAAAGATTGCTAGGTCTGGAGTCAGAAAGATCTAAGTTCAAATCTGGCCTCAGATACTTACTAGGTGTGTGACTCTGGGCAAGTCACTTAACTCTGCCTCAGTTTCCTCAACTGTAAAATGAGCTGGAGAAGGAAATGGCAAACCACTCTAGTATCTTTTCCAAGAAAATGCCAAATAGTATCTTGAAGAGTCAGATATGACTGAACAACAACAATCTCCCCACTAGGTATGTGCTGCTACACCATGTAATGGGAGGCCTAGAGGGGAAGAAAGGGGCCTGGGGGTATGTAGAAGGTGGCATGGGTGCCCTCTCTCATGCTATTGCAAAGGCAGCAGAAGCACATGGAGCAAATATCTTCACGGAAAAGGTAAGCTGCTACTAATGCCCAACAAAGCCCTTTATAACCCTCAATTCCTTATTCTGATCATGACCCATATAAAGGCAGAAACTTGTTGGCATTTATCTTACCACTGAACCACCCCAAAGCTAGGCACACAAAGAGTTAGCAGAGGACCTGGGGATTGGACATAGGCAGCATCCAAATGTAGGGGTGATGAAAACTGTGGACAAAGACAAGGATGAATCCCAAATGAAGGTACCTCTGACCTTTCTGCAAGAAGATGTTCTTAACCATGCCCAATGGGCACCCATTCTTTGTTGGTCTTTAGACTGTGGATAAGGTACAGGTGAACAGCAATGGGAGAGTCCAAGGAGTTGTCCTAAAGGATGGAACTGAAGTGAGAAGCAAACTGGTGCTTTCCAACGCTTCTCCACAGATCACTTTCCTGAAGTTGGCACCACAGGTGAGAGGCTGTGATGTGTGGGCTAAGGCTGGGGAAAGGGAGAAAGAAAAAGGGCAAAAGGCTGAAAAGTAGGCGGCCACAGTGAAGAAAAAGCAGCAAATGGCAAACTTTGGATGGTTATCACAGGCAAACTCCAGGCACCTCCTGAGTGACCCTTGGCATCTTAACCTTCTGATGATATAGGTACCATTCTATCTCTTGCATGTGTCCCAAACAATTTTCTCAAAAGAAGGGATAATATGAAATTCAGTACAATTAAAGCATTTATTAAGCACCTCTATGGACCAAGCACCGTGCCAGACACTGAGGATAGAAACAAAAATGAAACAACCCTTCCTCTCAAGAAGCTTGCATTCTAGTGGGTAGAAAAATGCATTCATGTAAGTACATGCAAAATACATACAAAGTAGGGTGGAGAGTGGGGACAACAAGGGAGGATCAAGAAAGGAAAAATAGAACCAAGGGGCCTTATCCATTTCTTGGGCTTTGGAGGCCTAGCTCCAGGGACTCTGAGAAGTGTCCCCAGCTCTCCATTAGTATATAAGCCCCTTCAAAACATAATTCAGTCTATCATGCCCAGGGTAATGCCCCCCACAGCTCATTGTATGTGTTCTTGTAGGAGCAGCTCCCTGAGGAGTTCATCAAGAGAATCTCTCAGTTGGACACCCAGTCACCAGTCACCAAGATTAATGGTAGGTGTGATACTCTAAATCATAAGGAAATCAGACAGAAAGCAAGCAACCAATTTTCTTCCCTCTGTGGCATGCTTCACATTGATATTGCAAACTTAAGTTTCTTAGAAGCTTAGCTGGAGGGTAATGGCTTGGATGGAGGTGTCTCTTACTAGGTTTCTACTTTAATTTGTCCCTTATGATTGTTGTGCCTCATGATTTCTGTTAAAGCAGATTCAACAACATCGTCTCCTCCTTTCCCTAGCCTCCCCTCAGGGTCTTGGGAAGTGAAACACTTCTATCCCGATTCCATGTTCCACTTTGTAATCTTATGTGCCCCTTACCCAGTGTGGAGGGAAAACCAGCAGGGGAAAGAGCCTGAAGAACTGAAGTTATGGTCTCCTTTAGTAATACAATACTATTGGCTCATTCTTGGAAATCCACAGTGGCTGTGGACAAGCTGCCCAACTTCCTAGCTGCACCAAATGCTGCCAATGGTCGACCCCTGCCCCATCACCAGTGTTCCATCCACTTGAACTGTGAAGATATCCAAGTTCTCCACCAGGCCTTCGAGGATGCCACCAAGGGGATCCCTTCTCACAGGTGGGTCAATGACTAGGTTGTGCTCCTGAATAGCCTTCCCTGAGCCCAAATACAAGGAGAAACATGGTGTATTTTTAATAGTTTTATTAAATGATCTATACAAACTTAACATTGAAAAACTTGTTTTGTAACTATTTATATTTGAATTAATTAATTTCAGTGCATAAAGTATTCTAACAATTCTCTGGTGACTCCCAAGTCCTCATCAAGGTTTGTTTTTCTTTTGTGTATTCATTATCATTTACTTTTCCTCATTTATGATCACAGTCAGCATGCGGTCCATTTTTCTGGGCTGCTTTTTTCTATTTTGCATTATCTCATAAAAATATCTACAAACTTCTCTGCATTCCTTATACTTGTTGCTATTAGTTGCCTTATGGAATTCCATCACAATAATGCAACATTATTTAATCATTCCCCTATTGGTGAGCATTTAGATTATGTTCAGTTGGAGGGAGAATGTTTATAATCTTGTTTTTGATAGCACTTGTAGTGTATATTCCCAAGTGTCTGGTCAAAGGGTATGATTATTTATATTGTTTTTACATTGTACTGCCAGATTGCTAAGGGAGTCTCTCTAAAAGAATAGCAATTAAGGCCCAGTTTGTCATGTAATAAAGTCATTCTTTCAATCATTTACTCATCAAACATTAATTAATGTTATCATTTCTACCATTTTCACCATTTATAACATCTCTCACATTTACCCCCTCCTCTCCTTCCTCATCCCCACAACTGCTAGTTTATTGTTCCTTAAAAACTGCTCAATATATGGTTTGTATATACCTAGGAATGTACCTGTTTGTCTCACCCAATGTAATGTAATGTAAACTCCTTGAGGGCTGGGGCTGTTTGTGTCTTCTCTTGTATCCTGACCCATGGAAGGTGTTTCACGAATACTTATGAATAATTAATTGTTTAAATTTCTCAATTACATTATTACCTGACTCAAAATTTTTTTCTCACTACTTCCATTATCCCCATAAGTAGGTAGGATAGCACAGTGTAAAAAAAAAACACTAAGTTTGTTATCTGTGGACCTGAATTCAGGTCCAGATTTTGCCACCTGCTATAAGTGTGATCTCTGGGCTTCAATTTTCTCATCTATACAATGAGGCTACTGGATTAAATGGTTCACTTAGATTCCTTTAAGTTCTGGGTCTATGATACTATAATTATATTTTTTACTTTTAACACCTCGACCTCTTAATTCCCCAACTTCCTTAACTCTGATGACTTTCATCTGTTCAATGACAGCACCACCTCCCAGGTCCTGGACTCTGAAGCTCCAGTCTCTAACTTTAGCCTCCTGCCCTTGTACCTTTCCCATTCTCTTACTTTACTGTTCTTTCACCTAATGACTTCCATCCCTCTACTTTCTTCCATTCACCCTATCTTTCTTCCTCTCCTCTGGCTTCATTTGCTTCTATAACCAGTCAAGCAATTCAGAGATTCATTAGCCACTTTTCTATAATCACCAGATTTTTTGTGTGTTTCTAACCTACTAATTTTCAACTCTGGGCAACCCTCCTCCAACCAGTTTCTCCCTTCCTGTGCCTGAGCTGCCAAACATCAATAGAAAAAGTCACCAGATTGTACTGATTTCACCCATTATAAATTTATGGTGCGTAACTTCAAGTGGGCCCTTAGAGTTCCTCAGCAATCCTTTTCAGCTCTTATTGATTCTTTATATTATTCCCTGCAGCAACTATTTCAAAGTTTTTCTCTTTTCCTCACGGCCCAACACTCCTCCCCTCAACCCTCACCTAGTAAATTATCTAGCTTCCAGTTTCATCCAGAAGATTCAGGCTATTTGGTGGGAGCTCCCTTAACCCCCTCCCTCCATACTTCAAAATTTCTCAATCTCTTTACCTATTATCTTCTTCCCTCTTTTCTGAGAGCTTGAAGCATCCCTGTTCTTTGTCAAGGCTCTACCCTGTGTCCTTGATTCTGCCTGCTTTTTCCTTGTCTAGGACCTTCTGTCCTTCTGTCATCTCTTCAATCTAATCCAACCTATTCTGATCCAGGCAGCATTTATTAAGTGGCTACTACATGGAAAAAACTGTATTGGATGCTGGGGATATAAAGAAAAAATGAACTTACATTCTTCTCTTTCTCTCATACATCTTCAATCATTCCCTGTCCTTCTAACCTTATTTCTTTCCATCTTTCTATAAATGTGCTAAGTTCTTGCCCATCCTAAAAAAGTTTTCCCTCTGCCCTTCAAACCTATCAAGCTACCACCCATGTATCTCTTTCCTTTTATCATCAAACTTCTAGAAATGTAGTTCATTACTTCCTCACCACCCACCTTCTCCTTCACTGCTTGCTACCTAGCTTTCATCTTCACCACTCTATGGAAACTACTTTTTAAAAGGTCACCTTATCACCCTATCCAAAGGTTTTTAATTAGCCTTTGTCCTCCAGGATCTCCCTCATAACTTTTGACTCTGTTCACCACCCTTTTTCTGAATAAATTTTCCTCTGTTCGTTTCCATTGTTTCCTCTGTTTGTTTCTCATTCCACTTCTCTAGTCCACTTTCCTTCAGTGAATGACTCTTCTTTCTCAGCTCTTTAATGTTGATCCTTCTTAAGGTTTTGCCCTTGGTCTTCTCCTCTTGCTACATTCTTTTAAATTCATTCTTTTGAATTGACAATCACCTTTACTCAAATAACTCATGCATTACTATCTCCATCTCTGACCTTTCTCCTAAAAGTCAAATATGACTTTTATATAGTCCATAGGACATCTCCACCTCTATGTCCCAACAGAAAATATGGTTCAATATAGGCTATATTGGACTTATACCCTTGGTTTCCCTTAAGCTTCAACTCAAGTGCTACTTTCAAGATGGCTTTCTTGCTTCTTCCAGTTGTCAGTCACAGTGTACTGATTTGATATGTAGCCTCTAGTTAGGAACATGACATATTTCCCTCCCAGTAGATTGTATGCTCCTTGAGGGCAAGGATGGTCTTGGTTTTGTATTGTATCCCTCAGTGCCTAGCCCATGGTATGAACATACATTATTAAGCTTACTTGCTTACCATCTGATCTTTTTCCCAAACCCTAACTGACAATATCATTCACCTAAGCTTTAAAACTTGGCATTATCTTTGATTGTTCCCTTGCCTCCACAAATCCTATCAGTTGTTAAATTCTAATGATTCTAGCTCCATAATATCCCTTGAATCAATTCCCTCTTCTCTGTTCTTCTTGATTTCTGTTGTTGACTTCCTATTCCAAATGACCCTTTCTTATATCTTGTTCATTTCTATTCATCCATCCATCCATCCATCCATCCATCCATCCATCCATCCATCCATCCATCTATCTAATCTATCTATCTATCTATCTATCTATCTATCTATCTATCTATCTATCTATCTATCTATCTATCTATCCATCTATCCATCCATCCATCCATCCATCCATTTATCCGTCTATCTGTCTATCTATCTATCTATCTATCTATCTATCATCCATCCATCAACCCATCCATCCATCCATCTATCTATCCATCTATCCATCTATCTACCTGTTCATCTGTCTGTCCGTCCATCTGTCTGTCTGTTTTCTATCTTTATATCAATCTATAGGCCTAAATAGAATATCTGTTTCTATAAATAGAAGTCTATAATTATATATGTAGATATAGATATATACATTTTCCCACCTTTATAAGGTAATATAGTATAGTGGAAATAGTGTTGGACTGAGCATCTAGAGAAACCTTAATTTGAATCCTGTTTCTGATACTTCCTAGCTTTGTAACTATGGACAAATTTAGTAACCTTAATATCCTAATTGGTAGAATGAGGATTAGTACTGTCCATAGTACCTATATTTGATGGAAACTCAAATGAGATAATGTATGTAAGGTAATTTGTCAACCTTAAAGCGTGATGCTAACATCAGCTACTCTTATTATTATAGCAATATCCCTCTTGAACCTAACCACCTACTTCCCTTTTAACAATGATAACAACAATAATAACTAATGACATGTACATAAAGTTTGCAAAGCATTTTACAGGCATTATTTCACTAGAGCCTCATAACACTAATCCCTATGTCCCTTCTCTGCAAGATGCACACATAGACATACACACACACAGACACACACACACACAGACTTTTCTTAGTACCATAGATTTTAGATATTAAAGGAACTGTAAAAATCATCTGATCCAACTGCCTCATATTTAAAGAAAAGGAAACTGAAGCTTGGAGGGGTTAATGTCAAAATCCTATCACTCACATTTGTTCTCCCTTCAGGTAATGGATCGCTGCCATATTCCTCCCCCTTCCTCCCCAAAGAAAGAGATAAGGGGAAAATTCTTTCAACATTTTTAAAAAATAATTTTTGTTTTTTATATCACTTCCATTTCCAAATATGTTTTTCTCTATATCCTTGCCCAGAGAGTCATTCTTTGTAAACAAGGAATAAAAAAAGAGAAGAGTAGATGAGCAAAACCAACCAATATGTCAGCCAAAGTTGACAGTACAATCAGTGCTCTATATCTGGCATCCCCCACCTCTTCCAAGAAGGGAGGGAGGTACATTTTCTCAGCTATTTCTCAGGTCCATTAAAATTACATAAAATTCATTTAATTAATTTTGTTCTTTGCATTGCTGTAGCTCTTAAAATATTATCTTCTTGGTTCTACTTACTTTGTTTTATAACAATTTAAGCATCTTCCCATACTTCTCTGAATTCTTCCTATTCCTCATTGTTATATAGCACAGTAACATTCCATCACATTTATGTGAGGCTCCATGAGGCATTCAGGAAGATGAGTCTTCCTGATTTCACGCCCAGTGTTCTATCTACTGTACCACCCAGCTTCCCTACCACTCTACACTATCATAATCCAACATCCCATGATTTGTTTAGCCATTTCTCAACTGATAAACATCAGTTTGTTTACAGTTCTTTGCAATCACAAAACAGCTTGTATGAATATTTTGTTATATATGGAACCTTTCGTTCTGTCTTTGACCTCTTTAGATGTGGAATATTTGTGTTCAAAGATAGGGACATTTTAGTTACTTTTGGGTCATAATTCCAATTTGCTTTCCAAGATGACTGAATCCATTCATAGGTTCATTAACAGTATATTATTATTCATGTGCTTTCCCAAATTCCTATAACACTTACTAGGGAAAATTCCTTAAAATATATTTTTCACCTGCTTTGTTATTTCTTCTATAGCTAAGGGCAGAAATGGTAGCAACCAATTAATCCAAGAATGGAGTTTGGAACTAATGAGGGAGATTCATTGATAGCTTCCTGATATAGACTATAAGAGATGTTCTCCCTAAGACTCTGGAAGATAATTCCTTTAAGGATCCAACTAAGATTAAACTGATTTGTAGGATCTTCTAAAATACTGGTAATTCTCCAAGAAAGTGATCTCCGACCACATTCCCTTGAAGTTTTCTTTTCAATCTCATACTTCTCAAGAGATCTGATTCTCTCTCTTCTTCTCTCCCCTTGACTCAGGCCCATGATTGAACTTTGTATTCCATCATCACTGGACCCCACGTTGGCTCCTCCTGGCTGCCATATTATCTCGCTCTTCACTCAGTACACTCCCTATACCATGACAGGTGGAAAGGTCTGGGATGAGAAAGAGAAAAATGCTTATGCTGACAGAGGTAAAACAAAGGAGACTCTCAGTCATTGTCACCAGAATGATGCCTACAGAGTGAAAACCTTGTCTCATTCTTCCCTACCCCAAACCCTACTCTTCTCTCACTGGTGCCCCATTCGCCCTACTTTTCTACCTTCCTCCAGCTTTTCCTCCCCTACCTACAGGGGAAATCAAGGTCTTTGGGAAACTCCTGGTTATCTGTCTCTCCTTCCTCTCCTTGGTACTTTGGTTCCCTATGAAAGTATGTCCATAGATAGGGGCGGCTAGGTGGAGCAGTGAATAGAGCACCGGCCCTGGAGTCAGGAGTACCTGAGTTCAAATCCGGCCTCAGACACTTAACACAAAAAACTAGCCGTGTGACCTTGGGCAAGTCACTTAACCCAAACTGCCCTCCAAAAAAGCAAAAAAAAAAAGTATGTCCATAGATAGGAATCATTCTTTGTAAGTCTCTTGAGATATGGGTCAGCAGGAAAATATGGCAAGCAAAAAGGTCATCTCAGTCTTAGGCTTCAAAGTATCCAGACAGGGACTCTTAACCTTTATTGTGTCATGGACCCCTTTGCCCTTTGGCAGACTAGTAAAGTCCACCAATCCCTTTTTGGAATAATGTTTTTGAATACACAAAATAAAATACATAGGATTACAAAGGAAACCAAATATATTGAGATATAGTGATCAATTTTTTAAAAAAAACTCAGTTCATATACTACAGGTTAAGAACCTTTAGTCTAGAATAAAGAAGGTGATGATAGTCTCTCTGTACTCTGCCATGATCATATCACATCTGGAGCATTCTGTTCTGTTTTGGACTCCACATTTCCGCAAGAATCTGGATAAGTGGAAGTGTGTCCAAAGAGGGCAGAACCAATTTTTTTGAGTAGATTAGAGTTCATAATGTGAACACAGAAAAGAAGATATTGGGAAGGATGAGTGGATTATGACATCCATTAGTAAGGATTTGAAGGTTGTCATATGGAAGGAAGATTGGACTTGTTCCACTTGGCTTCAGAGGATAGAATACAGAGCAATGGTCAGAAATGAAAGAGTGGATATAAAGAAAGGGTTCCTCAAGGATGTCTAGAGTCCAAAAATGACATGGGTTGTCTCACAAGGTGAGTTCCCTGTCATTAGAGGTCTTCAGATGGAGAATGGCTAATTACTTCTCATTTTAGTTGGAAAGGGTATACCTGTTCAGTTACAGGTGGAAATAGCTGACTTCTAAAGTCTTTTCCAACTCAGAGATTCTGGGCTTATGCAAAATGTTCTCCACAGTCCAGAATCTGATGATGGAGAATCTCATGAGGGTCAGATTTCTCTGTGGTGTTAGCTCTTGTCACCAGATTCCTATTCATCTTGGAGCAAGGCAAGCCATTTAAAGGAGAAAGTGAGCCCATTGGTGTTGTCCTTGTGTGACACAGGGATGGGCTTGTCCCAGGGAGCTCCTCTTGTGCTTTTATACAACACGGGAGAGATGTAAGAATCTGAAGGAAGTTGCTTAAGATGACAGAGCCCAAGAATGTTCTTGCAGCAAACACAAAGCATATGGTTCTCAACACAGGTGATGCCTCACTTTGTCCCAAATGGCCTCATCTTACCTAGATACATCTCTTTAAAAATAAAAGTTTTATTAATGCCTTCTGTTTCTCCATCACGATGATTTCCAAATATACTTCCATCCCACTGAACCTTTCTTTATGATGTCAAAAAATAAAACAAAACAAATAAAACTATGCAACAGAACAATGTTGAGCAGCATATATAATATTCCACATATGTAGTTTCCCATTTCTGTAATAAAAAGAGGGAAATATGTTTAATCAATCCTGATTTATTTTAAAAGACACTGCAAAAAAACAATTAACCTTCAACTAATTAGTTTTGTTTGCTTTTTAATTCATTCTATAGTAGTCCTAGGAGCTTTGTCACTGCATCTGAAAGTCCATGAGACCTTATGTACATATATACATACATACATACACACACATATCCATATATCCACATAATTTGTATATAATATTATATCTTATTGTGTATTCTATTACATAATATATAATTATGTATAATTACATTTTGATCAATAGTTATCACATTATTAATTTGATTATTAATATATTATACAATTATATGCTATATTATATATAAATATGTGTGTAGTGTGTATATATTGTGTTGCATATTTGTTGTATTTTATGCATATGCATTCATGCATTATATGTGTGCATAAACATATCTATTTCTACATGCATAGCTATATGAGCCTACATGTATATATTTATGCACAATGCCTGTATATAAACATGTGTGCAGCAATGTGTATGTACATGTGCATATGCACACATATGCTTATTTATATGTATGAATATACACACGTACATAGTTATAGAACTCAATCTCCTTCTCTAGTAGAGGAGGAGCTATGTCTGCTTTTCACTATATTGCCAGTATTTAGCCCTGTGCTTTGCACATAGTTGGCACTTAATAAATGCTCTTTTATTCATTCAGGAGCTTTTGTTAAGTGATAGATTTAGCCCTTGTAGAATCCTTTGCCTATAGCCAGAGAGCTCCCATGACTATTTATTTGTGTACCTTCCCACTAATACATCCTTGTTTCCCTACTGTTCGAAATTCCTAGTGTTTGACTGCATCGAGTCCTATGCCCCAGGCTTTAAGACATCAGTGATCGGCAGAGACATCCTGACACCACCTGATCTTGAGAGGGTGTTTGGACTTCCTGCTGGGGTGAGTATGCTGCTAAAATTCTTCTCCGTGCCCTTCTCACTTTCACTTGTTCTAATGAGGCCACGTCAGCCCTGGAGCTTCCTTCTTTACCTTTTGTTCCTTTAATCTCATCTTGACACCTGAATCTTCTTGAGGTCTAGAGGCCTGAAAAGCATACAAAATGAGACCCAGAAGTGGCCTGGGCCATATCTGGAAGGGCACCAGAAAGGTGGGTGGGCGGGCACAGCTGTGGGTACATAGGATAGAAAGAGAAGGCAGAAGTAGAAGTCATCTGCTAAGGGTGATAAGTGTTTCTTGTTTTCCCTGCTAAACATCTGTATCCACCTCCTTAGTCTGACACTGTCCAAGAGAGGGCTCTCTGATCCTGTGTCACCTCTGGATTTCTGTCTCTGTGGAGCTAGATTTAGTCTCTTTTTTTCCTACCAATGAGGAGGGTTCCTCATTCATAAGACATCTCCCTTTTTGGCCTAGTGTTGATCCAAATGGCACTTTAAGGTTTGCAAAATGCAAATTTGCATATAGTAGGTGCTTAAAAATATTTGTTGATCGATGATGTTATTTCATTTGATCCTCACAGCAATCCTGGAGGGCAGGTGCTAGTATTACTATCTCCATTATATGGATGAGGAAAGAGAGGCAAAAAGAAATTGTGACTCACTCATTTATATAGCTAGTAAGTGGATAAGGCTGGATTCTAATTAAGGACTAAGCCTGAATCCCAGTCTAGCCCTCTCTCCACTGTGACACCTAACTCTATGCATGACAGGGCATTTAAAAGAGAGGTCAGTTTAATTCTCTAGTGACCCAGTAGCTCTCTTGTCTGTCAATTATAGAATATTTTCCATGGAACCATGTCCCTGGATCAGCTCTACTTTGCCCGACCACTGCCGTCATATTCCAACTACCGCTCCCCAATCCGGGGTCTGTATCTCTGTGGCAGTGGTGCTCATCCTGGTATGTGATCAGTGCTCCCCATGTAGTCTCTGGGTAGTATGGTGATTGATGGTTGGAGGCCTTTCAGAAGTAGAAAAGAGAATGGACCAATGTGTGAAGGGCATAGAGTTTTGATTTTTTGCTGACACTCCAAGTATGAATGAACTTCTTGGCATTAGAATTCCATGTTGAAGTTTTTGTTGAGATATCTATCTAAATCATTAGTTCTTCATGTTTTTGTGTTGTAATGGAGCCTATCAATCCATTACCATAATAATGTTTTTAAACGCACAAAATAAAATGCATAGGACTACAAAAGAAAACCAATTACACTGAAATAGAGTTATCAAAATATTTTTTAAAAACGCGAGGTCACAGACCCCAGGTTAAGCCTCCCTGATTTAGATGATGATTTCTAGAAAGACAGGAACCTACTTTCCAATTGCTAACCTGGGTTCCCTGTCATTGTTTCCCATGGACCGCAAACAATAACAACAGCAATCCTCAGACAAGCATGAAGCCAAAAGATTTCCTAAGAAGAGATCTTTAGCCTAACCTCTTAATTTTATAGAAGAGGAAGTGAAGGTTTAGGGAGGTGTAATGTGTCATGGTCAAGACCATACAGCTGGGTAGTAGCAGAGCTGGGACAGGGACCTGCAAGTTGCCCGACTCCCAAGCCCAGTATGGTCTCTGTAACTCCCTTGCTACCTCACTGAGCATCTCACAATACACAAGTGTCAGTGAGGAACCAGGACCCATGTCCCCAAATCTCATCTTCAGTCACTTTTCTTCTCTTGGTATTTCTAGTTTGATATAATGGAACTTTTATAATATAGCAGGACAGTCAGCAGGGCAGCATGCTTATTGCCTGCTTCTTTCCCCAAGCAGTTTGAGAAATGGGGACTTCTTTTCCTTTTCTAGGAGGAGGTGTCATGGGAGCAGCTGGACGCAATGCAGCCCAAGTGGCCTTTGAAGATTTCAAGAGCATGTGATCCAAAGAACTGTCTTAAGAAAGGGCTATTGTGAAGACCCTTAAGCCCTAGTCTACCCATAAACTAAACTTTACAAGACCCTCTCCTATAAACCAATATACATCTGGGCACTTGAGACCTTATAGCAACATGGTATAATGAAGAGTGCTGATTTTGGAGTCAAAAGAAACCTAGGTTTGAATCCCATGAATTAAGTTTACTTGCCCTTTGACCATGAGCCTTTCAGCCTTTGTGAGCCTTAATCTTCTCACTGATGACAGTAACTCCTGTAGCACCTAACTCACAAGGTTTTGGGGAGGATCAAATGCAGTTATGTATTTAAAAGTACAATGTAAAAATGTCATCTATTATAATGGTTACTGGCATCCTAATGGGATAAGGATAGTATGTAGGAATTTTATAATAGTGGGACCCCAAATATAGTTACAGGTACACCAATCATATGTCCCAGATATCCTGGAATAGACCCAATTTCAAATGTTGAACAATCTTTGAATTGTTATTATGAATACAAGATCAAAGTGATTTGTTTTCTGAATAAATCTGTAATCTCCTTGAGAAGGTTTTAAAAAAAAATTTGGGGGGGGTGGCACAGAGCCAAGATGTCGGTGTAGAAGCAGCAAGGTTCCACAGCTCCCACACAGCCATCCTAAACACCCATAAAATATGACTCTGGACAAATTCTAGGGTTCTCAAACTCACAAAAATACAGAAAACACATCTCTCACAGAAGGCAGCTAGGCAGCAGGGAATCATCGCGGCAGGACGAGAACCGAGGCCAGCCCACCTGGAAACCAAAACTGCAGCCTACCCTGGGTGGTTGGGTGAGAGGAGCCTCCCAAGTCTCAGCTTGAGTCTACCTCAGAGAAGATCTACAGCACCTGGAGGAATCTTCACATCTACTAAGCCAGGATTAGAGGTCAGTGAAAGTGAGGGAAGCTTTCAAGCTAAATTTGGGGGAGGAAAAGCAGTTCAGCCAATCTACCCCCAGGGCAAGGAAACAGTGGGGGAAGGGCAGGAACTGCTGTAACCAGCGGCTGCCCCCACTGGGCTGCTTCAGAGCCCCTGGCCTGCAGACCCTACAGGGGGGCTGAGTCCATTGATCAGGGCCAAGTGCTCTTGCATTGAGCGGCCTGTATCTGGATTGTGGTCTTGGGTGATGGTCCTGGGGAACACTTTCAGCAAGCCAAAGCTTGGGGGGCTGCTGGAAATACCCCAGTGATTTGGAACAGAGCTTTCCCCCCTGTAAGCAGAGTTTCACAAAGCTAAAAAAAACCAACCAATTAATTGACTGGCCAACGTGAGGAAAAGGAATCAAAATAAGAACAGCAATAAAACTCTAGAATCCTTTTTTGTGGACAAAAAGGATCAAAGCATGGAACGGGAGGAAGACAACCCAGTCAGAAGTCCCACACCAAATGCTTCCAAGACACTTGAAAAATTCCTAGAAGCTATAGATAAACTGAAAAAGGAAATTGAGAAACAAATGAGAGAAGTGGAGGAAAAATTGGGAAGAGAAATGAGAATAATGCGAGAAAATCATGAAAAGAGAGTCAACAACCTGACTGAAGAAAACAACACTTTAAAAAATAGAT
>CM053598.1:60948075-61037328 GCA_028646575.1 Pseudocheirus occidentalis | reverse complement strand
AGTGTCTTGGAAGCATTTGGTGTGGGAGTTCTGACTGTGTTGTCTTCCTCCCATTCCATGCAAAAAAAGGATTCTAGAGTTTTATTGCTGTTCTTATTTTGCTTCCTTTTCCTCATGTTGGCCAGTCAATGAATTGCTTGGTTTTTTTTTCAGCTTTGTGGAACTCTGCTTCCAGGGGGGAAAGCTCTGTTCCAAATCACTGGGGTTTTCCCAGCTGCCAGAGCTATTAGGGGGGTGTTGCAACCCCCCCCAGTTTTGGCTTGCTGAGAGCACACCCCAGGATCACCACTCAAGATCATGATCCGGATCCAGGCTGCTCAACGCAAGATCACTTGGCCCTGATCAATTGATTCAGCCCCACTACGGGGTCTGCAGGCCAGGGGCTCTGGAGCACCCCAGTGGGGGCAGCCGCAGGTTACAGCAGTTCCTGCCCTTCCCCCACTGCTTCCTTGCCCTGGGGGCAGATTGGCTGAACTGCTTTTCCTCTCCCAAATTAAGTTTCAAAGTTTCACTTTCACTGACCTTCTGTAATTCTGGCTTGCTGGGTGTGAAGATCCCTCCAGATGCAGTAGATCTTCTCTGAAGTAGACTCATGCTGCAGTTAGGGAGGCTTGGCTCCTCCTGATCGTCCTGAGGCCTGGCCACAGTTTGGGTTTTTGGGCTGGGCTGGTCTTGGCTCCCGGCCTGCTGGTCTGCTGGATGAGCCCCTTCTGCCAAGCTAAATTTCTCTAATCCTTGTTTTTCACACCTTACTAGATGTGGAGTTTGCTGGAGCCGAGGTATATCTTCTCTCTTGTAGATTGGCTGCAGCTTGGGAGGCTCGGCTACTCCCGGCCACCCTGAGGCGTGGCCGTGGTTTTGGTTTTGGGCTGGGTTGGCCTCAGCTCCCAGCCTGTCGTGGTGAGCCCCTCTTGCCAAGCTGCCTTCAGCAAGAGATGTGTTTCCTGTATTTTTGTAAGTTTGAGAGTCCTAGAATTTGTTTAGGGTCATATTTTATGGGTATTTTGGGTGGCTGGGTGGGAGCTGCGGATCCTTGCTGCTTCTATGCTGCCATCTTGGCTCCGCCCCCATAAATTACCATTTCATATATGTGTGGACATGGAAAACAAATTTCCACTTTATATCCAGACAATTTTCTTTTTATTTTATTTATTTTATTTTTTTATTTATTTTTTGCTTTTTAGAGGGCAGTTGGGGTTAAGTGACTTGCCCAAGGTCACACGGCTAGTTTTTGTGTTAAGTGTGTGAGGCCGGATTTGAACTCAGGTACTCCTGACTCCAGGGCTGGCGCTCTATTCACTGTGCCACCTAGCCGCCCCCAGACAATTTTCTAAGATGAAGTAAACAGAAGAGTTGCAGGTCTGCATAGGTGGAAGGGGTTTCTTCACCAGCAGTCTCCTGTGCCAATGATGGAATTAAAGGATTCCACCCGTTCCTCAGTTCTGTTGTCTGTAGTAGTCGTAGCCTTCTCTTCTGTCCCTGTTATTTGAAAGTCTGATAAACGCACCTTCCACATCTTCATCCCAATAACTGATGACTGAGGATAGACCGCCACAGCACAGTTACTTAATCACAGAGCAAACAGAACAGGGAATTCTTAACCTTTTGTGGGTCATGGCCCCTTGTGAAGTCTGATGAAGCTAGTGAACCCTTCAGAATAATATTGTATTGCCTGTATTCATAACTGAGGGAAATACTAAGTTTCAGCAAGAAGTTAGTGAAAATTAAGATGTATTTATTTTCATTGAATCCTACAGCAGACCCTTCTGAAGTCTAATCACCAGACTCTTAAGTTAAGAACTGCTCTCATACAATCTCTCTATTCTCGACTAATTCAGTTCAGATCAACTTTATCAAATACTTACACTCAGTGCTAGAGGCCAGAAATACAAAGACAAAAAACCAGCAAGGTCTGCATTCAAAGAGCAATAGAGGGGTATGATATTATGGCTATGTGTAATGTAGAAACCCACGAGCCTTGGCCCTTTTAACCTCTGTGAGGTACAGAGTGTGTTTTCTATTTGATTTTTATTTATTTTTAGTTTTCAACATTCATTTTTATAAGGCTTTCAGTTTAAAGTTTCCCCTGCTCTCTTCCCTCCTCTCTCCTTAAGATGGCATGCAATCTGATACAGGCTATATATATAATCATATTAAACATGTTTCCACATTAGTCATGTTGTGAAAGAAGATTTAGAACAAAAGAGAAAAACCATGAGAAAGAATAAAAGAAAGAGCAAATAGTATGCTTTGATCTTTATTCAGACTCCATAGTTCTTTTTTTGAATGTGGATGGTATTTTCCACCATGAATCTTTTGGGATTGTCTTAGATCATTGCATTGCTGAGAAGATCTAAGTCTATCAAAGTCAGTTGCATAATGTGGCTGTTACTATGAACAATGTTCTAGTTCTGCTCACTTCACTCAACACTAGCTCGTGTAAGTCTAGGTTTTTCTAAAGTGTATTTTCTTTGATTTTTCTTTGTTT
The DNA here is from genome assembly GCA_028646575.1 of Pseudocheirus occidentalis. NCBI lineage: Eukaryota > Metazoa > Chordata > Mammalia > Diprotodontia > Pseudocheiridae > Pseudocheirus > Pseudocheirus occidentalis. The sequence continues at coordinate 61,034,840 of CM053598.1, read as the reverse complement.
AATTTATTAAAATTTTTTAATCTTTCATTTATCTATGTATCTATCATCTATCTATGTATCTATCATCTATCTATGTATCTATCTATCTATTTATTTATTTTTAGTTTCCAACCTTCATTTCCACAAGATTTTGAGTAACACATTTTGTCCCTGTCTTTCCCCTACCCCCACCCCAAGATAGCAAGCCTACTGAGTACTCCTTCTCCCAATCTGCTCTCTCTTATGTCCTCCCCTATATCCCCAAACTTTCTAGTAGGGCAAGATAGATTTCTCTATCCCAGAGCTTGTATATCTTATTTCCCAGTTGCATGTAAAAACTAAAAAAAAAATTTAACATTTGTTTTTAAAACTTTGATTTCCAGATTCTTTCCCTTCTTCCCTCTTCACCCACCCCCACTGGGAAGACAAGTAGTTCAATATAGGTTGTACATGTGTAGTTATGAAAAACATATCCATAGTAGTTTTATTGTGAAAGACTAAGTATACTTCCCTCCATCCTATCCCACCCACCCCCACTTACTCTATTTTCTACTTTGACTCTGTCCCTTTTCAGAAGTATGTGCTTCTAACTACCCTATCCCCCAATCTGCCCCCTTCTATCCTCTCTCCTCTTATCCCTCCCCCCTACTTTCCTGTAGGGTAAGATACCCAATTGAGGATGCATGTTATTCTCTCCTTATGCCAAATTCAATGAGAGTAAGACTTGCCCATTCCCTTTCATCTTCCTGCTCTTCCCCTCCATTCTAAGTTTTTTCTTGTCTCTTTTATATGAGATAATTTACCCTATTCTATCTCTCCCTTTCTCCTTCTCCCAATATATTCCTCTCTCACCTCTTGATTTTATTTTTTAGATATCATCTCTTCTTATTCAACTGATTCTGTGCTCTCTGTCTATGTATACACGTACACACATGTACCACACTTACATATGTATTTATACACACATACACCTCCTATACATACATCTATATGTAGCTATACATATATATGTAGGTATACACACATACATACATATATATTCCCTTCAACTATCCTCATACTGAGAAAAGTCTCATGAGTTACAATTATCGTTTTCCCATGTAGGAATACAAATAGTTTAACTTCAATGAGTTCCTTATTATTTATTTTTCCTGTTTACTTTCTAATGCTTCTCTTGCTTCTTGTATTTCAAAGTCAAATTTTCTGTTCAGCTCTGGTTTTTTCATCAAGAATGCTTGAAAGTCCTCTATTTTATTGAATGACCATATTTTCCCCTGAAGCATTATACTCAGTTTTTCTGGGTAGATGATTATTGGTTTTAGTCCTAGCTCCTTTGACCTCCTGAATATCATATTCCAAGCCCTTTGATCCCTTAATGGAGAAACTGCTACATCTTGTGTTATCCTGATTGTGTTTCCGCAATACTCAAGTTTTTTCTTCCTGATAGCTTGTAATATTTACTCCTTGACCTAAGAAATCTGGAATTTGGCTATGATATTCCTAGGAATTTTCTTTTGGGGATCTTTTTAAAGAGACAATCAGTGAATTCTTTCAATTTCTATTTTGCCTTCTGGTTCTAGAATGTCAGGGCAATTTTCCTTGAGAATTTCTTGCAGGATGATTTCTAGGCTCTTTTCTTGATCATGACTTCAGGTAGTCCAATACTTTTTAAATATGTCTTCTGGATCTATTTTCCAGGTCAGTAGTTTTTCCAGTGAGATATTTCACATTGCCTTCTATTTTTTTTATGTTTGGATCTGTTTTATAGTATCTTGATTTCTCATAAAGTCATTATCTTCCATTTACTCCAGTCTAATTTTGAAAGAATTATTCTCTTCAGTGAGTTTTTGAAATTTTTTTTTCCATCTGGGCAATCTGACTTTTTAAGGCATTCTTCTCCTCATTGGCTTTTTGGGCTTTTTTTTGCCATTTGAGTTAGTCTATTTTTTAAGGTGTTATTTTCTTCAATATTTTTGGGGCCTTCTTTAGCAGGTTGTTGACTTGCTTTTCATAATTTCCTTGCATCATCCTCATTGCTCTTCCCAATTTTTCCTCCACTTTCTCTTACTTGATTTTCAAAATCCTTCTTGAGTTCCTCTATGGCCTGTAACGAGTTCATATTTTCCTTGGAAGCTCTTAATACAGGAATTTTGACTTTGTTGTCTTCTTCTGTTTCCATGTTTTGATCCTTTTTGTCCCCAAAAAGGATTCTATGGTCTCTTTGTGCTTCCTCTGCTTGCTTATATTGCTAGCCAATTACTTGACTTTTGACCTCTTTGCCATAGTAGAGCTCTGCTTCCAGAGTGGAGAGAGCTATGTCCCGATTTGCTGGAGGTTTTCACAGATGTTGTCAGAGCTATGAGGAGGGCTCCCTCTCTACAGCCACCACAAGCTCTGGCACACTGGCCACACACCCCAGGACCACCACCCAAGACAGCGGCCCAGATCCAAGCAGGTCAAAGCAAGAGTGATTACCCTTTGGATGGTTGTTTGGTCCCCCTGTGATCTGCAGGCCAGGCGCTTTGGAGGCAGCCACGCAATAGCAGCTGCAGCCATTGTGCTTCTGCCACCTCTCACCCCAGGGGCAGGGGCCAGGGCTGGACCAGGCTCTCTCTTCTGTCACCCAGTTCCGCCAGAGTTCACTACTGACCTTTTACTTTCTCTTTGGCATTTATGGGTTGAGAAGGCTAGAAACTGTCCCAGCTGCTGGTGATTCGCTCTCCCTCCTGAAGTCTGCTCCAGCTGGTCTGGGTTGCTGGTCGGGGCTGCCCCCGATCTAGGCCTGTGTGGCTCATGCCGGGGGCCTGCTCAGCCCCCAGCCCTGTATGACAGACCCTTCCTGTCGGCCTGCCGGGAGCTTTGTTTCTGTCTGTCACTTTGCAGGTTCTGTAGCTCTAAAATTTGTTTAGAGTCATATTTCACAGGTATTGGAGGCGGTTAGAGTGGGGGCGCAGCAAGTTCCTGCTTTTACTCTGTGCCAAAGTGTGTTTTAACAGGTTGTTTGCTTCGTGCTTTGTTACACTCTCCTACCTGAGACACGCATACTTCGACTTGCTGAAGCTGCTCCTCTTCTGGATGCTTCTGTCACTCATTCGGTCCAGAGAGGACCCTTATCCAAAGGCAGATGTGCCAATGAACACTGTCTAACCTACCTTAAGTTTGAGGGGCTATAATTTTGGACTGACTGGCTTGTTTGTAATGTAAGGTGAACAGCACACCCTTTAGAAACAGCATTATTATTATTAGAATTCTCTACAATGTTTTGGGATTGCAACTTTGGCTAATGCACATCCTTGGGGCAGCATCCCCTTTGTGTTATCTTCACAACGTGGCACTCAAATGTTCATGAGTTAGGTCCCCAGGAGGTGACCACTGTCAGATTCAAAAGTATTCTGTAGGCCTATACCCCTAAAACTATAGCTCAAGAGTCCCCATCAAGTAAACATATAAGGGCAAATAGTAGAAACAAGTAGCTCAAAGCAAAGGCTTAAGACTGTATCATAGTGGGAGCAGCTAGGTGGTGGCACAGTGGATAGAACTGGCCTTGGAGTCAGGAGGATCTGAGTTCAAACCTGACCTCAGACACTTACTAGCCATGTGACCCTGGGCAAGTCACTTAATCCCAATTGCTGCCCCACCAAAATAAAGATTGCTTTGTAAGAACAGTAGCTACACAATGTTCTCCCCATAAATCTTTCCTGATCTCTTGCACAAGGACACACAGCCAGGCACAAACTTAGAGTATGTTGATAATATGGAACACACATGGGAGACATTGGTGGAAACTTGTGCCTGTAGGACTGCAGGGTGCCAGTGTCCTTTCTCTCCATGGTGTCCTCACACTGTGGTTTTCCTCTTACCCCCAATAATGTTTCTCTATTCCTCTCCACTGCTGGAGTTTTATTCTCCAGGGCTAGATTCCTCTCTACTCCACAATTGGTTTTCTTCTCCTCATCCCTGATTCTCTGTAAGTGTCTACTGGCTGTGATGTGAGTGGCTCTCTGCAGGACTCTGACACGTTTGTGGTCAGTCTTTGACCAGCCAAGAAAAAACTGGCCCTTTAATTCTGCCAGAGAGCTCTTTCACATTTCACTTCATAAAGGCATGAAGGTGCTGACTTGTCTTCAGGATTTTGTTTTGCCACCTCCTTACCTCTGTTATCTGCCCATCATCTCCTGGGATTACGTCAGCTACTTTGTTGTTGGGGTTGGGATCAGTTCTGCACCCTTCCTCCTCCTCCCTCCCACTAGAAACTGCATACAGCTCTATGCATTCCTCCAACTCACTGGTGCCTTGCCTTGGACAGTGGAGGTGGATTAAGGGCAGAGAATCTTCTGTGGAAGTGGTGGACTTCACAGAGCTTAACACTGAACCTCCTAACCACCAGCCATCCAGCTGAATATTAAGCCACGCTGTGGAAGAGAGCTGGCTCCTGGCAGAAGCAGGTGCTCTGACTCAGTATACCCAAGGGTGTTCATCTGTTTGGCGACCGGAAGAGACTAGGCAGAATACCTGTGCTCCTAATGAGTATTCTCACCAATAAAGTTTTAATCTACCAAATGCTGCATTACCTCCTCTCTTGGCTCAAACCTTAACCCGTAAAGTTCTATTCAAGGACATAGCTGACCCAGTTACTACTTTGTTGGTCAGTCAGATTAGCATATATAAATAAGGTACAAAGCAGGCTGACAGGGACAGCAGATATGGACAAAGTCCTTGAAGATAATTTAAGGAGGCCCCAGTCTCAGCTGGGATGGAGACAGAGAATGTGGGGAAGTCTTCATGGAAGAGGCAGCACCTGAGCTGGGGCTTGAAAGAAGAGAAGGGGCATTCTGGGCATGGGGGATGGGCTTCCCCAGACAAATCCTGTGCTTAGACCACCCTGTTCACCTAATTCTCTCTCTCCTTCCTTTGTAGGACCCTCCTTAATAGACACATTTCTTATTCCCAGCCAGCCATTGATGAATTGGAAGTGTCTCCCATAAGAGTGTGAAACAATTTGTGGTTATTTGGCTAGAATGTGGAGGGGCTGGATTAAGCATTGAGGGGTTACTTCATCCCACAGGCACTTGGGAATCACTGACTTTCCTTTTTTTATTTTGATCTTAAGAATCATCAATAAGGAGCAGCTAGGTGGGGCAGTGGATAGACCACAGGCCCAGGAGTCAGAAGGACCTGAGTTCAAGTCCACTCAGACATTTGACACTTACTAGTTGCATGACTCTGGCAAGGTCACTTAATCCTGATTGCCTTACCAAAAAGAAGAAAACAAAACAAAAAACAGACAACCATCTTAAAACACAGTACCAAGAAGATGAGATTTTATAAAATCAAACTCTTAAATTCCATTACATAGTTTGTCTTTTTAAAAGTAAACATTAGATTTAACAAGGTAGGGGCAGCTAGGTGGTGCAGTGAATAGAGCATCGGCCCTGGAGTCAGGAGGACCCGAGTTCAAATCTGGCCTCAGACACTTGACACACAAACTAGCTGTGTGACCTTGGGCAAGTCACTTAACCCTAACTGCCCCCCCCAAAAGCAAAGATTTAACAAGGTAGTAATAAATAGCCCTATTTTTTTGTCCATCCATTTTTAAAGGGAACAACTGATACAACGAGATGAAGAAAAACACCTTTGAAAGACCACTGAGGGTCTTTGTGCAGTGGTGAAAATGGTTAAAAGGAGGACGAGTTGATGAGTGGAGAATGGAAGCAGGGAGACCAGCTGGAGGAGGTGAATGCTGATGGGGATTTGAACTAGGGAGTGGCACTGTGAGTGGAGAGAAGAGAATGATTCTAGATGCATCACGGAGGTCAAACTGACAGGATTTTGCAGCTGGTTGGATTGGGGTTCCTTAAGAATGTGCAGAGATTCTCCTTCCCAGATTCTTCTTGGATGCCCTAATATTGCCAAGAGCCACTAGAGGAAAATTAGTTTTTTTTCCCCCTTCTTCTTCTGTAATTGAACTGTCAGTTTTCCAGTGTTTCCTTTGCAAGTTAGACCCGGGCCTTTGAGATAACTCTTGCATGGCTGAATAAGTAATGACATATGTCTTAGTGCTGTACCCATCAGGAGTAGGTAAGCCTATAGCAGGACGCCGAATGCTGCATCCCCAGAACACTGGTGCTTAGCAACTGGCCTAGAGCACCCAGTGGGAAGCTTATCAGCAGTATTTCATTCTTATTTAAATAATCTAGACCAGGGGTTGGGGAACCTGCAGTGAGGCCACATGTGGTTCTCTAGGTCCTCAAGTACAGCCCTTTGACTGAATCCAAACTTCAGAAGAAGGGCTGCAGGTTCCCCACCCCTGAATTCTAGACTGATTTATTGTGCCATTATTTAACAGACAGCTTCTTGGAAATCCTTATGGATTGCAGGTTCATAGGGCAAGGTTTGCCTGATGGACTCAAAATCCCAAGTGATCAACCCAAAGTATATATTCCCTTTCAGGAGCCCCATACTCCAGGGGGTTTCTTGCTGAATTTGTGTTTTTTAAGCTAGTGCTGCTCCTTCCTAGCAAAAGGTGAGTGTTGGCCTCTGTTTGAATTGTCCTGTGTGCCGCAGGGATCCATTAACATATCTCAACTCTGGAATTTGATCTTCTCTATCTCCTGTACCAGGACACCCAGAGCTACTCAAAGCTGCTCAGTGACTACATTCATTTCAGGTCTTGTTTGTTCCCAGAAATGAAATGGGGGGAGGGAAAAGGTTTATAATGCATAAAGCAGAAATAAGGTAGTTTATATATCTTAATATTTTATTTCTGTCAATCAATGTCTTTTCAATTCAACACCTCTCTCCTTGGCTACAATCTGTGGAGGACCCAGAATGTACTCCTTCATTAAGGTTCTGGAGTACAAACTGCATATATATTTTAGACAGATATTCTCTCCAATGGAGTATCATTAAGAAGACAAACAGTACTTGTCTTCTCCTTCCCTTCACCCTCTACCTTTACCTGGGAATCAAGAAGCACTGCATCCCAGTACACACACTGACAAGGCTGGGAGTGAACAAGTTTTAGGAATGGGCCCACACTAAGCCCCCTCCCCACTTTACCATATGATAGGCCAATAAGGGAGCTTGGATTTGGGGAAACAGAGAAAGGAAACTCAAATGCTTGAGTAAGCTCTTCCTTTCTGTCCTGTCAGACAGGGTAAGGAACCCGGTGAGGAAAAACAGGAAAACTAAGTGCTTTAAGCTATGCAGGGAGCTAAGGTCACAAAACCCTGGATACTGGGTGCTAGGAACCTCCTCCCCTCAGGGGCAAGACATGGACAGGTACCTCTAGGTTTAGTGTTTCTGAATTTCTATGTCAAAATTCCTAGAACTTTTAAGGACACGATATGGAAGGCCTCTGTTCAAGGTGCATCACTTTCTTAAAGCAGGAATGATTCTAGGGAGGCCCAGCCCCTGCCTCTGCCTCTGAATCTGCTCTCTGAAACACAAAGTGGCATCTGTATCACCAGTGCTAAGATCTGCAGCACCATAGGTCTCATTCGTGGCTTGCAAGGCATCTCTATGTGCCATGCATTCCATGGACCAGCTAGGGTAGGGCTTTTCAGGAATCTGTAGGCATAGAGGTTCTATCCTGCTGCCTTAGGGCTATCATTGAACAGGAGGGCATTTTTCTCCAGATGGATGGACAGGCATGGATCAGCTGTGATCTGCATCATTAGAAAATGTGAGGACCTGAGGTGGGACATATCCATCCCCAACATGAAGCATCTTGGGGTAGGTCCCAAAGAGGGGAGACGTGGAATAGACCAAATGTCTTGTGAAACCCAAGAGCCACAGAACAGTCCAATCTCCTAGAGCAAGGGGATACGGGATGATTCCCACAGCCTCTGGGCCAGCTCGCCTGCCTGCTGGACCACCACATCCACAGAGAGGACAGAGAGATGAATGGTCATCAGTTCGTAGCATTTCACTACTTCTCCTGCATGACTTTTGCTATAGTAGCGTAGAAGCTTCCTAGGAGATGGGTAAAAGAAAATACAAGATTCAGGAGAGAAGTAGTTGCCTTCCCCTTGGCCAAGGGCTGGATCCCATAGGGGCTGGCTGGTCTCAAAGGTTTAGACCCAGCCCAGTTCTCCTTAAGGGTAATGCTGACTCTCACTTGGAGGACGAGAGTTCCAGAACCTTAGTCAGTGAGGACTTGTTCCTCATTTCCTGAGCTCTCTGTCACCCAATTAGAATTATACTTGATTCTCCCTTGGTTCCCTAACAGTAATTCCCCTTCTTCATAGAGGTTCCTATCCTGCTGATTACAGCATTAATCCCACACGAAACAGAAGCTGCCAAAGCCCCATGTCTCATATTTCAATAAGAGCTTGGTGGAATCCATGGTGATGGCACAGGATCAGAGAGAAGCTCCCTTTGTGGCTACACATGTAGGTGCTCCTAACTGACTTCTTCGATGACAGAGCATTGAGATGCAACTATACTGGGCATAGCAGGGTCAGACATCTGGCACGTCCTCACAATAGGATTTCTATCTCTCCAGGCCAGGTACTTTCCCATGGGGAGAAAAGCTATTCTTCCAAGCTGAGGAGTATGTGTATATGTATACACATATGTACGTGTATATATCTATATATGTGTGTACATGCTCCTAAGGCAGGTATATGTGTACGTATATGTGTGTGTGTGTGTGCATTATCTATCTACCCCCCAACCCCTGTCTCTGTTTCTCTCCCCCCACCCCCCTAGTTCTCCCTCTCTGGCACTGGCCCTTACACCTCAATCTGGAAGGGTGTTACCTGTAATAGTCTCCCCCAAGCACGCCGATGGGAGTTGAGTCATCAGAGAGGACAGGTATCTCTATTGCCTGTAGTTTGTGCCCCTAAAGAAGACCAGAAGAGCTGTGAGAAGAGACAGGAAGGAGGCACAGGCAGAAACTTCATAGGTAACCTGTGTGATGAGAAGCCAGGAGCTGTGCAAAATAGAGGCTCTGACTAGATGAACCCTTTCAGAAAGGGCCATTTCCTTAATGTAAAACATGGGATGGGCCATCTCCAAACCACACTGTCCTACAAGACCAAAATTGAACAAAAAACTTGATTTCCAATATTGAAATCTAAGAGAAGCCGAAAAAGGGAAAAAGGAAAAAAAACATAAGAGATTCAACAGAGTGAAACTATTTACATCCCTACATGGGATTGTAGTTCTTAATAATTCTATCATGAATAGTACAGCTAGAAGGAATACACATAGAGAGGGGCATGTGTATAAGGTGAATTTGAGGGAATGACATAAAAAATAATTAAGAATTGAGAAAGAGGAATACACTGGATGCAGCAGGGAAAGGCAGAATAGGGTAAATTTCTTTACATGAAGAGGCTCAAAAAACCTATTACAGTGGAGGGAAAGATAGGAGGGTGGGTGATGGGCATTGCTTGAACTTTACTCTCATCTATATTGGCCCAAAGAGAGAACAACATACACAATCAGTTGAATATAAACATCTATCTTACCTGACAGGAAAGTAGTATGGGAGATTAAGTAAAGGTACAGGGACTGACAGAAGAGAAAACAGACAGGGGGAAGTGCTGGACAAAAGCTAAACAATGTTGAGAAGCAAAAGAGTGAGAGAGGGGACAAACAGGAGGAAAAATATAATGGAGGGAAATACACAATAATCATACCTGTGAATGTGAATGGGATGAACTCTCCCATAAAATGGAAGCAAATGGCAGAATCCTACAGTAAGCTGTTTACACTTAAAGCGCGCGCGCACGCGCGCACACACACACACACACACACACACTTTCTCTCTCTCTCTCTCTAAAGGTAAGGGGCTGGAGCACAATCTATTATGCTTCAGCTGAATTAAAAAAAAAAGCAAAGGTAGCAATCCTAATCTCAGACAAAGCAAAAGCAAAAAGAGACCTAATTAAAAGAGATAAGGAAGATACACTTTGCTAAAAGGTATCATAGACAATGAAGTTATATCAATACTAAATATATGTACCAAGTGGTACAGTACCCAAATTATTTTTTCCCTAATTTTTAAAGACATTTTAATGTGAAGTTTTGAATACCAAATTCTAGCCCTTCTCTTTCCCCAAGACAGGAAGCAATAGGTTATACATGTGCAATTGTGTAAAACATTTCCATTAGTCATATTGTATACAAACACTCAAATAAAAAGAAAAAAAAGTGGAAAATGGCATGCTTCAGTCTATATTCAATCAACATCAGTTCTTTCCCTGGAGATGGATAGTACGTTTCATTAGTCTTTTGGAACTGTCTTAAATCACTGTATTGCTGAGAATAGCTAAATCATTCGACAGTTCTTCATTGAACAGCACTGCTTTTATTGTGTACGTTCCCCGATTCTATTAACTTCACTATGCATCAGTTCATGTAGGTCTTTCCAGGCTTTTTGGAAATCATGTCATTGCTTATAGCATGATAATATTTGATTACAATCATATACCACAGCTGGTTTAGCCATTCCCAATTAATGGACATCCCTCTGATTTCCAATTCTTGGCCACCACAAAATTAGGTGTTACAAATATTTTTGTATAAATTGGTCCTTTTCCCTTTCTTTGGATGTCTGTAGGACACTGTCAGACCTAGCAGTGGTTTTGTTGGATCAAAGGGTATGTAGTGTTTTATAGCTTTGGGGGCAGAATTTCAAATTGATCTCCAGAATGGGTCAGTTCACAACTCTACCAACAGTACATCAGTGTCCCAATTTTCCCACATCCTTGCCAAAAATTTTTCCTTTTTGTCATATTAGCCACTTTGATAGGTATGAGGTGGTATCTCAATATTGTTTTAATTTTAATTTCTCTGATCAATAGTGATTTAGAGCACTTTTTCATATGAGTATAGCTAGCTTTGATTTGTCTGAACTATATTTTTATAAATTTGATTCAGTTTTCTATACAGTTGAGAAATGAGGCCTTTATCAGACATACTTGCGAATTCCCCCTCCCCTCATTTTCTGCTTTCCTTATAATATTGGTTGCATGGGTTTTGTTTGTGCAAAAACTCTTTAATTTTATATAATCAAAATAATCTATTTTATATTTTGTAATGCTCTCTACATATTCTTTGGTTCTAAATTCTTCCCTTATCCATTAATCTGAAAGTATCCAAATTCTTTTTTTTCAAAGTTTTATTTTTTTCTTTGGTTTAGCTAAATGTGTATTTTAATGGATTCCATATACCAATGCTCTCAATTTTTAGTGACATTTTTTTGATGCAAACAATTCCCTGTCTTCTATAGCCCATGTTTTTTTTTTAAAAAAAACTGATTTATTTACTTTTAGTTTACACTAAAAGTTATATTCAGTTCCAGAATCCCTTGAGTTCCAAATTTTCTCCCTTCCCTCTTCCCCCCATCCCATGGTGGCATGCAATCAAGTATGGGATCTGTAAAAACTTTCGCACTGGACATTACTCTGGTTGTATAGAAGAGTTGCAACCAATGGAGCGAATGGGAAAAAGGAAACAAAACCAAACATGGAAAAGAATGATAGCATGTAGATTACTTCAGTCTCCATTTAAACTCTGTTCTTTCTAGATCTTTCTCTGAGGGTAGACATCTCCTTCCATCTTGAGACTTGTAGAGTTGTCTTATAACTGTGCATTGCTGAGAAGAGTCCAATTTATCAAGGTTGGTCATCACACATACGATGTGTCTATGATTATGTACAAATTTTTCCTGGTTCTGCTCTTCTCACTTAGCATCAGTGTGTATAAGACTCTCCAGGTGAATATGAAGTCCAGCTCCTCCCCATTTCTTACAGCACAATAGTATTCTGTTACATTCATATACCACAACTTGTTTAGCCATTCCCCAATTGATAGACATCCCCTTAATTTCCAGTTTTTTTGCCACCACAAGGAGAGCTGCAATAAATATTTTTGCCTTAATTTATCCTTTAGGAATGTAGATGCTGTACCACTTGGTGCATAAATGTTTAATATTGATATTGCCTCATTTTTGATGGTGCCTTTTAGCAGGATATCGTTTCCTCTCTTATCTCTTTTAATCAGATCTATTTTTGCTTTTGCTTTGTCTGAGATAAGGATTGCTTCCCCTGCTTTTTTTACTTTAGCTGAGGCATGATATATTTTACTCCAGCCTTTTACCTTAACCCTGTTTGTATCCGTTTCAGATGTGTTTCTTGTAAACAGCATATTGTAGGATTATGGTTTTTAATCCATTCTGTTATCCACCTCTGTTTTATGGGAGAGTTCATCCCATTCAGTTCAGTTATGATTACTATCTGTGTCTTTCCTCCATCCTATTCCTTCCCCTGTTTATGTTTTTGTTTCTCCCCTTCTCCCTTCCCTTTAAGAGTTGTCCTTTTGACTGCTGCCTCCCTCAGTATTCCCTTTTTATCCATGCCCCTCCCTGTCCTACCCTTCTCCCTTACTACTTCTTCCCTCCCTTCTAAATCCCACCCCCTTTTTGGGGCCCTTCCCCCCTCCTACTGCCTGTACAATGTTGTGTTATTTCTTCCTCGAACCAAGACTGACGAGAATAGATGTCATGCAGTGCTCCTCTCCCTCTCCTCTTTCCCTGTATTATGATAAGTTTTATGTCTCTTCTCCATAGAGTCCTATATTTAACTGGTTGTGTTATTCCCTCCTTGCACCAGAACTAGTGAGGGAGTAGCTTATATAATGGTCACCTCCCTTCCTTCTTTCCCTCTACTATACTGTTTTTATGCCTTTGTGTAGCATAATTTACCCTTTTCTGCTTCATTCTTTCCTCTTCTTCCATTGCAGTCCCTTAAGAAGGATTTTTACCATCATTTTGCATAATTTATACCCACCCCCTCTATTTATCTATATCCCTTTTAGATGTTGCCATAGGTATAGAGTTCATGATATTAACCAGGTATCAGCTTCCCATATGGGGATGTAAACAGTTTGCTCTTGTTAAATAACAAGTTGTGTGTGTGTGTGTATGTTTGTGTGTGTGTGTGTACTTTTTTCCTTATTTACCTTTCTATATCTCTCCTCGGTCTTGTATTTGGAGGTTGAATTTTCCAATGAGCTCTAGCTTTTCCATCAGGAAGGCCTGAAATTCTGTTATGTCACTGAATGTCCATCTCCTTGCCTGGTAGATTACACTCAGTCTCGCTGGATAGGTGATCTTTGGTTATAGCCTGAGCTCTTTTGCCTTGCACAAAATCATATTCCAGTTCCTCTGATCTTTCAGTGCTGAGGTTGCCAGATCTTGTGCGATCCTCACTGCAGTTCAGAAACAAACTGAATTTTTTCTTTCTGGCCTCTTGTAGCATTTTCACCGTTACCAGATCTGGAGTTCGGCCACAATGTTTCGCGGTCTTTTCAATTTGGGATCTCTTTCAGGAGGTGTCGGGTGTATTCTCCTGATTTGTATTTTACCCTCTAGTTCTAGGATCTCAGGGCAGTTTTCCTTGATGAGCTCTTGGAAGATATTGTCCAGACTCATTTTTTTATCATTATTGTCTGGTAGACCAATGATTCTCAGATTGTCTCTCCTGGATCTGTTTTCCAGGTCAGTTATTTTTCCATTGAGATATTTTACCTCTTTTTCTAATTTTTCAGTCTTGATGTTTTATTTGATTTTTGGTTCTTCATAGGGTCATTGGCTTCAATTTGGTTGGTTCTAGTTTTTAGCAAATTAGTTTCCTCAGTTAGTTTTTGAAGCTTCTTTTCCATATGCTCAGATTTCATTTTTAGTTCACACATTTTACTTTTCAAGGAGCTGTTTTCTTCATCGTAATGTTTTTCTAATTTTGCAATTTTGTTTTTATAAGAGGTGTTGATTTTATCTTCTACCTCTCTAAGCCGGATTTCAAAGTTCTTTTTGAGCTCATCTAAGAATGCTTTCTGTGCCTGAGACCAGTTATAGTCCCCATTAAGGCTTCCCAGGCATGGAGTCAATACGCTCTCCTTCTGAGTTTGATTCCTCCCTCTCACCATAATAAGATTCCAGAGTCTTTATCTTTGTCTTTGTAGCCTGCTTTCTTCCCATTTTGAGGCAGGACCTTAGCCACACCCTTCCTCCAGGGTTCCTAAGCCTTTACTGATCAAAATTTTCCTCTGGAGCAATAATTACTGTGTTTTCGGGTCAGAGAGGGGGACTGAGCAGCTGGGGTTCAGTCTGTCACCTTGGTCCCTGGAAGTTCAGATAGGGGTTTTTTACATTTCCAGACTGTGGAAGGGCAGTCCCAGGAGTAGCTGCTGTCCCTGCTGTGGGCCCTGCCTTTGTCTCTAACCCAACTCCTTCTGCAGATCAGCAGGCCTCGTCTGGTGGCCTTTCCTCACAGGCCGTGCTGCATCGGTGGGGCCTGTCTCATAGTATCCAAATTCTTAAAGAAGTTAAGTGAGTTATAGGTTCATGACTAAACATGAGAGAATTATGAAATATAAAGTAGATAATTTTGACTGCATTAAATTAAAAAGTTCTTACACAAGAAGAACCAATGTAACCAGGAGAAGGAAAGCAAAAAATTGGGAAACAAGCAGCAAGTGTCTCTGATAAAGACCTTATTTTTCAAACAGAAAGAGACTTGAGTCAAATTTATAAGAATACAAGCCATTCCCCAACTGACTAAATGGTCAAAGGATATGAACAGGCAGTTTTCAGCTGAAGAATTCAAATCTATCTAGAGGCATATAAAGAAGTGCTCTAAATCACTTTTGAGTTAGAGATTAAAACAACACTGAGGTACCACCTCATATCTATCAGATGGGCTAATATAACAAAAAAAGAAAATGATAAAAGTTGCAGAGGATGTGGGAAAATTGGGACACTAATGCACCCTTGATGGAGTTGTGAATTGACTCAACTATTCTGGAGAGCAATTTGGAACTATGCCTAAAGGGCATATCCTTTGATCTAGTAATACCATTACTAGAACTGTATCCCAAAGACATGACAAAAAAGGGAAAAGGACCTACATGTGCAAAACTATTTATCACAGCCCTTTTCATGGTGGCAAAATATTGGAAACTGAGGGGATACCCACTGATTGGAGAATGGCTAAATAAGCTGTGGTATATGAATGTAATGTACTGTGAAACATAAAATGATGAACAGGTAGATTTCAGAAAAACCTGGAAAGACTTGTACAAACTGATGGAAAGTGAAATGAATAGAACTAGAAAAACATTGTACGCAGTACCAGCAATATCATGATGATCAACTCTGAATGACTCAGTTCTTCACAAGTACAAAGGACTCATGGAAGAAAATACTATCCACATCCAGATAAACAACTAATAGACTCTGAATATAGATCAAAACACGTTTTCATTTACTTTTTTCTTTTTTATGGCTTTTTTCCTTTTGATTTTTTCTTTCACAACAGTGACTAATGTGGAAATATGTTTTATATGATTGTACATGTATATCCTATATCAAGTTGCCTACTATTTTAGGAAGAGGGGAGGCAAGGAAGAAAAATCTGGAACTCAAAATCTTGTGAAAATGAATGCTAAAAATTGTTTTGGCAGGTAATTGGGGAAAAAATACTATTTTTAAAAAATGTATTTTCCTTCTTTCCTAACAATTTCTGTTTCTCTCTAACAAGTAAAGATCTACACCAAGGGGGAATTCTAGAATTTAGAATAGTCTTTAGAATAGTCTTTCATTTTTTTCCTGTTGTTGAGTAGTTCCAGGTAATTTGGACTAGAACACCTTGCTGTATGAATTGAATTTTTCGTCTTTTACTTTATTTTGGTGCATTTCCTGATGTTCTGAGATGATGAAGGAGAATAAGGCTGAGAATAAACTTCTCACTCAGTCAGTCATTCTGCCGGAACTTTCCAACCCCTTTTGTCTGATTAATTTTTATCAACTATTACCTTAGATACAGATTGATCCAGAGTTCTCCTGTGAGAGGAGAGGAAGAAGAAGGAAGGAAGGATGCCTACTGTAGTTGGGGGAGAGCAAGGGAGAAGTCTGTTGTTTCTGGCATAGAAAGGACAGGCAGAAGTGAATAAAGGCTTGGATGATGGAAGCAACAACAGGTTCAAGTGAGTGCTGGAGGTTGAAACGATGGATCTTTGGGGGCTGGAAAAAAATAAGAAATAAACAAACAAACACACAATAAGAGGGAGAGTTAAAGAAAAAAGCCAGAAAAAAAAGAGAATTAGAAAAAGGAAGTGATAGAAAAAGAAAGCAGGAATAAACATGGAGGTAAGACCTTATTACCTGTTTTTATACTGCTGAAGGCAGTGTGGCCTCCTGACACAGGGTCAGGGGTTGGAAGAATTAAGTGACTGCCTCGAGTTTACCCCTAACTAGCAATGCAACTTGGTACAGCTTAATCCCTTGATGCTGCACATTCTCCACTTGTAAATGAAGAATACTGATGTGCCATCTTTCATCTATGAAGATGATGCTACCTGATATCATTAGTTTACGTTCTTGAAGCCCCTTTTCAGTACTGGAGATGACTCACCCACACAAATTAGGGCACAGATTCTTCTCTTGCCTCCTCTCCCCATCCCTCAACTTAGGGCATGTTTCAGAAGAGAGCTGGGTTGAAGCAAGGGTATAGACTATAGCCATAAAACATGGCAAAGGGGATATGACATGCATCTTTGACCTGATGAGCCCTGTGCTCTAATCCAACTGAGCTGTTGAAATTAAAACTGTGAAATTAAAACAAGACCAAAACCAGAAAATATTTTGGGAAATGCAACATCATTCACATAAACATGTTGTCCTTCTATTCCTGGGGGCGTGGGGATACAAACCATCTCATTCTCAAACCACAGGAAGTAGGAACAGTAGTAGTCGCCGTCTCGGAATGTCAGGGTGGTGTAGCCCTTTTGAAGGTACCGCCTCACCAGACCAACCAAAGCCCAGACCTGTGGGGAAAGAGACATGAGAAAATGGACTGAGCTAAAGGCTTTAAACTCCCCTCTAGCCCCGGCCAGCTTCCTTTATGTCAAGCTGTCAATTTTCTTTTCTTTTCCGCCTCAGTTTTTCTTTATCTTGCCTGTCACCAATCAAAAAAAGTCTCACAAAAAGGTATTGTTTTGATGAATTATTTGGTTTTGAGTGAACCTTGACAAAGGAGTAGCATATACTGTGACTAAAGTGACATTACATATTTTATGACTACAAAGGATCAATTGTGATCACCCAGAGTTTCCTTCTGTCCACTAGAAACTCCTGATCATATTCTAGGAAGTTAGATACCAGGAAATCATGGGTCAGCTAGGACCTCGAAACTGGACAGGCTGGTTAGACCCGGGACAGGGTCAGTGACATGTTTTGACATGTAACCGCTATGAGATGCTGGATCCTGGGCAAGTTCAGGAAATGAGCGATCTCATAGCATCATTACCATCACCATCATCACCATCACCACTATCATCACCATCATCATCATCATCATCACCACCATCACCATCATCACCATCATCATCATCATCATCATCATCATCACCACCATCACCATCATCATCACCATCATCACCAGCATCATCATCACCACCACCACCACCACCATCATCATCATCACCATTATCACCATCATCACCATCATCATCATCACCATCATCATTACCACCACCACCACCTCCCCCGATAACATTTATGTAGTGCTTAAAGGTTTACAAAGTACAAAACATATATTATCTCATGTAAGTCTGACAATAAGTCGCTGCCATCTAAAAATGAGGAAACTAAGGCTGAAAGAGGCAGATTTGCCCAGGATCGCACAGCTAGTATGTTGTGAAAGGGAACGGAAGGAGTGAAGATCTGAACTCGGGTCTTCCTGACGCCAAACCTAGGGCTCTGTCCATTACACCACCCAGCTGCCTCTGCTTTAACCCCACACACTTGGATGTGGCAGTGACTGTCAGAGATGCAGGTGGCCTTTGCCGCTGTTACAATAAAAATGTAGTTAGGGGAAATGCATGACAGGAATCATCACAAATGAGCTTCTTGTGAATCAGGATGCTGAACAAAAACTTAAAAAGAATTTCCATGGAAAATACCTCCCAGAATTCAATTCAGCTAACATTGTAAAGATCATGTAAAAATCTACACCCAAATTAAAGTATCTTTAACTCTTCTCTTCCCTGGGCGGCTCTCAAGAAAGTCCCCACCACAGTCTACTGGCCAAGTGGTCCTCCAGCATTCACACAGGCCGTCCTGGGTGGGGCAGTTCTAGCTGTCAGGACGCTCCCTGAGCTGGAAGGGGACTCACAGGCCTCGCAGTCCAAGCCTCCCTTCTCCAGACATGGTAGAGAGAAGCTAAGCTCCTCATCCAGCATCACTTAGCTAGTGTGTGAGGTAGGATTGGGCCTGGGTCTTCTTGGTTTCTAAGGACAAGACCTGGTGGTACAGCAGACAAGGCTGGACCTGGAGTCAGGAAGACCTGAGTTCAAGTGTGGCCTCAAACACTTCCTAATGGTGTGACCCTGGGCAAATTTCCTCCACTGTAAAATGGGTATGATAAGAACAGTACCTACCTCCTAGGGTTACTGTAAGGCTCAAATGAGATCACATTTGTAAAGTGTTTAGTGCAAAGCTCGGCACACAGTTGGTGCTACATAAATGCTCAGTCCCTCCCTTCCTATCTCCCCACTCCTGTGCGCTTCCTCTTTAAGTGCAGAATAAGTGTGAAGGGAACTGAGTGCAAATCAATACAAAGTGGACAATTATACTTAGAGCCGTTTAAGGGAGTGAGCATGGGTTGTTGGGAAGCTCAGCAAAGGCTGCATTTGGGCTTAAGCCAGGATCTTAAGGGGTGGGGAGTGAGGACAGGCTGCACCACAGGGGCCAGGGGGAGACTGCTAGTGCAAAGAGGCAGAGGTGGGAAATGGAGTGTTGGGTGTCATGAACAGTGAGGGGGCCGGTGTGGCTGATCACAGGCTCTGAGCTCCGCTGTGACTGTCCTTCTGTTCCTGTCCTCACTTAAGTCTTTACTTTTCCAGACTGAACATTTCCAGTTTCCTCAAATATAGCACGAGGCTTCTGTTTTTGTCTCAAATTTGCTTTAGCTAATCTTACGTGCACCCAGCGTGCTGAGGAAATCTTGCTAATGACCACACCAGGCAGGATGTCGGATATTTAGGAGCAGCAACAGAGAGGGGGGTGAGCTTGGGATTACCTTGGCTTTGATGAAGGCTGCCAGGGGTCCCTTGCCCAGCTCTGACGTCGTTTTTTCAGTGATGCACAGGGACGGAGCCACCATTTGTCCTGTCGTTCGATCCACATAGATGAAATGCACCAAGCCTGGGAAGTCTTCCAGGTAAGTGAAGGCCAGGGTTAAGGAGGATCTAATCCAATCCCAGGAAAAATCCTCTACTGACCAGGCCGTAACCAAAGGCAGTAGGACACAAGGGCTCTCAGGCGTGCCTGTTACCTGAATTCTGGTTCCATTCCAACCCTCTCCTCAAAGAGCACCCTTTCCTCTTCCCTCCTTTTTAATTCCTCCTAATTCTCAGTCTTGGGAGTCCCATGAAAAGCATGAAACTCATGTATTTGAGAGAAGGGACAGATTAAAGGGAGACAGTTGGTGAAGTGCTCTAACCAAGACAGAATGGCCTAGAAGGCAGAGCGCCGGCGTTAGACTGAGACCCAGGTTTGAATGCTGACATCAGACCGTGCTGACATGCTGACCGTGTGACTTCACTAACACTCTCTGATCCCACCTTCTCCTCTGAAAGTGGGGGGACTCACTGTGCCTTCCTTGTAGGCCTGCTGTGAGCATCTAATGAGAGGACATATGTAAAGCAAGCTGCAAACCTCAACGTGCTTTGTGAACTCCAGCGCCTGCCCTTGTCACCTGTGACAAGCAGCGGCGAGGCCTCTTCTGTAACTTGCCACCACAGATGGGGCGCAGGGCTCTGCGTCAATGTGGCCTGTCCTCTGAGCTAGGAACGAAGGCGGTGTGACGCAGGCTGGGGATGAGCCTCTTCACGCTGCAGATAAAAGAACAAACACCCACAGAAAGGAGCCATCCATGCGGCCAACATTTAGCCAGGTGTGTCCTGGGCAAAGGGCGACTTCTGTCTTTCCCTCCTCTAAAGGGAAAAAAATAATCTTTCCCCAGCAAATCTCAGGAAAGAAAGAAATGGCAGACTCCTCCAGTGCCAAGAAAACCCCAAATAGAGTCATGAAGAGTTGGACGTGACTGACTAAACCACCACAAATATACTCAATACTCATATGCATACAAATTTGCATATATATATTTGATATTATATATATATATATATATACAATCTATATATTTAATATCTCAATATATACAGACACACTCACATGTATATACATATATACTCAGTGCTCTATGTCTGTGTATTGTATGTAATGGTTTGCAAAGCACTTTACAAATATTCTCTCATTGGATTCTCACAACCCTGTGCTTTGTTACCCCCATTTCAGAGATGGAGAAAACTGAGGATGAGTGTGGTTAAGTGATTTGTCCAAGGTCACACAGCCAATGAGTGTCTGAGGCAGGATTAAAGCTCAGCTTCTTTCTGCTAAGGTCGCCTCGTGTTTGCTTTGCCTGTATCTCGCACATGCCTGTTCTGTACAGACTGTCTCACCCATTACTACGTAAGCTGCTTGAAGGCAGAGGGTGTTTGGTTTTTTCCCTGCATGGCCAGCACTCAGTCCAGTGCCTGACACAGAGTGAGTGACCTCTCATGAGTCAGTCGCATGCTTGCTGTTGATAAGAGTGGGATGATAACAATGAAAAAAGGCCCTGCAAACAGTGCCATTTATACCCCACAGACCCTTCTGAGAGATGAAGTACAAAAGATTCCTTAAACATGGTGCTTCCTTGCCTTGGCTCCCTCTTACTTAGTCAGGATATGACACCAAGGTGATGTTTCTCTGACTCTTCACCATCACAAAGTCCTTCCAATCCACCAGGATGTCTCTGTCAGAGGAAGCACAGGTGACTTGGCTGTAGGCTCTGGCCGAGGCTTAGGCCCCACCTCCAGTCATTTGCCTACTTACTGGATGACACTCCTGGCATGGTTCTGTAGGCTCTGGGGGAGACAGGGCCCTCCCCCTCCAGGTGTCGGACTGAGGAAGTAGACTCGGTACATGGAGCAAAGCTGCCTCTTTACTTTTGCACAAGCCTGCATGATCCTGACAATCAAGGATTCAGTCAGCAAATACTCCTGAAGCACTTATGTGGGCTCAAAGAAAGGTTAGCCACAGTCCTTACCCTCCAGGAGCTTACATTCCAAATGGAGGGACCACGTGTAAACCCAGTATAGGAAGAAAGATGGACAGTAAGCTCTGAGGTGAGAACTGGGGCTGGGATTGAAGAGAAGGTCAATGCTGAGGACACAAGTCTCCTTTCTCCCCCTAGTTCTGCTGGGCCTCCCTCCCACATCCTGGGGTCCTCGGTCTCCCCAGCGTTCTCTTCCTGGATCATAGTCTTTCCTGGGAATTCTCTCTCTTGCTGAGCTCCTCATGGCTCCTCTCTATCTTTTAGCACTCTGGCATCTTAGAACCAGAGCAGTGAGGAGCCTGAGAAGTCAGCCCATCCAAGGGTTCCCATTACTCTCACTTTCACTGTTCCCTCCCATCTACCCTCCCCTCTGCCCCCAACCCATTTCTTCTAGTGCCCATACTTACTCCAAGTATGACCCTTGGTCACTTTTGGAGAAAACTTTGTTCTTAAATTCCAGCCACGAGCTCTGAAATAAGGATAAATAACTCTGAGGATACAGACCCCCAAAGAATCCTCTGTCCCCCTAGCAATGCTATAGTTCCCTAAGTGTTTGTGGTCACTTCAGAATTAGCTTTAGAGTCAGTGAACATTTCACATGCCATCCTTTGAGCCAGCTCTTCAATCGACCTAATACAATGCTAATGCACATTCAGGATGCTGGCCCTTAGGCATGACAAGAGCCGGAAATGCCTCCAGGATCACCAAAGACTCAGCTGTGTTTTAGTATTCCAAATACTTTACTTCCTCCTGCTCCACTTCATTTTTCACAGTGACATCAGGCTCACCCTCCTAAAATATGACCTTTGCTACTTCATTCCTTTGCTTACAAATTTCCAATGAACGTCCCACTGCCAAAGACACAAAACCTGAACTTATCATCTTTGCATTCAAGGCCCTTTCTAGCCTGACCCCACCTGACCCCCTCCATTTTTATCCCCCACTGCTCCCAGTCACATTCTCTTCTCCACCTTCCCCAAAGCAGGCCATGCACAGCTCCCCATTCTCAGCCCTGGTGCATGGCTGACTTCCTTTTTAGTATTAAATGCAAGGCCACAACATCACTCTCCTCACCTGAGATGATTTCCTTTTCAATGCCCCAGTTCATGGGCCATCATACTGTAAGGCTAATGGAATAGGATGATCTTCACTGTCCATTAATAGGTTTATGTGAACATATATCCCCTTTTCCCTTGGAACAGGAGCTGGGTTCCCAGGCCTAAAGGTGCACAGATATTTCAATCATGGATGTCTTGCTGCTTTGAACTTGGGCTCAGTTCACAGCTGTGGCACATCCTGAGTCACACAGAGCCCATCAGGTGCTTCAGGGAGATTTATATTGCCTCGGGGGAGGAGCTTGCTTAGGGGAGGCTTGCTTTTAGGAAGGCTTTCACACCTTTTGATACTGAGCCAATTAGGCACAGAGCCAGAGGTTGTGATGCCTTCACATTATAAGTGAAGTTGAAAACTATATAATACTGGGAGGCTGGTATTTTACATTGGGGCTCACTCATGGGAAGAATGTTTCTTTGTGATTTGGCCAGAGGAGAGTCTGGGTAGTCACTTTGTTAAGGAGCCCATCCTCCCTCAGGTACCTATTAATCTGGTTAGACAGTTAGAGCCCTGTCTATTGGATTCTTCCTTGGACTACTTATCTGTCTGTTAATTTAAGTAAGAGAGTTAACCCCTTTAAAGCTGTCTTTCCTTTAGAAAAGCAGATTAAAAGAACCTGTGCCAGCAGCCCACCCAGTGTGCTAGTGTGGTTGCCAATATATATTTCCACAACATCTTCCCCACTTCTCCAGCCTGTCTTGATCTTCCTTTCTTCCTTCTCTACAGTACTGAGGGTACATTCACGCTGGTGCATGTTGTTACTGAATGGGGCTTTTGGTGTATATAGATATAACTTTCATGATAAGACTAGAATCTCCTCAAGGGCAGGATCATGGTTTACAGTTAGTTTTTTGAGAGTTTACACAGCACCTTACAAAGTAGTAGGCACAAAACAGGTATTTCATAGACATATGTGAACTGACTAACCATGATTCCAGAGGACTCCAAATGAAACTTGCTCCCTACCCACCTACCTCCTGACAGAGAAATGATGAACTAGGGGTGGACACTGAGATATACACTTTTAGAGGTGGCCAATGCAGGCATCTGTTTGCTTGACCATGCAAATATATGACAACGATTTTGTTTTTTCTTTTCCTTTTCTCCAATGGAGGAAGATGGAAGGGAGAAAGAATAGATTTTTGTTAATTGATGAGATTAAACCATTAAAAAAAAAAGTCTAAGTAATTTAAACATTGTAACATTACATATAGCACATAAAAAATCTAGTATTAACCTAAAAAAATGTGAACTGAATTTTAAGTTATTTTATAATTGGTGAGTCATGTCTAGAATTTATGATAATCCTGCTAACCAGGCTGTTTGATTAACAAACAAAAATGCCTTACTCCTGAACCCAAGGGTTTAATGCTTTGAGTAAAAGTTTTGCATTTCCCTTTGACTTCCTTATTTTGGTTTTCTAATTCACTGGTGTCCCCAAGAGCACAAGAGTCCTTTCTCCCTGGGGGATAGAGCTTTGTCTCCGATTTCCTATGAGGCTTAAGTCTGACCTGAATATCTTGTCCTCGATTCTTCACAAATCTGTCCATCCTCTGGCGCAAGTCCCCCAGAAGGGGCTGGGAACGAAGGGCACTCCCTGCTTCTTGCCTTTCCTTCAGTTTCTTCTCGAGTACTGAAAACCCATCCAGCAGTTGGTAAAGGGAGAGAGCCATGTGGCAGCTGGGACTCTGCAGAGAGAAAGCAGAGGGGGTGAGGGGTCTAAAAAGCCCCCCGGTCCGCCAACTAGGAGGCAAGGCAGCCAGTCCAGGCCGACTCTCTTACCTTGGTCAGAAGCACCATAGAGATGCCTGGCCAGAGAGGCAGGCAGTACATGGTGTGAGGCATCATAACACAACGGCTCTCCTTTAAAGTGGCATCAAGGAAAACTCTTCTGGGATTGGAAGGTACAGGAGAAGGGGGCACCAGTGTTTGCAAAGTGTCCTCTGCTATCTAATTCAGGAAGACAAAGATGTGAGTGAGAGGAGAGCATGTCAGAAATAAGATCAGGTCTTCCCTCTTCATGGATTTCCTTGTTTTATGATGGGGGAAGGAGAAAATCATCTCCAGATCCAAAAGGTTCAGCTCTTAAGTCACTGTGTCCGAGTGCAGCCTCCCAAGACACAGCCGTCCTGTGATTTCTAATCTCTGTACATCACTCTACCTCACAGTGTGCAAAAAAGACTGCTATGGGGAGGTGGGAAAACGGGGTGAGACGGATAGGGAACTAGGACAGGAAAGGGGGAGACAACTGGGAGATGCGCTAGAATGACACACAGCATCTTGCCTCTCCAAAACATTAGATTAAGCACTTAATTTTGAAATTAAAATATTTAGTTACATAGCCCCAGGCTGTTCTCTCAGTTCTTCAATATCTCAAAAAATAATTAATTGTGCAAGTAGGGGAACTAGGGCACAAAGTGCACAGTGGCTTCTCTGCCTAGTGCTGCGGCAGGGCTCTCTCTGCTCTGGCTGTGCTGCGCATGACCAGCAGGTGGGCTGGAACCAGGGGACTACACTGAACCTTAACTCTTGATGGAACATGTTTAAGATCCATTGAAGACAATCTGAGAAACTATCCTCCAACTCTCCCAGCTTGTGGGAATAATGAATTCATCATAAGAATTATCACAGATTCAAAAAACCATGGACTTAGGGCTGGAAGTCCCCCTGGAGGGTATCCTGAGGGTATCCCTCTCATTTTATAAATGAGGAAACAGAGGCTCAAAGAGGGTAAGTGATTTGCCAAAAGTCACACAGCCACAAAGTATATGGTTTGGGATTTGAAGCCATGTAATCCTGATCTCAAGGCCAGTGCTCTACCCCTACTATACAATTCTGTGAAGAAGTTGTTGTGCTTTGCCAGAATGAACCAGCTTAGGGAGGGGATCTGTCCTGGGTCTAAACTCTTCATCTGCGGACCGTGACAGAATGGACTTTGGAAATATGTGTGCGCCCTGCTACACAGAGGAAGACCCTGAGTTTTGCAGGGGAAAGAAGTGAGGGAGTCTCCCTTAGTACAAAAATCTGTCCCCAAAGGGGTCCGCTGAAGTCCCAGGCTAAGTACACTCACCCCCTAAGAGGACCTTACCTGGACAAAGGCAGCATCAGCGTCCTCACCAACTGGTGGAGTTCCATCCTCCAGCCAGACAGCACTTCCTGTAAGTTACAAAGGAAATGCATGTTGTCTGCCCCTCCCAAAGGAGAGAGCTCAGATGCACAGCACAGCCTGATTGCTACTGGGGTAGACAGAGATCTGCTACAGAATCGGGCAGAGGCAAAGAGGCCCCTCCACAAACAGGCAGAACAGGCCACCTTGCTCTGGGGCTCCTGAGGGGGCAGTCCCAGCCCCAGTGAGGAAGTTCAAGCTCAGGGGCACTGTGTACTTCCCTGGAGTTTAGGCCATTTCTAAGTGACAGTGTTTCCTTCTGGCTCCCTGCTCAATGTATGTTGGCACAACAGAAGTACTTTGGGGTGTTAAAAGGAAATACATTCTCAGAGCCATCATGCACCCTTCTCCAGGGGGGTGACTCTTGGGTAAGACCCAAGACAAAGCTAAGACAGATGTCTGGGTGATAGAAGTTCTGTAAAGGCCCTGCAGCCTGTGCACTCTAAGCAGGAATGAAGCTCCTCAATCATCTCTCTTCCCATCACTTTCCACACAAGTACTTGCTCCTCCACCAAAATTCCTTGGAATCCCTTCCCAAAAGCTCTAGACCTCCTTTGGCTCCTCTCTCATCCTTTCACCCACAATTCACTTAGTGGTTGCAAAGGAAGGTGATATAGATGTTTCTTGTGACTTCATATTCACTACAGAAAGCATTTTCCCATACAATGTTGTATATGGTTCAGGTCACAGGCCAGATCACAAAAAAATCTATTTAATAAAGACTGTAACTGAACAAAGTATCAAAAGTAACTGGCTGTGTATTTGCTACAGTGCTGTTTTCACTGCTTATAATCAATCACTATACAACAGGGTGTGTAGGGGAAAACATGTGCTTAGTTTCAAATGACTGACGTGAACTTTTGAAAATAGCAAGGTAGAGACTTCATATCCTGTAAAATGGCTCACTGGGCACTCACTGCTGAAGACCTGAACCTTCCCCTTTACTGAGAAAAACAGGTCATATGTCATAAGCTTATTCCTCTCTCCATTTTATGCCTTAAAATGCCTCTGTTCTCTCTTCCTTTGCTCTAGTCTCTGATAGTAAAAGAGCTTTTCTCTGGCTGAGCTCAACCCTCCTACTTGTGCCCAAGCCCTTCATTCATTCTCTATGAATTTATACAGTGCTCTTGGGTTTGAAAAGCACACTTTCTTCACCACAATTCTATGAAGCTATTAATGTCATTATGTATGTCATTATCCACAGCTAAATGGAACAGCAGAGACAGGGCTGCTGGGCCTGGAAGACCTGAGGCTCTTCTTCAAATCCTGCCTCAGATACTTCCAGCTGCATCATGAATGGGCAAGTCAATTTAACCTCTATCAGTCTCATTTTCTTCATCTGTAGAATGGGTATGATTATAGCACGAGAGAGAGAGAGAGAGAGAGAGAGAGAGAGAGAGAGAGAGAGAGAGAGTGTGTGTGTGTGTGTGTGTGTGTGTGTGTGTGTGTCTACAAGCTTCCATATATGAGCTTAGCTCCTGCAAGGGTCTGATCATCTGAACCTGGCACCTCCTTACTTAGGTTCCACAACTGGATTTCTGGTTTCCTTCCTCTCCCTGGTGGCTCTAAGTCTTACCTGAGCTCCGTCCACCAGGGGAGGGTGCTGGAGTGTAATATTCCTCAGGTACTGAGAGACTGTCTGTCTCCTATAAGACAAAAGGAGAAAGCAAGGGCTCAAAAAGAAAGTAAGCTCTTCCAGATGGCTCTCACCTGGGAGTGTCTAAGACTCCTTTTTAGGCTGCACTATTTTGCCTAGCCTGGAGGTACAGCAGTCACTTATAGGCCCAACTCCACTACTGACTGGTGAGAAAGCTTTGACCTGCCCTATTTCTGACCTGGGCTGGTTTGCCCCTCCCTAAACAACCTGGGGGCTCACCATATTAATGCTGCCCCTAGCTACTGCAGACACCCAACTGGCATAGTTCTGCACAGCAAAGGATGTCCAAACTCAAGAGACCCACCAGCCTCCCCTGTAGCAGGGGTCATAGGCATGCATCACTTGGCTCAGGCCAAGGCTACCTTGCTCTCTTCTGAAGGGTGGAAATTTGAGAGGGGG
Organism: Pseudocheirus occidentalis; assembly: GCA_028646575.1. Lineage (NCBI taxonomy): Eukaryota > Metazoa > Chordata > Mammalia > Diprotodontia > Pseudocheiridae > Pseudocheirus > Pseudocheirus occidentalis. The sequence continues at coordinate 61,007,353 of CM053598.1, read as the reverse complement.
GAGTCTCTAGAAATGGCTGCCCAGGACCATGGGGGCTCCAATGCTCCAGAAAGGTCCCCATACACCTACTGCACCCACCGTTTCCTCTGAACTCCTCCTGGTACGTGTATGTGGGCCGGGGCTTCTCACTTGCTGCACAGGAATGTTTTGGCTGTTGCTGGGTCTCTGGTGAGATATCTTTCCTTGGGAAGCCTAAGGAAATTGAGATAGAGGTTGGCGGATAAGTTGAGTATAAGTCTGTTCCATGGGAATATACCTGGCCTCATTTCTTTCAGCACTTCCTATATTCAAGCAGGCCTACAGAGAGCAGGGCAGGTATGTACTCCTCCCTTCCCCCTCACTCCAGGACCCATCAACCCTTGCACCCAGCCACCTCCTACCTCCACCCCCCAACCCGACCCCCATGCCAATTTTCTGTTCAAGAGCCCACAGCAAGTGTTACAATCAGGGAGTGGCCTGGCAACCTGAATGTCGTTCTCTTCTGTTGAGCCATCACTGGGGTATAGGTCCTGGACCATGAGAAGGAGGGCGAGGAGATCTGCTGAGTGCAGGGGACTAGCATGATGGCTGCAGACACAGGGAAAGAGTTAACAAATTATGAAAAAGCCTATGGGATGTTCCTTCCCTTTCCAAATGTCCAAATGAGAACTCCCCCAAAGTAGAATGGGATTCCTTGAGAGGGAGTAGATTCCCTTTCCTTGGAGAAGGCAGGATGACCTCTTCCTCCTCATCCCTTTGTTGGACACATTACAGTAGTGATCTTTTTGTGTCTGAGTAGGATGAGATGGTCTCTGAGGTAGCTTTGAACCCCTCAAATTTTGTGAATCTTACTGGCTATGAAGCCTGGGTGAGTTTCTTGACTTCCCCTTGCCTCAGTTCCCTCATCTGTAAAATGAGGGGACTGAACTCTATGGCAGACCCCTACAACTCTAAATCAGTGACCTTATAATCCAGAGGCTGCCATATTTCCTAGGATTAGGATTTTTCTATGTGACACAATGAGTAGGACATAAGGCTCTAACAAAGGGCTGGACTGCAAGCTGGTCAGAAGGAAGAGAGCAGTGATGGCCATCAGGAAAGTCTATGTGGAGCTAGGCACTCAAGAATTGGGATGGGGGTAGAGGAGGCTATGAGCAGAGCGTAGGGCATCAGGGGCCTCCCACTTAAAACCAAGTTGTAGGTCTATCTCTGTATTGGTAGAAAGTTTTGGGACTCACCTGGAGTAGAAGGCCAGCAGCTTGGTGTGGACAAGCAGGAAGGCATGGAGGACCTCTTCACCACCATGCTCAGAGCGGGTATTGATGTGGTGAACAACTTGTTCTTCCAGGGCCTCGATACATAGTTCACAGAGCTGGGGGTGGATTAGTCTCTCGACAGCCTACCCAGGTAGAGGGATGTGCAGGTAAAGAAGCCACCAAGATATGACACTGACTATCCCTTGCAACCCATGACATGGTGGGTGAGTGAGAGCAACCATCATAGTGATTTCAGAGGAGAGCCCCACCACAAGTCTGCTTCAGGAACTCAGGCTCAACAGTTGGTGTCCAGCCTCAGGAAGACCAACAAAGGAGAGAACACTGGAAATTTAGGAGTCTGATATGGGATGATTTAGGGCCCTGGCTTGCCTTAGGAAACTCTAAAGAAAACCACCTCCAATGGAGAGTACAGTTACTACCTGGCACAGACACATGCACATTTAACGACGATGTTGGAAAGCAGGCAAATCAACACTCTGTCTGGAGTCAGAAAGACCTGGGTCTGAGTCTTGCCTTAGACACTCATTAGCTGTGGAGCCTGGGTTAGTTTCTTGACCTCCCCTTGCCTCAGTTTCCTCATCTGTAAAGTGAGGGGACTGAACTCTATGGCAGAGCCCTACAACTCTAAATCAGTGACCTTATAATCCAGAGGCTGCCATATTTCCTAGGAGCTCAGTGGTACCCAGGGTCTGTCACCCATTGAAGGACTTCTGCCAGTTTTCAGGACCATCAATGTTCTTTGCTTCAGCCAGACAATAATCTCTCCTTGGGTGGTATTGTGATGGCCCACAGGGCTGGACTGTCTAGAATCTTACTGTGCATAAAGTTCAGGGCAGAGCTCCCTGCTCGCCCCACCCTCACCTCAGGGTCCCACAGAAGTTACCTCCACCATAAAGCTCTGCTCTTGGTCTCTGAGGCGGCTGTATGTATGGAGCAAGCCCTGGAAGAGGGCCCACACTTGTGTGCGCTTCTGTAGGTCGGAGGGTCGGAGCCTAGAAGTGGGTCAACATCAGGGACGATAGGAGAGAACCAGGTCAGCTCCAAGCCCAACCAAACCCTGAATCCTAAATGACCAGATTCATTCAGTAAGTAAAGGGAAAATTCACCCTGCTTCCTTTTCCTCAGCCTCAGCCCCATCTCGGCAGAGAAAGAAATAATGAGACACAAGATAGTAATCAGGGCAAAGCATGAGCAGGATAGATGGGCATGCCTTGAGCTTCCCAGGCAAACACACACACAAAGATGTGGGGCCCGTATAGAGGGACAGCCAGGCTCGTTCAGTCAATCTCTCTCTCTCTCTCTCTTTCTCTCCCCCTCCCTCCCTCTCCCCCTCTCCCTAATACACATACACATACACATACACACACACACACACACACACACTCACACTCACTTTCTTAGTGTTAAGAACTCAATTCTCCCCCAGGTTTCACCCACTGAATTGAGACATAAAATTTGTTTCAGTTTTATTTTGTCTTAAGAGCAAACCCTGATCCTATCCTTTCTTTCATCTAGCTGTCATAAAGAGCTCTTGGTGTAGAAAATCTTTTCATCATTGATACAGATCCCAACTAGTCTGAAACTGATCATCTTTGAGCAGGAGTCTGGCTCATTCCTGAGTATGGACACACCATTATCTTCTTCCTCTTTGGGATCCAAGCAAACCATAGTCTATTTCTGCATTGCTGTACTACAATCCTGGAGGATTCTGTCTGAACAATCATTCATAGAATCAGACTTGGAGCTGGAGGAGACTTTGGAGACTACCCAGATGCTGGAAAAGGGTCCCTCCTCAGCCCCAGTGAGAAGAGAGCCAAGAGAAGAATCTACCCTGAAGAGCCACCCTTCTTTGGGAATCCAAAGAGCACCAGATGGGAAAACAAATCAGTATGGAGAGCTGGAACCAAGGACAGACAAGGTGAGCAGAGAGATGCGCAGAGCACCACACACAGAGCTGGGCACCACAAGAAATCCTTTTTAAAAATACTACTCTTTATAAATGCACACATCAATGCTGTAACACATCATGTCCATGATGCCTCTGATGGTTAGTAACATGTCTATTTTTTTTAAGATGTAGAACTGTAGTCACTTTTCCTTTCCCAGGGGTGAGGAGGACAAGTTGGGTTCATCTAATGCCCCACAAATACCATATCCTGGCTCTAACTCTATGCCTTGGAATGATCAGGAAAACCAGATCTAGGGACCAGGGAATATATGGAAAATATATGGAAATAGCAGCTCAGAAGCTTGGGCAACAGTGCTTGGCAGAGAGTTGACTCCATTTGGCTTGAATCTGATTTAAAAGAGTTGAGAGGTAATGTGCCAATCTGGACAGAGAATCAGCCTGAGTCAGATAGAACTGGGTTCAATTCTGTCTCTGATATACACTTGCTATGTGACCCTGGGAAAGTCACTTAAGTGCTCAGCACTGCAGGGGACCCACGAAGACCATGAGCACAGCAGCTGGCTGCATATGCACACTGGCAGGGGGCATTTCCTCACTGGGTCTTCATAACATCAGTGAGTCACCCTAACTGCCTCCAAACCACATCCTTCCCCCACATAGGAGACTCACTCCTTCCGGATGAGATGGCTGTCCAGGGCGGCCAGTCCAAAGTGCATCTCAAACAGATGCTTCAGCACGTATAGCTTCTGGCGCAGGTCATCCTCACTCTCTGTGCCGTCACCATTGATGGCGATAAACAGGCATTCACCAAACTGTAAGTACAGTCAAGCGAATTCAGACTCTGAAAGACCCTCCCTCATCTCTTCTCAACCTACTTTCTGCCATTAAAATGTTAACCTCTTGAGAGTAGGGGTTCATCACATGGGATGTACCTAATCAATGCTCACTGTAGAACAGTGCCTGATACAGTGAAGGCAATTTGTGCTTAGCATACACAGTGGGCAACTGATAATTGGTGTGGCTGACTAACTGGTAGCCCAGTGTTTACAGCACCAGGCTCAGAGCAGGTGCATGATCAGTTCTTGCTGACTGACTCCTGAAGGGCTAATACTGAAGAGCACCTCTCCCCCACTAAGCCTAGGTCACCACCCAGTCCTTCCTCAGCACCATCTAAGGCACTCAGATTATCCTCTCTGCAGTGCACCTCAAAGGCAGGCTCTTTCCTCTGGGGCTTATGGGAGGACATCTACACCCAGCTCCCGTGGGTCAGAGGTCTCAGGCAGCCTGCTTACCAGGTGAAGGACGTACATATGACTGCTCTTCTCAGCCAGGAAGCAGGTGTAGGTGTCTGAGAGCTTCTCCAGCATGGTTGTACAGGAGATGATCACAGGGGCAAAAAATGTGCTGAGGCGGTCCTCCAGAGCAGGCATCTGGGGTGCAGACACAGAAGAGACCAGTCAGAAATGCACGGCAGCTGCTTGGGGTGTAACATCTGTAGCAGGTCCCTCTCTTTAGTCTAAAAAAAGACTAAATGATCCCTCACAGGGATATGCCCAGCCCCCAGAGGTGGCCTGGTGCCCTGGGAATCCTCCCCGTGTGACTGATGGGTGCCTGTGATCCCAGACAAGTCCTTTACTCTCCCCTCCTGTAAAAGGAGGTGAGTTCTGAGGTCCCTTCCAGCTCTCAGTCTATGACACTAAGACTTAATTATATTTTTTGTGGAAGATGAAGCAGGGTAGATTGCAGCATGAACTGATAAACGACAACAGCAGCTCATGTTTTTACAGTGCTTTAAGGTCTGCAGAGAACCTCACGTATATTCTCTCATGTGAATGAAGTAGATGCTAGTATGATGATCTCCATTTACAGAAAAGGGAACTGAGGCTGGGAGAGGTTAAGTGACTTGGCCAGGGTCTAAGGCCAGATCTGTGTCCAGGTCTTTCTGGTTCTACTCCCAGCACATTACTGACTATATCCCACTGCCTCTTATCACAGGGCACCTCATCAGGGTGGACACAAATCACAATGGGATTCTTAAGAGTTTTTATAAAATTCTATACATTGAGTCTCAATTTAAAGTGTTAAAGATCAAGGTACCGTCATGAAACTGGGATGACATCTTCTAGTTCTACTTCACACTATCACCCTGTAACTTTAGAGAAGGTCATAAGAAGGACCATGTCAAGGATTTTATGGGGGGGCCTCTCCATCCAATGAGCAGCCACGTCAGCCAGTCCAGGAGACCCCCAAGGCAGTGTGGTAGAACAGGAAAAAAGGCTGGCCTAGGAGTCAGGAGAGCTCGGTTCATTTCCTAGCTCTGCCATTAAAAGTCACTGGTTCTGGTGTCAGAGGACCTGGGTTCCAGTCTAGGCTCTGACACTTCCTACCTGTGTGATATTAGGCAAATCATTTAACCTCCCCGGCCTTCAGTTTCTTTGATTATAAAGTGAGGGGTGGGACTGGATGATCACTAAAATGCTTTCTAAGTGTAAACTGATGTACGCATAGGGAACTCCCAGGTGAGGAAACTTTCACTACCAATACAGGTTAGCACCTCCTCTGCGACGTAAAATCTTAGACAGTTGCCAAGACCATTAGTTCAGGGTTTTGCCTAGTCAGCCAGCCACTCACTGTCAGTGGTGGGACTTGAACTCAAGTCTTTATGGCTTTGAGAACAGAGCTCTTTCTCCCCTACCCATAATGCCATTAAATCCATTAATGCCATTCAATGCCATGCAATCCACTAAAAAAGTAGTGGGCCATAGGGAAGCTAGGTGGTGCAATAAATAGAGCACCAGCCCAGGTGTCAGGAGGACATGAGTTCCAATTTGGCCTCAGACACCCGACACTTATACTTGTATGACCTTGGGCAAGTCACTTAACCCCAACTGCCTTGCCTTCTTCCCTCTAAAAAAAAAGCAGTGGGCTTGAGTTTATACAAATAACATGTTTATTATTAACTTTAATACAAATTCATAAGAATAAGAAATAACTGGTCCTACAGTTTCTTTGGAACCTGTTAAACCCCTTTCTTTTCCTAAAAGTTTTAAGTCTCAAGAGAGCAAACATATTCAAGTTTACTGGGGATGGGGCTGTGGTTGTTGTTCAGTAGTTTCAGTCACATCTGGAATGGGGTAGATGTGGGAAAAATCTTTTATTTTGAGGAAGAGAAGCCTGAGAAGTAATAAGGGAAGAATGGGGGTGGAGGGAGAGGGAAAGAGGGAGAGAGAAACACAGAGAGACAGAGACCAAAAAGCCAAAGATAGACTAAGAGACAGATACAAGAGATGGGGAAAGAGAGGGAAGGGGGGAATGGAGGAAGGCGGAAAAGGGGAGAGGATGAGGAAGGGAGAATGATACGGAGATAGAAGGAGAGGATGAGCAGGAAAGAGATTTAAGCAGAAAAAACTTGGACTGAGACTTTTCAGCAGCCAAAGGAATCTATCTGTAAACAAAAGTACAACAACTTCAAGAGTCAATCGAAAGGTTCCTTAGTGATAGAAGATTCTAGAGGTTTATCCAGATCCAGTAAGGAAGAGTACATCTTTCAAGTTGGATTCTGTAGCTATTTTGTACTAGTGGTGCAGTCTGGAAAATGGCCTGGGTCTCTCTCTATTAGTTTAACTGCATGCAGTCAAATATGCACTATCATACTTTAAAAAACTAGCAGTAGAACCTGGACGTGTTAGGCTCCTGTGGCCCTAAAGCACCTCGAGGAAGCCTAAAAGAGCATCCCCCCCCACAGCTTTTTATTCCTCTCCATCAAAGGAGGGCACGTAACTGGCAGCAATTCTGCTGTCACAGGCACAGAAAGAAGCAAGAGGAGCCAGTGATGTCTCGCTGATTCACTGGAGGGCCAGTGGGTGGCTTTGTGAAAAACTGGCCTGAGCTGAACCTGCCAGAAAAGTCCTCAACATTCTGCCTGAGAAATGCAGAGCACACTTGGACTCTCCTGATGCTCCAAAAGTACAGGCTAACATAGAACAGAACGAAGTCTTGCCTCAGAGAGAGAAAAGTGCAGCAGCAGAGATAATTTACAGGCATTAAAAATGCAAATGGAACAGGCTCTATCTATTGCCAATTTATTGTCTTGACAGGTTCTTTGTGTTCGGTAGCAGAATTTGTATCCAGATGCTACAGAAGAATTGGTGATAGGTGTAAGCAGGCAACAATAATACTCTTAATAACAATAACCGAGGGGCATTGTGGGTATGGGAGAAAAAGCTTTGGTCTCAAAGCCACAAAGACCTGAATTCAAGTCCCACCACTGACAATGAACGGCTATCTGTGCAAAACCCTGAATGAAGGATCTAGGCAACTGTCTAAGATCCTAAGTTGCAGAGGAGGTGCTAACCTATATTGGTAGAGGAAGTTTTCTCACCTGGGAGTTCCCTATTCATTCAAGCTCAATTCTTTTCTCCCTCAATCACAATAAAATCTCTGTAGTACCAACTATAATAAATGTGTGTGTATGCACATATATGCATACAAAGAGGGAGTTCCAAATGTCTTAGTGCAGTTTTAAGTTATTAAAACTTAATGCTTTCTGTCCTTAGACTATTCTAGTCTAGGAACTTAAAATGTAGTAAAGTCTGTTTTATTCTTAGCCTGCAAGTAAGTAAGGAGAGGGAGAAATACCCCAGTATTTTAAGTTTTATGCTGTCTCTGCTGAAAGCAACAGCTAAGAGCTACATATTTCTTTATGATTTAAAAGGCAATGGAAAAATATGCATTTTTTTCATTTGCCCCTACACTAAAACTGTGAAGTGCACAGTCCAATTGTTATTATTCCCATTTTATAGATTATGAAATTGAGGCCCAGAGTGGTGAATTAATTTGTCCAAGTTTATACAAATAATATGGGGACAAACAGAACCAGAACCCAGGTCTATGTGCCTCTAATATGCTCTTTATGTTTTGCTACTTTGTTGGAAAAGAAAAAATCAACCAATCAACAAGCATTTACTAATTGCCTGTGATGTACTGGGGGCATAAACAGAAAACAAAATAGTCTCTGCCCTCATGAAGCTTACGTTCAACTAGGATGTAAACAACAACACAACAAATCTCTGCATTTTACCTTTAAAATTTAAGTGAGTAAAATGTTTGTCTCATTACAATATGTGAGCTACTGAAAAATTCATAATTAAAATAATTTCTATTTAAGTTAAATAAAGAATCTGATGAAGGTGACTGTACCAAACATCACGGCAAAAATGCCTCGGATATCCATAATTAATTTTTTGAAGTGGAGATTATTCACCTCTCGGTGACTTTTATGAACAGCTCTTTCAGTTGGCTTTGGCAGATGAGATACGCTAAATCATTTAGTTTTTTCAATGCAGCTTCAAAATTTATAGGCAAAAGACTTGAAAATAAACTTTTGCTTTAACTTGTATAAGTGCACTGTCTATCAATGAAGTCTTTGGTTTTCTGAGCTGTGAAGATGACAGCTCAGATGTGAAAAACAAGGATATACCTTTTTTTGTAAGAAACAAACTGGCTAGGTGGTGCAGTAAATAGAGCCGGGAGGTCATGAGTTCAAATCCAGTCTCAGACACTTAACACTTACTAGCCGTGTGCTTTTGGGCAAGTCACTTAATACCAATTGCTCTGCCTTCCCCCCTCCAAAAAGCAACACCCCCCCCCCAAAAACCCAACTGATTAAGTAGGAACCATCATGGCCTGATTAGTGATTTAAGTTGTTTCAATTCCAATACAATTCTGGTCATTTCTAAGGAAAGTGATATCAGATATGTGGGGCAAAGCTGAAAGACAATAGGGCATGTTTTTATATTATTATAAAGATTAATAATAATTGTTAGCATTTATACCAGCACTTTACAAAAACCACATCATTTTATCTTAAGAACAACACTGGGAGGTTGATGCCATTATTAACCCCTTTTACACATGAGGAAACTGAGGCAAAGAGGTTAAGTGACTTGATCAGAGTCACACAGCTAGTAAGTGCCTGAGGCTGGACTGGAATCCAAGTCTTCCTGACACCAGGCCAAGAGCTCTAGCCACAGCACCACCCAGCTTCCCTGACAACAATCTTGACAGGGAAGGGACTAAGCATTTATTAAGCACGCATTATGTGCCAGGCACTGTGCTAAGTGTTTTGGGATGCTATCTCATTTGACCCTCACAACACCCCTGGGAAGGAGGGGCTGTTATGATGTCCATTTTATAGATGAAAAAACCGAGGCAGGCACTGTTTAAGTGACTTGTCCAGGGTCACGCAGCGAGGCCACATCTGAACCCAGGTCTTCCTGATTCCAGGCTCAGACAGAGCTCAATCCATCGAGGCACTGAGCTGGTTAGGCAGGTAGTGATGTTTATTATGCTCATTTTAGAGATAAGGAAACTGAAAGAAAATTTCAATATGTCCATTTTAGAGACGAGAAAACTCATCTCTAAAGACAAAAGAGAAATTAAGCAACTTGTCCAACGGTCTACTTCTTAAGCCAAGATCTACAGGAAATCCACTATACTTGTTGCTATCCTGCAGGGTCTCCTGGGAGAGGACTCTGTGCTAGGCCTGCAGGAAGACTAACCACCTCTTGTCTTGTGGCTGGCACTCTACCCATCCCTGGTTCTTACCTCTCCTTCCTTGTCCTCTGACAGCCCAAACTTCTGCCAAAGACTATCTTCGAACTCCTTGTCTGTCCAGTAGAACAGGACCTCGGCCCCCTCTGTGGCCACCAGCACGCATTTCATCTGCCCGGGAGAGAAAGGTCAGGCTCTCAGCACAACTGCTCTCCTGGACAGCTCATGCCTGTATGACAGCTGGCAAGAGTGAGGGTCTAGTCACTTTATGAAGACGAGATCTCACCCCATCCGAGAGTAAATAAAGCCACCCATACACAAGAGCACAAGAAAGAAAGGTGAGCAAGGAAGCTTCAGGCAGCCCTCCAGAGAACAAAGATCTGAAAGCTGGAAGGGGCTCTGAGCAGTCACCCAGTCCATCTCCTTGCCTCCAGGCAGCGCCAAATTTAAATGAAGATGGAGAGCAAGCAGGTGAGATCCTGTAAATCCACTGAAATAATACATCAGTGTCATCAGCTTGGATTGTCTATTATTTATTTTTGTAACCCACCTCTTCCCAGCCCAACACACCTAGTATTCAGAAAGACCCTTTATAAAATAACAATTATGAAGGTCAAGAAGAAAAAAAAAACTAAAAAACCCCACAAGAAAATAAAAAATCAGTTGCTCCAAATCAACCAGTCTTTCTTATAGTTACTTAACTCATCTTCCAAATGCACAAATCTGACTAAGTCACTGCACCTTTCCAAATTTCAGTGGCTCCCTTCTTTCTATAAATACCTTCTTTCTATAAAAACTGGACATGTGATTTTGTCATGATAGTGATGAAATCTCAGCTCCTGCTGAGAAACTTCCTTTAACAACTGCAATCAGCATTTGATAGACTTAAGAGTGTTGCTTCTCTGACAACACTGAGCAGGCTGTGCCCAGATCTTCCCCCACTCTAGTCTGCTCTCTATGCACTACTCCATGGTTACTCCATGTTGTCCCACATGGCTCGAATACAACCCGCAACAGCCCCTCGCTTCCATCCTCTGCATGGAGTCCATCTTGATCTCCCTCCCTCCCTTCCTCCCAAATGACCCTGGCCTGGGTAATCCTGCATACATCTGGTGTTTCTTCTCTCCCTGTTTAGGTTGCATGCATTAGTCCTTGTGCTGGTCTCCCCAGTATCTCCTGGTGAGGAAGGCTTCTTTCATTCTTTGTCCCTTCACCCTGAACCTGGCACACACAGTCAGCATGAAACAGACTCTTTAGCCTGGCACTGAAAGCCCTTGAGAATCTGGTTCAGTGTAATGTGACCTCAAGGATTCCAGGCAAAGTAAGAGTTGGGAGGGAGGGCTTCTTGGGCTCCATCCCACCAAGTCATTCTGGGAGATTCCTGTCTTCCACACTGCTGTCCTATTATCCTACTTCCATACTATTAGTAGTATTAGTAGTAGACTAGTTTGTCTAGGAAACAGCCTAAAATTATATTATTTTCTACAGCCTAAATAATTTAGTAAAAGGATGTTTGGCCTAGTCAATTGCCTGTTACGAGACATATCCTTCTCCGTGTATCTTGGGTCCTGCATATGGAACTTGCCTCTCAGATTTTTGTCTCTTGGATTACAGGCCAATTCACTACAGTTGGCAGCAAACAGTGAATACCAGTCTATACTCACCCGTCATCCCCTGGATGTGATCTATGCTTGGTTCCAGTCAGTTTCTTCCTTGGGATCCAATGAGACAAGAACAGATGTACTTTGTCCTTTCTCCCAAATGAATGTGGGCCCCAGCTCTTTGAGGGGGAAATGATGGAATCCTAATAAAGCTGCCCTGAGCCCCAGTATTCTAACTTCATTACAGGCCTGGCCCCACTGAACAGCAGGTCCACTGCTATCTTTGTAAACCCACTGTACCTGGGCGCCCCCTGCCTCCCGTATTCTAACTTCTTCATATATGCCTATCTGCTCACTGGAACAACAGGTGTGTCCGGAACTCGTAGTTCCCACGGAAACAATAGGTGTGTCCATGTGATGGGAACCCAGCTACTGCCTCTACCCAGTTACTGCCCCCAGACCTATTCCCACAGAAACAGGTGTGTTCTTGTATTAAATCAAAATCACATCATCCATCTTTTTTTTTTCGAGGGCACTTGGGGTTAAGTGACTTGCCCAAGGTCACACGGCTAGTTTTTGTGTTAAGTGTCTGAGGCCAGCTTTGAACTCAGGTCCTCCTGACTCCAGGGCCGGTGCTCTATTCACTGAGCCACCTAGCCGCCCCTCACATCATCCATCTTGACCAGACAGGACCACAATAGCTAGCCAGTCGGAGGGCAGAATGACCAGAACGTTTAACCAACAAACCATAGATGGGACCCCTCCTCCATTACCTAATCCTTTAACAAACTCCTGCCTTTTTAATATTAATGATATTCTTCTATTCTTTATAAATTCTTTCTATGTAACTGCATCTGCACTCTATAAAAATCCATCTTGTTCTCTCTGAAGTTGAGGCTTCCTCTGAGTCACAAGAGGGTCAATCTCAATAAATGCTTGTACTTGGATTACAGGTGGTCTGACTCTGAATTCTTTGACAACTGTTCCAAAACAACAATTTTGGGGTAGGAAGAGACCCCCCCCCCCACCTCAACAGTTTTTGGCATCCCTGGGTTTAAACTGAAACACACCATTATACTCCTTTCAACACGGGAAGGGACCTTGAAGGCCATCATATACAAGCCCTTGTTTTAGAGAGGAGGAAGCTGAGGTACAGATAAGTGACTTGCCCAAGGTCACACTGCTAATAAGCACACAAGGCAGGCTTTAAACGCTTGTTTTTCTGACCATGAGCACAGTGTTCTGTTCCCTGGGCCACCTTTAGGCCATTTCCTAGACAAGCTGGTCTCCTACCTCTTCCCCACATGCCATGTCCCACCTCTGTTCTGTTGTTCAGTCTGTTCCCATACCCAGAATGTGACCTCCTTCTCATCTTCATCTGTCAGAATCCCTCTCTTTGTTTAAGCCTTAGACCTTGCTCCTTCAAAAAGACTCCCTTGAATTTCCCCAGCTGAAACTGTTTCCTCCAACTCTGAATTTTACTAAAGCAATTGGTCTGGCCTTCTCCTTGGCCCCTGAGTTGTATGTTAATTATTATATACTCTACCACATATGATAATAATAGCTAACATTTAGAAAGCACTTTAAGGTTTGCAACACTTTAAAAATATTCTTTCATTTAACTCCCACAGCTCTGGAAGAGAGTACTTTACAGATGGGGCAACTGAGGACTTACCCAGGGTCACTCAGGTAGTAAGTGTCTGAGGCTGGTTTTGAACTTGGGTCTGCCCTGAATCCATGTCTAGCACCACATCCACTGTGCCAAAAAGGACAGTCACTCTGCCTTTGGAGACAGGTTTCATGGGTCACTGTGGCCAAACCCTCCCCCAATACTTCACCTGGCAGCCAATCTGGTGATGAGCTATTCTAAATATCTACAGACTGCGGACAAGAAACATGGTCTGGCCATGACTTGAAGGCGGGTGAATGGGGTCTTCCCCTGGGTGAGGAGGTGCCTTTGACCCATAAGGAGGCTAGCTTGGTTGCCCTGCCCTATCCTCAGCACGGCTGGGTTTGACCTCCTGCAAGAGTTCATTCTTCTGGGGCAGGGTTTCAAACATGACATCATTTTTACCTTGAATGGGATAGCAGTGGTCCTCTAGGGAATTGGAAGTTCAGTAGGCTGTTTAGACGGGCAGGGCAGTCATCTCAGTCTGGTGGTGAAGGCCTGTTGCTGCAAACACATTGAACAATCACGTGATTAATCAATAAGCATTTTATTAAGTGCCTATCATTCTCTAGGCACTGTTTGAGGCATTGAAGATACAGTATAAGGCAGCAGTTCTCAACCTGTAGGTCGTGACCCCTTGGGGGGGTCAACGACCCTGTCATTGGGTCACCTAAGACCATCAGAAAACACATATTTCCCATGGTCTTAGGAACCTCCTCTATCAGGCTCCAGCCAGGGTCCACCCACATGCAGACACACCCACATACCAGTATTAAAGGATCAGGGCATTAGGAAGGTTGAGAACCACTGGTAAGGCAAAAGATCCTGCCCTCCAAAAGTGTACATAACACAAAGGAAAACCAGTGTTTCTTTCTCATTCTCCCTATTTTAGGCCCCCCAAAAATGGAGCAGGGGTTGAGGAGTGTCAAGGAAAGACTCTTGGGTGGCCTCATCAATGTTTCTGGACATGGACATCCACCTGGGTCAAGGCTGTTTGGATTGGAGCTGTGGGGGAGGGGTTAACATATTTCCTATTCTCACAGTTCAGGGAGCCCTCATTTTCAAGAGTAGCCCCCAACTGAGGGCTTCCTTTCACACTCGTGGCCCCTCCCTATCGCCTTAATTTCTTCTTACTTTGGGGGTTCAGCGATTTCATTAGTGTAAGAATTAACAACATACACCACAGCCCCTCCACGTGTCAAGGGCTCCCATCCCCTGCTCTTTGATATCTCCCATCTTCTGAGGATGCTAAAGCCTTCTACCTTCCTCAGGCCCTTACTTACTACCTGTATGAGGCTGGGAAAGTGATTTAACTTCTGTTTCTTCATCTACAAAACTGGATTGATTGTAGCACTTACTTCACAGACTGGATCAAATGACATAATGTATGTAAACCTTAAAGTGCTATTTACAGGGTGTCCCAGTCTTAGTGCAGTCTTAATAGCTTAAAATTTCGGAGGCAGTTGGTATATATTAGTTACAAACTAATTAATTGACTGACTGATTAGGAAAGATGGACCAAAGAGATTTTTTCTCTCTAAATACCCATTTTTCCTCACCAGTGCTTCTTACTCCCCTACGATGCTAGAGCCGAAAGCGACTTTAGAAACCACCCGTCGTTTTAATTTTTTAAACCTTGTTATTTTTAAGAACAGGAAATGAGAGTCTTGGGAGTGGAAGTAAAAGGGAGTAGTAGGTAGGTAGTTCAGGCTGAAAGACAAGGCAGGTCTCCTGGTTTCCAAGTCAGTCTGTCACTATGAGACATACTCAGATGACACCTCTTCTAAGACTCCTTTCAAGCTATCAATCATTTAGTGCCTACTACGGGTCAGTCACTGTGCTGGGGATACAGTGACCAAAAAACGAGCTGGTGCCTGCCCTCAAGGAGCATACATTTTGCTGGGGGACATAATATACACGTATAGATGTGAGGTGGTTAGGAAGGGAGGCCATTTGCAGTTTGCCAGACAATCAGAAAAGGTGGCTGGTCCCGATCCTACAGAAAGGACGTACGAGATGAGCTAGGAGAGCTGGTGAGGGCCAACCTGACTCCGGCGCAAGTCCGCACATCCCTGGGCCTGCAGCTTTTGCTACATTGTTACCCCGCAGCCACACGTGACCCACAGGGGGCTGCTCTAGGACCGAGGCTAGCTCGGGGCTCACCTTGGAGCCCGGCGACTACACCGGAGCTCGCTCTTTAATAAAGGTTTTCTGACT
Source organism: Pseudocheirus occidentalis (assembly GCA_028646575.1). Lineage (NCBI taxonomy): Eukaryota > Metazoa > Chordata > Mammalia > Diprotodontia > Pseudocheiridae > Pseudocheirus > Pseudocheirus occidentalis. The sequence goes on along the minus strand of CM053598.1, from coordinate 60,992,149 downwards.
CGAGCGACCTGGGGAAGGGAGGAGGGGTGGCAGAGCCCCCAGTCCCCGGCCTCTGTACCCTTTTCCCCGGGCCCTGGGGGAGGGGCATTCCCAAAGTTTCAGGAACTGGCTCGCGGCGCCTTGAGCCTGGGATCCACGCCTCTGTCTGGGTCTCTCTACTTGTATCTGCGGGCTCGCCTGCGGGGTTTGGGTCTGTCCGTCCCTCGCGTGTGTGTCCGTGTGCCTGTCTGTCCGTCCGCCTTCTCTGTGCCCCCCGCCCAGGCCCAGGAGAAGCCCCTCGCGCAGCCCCAGCCCCTCCAGGAGAGCAGGAGAAAAGCGAGGGGGGTGGGGAGGACTGACGGACGTACCCGAACCCAGCCGCTGCAGCGGAACCCGAGGCCCAGGCAGGCAGACTTCCGGCAGCGAGCGTGTGACGCAGCGGCGGGTCACGTGACCTTCACCCGCGGCGCGCCCTTCCCCCCCCCCTCCTCCCCGCCCCACCCCCCGCGACCGAGGAGTGGACGGGGCAGGGGGAGCTGAAGCGCGCGCCGGGGGTGGGGGGCGCAGCAGGCGTTGTTGGTTCAAAGGATGTGAGACCATGAGCCAGTGGCATGGTCTTAGGTGTTTTATCTCACAGCCCTGCGCGGCACGTGCTGTTACTGTCACCCCCATTTTACGGGTGAGGAAACTGAGGCAGAGAGGAAGTGACCTGGCCAGGTTCACCCCTCTCTCAGCAGCTTATAATTCCAATACATTATGAGTGTGGTCAAAATAAGGTCATGGGGGGGGGGGCGCGGTGGTCAGGAGAGCCCTGGCGAGTGGCTAGCGCGTGCTGGAGCCATCGCCGGCCTCCGAGCCGGGGAGACGAGGTTTCAATCCTGCCACAGGCACGTGGTGGCCGGGTGACTCAGTTTCCTCGTTTGTAAGGTGAGAGCGCTGCACCGCATGGAGCCCCAGGGCCCCGTACAGTCCTAAATCTCTGGTCCCCGCAGTAGAACGTTTCACCAGCTCAGTTTTCTGGGAAAGTTTGTAGAGTTTCTGAGCGGCGGCAGCCACCATTTATTAAGCACCCACTGTGCGCAGGACGGGGCGCTAGGCCTTGGGGATGCAAAGAGAGGCGGAAGGCGTCCGCCCGGGGGGCGCTCTGCAGCCACTGGAGAGTACTGGTTTTGAAGCCAGAAGACCGGGTCCGTTGTGGCCGGGCCACTTACTACGTGTGTCACCTTGGATTTTTCATGATACAAAGAGGGGCTTGAACCCGGCCCCTTCCTGCTCCAGATGTTTCCATACTGTGGTCTTCTTGCTGGAGGGAGGAGGGAGGGCGCTGGAGTCTTGGGCATAGCCCAGAAAGGGCCATCGAGGGCGTGGCCGGAGCTCCTCCAGCCGTGCCACGGGCCACCGCTGTCAGAAGCAGGGAGTGACGGTGGACACCCCCCAAACAAACCACGGGACCCTGTTCTGCCAGTGTGGTCTGTCAGTCACCTTCCCTGTAGCCCCGTCCTTCTCCACTATGGCTCCATGGGAAGGGCCGGGCTTGGGCAAACTTGTGGAGGAAATGAGAGAGTGGCCTGTCTTGTACTTCCTGCCTGTCCCATTCCCTCTGTTTCTGGCACTGCCCATAATGGGATTCATTTAGATGCCTATAATGTAATGTCAGAAAAATTATCCTCCTCCCTAACCCCCCACTTCCCTCCATTTTTCTCATCAAAATAGGAATTCTCTTAGACCTGAGCAATTGAGTGAAGCTACACCAAGATGTGAATGATTAGTAACGCCTTAGTGAAAGGGTTCTTAAGATTTTTGAATCATGAGCCCCTTTAGAAATCTGGCGCCTCTTCTCAGAATAACTTAAAAAACATTGTAGAACAAAATGCTAACTTAGAGATTAAGTAAAACAAAGATGTCATATTTTTTTTCCCATTCAAGTTCAGGGACCACCTGAAATCTAACCAAAGACAAGGGGCCCCAGGTTAAGAACTCTTGGCTGCTTAGTGTGTTTCTTTTTCTGCTGTATTATACTTCCTAATGATGAAAATGATAATGATCAATAACATTTATAAAGCCATTTACACATAGCACCTCATTTTATCCTCACAACAGCCCTGGGAGGTGGATGCTGCTGTTATTCTACCTGTTTTACAGAGGAGGTCCCTGAAGCAGACAGAGGCTAAGTGACTTGTTTAGGATCACACTGCTAGTGTCTGAATCCAGATTTGAAACCCAGACTCCAGATCTAACACCCTGGTACCTCATCCTTCTACTTTACCTTGGGAGTAACTCAAAGAAATGAATCCTTAATAGTGGAGTTTCATTTTACTTGGCTGTAAAGTGAAGGATTTCAGACAGGATGGGAGAGAGATCTGCAGGCAGAAGAAGCCTTTTCCATGCCCTTTAACTCATATTCTGTAGCCGTGTGACCTTGGGCAAGTCACTTAACCCCAACTGCCCTCCAAAAAGCAAAAAAAAAAAAAACACACACAAAAAAAAACTCATATTCTGGAGGCGGTGGTTTGGATGCACAGCTATGCATGAACTGGAGACTCATCACTGCCTTTGTGGACAATAGTGATCAGGACCACTGCCTAGGAAACCTAAATTTCTGGGCCCAAGGAGTCCAAAGATTGTATGAAAGTTGTATTGATTCCAGTTATAAAATGAAAGGCATAGTTCATATTTTCGAATTTTCCTGGTAGGGTGCATCTGTTCCTCTTCAGCCTGGTGCATATTTCTTAGTGCATCATCTGTAAGGTGGGTGGTTGGATAGGACTCAAGTTTGTCAGTGCACCCCCCACCCTTACCCCCATCTGTGTCTCTGTGGCTCGTTGCAAACATGTGACCCTGGCAGTGGCTACTGAAGAACAGGTAGCTCTTTCTACCCACCCACCCAGAGCCAAGCAGGAAGGGCACCCGATGCAGCTGTTCTTACAAACTCACTCCAGCTGCTTGGTCACGTAGGCACCAGATGTGCTCTCATGTGCTCTCCAGATGTTCCAATCACAGAGGACACCCCAGCTGTTTCCGTCACACTCTCAAGTTCCATTCTTCATACTCATGCTTCTTGGATGGTTGAAATGCTTAGCTTCAGTCAGGGAGGGTCTTAGAAAATCTGGCATGCAGGAAGTGCATTTGCATAATGCATTTCTTTTTGTTAGTTATGTTTTCCTTTTAGCAGAGTCTATTTTTTTTAATAGTAGAGGCCCTATTAAATAGAAGCCTGAGATGGGAGAGCCCAGTTTTTCACATTTCCTAACCCTGCTTGAGAGCTTTGTCCTGAATTTGACCACCCTTCTGAGAAGACTTCCAGAGCTCTACCTTTCAGCTCTTCTCCTTCTGGCCTCTTTGGTCTTGGTTCTTCTTGTTGTGATGTATAATTCTTCCTCCTCTTTGATTCTTCTCAAGATCCTTCTGTTTGTGATGCTCAAGAGTGTTAGGGGAGTTAGAGCTAGAAGGGTCCAGTAGTGCTGGGAAGAGAAGCGGGTGAGTGGCCAAGGGAAAAAAAGAAAGGGAAGAAACAAAGAACTTGTAACTAAGACTTTCTCCTTCAAGGGTTTATTGCAGCTGGAAGTTCTGACCTTCTCACCTCCTCCTACTCTGTCCTGTTACAACAGCCCCAACTCAAGTTTTTCTGAGCTCCTAAGGGCTCGTGTTGTTTCTATGGGAAATGCATTCCAGATGCAAACTTTTCCATCTTAATTGGGGGATGTCTGAAAATTGTGGATTGTCTGTATGCTTGCCTCTAAATTATGGTAATTAGATTTGTTGTACAGAATGCCACTAGCCTAGAGGACTTTTGAGTGCTTGGTTTTTTACAGGAGCTAGAAGGCTTTAGGTAGTAAAGATAGATTGCATGTGGGCAGTTTCTCATTGTGCTCTAACCTGACTTTGTTGGAGCAGCTTGGCTCCCTTTGATCTTGTGGGACGACTTGATTCAATTCCCAGGGCTCTGATTGATCTCAAAGCCTCACTGAAATGCCTGAGTTAGAAGGAGAACTGGTGGAGCTGACCTCTTTGATTTTGTCATTTCCATTGCAGAAGGGCAGATGTGGGGAACACAGACCATAGAAGGCTTAAAACTCGTGGATGCAGAGTGTCAATCAAGTAATCAACAACATTTCATTAAATGTCTAATAGAAGGTAAGCACCATACTAGGCACTGGGGAGATAATTAAAACATGACATCATCTCTACTTCCAGGGAGCTTACAGTTATATCAGGGGACAGAGTGGGCGTGGATATGTAGATGAAGTACAAAATAAATACAGACAAGGGAGCTGGGGGCTTTTGCTGTTGGGAGCATCAGGAAGGGCTTCATGTAGAAGGGGGTGCTTGAGGTTTCTGTGCAAGGTGTGAGGAGGGAAGGCCAGAGCAAGGGCACAGATGGACATGGGCTGCCACATGCGGACCAGTCTGGCAAAATTGTAGAGAAGGGAAGGGGTTTGAGGGCTAAACAGAAGAGCTGATGTTTTAACCAAAAGGCAAGAGGGAGCTACTGTAATTGTCCAACTTGTGGCGGCCATAGGGAGTGGGGAGAAGCCAGAGGCAGGGAAACTGATGAGGAAAGGCCAGGTGGGAGGCAATGAGGACTGGCGCTGTGGTTGTGGCTAGCTGAGCAGAGAGGCAGCAGTGATGGAAAGGGCAGATTTATCATCTGATCAACTGTGTGGGCTGAGGGACAGTGATGAGGTAAGCACCATGCTGTTGGTCCACATGTGGAAGCCTGAGAGGATGGTGCTGTCCTCAGTAGAAATGGAGCAACGCAGTGAGGGGTAGGTTTGGGGGGAAGGGAAGCGGATGAGTTATGTTTTGGGCTTGTTGAGTTTGAGGTCTCCATCACATGGGGTTTGAAATGTCCAGTAGGCAGCTAGGGATGTGGAATTGGAGTTCAGGAAAGAGACAGACCTGCTGGAGACCTAGTTGTTAAATTTTCATGGGAACATTGGTACCTTGGAAATTGGGAAACACTACAGATGTTTCTACTTACTACTTACTGTTTTGTTGATTGTCTAGACTTAAGATTGTAAAGAAGAAAAGGTTTAAAATGAGATTAAACCTAAAAAGTATGTTGTGTGTACTTTGCCCCTGCACCCCCCACCCCAAGAGCCAGTTGTTAAACATTTATCAGTACACCCTTGGATGGTTTCTAGATCTGGGAGTCATCAGCAGAGAGATCATAAATAAACCTATGAAAGCTGATCAGGTCATGAAGAGAGGATAGAGAAAAGACAAATTGGCTCAGGACAGAGCCTTGGGCACATACTGACAAGTTAGGGGGGGCATGCAATGGATGATGAGTCAATAAAGGAGTCTAAAGGTGGCTCATAGACAGGAGAAAAACTAGGAGAAAGCAGTGTCCAAATCCAAAGAAGATGGAGTTTATTGAAGGAGAGAGTGGACAGTGGTGTCAGGTGCAGCAGAGGGGTCAAAAAGGATGAGGACAGAGAAAACACTATCAGATTTGGGACTTTAAAGGTTATCTAAAACTTGGGAAAGAGAAGTTTTTCATTTGAATAATGAAATTGTGAGTCAGATTGCAAAGGGTTAAGTGAACAAGAATTCTTTCTCTAACTTATGCTTGAAGACCTCTGATCCTCTTCTCTGTGACTAGTGGTCCCATTTATTCTTGGTAATAGCATCATTGTTATTACTAACAACAGTAGCAGCAGTAAGAATGAGAACCATTAATACATGGGGAAAATGGTTACTTTCAAGCAAAAAGTAATTAATTTTTTTAAAAAGAAAAATATAATGTCAACTAACTTTTTTTTTTTAAATTAAGGACAGGGAGCTTAGAATCATAGAATACTAGTGCATGGAAAGGACCTTGGAGATTGCCTTGTGCAAGCTCAGGTTATTGGTGAGAAAACTGAAAGCCAGAGAAGTAAAAGACATAAAATTTATTCAATAAATACAACTAAACCAAACTAAATTTGAGTTCTACATAATGACCAGTTACAGGACAGAGTCAGAGAGAAGAAAGGGCAAAGATAGGAAAAAGAGGAGAAAGAAAAAAAGCAAAGATTGAGGGAAAATTAGTTAGAAGAAAAGGTGAAATGAAAAAGACAAGCTGAAGGAAAGCGGGAGAAAAGAGAGAATGTCAGTAGCTTGACCTTGCAATACCAATACTAGGTCTTTTTTCCAAAGACAATGAGAGAAAAAGGCAAAGAACCTAAAATATTTATAGCGGCTCTCTTTGTGGTGGCAAAGAACTGGAAATTGTGGAGATTCCTGCCAGTTGGGGAATGGCTGAACAAGTTGTGGTATATTGTCGTGATGAAATACTGTTGTGTTATAAGAATTGATGAGCTCAAGGATTTTAGAAAAAAACATAGATAGACTTGCACAAAATAATGAAGAGTAAAAAGGCAGAACATATATATATATATATATATATATATATACACCACACACATATTTGTGTCTAATGGAAGCCATCTCTAGGGCAGGGGGTGGGAATAAAAAAGGAAAAAAATTTACATGATAACTATACTTAAAAGGAATAGTTGTACATAATAGATTTGCGTTTTCATGTGCAATCTTTTTTCTACTGTTATAGAAATGCTTCGGGGGCGGCTAGGTGGCGCAGTGAATAGTGCACCGGCCCTGGAGTCAGGAGTACCTGAGTTCAAATCCGGCCTCAGACACTTAACACAAAAAACTAGCCATGTGACCTTGGGCAAGTCACTTAACCCCAACTGCCCTCCAAAAAGCAAAAAAAAAAAATGCTTGTTTTATTTCATAAATTAAAAATAAATAAATTTTAAAAAGAGAGTATCAGTAGTAGCCATTGCTATGAATGTATAGGAGACAAGTTGCTGCCATGCTCTGCTATTCACTTGGGTTGTGGGCATTGAAGGAAGTTATTAATAATCTTTTCTGTGTTTTAACATTCTAATGACTTCAACTTAAGTTTGGAGGTAGCCTTTCTATACTGGGAAATGTAACTGCTTGAGTGGAGCCGTAGGGGAGTGGGGGAGTTGGTTGATATCCACCATAATAGAGTGGGATGTGTGCTGGTCCTGGGGTCAGAGCACTGTGGCTCAAAGCTTGGGTCTACCACTTACTAGCTGTGTGACTTTCGGCAAGTTATCTAGCTACTCCGAACCTCTGTCTCATCATGTGTAAAATAACAGGGCTGGATTAGATTATTTTCTAAATCTCTAAGCCATTTAAATTTCTTCTTTGTTTCGTGGTACAGTGGGGAAAAAAAATCATCTCTAGGTGCCTGCCTGCTAGAGATAGGTCCTCAGAAGATAGGATGAGCTTGTCATCAGGGATTTATTCAGAACCTTTACAGTACAGTAGGGGTTTTCAGAGTTTATGCTCCTCTGACATAGTTTAGGAGGGTCCAGGGTCACCTCCATTCCTCAAAGCATTGAGGCTTCATGGAATGAATTATATAGATTAGGAAAATGAAAACTGAAAATTCTCCTTCTTTGTTCAGCCTTTTGCATATTTTATTTTATAGTGTGATGTGTAGGTTAAGGTCTGGTTGGGTTGGTGCAGGCTTCTTTAAACTTACTGGGAGACTGCAGCCACATGGGCTCTCTGGTCAGCCTCTAGGTAGCACATGATTCAGGCCCTTCTCCCCCTGTGTAGTGCCCCTTGGAGAGCTGTCTTCTGGCGGCTCTAATATCCCCGCTGTCCACTAGAGGGCACTCAAAGCCAAAGCCATCTTCAGTGGCAGCCAGAGCTATTCCTGCCTATTGCTTCCTGATACAAATGTAGCATTTTTCCCCTGTGCATGCTACTTCCTCCTGGTTTCTAATTTGCCACATGAAGATATTAAACATAGAATTGCTACAATTCTCTTGGCTCTGCCCCCATCCCTTGGGATAATTAATCTCTAAGCTTCTACCTTCTGTATCTGGTAGATTCAGACACATAGCCTATAGATCACTGCAATTTTAATATACATGAAATGAAATGTACAACTACAACCAACCTCCCTCCCCAATATCCCATTGAAATATATAGCACATCTTTCCTTTCTTATCCTCCACTGGCTCTTCTGTCCTAGGAAATTCCCTATGCACTCTTGTAGCTCAGAGTAGAGACAAGGCAAGAACTCTCCCTGGGTTTTCTGGTGACCCAAGAATATAATGAATCAAAGCATCTCATTGGCTCAGCTAGTCATATCACTAAGCAAGATTCAGGCGAGCTTGTGGTTCATAGCTGGTTCTGAGTGATAGCTGATCATAGTATGGCCTCCCTTAGCAGTCAGTCTTGGCCCCACATGGTGACTGCAGATGTCTCTCCTTCCTGCTGTGTTAGAGAGAATCTCAGCTCAAAAGGGGGAATTTCCATGCTGTCTGTGAGTCCCCAAAGAGACTATAAATTATAGCCAACTTTTTTTTTATTATGTTCTTGCTTCATAGGGAATTAACACAACCTCCCATGTAGTTCCTTTATGATAGGAAAGGGCCTAGAATCATCTCTACTTTGCTTTCCCTCTAAATTGTCCAGGCCTGTGGGAAACTCAGAAAGTATAGAGTGAAGTAAAAATTTCCAGAGCTTGCCACAGTTATGTTCATGTAAAAATATCTCTATTTAGGGTTAAGGGTTATAAGTCACATGACTTATTTCTCCCAGTGCTCAGCAGAGTCAGTCTTCTGTATGTAGTAGATGCCTAGTAAGTATTTGTTGAAATGCTTGTCAAAAAACTTTGAAACTTAATTTTAACAATGCTGTATATTACAAAATAAATAACAATGTAGTTTGTCACAAGATAACCAATACTATAGAAAGGAGAATTTTCTGGCATTAAAATGCTTATTTATAACAAATAACATTAAAAAACAATTGTTTATTGCATGCCCCTGTGCTACCTGTGGCACTCTGTGACTGCCTTGCTTATCTACCCTTAGTCATGATTTCGTGTAAAGTCATAGTATTTGGTGAGGATTTTTTAATGAAGAAAAAAGCCTTTCAATAAGAACTGCTAGTTTAAAAAACTTTTCAGGAATAACTAATTATTATAGTAATTAGCTACTATTCATGGTTATTCAATATCTCTTGAACAGATTGTCAGTCTTAGATGCTTGATGGCAACAGTGTACCTGGGAAATATTATGCTTTGGAATACATTGCTAGAACAAACATTTCTTTCCTTTAAAATTTTTTCCTCAATTACATATGAAAACAATTTTTAACATTAATTTTTTTAAATTGAGTTTTAAACTCTCTCCCTCTCTCTTTCCCCTCCCCTCTCCTTGAGAAGGTAAACAATTTTCCTTATAAGTGTGCAGTCATGCAAAATTTTCCATATTAGCCATGTAGAAAAATACATTTCAAAAGAGATCCATGTATGTTTACTGGGCACATCTCTCTCTTTTCCACGGATACAAATGGCAACCCCTCAATTTTAGTAATAGATTTCATCAGTTTTTTTGTGGCCAAAAAAATATAACACCTTGTGGGTAATCTTCTTCTGATAAACTTCTTCAATCCAACTTCTAGGTGTTCCCTAGTTTTAAGTAGAATTTATACCTCAGATAATTTTGCCTCAGCCAAGAATCTGTGAGGCAATCTGCTGGAAACTCCATTAACCCAGGATAGCTCCCCAGAGACCTCTGTACCATATAGCAGCATATGCATCCCTGCAGGGCCCCACAATAGGACCACACTTCTCAGTGAATACAAGAAGAGGACAAGCCAGTCCTGAGTCATGACCACAGGATCTGCCTAGAACAGACCGCACATTACTCACCCACATGAAAGAGGACACACATAGTCATGGGGTCAGGGTTCTGTGAATGACCAGACACTGTCAAGTACAGTTTCTTTCAAATGCCCAGAGTATCAATAGCTTAAGAAAACTTCAGCAAACTTGGTGTGCTCATAGAGTGACAGCCAACAATGGTTGGAACCCATATGCTGGCTTTTACAGGTGATACCTATTTAATAGCTGTTTGTGATAGATTCTTTACAGAAAAAGATATTTCCACATGGGGGATTTGTATCTTTGCAGCAGTCAGGAGTTGTGGAGTCTGTGACATTGTGGTACGAATTCTTGGGTAGGCTTCGTCTGTTCCTGGTCAAAATCTTCAAACATTTGCTGCCTAAAGAGAGTGTTTATATTGTATGTAAAACATAGGCCTTTATTGGTGTGATGGTGTTTTTAGGACAGAACACTAAATGGCCATCTGTTGACGGAGGTTCCCTATACATCACTTAGGAAAAATTACTTAACACTCGGAAGAATTGGGCTTTTTCTGACTTTTCCAATACAGTGCATAATTTCTTTTAGACCCAAACTATTAACTTCTAGACATTGGGCCGATGGGCCTGAACGAATTTGCTTTCCTGCTATGGCGAATGCAATTCAGCATCCGGGGGCTGCACTCTTGGATGGATTCAAGATGGCAGGGAGGCCCTGGCAGTGTCTCTTCTGGAGTCTGCAAGCTTTGAACTTGCTTTGACTTTCAGGACTCTGTCATCATTCGAATAGGCTGATTCTTCTTGATGTTCCCCGTGCCTGGTTTGTGGACCGCCAGTGAGTTTGTAGTCAGACCCTCTTGCGTTCTTCTCCCCTATGCCCCCTTCCCCAAGTAGCATACCTTTTAGCAGAAACCAAGCTATTTACTTTAAAGGTCCTGGAGCAAAAGTGAACCCTGAGAGGTGGAGGTGTTAGGGGTTGCAGCCTCAGACAGCTGGAATAGGTTACCTGTTTCACTGAATCAGGCGCCAGAGCTGTCTGGTTTCAAACTCTTCTGATCTTTTACCTTGAGGAGCCTCATCAGGAGAAAGGAGCCCAGCACAGTGTTGTCTCTTAGGTTACACCAAATGTTCTGCATTGTGCTGTTTCCATGGGATGAAGTTGGCTTCACTAATGTGGGCTGATGACTGCCTTGGGGGCTTCTCACAAAAACCAGATGCCTATCTTACCAGGCCGTGATCCAGAGCAGAAAAAAATGTAAGTCAACAGAAACTTAAATGTATAACACCGGGATTAGTGTCAGTTACAGCTTGAGCTCAGCTAATAAGGAGCAGTTAGAATAACCCAGGTGCACTTGCTAATAAATGTTTTGACTGACAGACATTCTATTTTGGTGTACAGGGCAAAAATTCCATGTTCTTGTCTTGAATTTCTGCTATACTAGTTTCATCTATGAAAGATAGTTCCATTTCTATAAAAAAATTGAGTATAACTTTGGGTCTGGCTAAAGTATTTGCTCTGTAATAGGTCAGACCAGAAGAAGCTAGAGGCGTCTAAGAATCTTGTTCTCGCCAAGGGGTGTCCACTCTACCTAATTAATATCAAGAAAAAAATTCCATTATGGAAATTCCATCTCCTGAGAAAAATTCCATTACATCTTGACAAAGCTGGATATAGGTTTATATTTTTACAGTGAGCTTTCCAGAACTATGTTGTCTTTGTACAGAAACAATATAAAACAGCCTACGTAGAGAATTTAAAGGATAACTTTGAAATCCTGAATGGATAGATCATGTGGTTAAGAGACACTGTTAAAGACAGAGGACCTCCTGGCTCTTGAGCGTGTGCACCACAGGTGGTAGACTTTGGTGAGGGCTCATCAGATTCTCTCTAGTTTTCAGTTTTACTGATTAAATATCTAGGGGCCACATTTTAAGATTGAGGAAGGCATAAATAAAAGTTCTCATATTTGCCCTCATCCATGTTTCCCCACAAAATGCTCAGAGGACAGAAAGTTGAATATTCCATTTTTTATTACTTCCAAATATAAAATACCTCGTGGACCCAAATTCTTTGCAGTCATCAGACTCATATAATCCTTAATAAAATCTGTTTTCTGGAAGAAAATATTAACACCTGTAAATCCCCCTCACATTGAAGAGACTTCCTATGGGAGGTGTAAAAGGAGGACTCACTCCTTTTGCCAACTTCCAGACTAATAGAACTTTGAAAGTTTATTTTTGCTTCTTCTGAAAATATAATTTAATACACAACATTTACAACATGAAAACCAGAAATATTTCCACTATAATTATTATAATATTAGTGATGCAAGGAAATAAGGAAGGCTTGGGCTTACTGGGGTTTGGATTAGTAGACCCCCTTTCCTCTTCTAAATCACTGGAATTGAGTATAAGCCCCACGGGGGCTTGGTAAACCTTAAAGCTTCAGGTCACTAATATGGTTTCCCAGCAATTTCTCCTCTGCACAGGGAGAAGGAAGTGCCATAACCTCCTATCAGGTATGCTTAAACCCTCTTTCAATCTTCTCACACACAGATCATCCTTTCATGGACAGGGACACTTTGAATGAAAGAGGAACTTACATAGGTATTTTGGTTTGGCTTGGTTTTGAGGCCTGGGTTCAAATCCTTATTGGCTACCCGTGTGACATTACTCACTTAGCCTATTTGAGAATCATTTCCTCATTTATGAAATGAAGGGATTGAAAAAGAAACTGCTAACATCACTTCCAGCTCTAAGTCTTGACACTGTGATCCTCTGCCTAGAAGCAACTGGGTAGTGCAGTGGATCAAGTGCTGGTCTGACCCTGGGCAAATCACTTAATCTGTTTGCCTCAGTTTTCCTATCTTGTAAAATGGGCATGATAACAGCACCTACCTCCCAAGGTGGTCATGAAGATTAAATGGGTTCTTTGTAAAGCCCTTAGCCCACTACCTGGCACACAGTGGACACTTAATAAATGACTGTTTTCCTTCCTCTCTTCCTTGGTCTTAAATGGCATTGGCGAGTATTTGGTACTGTCCTTTTCTTCTCAAGCTTGCCTATTCCTTCCTTCTCTCAAAACAAACAAAACCTTGTTAAGCCCAGTCACCTAATAATAAACTGTCAGCAAAGAAGGCAGTAGGAGAAGCACTCTGGCATGAAAATTGAAAGCAGGTAGTATGCCACGGCTAGGTCTGCCATTCACTAAGCATTATCTAGGAGTGTCGCAAAATTTAATTGCCATCACCTTGGTGCTGATTTGAAATACTTATCAGGAAACACGACTCAGGACTAAGCCAAGGAGACAGGAGCAGATGTCTCTATTTATGACAAGAAGAATCTTTCATAGGCATTTCAGAATTCTTCTAAGCACTGACAGTATTCTGATTTGTATTATGTATAATTCCCTTTCTGCAGTATACACTCCTTGAGGGGAGAATCATAGCATGGGGGTCATAGAAAGAAGACTGACTCAGGAGTCACAGTACTTGGGTCGGAGTCTTAGCTCTGCCTCTTATTAGTGGTGTGACCTTGGGCAAATCACTTGACCTCTCTGAGACTTAGTTTCCTCAACTATAAAATGACGATAGTGATAGTGATATTTGACCCATCTTGCCTTAGGGGCTTTCGAGAAGTTTTATAATGCATTAAGCCTTCGGTCAGTGAGCTAGTACTTTGTACACCCTCATTCCAAACCCATGGCCCACAACCACTAGTGCCTCCTGACTCCGAGTGTCGCTTGTCAGGGTCTGCCTGGACTGCCTCCAAAAGAGGCCCATCCAAGAGCAAGGAGGCTTTCTCTGGATTCCTTGATAAGACTGAGATGCTAATGGAGCATGGAGATGCTGTACTATTTATTCTCCCCCTCTCTATGTGACGAGCCCACTTTATTTTCTTTCCAAATCATACAACTTTCTGATGTTAACCTTACAGATAGTAGGTGCTTAATGGTCTGAACTGAATGTAAGGTCATTCTTTTTCTTCCTGTTTTAAAAGGGGCCCTGCTGACCCAGCCACAATATGTGAAACATATTTACTACTTTGTGTTTTGGAGCAGCGAGATACAGAATGAACCTCCATTACGAGGAAATGCCAGTACTTTACTTCATCTGAAAGAGAGATCAGGTAAGGTCAACAAGTATGTTGTGCATAAAGTGAAAGCCTCTAGTCTCCTCATGTTCTAAGGGTGATCTGCTAGCGTCTGAATTGGGCAAGAGCAGACCCTGGGACGATATTTGGAATCTAGGAGCACTGGTGTTCTTCACAAACCATTGCTGGCCATAAAATCTTAGGCTAGGGATTTATATGAAAACATAAAAACACAAATTAATCTCGTAGGAAGGTTCATTATTGAGGCAGCATTGCACAGTGGAAGGAACGCCGACATAAAAGTCAGGCTCATGCTGTTGTCCTCACAGCTACTCACAAGCTGTGTGAGCATGGCCAAGTTATTTGACTTCTCCAAGTTCACTTACATCTGTAAAATGGGTATGATAATATCCTTACTACTCATCTCACAGGATTCTTATGGGGTAAAAAGGCTTTGTAAACCTTAAGACGCTATCAACATCAGCGTGATGTATTATTTTATTCTTTAGGGAGGCTCACTGACAGAGCTAGAAGAGGGCTATCTAAGAGCAATTTTAACAACAGGATATTTTTGTACTGTTTGTAAAGGGAGAGTTGATAAATGGTAGCATTAATCATGCATATGGTAGTGATTCTAAATGGTCCTCTTGTTTGTTTCTTCTTGGACTTTAGAAAAACAATCCAATTCCTTATTTAAGAGCTTTCATGGTAAATAATCATGGAATCCTGAAATTGGAGGGAGAGCATCAGACCCTTTGTTCAACTCTATTCAAAGCAGGAGTTTCTTCAATGACACCCATAACAAGTCCAGTCTTTTTTTTAAACACTTAATATGAATGCTTCTACTATTAAAAAGCAGTTGACAGCCTAACAAATTATAAACAAATTCTTATAGTAACTCACATTCATATGGTGCTTAAAAAAAAACTTTACAAAAAACTTTCCTCGCAACAACCCTGAGAGGTAAGTAGTGCAAATAATTATTGTCCTCATTTTGCAAATGGGGCTACTGAGGCTTAGGGACATTAAGTGACTCGCCCTGGGTCGCATGCCTAGTAATCTGGGGTTTAAATCCTGTTCTCCCATGACTCTACAAAAAAGTTAGCTCAGCAAAGCATGCATGTATCTTACAGGGGGAGGGTTAGTAGGGACCCAGACTAGGGAGGGGAAGGTAGAGGATAAACACCCACAGAGGTGGGCTGGTGGAATGTGAAAGTATGTGTGCTTGGAAAGGCTTGTTAAAGAAGGTATTAGACAGGTGAAGTTGGAGTGAAGGAGAGCTGAAGTGCTCGATGGAGATTTGGGCAGGTTGAAAAAGCGATTGTTACACAAACAGTACAGACTCCTGATTCTGGGTTTCTGTTTTCACTCTCTTTGGGGGCCTTTTGAATGATATTTTAAGTATCCGAAAGGTCCTTTTGTACATCTGTTCTCTCCGTTCCATTCTATTTTTTTCAGAAATTAAACATTTTCTAATAAAAGGCTGAAGTTTACTTCTTCAATCAATAAACTTTCAAGGTGAAGCCAAGGGTAGTCTCACCACAAGCAAAACGGATTCTTGGTGTCTATTGACATAACCTAATTATACCTACAGTTTTATTTTTGTATCTGACACATAACCCTTGGTGATCACTAGGTGAATGCAAATACTAATGACTAGGTTCTCAAACCTATACATACCAGTTCTTAGAATTTGCAGCATCTCTCCAATATGCCCTCTTCCCTCCTCTGACTGCTACGACTCTCATGCAGGCCCTCTTCACGTCTTCCCTGGACTACTGTAATAGGTACTGGTGGGTCTGCCCGCCCCAGGTCTCTCCCTGCTCCAATTTATCCTCATTCAGTCACACTGAAGTGATTTTCCTATAGTGCAGGTCCAATCATGTCACCTTTCCTACTGAAATAATCCAGTGGCTCTATTGCTTCCTGGAACAAATACAAAATGTGCTGGCATTCAAAACCTTCATACCCTAGACCCCCCCTACCTTTCCAGTCTTATTACAATTTACTTCCCAACATGTACTCTTCCATCCTGGGACACCAGCCTCCTGATCCTCCCGACCCTCCCACAAACAAGACTTTCTATCTCTTGGTTCCAGTTATTCCAACTGTTCCTCAAGCTTGGATTACTCTCCCTCCTCTGCTCTGAATACTGACCTCCTGGCTTCCTCTAAGACCTAAGTAAAATCCCATCTTCTATGGGAAGCCTTTCCCAACCCCTCTTATGTGTGTGTGTGTGTGTGTGTGTGTATGTATGTATGTATATATGTATGTGTGTGTATGTATGTATATATATATGTATACACACATACATACATACATACTTGTGAGCTCCTTGAGAGCAGGGACTGTCCTTTGCCTCTTTTTGTGCCCCTTAGCATACCGCCTGGCACAAAGTAGGTGCTTAATAAATGTTTATTGATTAATTGGAAGGGATCTTAAAGGTCATCTGTGGTAAATCTCTACACCATAGTCCCCAAGAGATCTTCTGTTCCATAGTATGACAGGGAGAACTAGTAATTTTTATGCAGTTTTGGGATTCAGGTTGAAGACTTGTATCTTCCAACAATCCCATTCCCACAGTAGGGTTTGGGGATCTTGAGTCCTTGTGCAACAAGTGCCACAATAAATCAGAATGGGGGAATAGTAGTTATAATTTTTAATGTACATCTTAATTCTGGTATTTCAGCTCTTTTTGCCTCTCTCCTAGCTAATTCTTAACCTGGATAGTGGTAGCACTTTTTGTTTTTTATTTGAAATGAATGAGAAAAGCTGAGCATCCAGATGCTGGACTTGATCACTAGAAAAATAGGAGAACCGGTTCTCATACGTATTCCCTCCATAATACTTAGGAGTGAAAAGGAAAAAGAAGACTGAAGGAACAGGAAACAACTGTGCAAAAATGTTCTAATTTTGTAATATTCATTTTTTTCTTCTTAGTTAAATATTTCCTCAAGACAATTTATTAAGCTTGCTAAAAGTAATTAATTGTTATTTATCCCCTTCATGCCTTCTATGTAAGTTGTTTTGATGGAAACAGACTTGGGCAAGCATGTTGCCTAGCTCTCTTGTATTATGATCTTTCCATGTATCTCTGCCCTCTAGGTTGTACTGGAAATGTGCATTGTGGTACTTGCCACAAGTGGCTTTATTGTTAAAACTGCCTAAAAAACACAATCATTTTAGGACTTTGGGTGCTAACATACCTTAGACAAAGTTCAAGGAAAGTTTCGTTTATACTGAATTAGAACATGATAAATTTTATATTTTTTGATGTTTTTTCAAACACTTGTCAAATTAGATGACCACTTCTGGTCATTCATATGGGCACATTGGGTTTTATTGTAAGGAAAAACTTTTATAATTACAACTATCCAAAAGTGAATAGGCTGGATATCTGGACTGGAGGTCTTCAAGCATAGTCTGGGATAACCACTTGTTTGTATGTTGTAGTGGGGATTTTTTTTTCTTTTTGGGAGTTGGGTTGGACTTCTAACTCTGAAATTCTGTTTATTTTGTAGAAAATAGTGTGATAATGTTAAATGTCCTCTGTTTGGCATTTAAAGCCCTTCACGATCTGGCATCAGTTCACTTTTCTAGTCACACACACACATACACACACACACATTATACATGGCTCCCCTTAATGCACACACTATAATCCAGCCAAACCAGCCTCTTTATTCTTGCTCACACACAGCACTCCATCTCTATTCTCAGTGCCTTTGTAATGGCTGTCCCCAATGAGTGGGATGCCTTCCGTCTTTACCACCACAATTTCCTTCAAGACTGAATTCAAGAACTCAAGTGAAGCTTCACCTTTTACCTGTGACCTTTTCTGATCTTGCCCAGCTACTAATGTCCCCCCCCCCACACCCCTGCCCCCATGACCTTGTATCTCTTTTGTATACACCTGTATATTATACATACATAAGCATTCTCTTCTCTAGTAGAATGTAAGCTTCTTGAAGGCAGGGTCTTTTCACGTTTGTGTCTGTATTCCTGGCACCTAGTACAGTACTCAATAAATGCCCATTGTTTAGTGGTGGTTGGATTTCTTGATCTTTATCCTCCAAGAAGTAAGGGGTTGTGCCAGCATTTGGAGCCCCCAAAGGAAAAATCCAGAAAGCCATGTAATCCTTTGTATTAAAAAGGTACTACTCTCCAGCTCTGGAAGTATTTCTGTGAGGGGAGTTGTGGAAAGAAGTAGTAGGCGGGAAGTGGCTCCTTTGTCTGGACTCTGCTTTACACACTGTTGCCTTTTGCATTTTATGCAGACCAGATTACATATTCACTGAATAAGCTCCTAACCTTTAGTGAATGGGTGTCTTCTATGAACTGGGGGATCCATTTGCAGGGCCTTAAGTATAAATGAAGTGTTTTAGGGGATCCTTAAAGGTTTTTGCTAGAGAGTGGAAGGAACATTGGCTTTGGAGAACTATCAGCACTGTCAGTCAATAGCTGTGCGTCCTTGGGCAAATCCCTGCATGTCTCTGAGCCTCCATTTCAGCTTGGCCTAGTTGGTCTCCAAGGTCCCTAATGGAGGTGATGCCATGACTTTCTGATTGTTCTCTTGGGGTTCCTTCATTGTCAGGGTCTGGAAGTTTTCTGATGACTTCTTCAGTGCCCTCCTAGACAGAGCACAAACTGGCCTTCTGGCTGACCGCATGCGCTGTCTGTGCATGGCGGGCAGAAGGTATCAGCTGAGCTTCTGTGTCAGTAAGGTGATAAATCCTTGTACTCCCTACTTCTTACAAGTTGAGAAGAGGGAGACAGTACTTTGTAAACCTCAAAGTTCTGTATCAAGGAGTTATTATTATTATCATCATTGTTGTTGTTGTGTTTCTTCCTCTCGTGTCTTACATGGTCTCCCTTCTGCTATTTCTCTTCTCCTTTCCTTTTCACTCTCCTAATCTGCTGGTTGCTTTCTTTTCCTTCCTGAAATATAATGACTTGGCTCTACTCTAACATACCACAGAAGGGATGGTGAAGGAAGATCAGGGAGTACTGTGACCTCTGCTCTGCACTCCTTCTTTAAATGTCCTAAAGAGGTCATCTGTTTGAACAAAAGGTTTCCATCTTCAGTCTCCATACCCTCTCTCCAGTCCTATAATTCTGGCTGTTGGCATCTCCTGTGAGATTCTACTAACACCTAGAACTAAAGCATGTAAAAAACAGAGTTCAGATGTTTCTTTAGGCCCCCATAAGTGATTCTCTGCTCTCAGATTCTAATGAAAGCTTCACTGCTAATGTTCAGTGGCCACACATGTCTCAAACATTTGCTTTACTCGATAGCCAATGGCAGTGTGTCAATGTTAGCTATTCTGTTCTCTTTCTCAGATTTGTCCCTTCTCACTGTTCTCTTGGGTACAGATTTAGTCCAGGTACCTAGTATGCCTAACAACAACCGCTACAACAGCATTTTAGCTAGTCACTCAGCATTTCAGCTTTTCCCCTTCTATTTTCTCTTATAAACAGCAGCAAAAATTATTTTCCATTTTAATCAGGCCATTTCACTGCGCTAAAGCCTACACTGGCAATGACTTCTCAAGTAAAATGGAAATCCTAATCATGGAGCTATAAGGTCCCTGACCTAATTCCTCTAAATCATACTCAGTTTGCTATACTCTGGCTGATACTTTTCATTCCCTACCCAACCAAACTTGTTTAACAGCTCACCCTTCCAACTTCCTCCCTGAGACTTTGTACTTGTCATCTTCTTCACCTTCCATAAGCCTGTCTTTTCTTTTCTATGGTTTACTAGAACTTCTCTTTCTTCTCCCTAAAAGCATTGCCTAAAGCCTTGTCTGCATGGCCAAGTAAGGCTGAGCTGAGATTCAATGGATCTGGCCATTTTATATGGACCAATAGGTAGATCTGAATGTTTACTGTTCTCCTAAGTGGGAAGATGGTAGAAAATGCCAGATTGAGTTTTTACCTTTTGAAATAATTCTAATTTACTCCTTCCATGGAGTTTTCCCTACTTAACCTCACCTTGCTTAGCCTCACTCAACAACTCTGCTGAGATCCTTCCCAGCCTTCAAGACCCAACTCAGATGCCATCTCCTTGACATTCCACATTCCCCATCAAAACTTGAAGAAATCTCTCCCTCTTCAGTTTCATGATTGCAACTTCTTTATGGACTTAGAACATTCTAAATATCTGTGCCTCTTTGTCACTTGCCCTACTAGACTATAAACTCCTGGAGGGTTGGAATCATTTCTTATACATATATCCTAGTGTCTCAGACAGTACTATACACTTAGAACTGATTAAATGTTGGTGAACTGGATGAACCCTCCTCAGGGTTCATCTCTTTCTGATCAGTTAATATTAGTGCTGTATATTTTGTTTTTATTATTTGTGTTCTTGCCTGTCTGAACTTAATATCAACCATATTTCCCCACTGGATTAAGAGCTACTTGCAGGAAGGAATGGTGAAGGGATATTGATTCTTTTCTTGATAATCCTCCAAAGTACCTGATTCATTGCTCTCTACTTGATATATGTTGTCCAAATAATATTCAACCTGGGAGAACTGGATTTGGGGTCAATATTTCAAAACTTGGGCTTAGCTACAGTTCTACATTTTAAGAGTATGGACCCCAGAAATTGAGCAAATAAGTAATCTCAGTGTCACAGATGCATACACATATACATAGATATCAATTAGAAAAAGTTTATACACCAGGCCTTGAAGTGACCCCCTCACCCTATCACCTGAAGAAGGGTAACAGTACATAGAAACCCAGAGCAGCAGCAGACAACAGCAAAAAGTGAGGTGCTTAGAATTAGCTTTGGGCTCCACCAAGTCCTTTTTCTCCTTTCTTTTCTCTCCTCCTGATGGGCAGCAATGAAAGTGTGAGGTTTTGTTGTCAGGTAGCTAGGCTGCAAGAACCACAGGAAGGCATCTGGTAGCATTTCCCTTAGGAGGGTGAGTGCCTGCTTATTTTTAGGGTACAGATCCATCCATTCATCCATCTATCCATCCATCCACCCATACATACATACATACATATATATATATATATATATATATATATATTTATGTATTGGTCTTTTGCAAGTATTTTATATGTATGTATGTATGTATGCATAGGTTTTTCACTCCTCTGAATTTAGGATCTTCTTGGAAAGAAGGCCTATGCTGTGTCCAGCAGGACTTGGAAGCAGGGTCTGTTTTAGTCTGCTTTAAGAAGATATTTGTCAATGAAAAAAGGATACTGTTAGGTCTGAAGAATTAAAACAGGTCCAGCAGGTCCATCAGTGGCACAGGAATGTGAAGAAGGCCTATCGATACCGGCAGGCAAGAGCATTGACATTCTTGACTACATAAAAACCCATGGTTACTGGTGGGATAACCAATGTTCGGCCAGCCCGAAGGGGTCGGGGCTTCAGATCTGGTAGAGTTCCATCATCCACCATCATCAAAGGCTGGCCATTTAGTTGCACTGACCTAGAATGAGGAAAAACAATAGATGGCCGATTATTTCACAGTAAACCAGTTAAACTGTTGAGCCTAGTTGTTCCCAGACAGCTTGATTTACTGTACTTCACAGAGTACTATGTATACAGTGGCACTTAATGAATATTTGCTGAATGAATGATTAATTCAGTTAGAGGGGCTCTGGTTGTCAATACGTTTGGGTAAACTAATACCTTTTACAGATGAGAAAACAAAATGATGTTTTTCATGAACTTTATTAAGAACTTATTTTGTATTAACCTGTATGCTAGGTACCGTGGGCAATTCAAAAGTAAATAATATATCTTTTCTACCATAAAGGAGTTTATAATCTAGTGAAGATACAAATAAATACAATACAAAATAGAATGTGATCAGTATAGGGATAGTTATAAACAAAGTGCTAGGAGAGATCTGAGGCGAGGTGGGGATCACCTCTAGCTACAAGGATAAGGGGAAGCTTAATGGAGGAAAAGGGACTGGAAGTAGGCCTTGAAGGATTTCAGCAGTCAGAGGTTGTGTGGAATAAGTGGACTGAGTGCATGTGAGTAGAGGTATAGCTAAGCATTCTTTCCTGTGGGGCAAAAATAGTGAGGTTGGACAGTGGTAATGGTGTAAAGGACAGTCTATCTCTAGATCTATGGATACATTAATATCAGGAGAGGTAGTGACCTGTTCCTCACATGGATTGACCACACCCCAAGGGAGATTTGTGGGAAGATGAGCCCTGGAAGAATTTTAATGAGAAGACCCTGGGGACGGTGGCAGAGGAGTGGAACTATGCTTCATGGTGTAGGCCTACAGAGGATTTCAAAATACAGGGATGGTGGTTTATTGACCACCAAAAGGAGGAATTATACCCCCTTCAATGTTGACACTCAGAGGCAAAGTTCTGATTACCTCAATCTAGTTATAGCTTTGTATTTTGGGCATAGGTAAAAACATGAAATGCAGAGAAATGGAACATGATGGAATCAGTTCTAGGGATGGCAATTAGTCTAGTTTGACAAGACCAGACTCTTCTTGTAAAGGATTACTATGAGATAAGGCTGGGCAGATAGGTTGGAGTTAGGGCTTCTTCTGGCATATAATGGGGAACCCTGAAAGCTTTTTGAGTAAAAGAATAGCATAATCAAATTTCTTTATTGAGAAGATTACTCTGGCAGAGTAATAGAGGAATCTAGTAAACAGACAGACCAGCTTTGGAAATAGCCATATTACTTCTTTAGGATTATTTCAACCAAGTGTAATAGTCGATAAAGGCTTTTATCGCTTCATCTGATGTAGGGCCAGTTTTACTATGTGTTCTGGTCAGTTTTTTTTCTCCAGTAACAAGGTAGTTGGTGATAATGCAGTCCATGGAGAATGAAGTTTGTGAGGTTGTTTGTACTAATGAACTGGTCTAAAGGGTAAAAGGTTTGATAATTACTGGTAAAGTACAAACCTGAACTACAGGGCTGATGAAGCTCACCATGTTGGGTCTCTCTGGTAAATCACCTCTCTCTGTCTCTTTTCTCTCCTCTCTTTCTCTTCCTGTCTCTGTCTTTCTGTCTCCCTCTCCTTGTCTCTCTCTCTCCCTGTCTCTCTGTCTCTAGCAGGTAGATGCTTCTGAAAGCTCTGCCTCCGAGAACTTTTGAGCAAAAGTAAACAGAGGGGAGAGAAAAGTGGAGCCATGACTTGTTGCTATGGTGATTATAGAGAACAGCGATTGCTTTCAAGTTGCCACTTTGGTTGTGGCCATTACTGCCAGTTGCCAGAGCCTGTGCCTGCACTGACTGGGGCAGGCTGTGAAAGCTGAGACCTATGCTTAAGGTAGAGATGCAAGGTATCTACAAGGCTTGTAGAAATTGGTGCTGCCAGGGTCTACAGCAGAGATGGATTTTGCATCCCCCTAAACTAACAGCTTCTGAAAGCTGTATCAGCTAGATACAGAAAGGGACAAACTCCTCTCTTAACGTTTCTTTATTCCCAGTTGATATAGGTCCTTAACCCCTTAAAATAGGTCCTAGCCATACAACTCTTCATCATCCTTTCACCGAAGGGAAATGTAGGAAGGGCAGAGGGAAGAAAGGTTTTTTTGGGAAATGTCCAAGGACAGTTTTCCTGTCCTATTTGTTCAAGACAATAAAATGTACATAGCCATAGGGTGGACTGACTGTGTATGATAAATATAGGGGGCTGTAAATGAGAAGGGGAGAACATAAAAGTGGGAGTGGGGACTCAAAAGCAGAAATGATTTACTACTTTAGTAATTTTGGACCATATTTATCTTACATCATACCCAAGAATTCAGAATTAGGCTTTCTTCTTGCCTGGCCCTCTCAAATCCAAGATTTGGTGGGTTTGGGTTTCTTGATACAGACAGAGAAAATATCCCTCTCACTAGCAAACTAATTAATTAAATTGATACTCTCCTTCTTGTAGGTTTGGTCTGGTGAAGGCTACTGTTGCCTTTGCAACATGTTAAGTGACACATGGAAAAAAAACTAAGCCCCCAACACTTGAGAATAATATACTAATTAGAATATTATAGTTTCTAACTAATTTAACCAGAAAAATAATGTTTGTTTGTCTTTTGCAAGTAGTGGCTATGTTGTAATGGAAGACAGTAGACTGGAAATTCTTTGCCAAGGTGGGCCATTAACTTCTTGTGTGAACTTGGGTGCATTATTTAACCAGTTCCTTGTCTATTAAGTGGGAGATAAATGTCTACTGTACCTATGTTACCAGTTGTCAAGCAAATGAAAAATAATCCAACATTATGTTTACTAACTGCTTACTATATTGTAAGGCATAGGAGCTTACAATCTAATAACAGATGTGAAGATACTTTGAAAAATAGAAAAATTATAACACAAAGTGGGAGTTTCATTGCTGATTCTCATTACAAACATAATGGCATTCTCTCAAATCAATGAACCGGTTTTTGGTTGTTTTGCATTATCACTGGGTCCTCACACCTAGATTTTTCCAGTTCTCAGGCTTTTATTTTTCTGGTGCTCAGTCTATAGAGTATCATTTATGGCTTTAATTAACATACTAATTACTGTTGTTTTCAAAGGCTCATGGAGATGCTCAATAAGACCTAAATTATCTCTATTATTGCAGTTTCTCACAGATAACTTTTTCTTAATGACATAAGGATATCTATCATCACCAGTAGCTTGTCATCCTTAAAATGACCTATGAGACCATCTTTCAGTCAAGTCAATGAGTTAATTTTGCAAGTTAAGGTTTTGTGAAATGCTATGAAGACATGTCCTTTATCCACTAACTTGATTTATTAGCGAAAAGACACAATTCTGTTTATTAAGTACATTTTGTGTTCATAATTACAGTATTTTTCTTTAAATATTTGTTGTAATAGTCATCTAAGAATTTGGATCATACTTCCCAGATGGTATTTTCCTGGATCATATTTCTTACTTTTCAAAGGTTTGGTATCCTATTTTCTCAATAGTCTGGTACCTCTCACTTGTCCATGGCTTTTCAAACGAAATTCTATATGATCCAGTCTGTGTTGAAGTATTTACCTTAACACCCTGGTATGCCTGACCTGCTGAGGGATATATACTTAAATTGTCCAAATATTAGGACAACTGCATTTGATCATTCTTTTTTTGCAAAGTCTTAACTACTTTCCAATTTCTTAAACTTGTTTACTTAATTTTTTTCATGTTACCATATTAGAGTCAGTGTCACCACTAATTTAGAGTAAAGATCGCCATGCCTTAGTCCCTATTGCACTTCCCCCTCCCCCATCCCCTCACATAGAGGCAGCTTTTCGTCTGCTTCTTTAGCTCTATAGGCTTTTCAGCCAGCTGCTCTTCATCTCAGTTTTCCAGGTCCCAGACTGGTCCTGCATACTTTAATATGCAAGACTTGTATATCCAAGATTTAGATATAGGAACAAGGTTTTGGTTGCACAAAGTCCCAGGAAAAAACAATTCAAGATGAATGATGTTCCTATCCCAAATCTTAAAGATAGCCTTGGGGGTTCAATTTTAAACAATGGTAGCCTTAGATGGAAAGTGGGGTTAGCAGCCATTTGGGTGCAGAACAGCTCTGGGAAGTCTAGATTGGTTTTGGATTAGAGTTTATAGGAATACAGAATTTTAGACCTAAAAGGGTCTAAGCTTAGACACCATCTATCTAGTCCAACTTTCTTATTTTACAGATGAGGAAACTAAGTCCCAGAGAATTTAAGTGCTTTGCTCAAGATTATATAGGTAGCAGAAGTGGGATTTGAAAACAGATTTAACTCCCAACCTTGTGCTCTTTCCATGATACACAACTCTATTCAGAAGAACCCTAGTCATGTTATGGTGGTGTGGGAGGTGGGAAGGGGTGTGGGGCATCCATGAGTTTTCAAACATAACTGTAACTCTTATGCTCATCCTATATATCAGAATGGTTCTACATCTTAAGTATCTCCAGAACTGGATGGCTCTGAATAGATCTTATTGATCTCCAAGGGAATCTAGTTAACAATATAGTTTTGAGTTCTTACATTCTGATACACTAATAAATCTGTGATTGTATTGGGGCAGATAGGCCTTCTGCCAGTGCATATTATAACCAACACACACCATCTCTTATCAGTTCTTATCCATACATTTCCACAAATTCTCTATAGAGGATCCACTCAACATACTGAAAGCCTTTTGTTTCTTTTAATATCTCCAAACACAAACCTATCATTTTGGCAATTCACCTGCTGTCTCTTCTTGCTACATAACTAACCTATAACCTTTTCTAGTCACACATATCCTTGTTATTACCTTTTATATCATCACACTTACATTTCATTGATAACCTGCTATATAGCCTGATTACAACCACAATTCATCTTTCTGTCATCTTCTGGGTTTACTCATACTTTTTATTCTTCGGAGGTCGTGATATTCCATAATTCACAGCCATGTATCATCATTGGGGGAGTGATGTTAAAGAGATGGGCTTTTGTGGCAGAAAGCAATTTCTTATCTTTGAAAGTATTGCTTGATTTCCCAAATGTGACCCAGTCATATTTGAGCATATGTTATTGTCAGTGTCCTTCATCAACTAAAAAAAATGCATTTCTGATTAAAAAAGCTGGTTTTATGAAAATTAGGAAAAAAATGACATTTAGTAAACAGATACAAACACATCAAGTTTGGCTAAAAAAATAATTCTCAAACATTTAATTTGTTGAATATTTCTTCTTTAGGTTTATTATTTGCCTTGATGCTAATTCTCTTCATTTTTATCTTCTGTGCCTTGGCCACTGGGCCCCAGATGGCTCCAGAGGAGAGAGTGAGGCTGCTGACTTTGCACAGCTCTGCCTCACTTAAATCCAATTTACTTGTAAGTCATGATGTCATCTTCCTGATGTCATGGTCCTTTTCAAGAATGAAGGACAGGGGCGGCTAGGTGGCACAGTGAATAGAGCACCGGCCCTGGAGTCAGGAGTACCTGAGTTCAAATCCGGCCTCAGACACTTAACACAAAAATCTAGCCGTGTGACCTTGGGCAAGTCACTTAACCCCAACTGCCCTCCAAAAAAAAAAAGCAAAAAAAAAAAAAAGAATGAAGGACAAATAACAATCTGAATAGTAGCAGCTGCCCAACTGGAGACACAAGTGGCCAGTTCCAGTTCCAGTCCAAGTAGCCAAACAGCTCCTTCCTTCCTTCCCTCCTCTCCCTCTGTCCACATATGGAATCATACCCAGACCTGTGGGTGCTCTGCCCAAAGAAATATAAATTTTGATTGCTGAAACCTCACAAGATATCTTGGGGTATACTGACTAGATTTTCTTTTAAGGACCACACCTTAACCTGAAATCGTTCTGGTTCTCATTGATTGGTCAACAATAGTCCTAGTCCAAGCCTCATTTGATCACTGGGTTCTGATGGCTCAGATGAGATAATGCATATACATTTCTTTGCAAACTATAATGCAATTACATAATCTATTATCATAATTATTATTGTGGGTGTCATGTTGAACAAGGGGCACAGACTCACAGAATACTAGAGCTATAGTGAACATAAAAGATCCTTTAGCCCAACTCCCCCATACTGCAGATGAAGAAACAGGTCTGGAGAACTGAAATCACTTTCTTGAGGTCATAAAGTTAGAACTGAATTGAACAAGTTCAGTAGACACACTGCTTGTACCCCAGAAGTATTCTCTTAGTGGTGTGAGGCCAAAGACTTTTGAAATGGTCTATCTTCCCTCTGCTCTTCTCTGAGCATGTAATCTTCCCACTTAATAAGAAAATAGCTTGAAGAGTAGAAACAATTCTGGAACAAGAGTCAGAACCTTTTAATTCTAGTCCTGGTTCTGTCACTGGCTTGTTGTGTGACTATGGGGCAAGTCATTATCCCTCTGTAGGCCTTAGTTACCTCATCTGTAAAATTAGGTTGGACTTGATGGTCTCCAAAATCTCTTTCGGTGCTAGAGCCTATAACCGTTTTTGCTTCCTATTTTGAGTGATAAACTTCTCCTTCTTTCTTTGGCACTAGATGGCACTCTTGTCCTATACAAAAACATCTGAAGACCCAGTGATATCACACTGAAGTTAGAACATGGTTTAAACACCACACAGAGGCTCTAAGATGTGGACTCTATTTGGCCTTGACTATAAATGAGCCACGATATCAATCAAAACCCTTAGACATTCTTCGATGTTGATGACTTGGCAAAGAATAGATCTGGAATTCTGCCTAATATTAAGAAAATGTGTGAATATGCTGTGAAAAATCCTGCTGGAGGGTTATGGGTTTCCCATTCCTTGTTTGTGCAGTTAGGAATGGGGAACAGTGGCCCTGCTGCAGGTGTGGGGTGTTGGCTGGACTCCCCAGTGCCTCAGCCAGCTCCAATTCTCCCAAGCACCAAAAGAAGCCTGGGTGTGCACCTGTTTGCACTTTACTGGCCTCTTGAAGCCAGAGCTGCCCCCGTGAGTCCCCCATCATTGAGCTAGTAAGTTGGTATGTGCAGCTGCCCAGAGTTCCTTCAGGTCACTGGCAGGTTAAAGCAGGGGGTGGGAAACAGAGTAAGGTTTGTGGACAGAAGGGGCTTCATTCTCCTTTCCTTAGGGATGGTCTGTGCATCTGGTGTAGGTTATGGAGAGGAAGTTATTTTTAGAATTTGGGTGAGTGAGAGCTACCATAATAGGGAGACCAGAACAGTCACTATTGATTCCGGGATGGCCTCCATGTTATAATTCTCCCATACTGGACTGGATAGTCTATAAGTAACCTTTCCTGGGGCACTTCAACTTGTGTGAGGTCACATTCTAGCTCTGCATGAAGCTTAATAGGGGTCCTGGTGTTTTTCTCTGGATATTACAAGTCTTTTCTACCCTTTGGGATTTATGGAAACAGAGAGACAAGAAGAGAGAACCTCGAAGGGGTAGAAGTGAAGGATAGAAAGATTTATCCCTTTTCCCTCAACTCTCTCTCCCTCCCTTCTCCCCGTCCCTTCCTCCCCCTCCCTCCCTCTTTCTCTGTCTCTCTCTGTCTCTGTCTCTCTCTGTCTGTCTCTCTCTCTCCTCTCTCCTAACTTTTCTGAAACTTATGATAACTGGGAGTCTTTGAAGAAACTGAGACCACCCGTTATCTTCCTTATCCTAGTTTTTCCTATGGCATTCTATCCGTAAGGACCAAGCTGATGGTATTTTAGATTTAGCTTTTGTAGCACCAGCCAGAAAAATAACGTAAACTTCCTTTAGGTTTACCATGACCCATGGTAGGGTCATGATTAAAGCTCCTATTACAGGCATGGCTCATCAAATCAGGCTTGTGTCATATAACAATAGAATGTTAAGAGGTCTTGGAAAGAATCTAGATCTAGCACTATCTTATTTTCCAGATGAGGAAATTGAGTTTGAAGACCCAGGTCATGGAGCTAGTAAGTGGTAGAATTGGGATTCCAATGAAGGCTTTGCTCCTTCATTCCAGTACTCTCTTTACTATATCACTGTTCCCTCTTTTAGTTGCACCTAGATTCAATTCCACATCTATAAAATGGAATTTTCCATGTTTGGGAAAGATATTCTAAACATTTCATGGGATTATGAGGGGAGTTCTTTGTAAACCTCACGTGCTGGGATCTCATTCCAGTATTCTGTGGTAAGGACTGAAGAATCTTAGAAAGAGGTTCATAGATCATTCACTTAGAGCTGGATGGTGTTAGAGTGTTGATCATCTTGCCCAGAGGTGGGGAACCTGCAACCTCAAGCCACATGTAGTCCTTAAGTGCAGCTCTTTGACTGAATCTAAACTTCA
This sequence comes from Pseudocheirus occidentalis, assembly GCA_028646575.1. Taxonomy (NCBI): domain Eukaryota; kingdom Metazoa; phylum Chordata; class Mammalia; order Diprotodontia; family Pseudocheiridae; genus Pseudocheirus; species Pseudocheirus occidentalis. Next base: position 60,962,684 of record CM053598.1, on the reverse strand, counting down.
TAAAAGGGTAAAGTGATTTGCATAAAGTCCCAAGGGCAATAAGAAACAGAGGTGCCTCTCCCTCCAAGGGGACATTGTAACTGGTCTGTATGTGGTGCATCTTGCATGTTCATCATAAGCATGTGGTCTCCTCCATTAAGCTCCTTCAGAGGAGAGACTGTGCTACTTCTGTCTTTGTGTCCTTGGTGCTTAGCATAGTTCTTGGCACACAGTAGGCACTCAATAAATATTTGTTGATTGATTTCAATGGAAAAATGTACAATATTTGACTTACAAGAAAAGTCTTTGAAATCATGGCTTACGCAAGTATCTTGCCATTTCCGTGCTGCAACTGCCTTCTCATCTAGAACAGGGGTCTCTAGGATGACCAGCCCACAACTATGCTCCTCTCCTCTGGAGGAGTGGAACTACTAGGTTTGTGGAAATCAAACCTGGGGCTGAGCTTTCCATATTAGTGAATGAAGGAGTATAAACTCTCCTAACCTTCCATGGGCAGCTGGTCCCAGACTATGCAAACCCTTCTCATCACTCATTCCCTAGGAATGCCAGTCAAGTCCTCTCCCTACCCCCTTTCCAATTCTTGCTCTGAGAGCTATAATCAGATTTATACCACCATCTGCCATTGCTTCTGAAAAGGGCTGACAACTCACTATCCTCTGGCTACCTTCATGGTCCCCTGGCCTCCTTGGATCAAAACTCCTTTCTGTGGCAAACACTCTTTTATAGGTGTTGTCTTCTCCTGTTAGAATTTAAACTCCTTTATCTTGTTTTTGCATTTATATTCCTAGGGCCTAGCACAGTGCCTAGCTTTTATTGGACACAATACTTATTAATTCATTCAAAGTAAGTAGGTTATTAAGGTTTGATAAATCTACTCTATTATTAGCTTTTTTTCTGAATGATCAGAAGTCAGTATTGCCTATTATTTCTTTCATTCAAGTATGAAGAACAAGAATGATTCTTTAAGTATGAAGAACAAGGAGTTATATGGAAAGTCATGGGTGCTGGCTGTGGACAGAGTTCTAGACTTAGAATCAGAAGGCTTGGCAGGTGGCCAGGCTTCCCTGCTAACTGTACAAACCTGGCCTAGTCACAGAACCTCCCTAAAACCTTCAGTTCTTTAGCTGCAATATTAGGACAATACCTGTACTACTTACTGCATACAAAGCAATGTATCCATCCAAACTTTTATTGATTATTCTTATGAGGTCTGCATGATTTTTAAACTTAAATTTGACAAGGGGTGAAGGATTGGAGGCAGAGCACATGCAAATAAAGTAGGAAAAAATTGAGTCTCTCTTTCTTAGTTCTTTTCTCCTATTTGCCATGGCAGTTATTCAGTTTCCCAAGCGAGGGGAACAGCTCGTGTCCAAACAAGGTACAGAGAGGGTCGTAGAAGATTAAATGGACAATTCTGATTGCATAAAGGTAAAAAGCTTTTACATAAAATCAGTGCAGCTAAATTAGAAGGAAAGCAAATTTCTCTGATAAAGGTCTCAACGCCAAGATATATAAGGAACTGATTCAGTTTTATAAGAATAAAGGCCATTTTCCAATTAAGAAAGGATCAAACATATAATAATATCCAGTATTTTTGTGTCACTTTAAGGTTTCAAAGTGCTTTACAAATATCTCATTTGACCTTCCCAAGTCTGGGAGGTAGGTGCCATTATTCTGTAGATGAGGAACCTGAGGTAAACAGCTTAAATGACTTACCCAGGGTCACTTTGCTTGTATGATTCAAGCAGAAAGTTTACCAGGAATAAATTCAACCTATCAATAGGTATATGAAAAAATGTTCCAAATAAATAAAAATTGTAGAAATGCAAACAAAAGCAGCTCTGATGGTCCACCTCATTTCCAGTAGATTAAGTTGCCAAAAAAAGAAAAATAACAAATATTGAAGGTCCTGCAAGGAAAGCAGACATTAATATACTGTTGGTGAATCTGTGAATTGGACCAGCTGTTCCTCAGAGCAATTTGGAACTGTGCCCCAAAGGTTACTAAATGGTGCATACCTTTTGACCTTTTTACAACTAGCGTTATATATATTAATGCGATCAAAGAAAGAGGAAAGGAGTCATATATACAAAAATATTTATAGCACTAATTTTTGTAGAGGCAAAGAATGCCTGGCCCATATTATGGTATATAAATGAAATAGTGTATTATTGTGCCTTTAAGAAATGACGAAGGGAAGACTTTCAGAGAGACTTAAGAAGACTTGAATGAAACGATGCAGAATGAAATGAGCAGGACCAGGAGAATGATTTATATCATAATAGCAGCATTGTAAAAACAAACAGCTTTGAAAGATTTAAGAACTCTGATCAGTGTTGTGATCAATCGGGATGAAGCATGCTACACACTTCCTGTCAGAGGTGATGGATTCAGGATGCTGAATGAGATATTTTTTTTTGGACATGACCAACGTGAGAATTTATTTTGCTTGACTATATGTATATATTACAAGGATTTTGTTTTTCTTTTCAATATACAGGGGAATGTAGGAGAAAGAGAAAGCCGGTTTTTATTAATTGGAAAAAAGTAAAAAGAAAATCTATTCTCTACTTCTACCTGTGATTTCTACCTGGTGAGCATAGAGATTAGACTGTAGCTCCAATGGGCTGGTGCTATTAGGATTGTTGGAAAGAAAGCTGAGCAGAAAATATTTTCTAGGAAGGAAAGAAACAAAACATTAAATGTTTACTATTTGGCAGGAACTATGTTAAGCACTGGGTATATAAATACACTGTTAGGCCTTGGAGGACATTCACTGACCATGATCCTTGACTTATAAAAACAGAGTACAAATTAGAATATAATAAGTGTGTATAATAAGAATATTTGAGATCAAGTAAATCAGAGCTCACTTCCAACTGGGGGAATCTAGGAAAGTTCTCGGAAAAGGTGGCATTTGCATTGGGTTTCAGGAAAAGTAAGTCAGTATGTGGCTCGGAGAGGCAGGGAGGCATTCCAGGTATCCGGGAATAGCATCAGCAAAGATACTGCAGCTGGAGAGTATGTGGGACTTCTTTGAAGGGTGGCTGTTAGTTATATGTGGTTAAAAAATACATTACTATGTGAGAATACTATAAGATAAGGCATTGATTGGTTGGAGTCAGGTTGTGGAGGACTCTGAATGACAAACAATTTGTCTTTATTCAGTTGGCAACTAGGAAGTTTCAAAGATTTTTGAGCAGGAGACTGATATGGTTCAAGCTACATGTCAGGGTGATTAGCCTTTTAACAGTGCAAAGGATGGATTGCAAGGGACTCAGAGAAGGCTTCTGTGGGCTGTTTTATGGATCACCACAGCCAAGAGAAGTTGGCAAAATGGTAGTTAACAAAGTATATATAATCCTAACAGTGGGTGATCAATGCAATCTTGAGGGTTCAACCTCCCTTCCTCTCTCTCCCTCTAACACTACCCAGGAGAAGGCAAGTAACTGACCATTTGAGTCAGTTTGATGTTCAAATCAATGTAACAAATATTCATTAACTGCCTGCTCTGTTATAGGCAGAAATATAAGTTCAGGAAACATGAACATGAAGGACTAATGGAACTCTTCTGATTAAGATTTCCAAGTAGTGGTACTGTCCTTCCATGCTCCCTTAACCACAGGCATGCAGCTCAGGTTGGTGGACTATGGAGCAGGGAAGTATCATGAAATTACTTACTAAGACCTAACTTCTGGTTCTATCATCCTATTCAGAAAGTGGCTGGTTAGAAATCCTGTCCTGTTATAGTAAGTACACAGAAACACAGAATGTTGGAACCAGAAGGCACCCAAGAGATCTTGTACATCTGCCATTGTCCCCTACAGCTCAGCTCAAACAAGAAAGAATTGAAGCGCAAGCCTGGCTGCTTGCTATTGGTTTGCAGCCAGGAGGAAAGGCTGGTCTATGTATGGTTCAAGAAAGAAGAAAACTACAGTCAGAATGAACATTCAGTCAGTTAGATAACAGTTACTCTGGGTGGGGCACAGGAACATGTCTGCTGTGAAGAGGTTTCTCAGACATTTTGTTTTAGGATGTCAGTCAATAAGCATTTATTAGGACTAATCATGTGCCAGAAAATGTGCAAGTGCCTGTTATAATCCTTTAATCTGTCTGTCAATCTGCTCATTAATAATTTGGAAACTTAATTAGTTAAGGAGAAAATTTGGGGAGCTAAAGCTCTCTCTTTTTTTCCCTCATACAGTCAGAAAGAGCTCCTGTTGTTTTATTTTAATGAACTTACCCCAGGCAAAATGGCTTCCTGCATGAATCCAGATTGAAATCTGGGAGAAATCAAAGGCTTCAATCATCTGGGATGCTGTTCCAGGATTCTGGGGAGGGGACTGGAGAATCTCTCTGAATCGGGTTTACAGGGAAAGGAAAAAAAGCAACATCCCTTTTTCTTTTAAACCTGGAAAGTGATGGCTAAATTTCAACGAAAGAGAATTTTATTTGACTCCTTTGAGACACTCCCGATAGGGGCCCGAGTTTGGGATCTAAAAGTGAGACTTAGAGGGTTCAAAAGAAAAGCTATTGAGTTGATTGGGCATGAGGCAAATATCCTTCCTCTTTCAAAAGTACTTCATTATTTAATTCTTTTTCTCCAAATGAAACAATGTTCTAGCCTGCTCTGCAATATGAACCAGGGAGATTGGTCCCTGGGTATGTGCAGCTTTCTGTAAAACTGATTAAGAAGAACTTCCATAAACTTGTCCCTAGACATTCACTGGAGAAAAGCATCTGTACTGCCAACTATCTGTAATGTTTTTGTCACTGGAAACAGGTTGAGTTTTCACAGAAAGTTCTACAGAGGTTTTAGAATTGCTCTTAAATACTTATTATGTCTGCATCTCAGACAGCTATATCTGACTAAGGCAACAAGGGCAAAAATTGTTAAGCTTACCTCAGGTGTGGGTAACAGAGAATAGTATATATGGCACTTTATAATATACTCAGCTATGTTTTTAATATAGAAAAATATACATTTATTTTAATATAGTATATAATTGGTTACTTCTATTTCTATTTATAAACAAGGGTTAAAAGAAAGTCAAATTTCTGAAATTACAATTGGTATTTTCTTATTAACTCAACTGTTAGAAGAGTTGCTTCCCTAATTTACTTGTCTTTCACTTCTTTCCTCCTAAAGCTGCCCTGTGACCCTTTCCATGATACAGTCTTATAAATTCCCCACTAAAACTCAGCTCCTCTTTACAATATAAATGTTAATTACCTTCTTAATACAACATAGCAACTCTCTCTAAGCTCACAAATATCCCAATGGGTTCTCCATCCCTTTCCCCTCTAGGCTGTCTTATCTGCTCTCTGCCAAACCTTTACAATTTTCTCTTTGTGCTGAATGACTAATCTATTTTTTAAAACGATTCAGTTATTTCAATAGTTCCTCTCCCTAATGCTGCAACTCACAAAGGACTCTTCCCCTTTGATGAAGGCCGTGGCTTCCTAAAGATCCAGAACCCTTTCTTTTTGATGTTTTGAAGTCATTAAATAAAACAAAACACAGATAAAACAGGTCTCTTCATATCTCTCAGAATGAACACTACTGCTACTGGGTTTTTAATCTGTCATATCAACCCAATCAGAAAAAGCCATCAGAGAAAATATTGTAATGTTTCACATTTCCCAATTCTTTCTCAAACTTCATCAAGGAAGTTGTCCTATAGTTGGGAAAGTTAATAACTCAGGAATGGTTCTGTAAAAGGTGGCTAATGGCTTCTAAGTGAAAAAATGCTGAGGAGGCATGGAAGAGCTGTGCACTAAAAAGAAAGGCTGAAGGAAACTGAAGGAAGACAGTACATAGGGAGTCATGATAACTGTCTTTAAATATCTGAAAAGTTGTCAAATATTTAAGGGTATCCTATATTAGTTTGAATAGAAAAGGCAACTATTTCAAGGGAAAGGATTTTAGCCCATCATTAAGAGAAATTTTTAACAATCAGAGTCAAGAGTAGAGTGGATTACTTTGTTGGGAGGTAAAATTCATCACACTGGAGGCAAGTATCAGCGATGCTACAGAAGGAACCACCACACTTTGTGGGAGGTCCCATTAAAATCTAATTTTTAAAACATCACTTTGGTGCCCGGAACTCTTTTTGATGAAATCCCCCATGGCAATGTAGGTTAGCACTGTTTTCTTCAATTTCTAGTTTTAGGGAATTGCCTGTGGCACGAGGAGGTACAGTGCCCAAGGTTGGCTCCAACAGTGTATTGTGAGAAGCAGGCTCTGAATCAAGGTCTTCCTGACTCTAAGGCTGGATCTCTAAACTAGATGCTTACTTCTGTGCATTTAATTTTTGTGATTCTAAAAGTCATTTTTTTCTATAAATATATCTTCTAATAACTGTTGTCTCTCTTTAGAATGCAGTGGCTGGATAAAGATTTTTAAGAAAATAACAAAACAGTACAAATGACCCCAGGAATGATCCCAAACCTTTAGGTGGCTAATCTTGTTGATCAGTTTTTCATTTTTTCCTTCTTTTTACAATAAGATTGATTTAGCATACATTACTAGTGCACAGAGGGCCTCCTTGTTCTGTATCTAATCTTGTCAGAGCACAAAGTTTACCATAGGGAGTGACCTCCCTTCTAGCTTCATGTCATTTCTGCTTTCCTTCATGCACACCTTATGTTCCAGGTGAATCAAGCTTGTCACTCTTTCCTCAGCATGGGTTCCCATCTCCTATACATTTATGCAGCCACCATGCCCAACGTTTGGACTTCCAGGACCACTTAGGTTTTACCTCCCACAAAAAGCCTTCCCTGAACTTCCCTCCTCCCCCAAGGGGATCTCTCTTTTTTCAAATTTCTTTGAGCACTTTGTCTAGCACTCCCCTTTGCATATAGCCTACTCTTTCATCCCTTCTAATAGATTGTAAGTTCCCTGAGGCAAAGGATTCAATCATTTTTTTCATCTTTGTATTTCCAACTCCTGGAAGAATGCCTAGTACCAGGTGACAGAATCTTAGAGCCAGAAGTAACTCTCAGATGCCTTAGATGTAATCTAGGTCTCAACAAGCATCTTCTACCCATCCTGCCTGTGGAGAGGCTATCCAGTCTTTGTCCGGAAGACTCCAGTGAGGGGGAGCCTGCTATCTGCAGAGGCAGTCCATCCCTTGTTTGATTAACTCTGATTGTTAGGAAGTTTGTGTTGATAACATTCTAAATACGCCTCTGTGCAATTTCTACTTACTGTTTTTTAAAATTAACTTTTGATTATTTTCAGTTTACATCATTGATTTCTACAAGATTTTGAGTTACAAATTTTCTCCCTGTCTTTCCCCTACCCACCACCCCAAAATAGCCATCCCACTGTATACTCCCTCCCCCAATCTGCTCTCTCCTATATCCTCCCCCATCATCCCTCTGACTTTCTGGTAGAGCAAGATGGACTTCCCTATCATAGTGCCTGTATATCTTATTTCCCAGTTGCATGTAAATAATAATAATAATAATATATATTTTAACGTATGATTTTAGAACTTTAAATTCTAGAATCTTTTTCTTCCTCCCTTGTCACCCACCCCCACTGGAAAGACAAGCAATTCAATACAGGCCATACATGTGTAGTTACCCAGAGCATCTCCACAATGGACATATTGTGTAACACTGATGATATTTCCCTCCTTTCTATCCCGCCCTCCCCTTGTTCTATTCTCTACTTTGTCCCTGTCCCATTACAGAAGTGTGTGCTTCTAACAACTCTCCCCACCACCCAGCCTTCCCCTCCATCATCCCACCTCTCATCCCCATCTCACCTACTCTCCTGTGTGGCAAGATACCCAATTTAGAGTTTATGTCATTCCTTCCCTGAGCCAAATTCAATGAGAGTAAGATTGATTTTTTCCCTTTTGCTTTCCTGTTCTTCCCCTCCATTGTAACAATTATCCCTTGCCTCTTCTATATGAGATGATTAACCCCATTTTGTCTCTCCCTGTCTCCTCTCATTCTATTCATCTTCCACCTCTTAATTTCACCTTTTAAAATATCCCTTCCTATTCAATTGATCCTGTGCCCTCTGTCTATGTATACATATATACACATACTCCCATATGTATTCATATGCATGTATACCCTTCTACATAGATATATGTGTGTATACATACATATATATTTATATATATGTGTATATGTGTATATATATACATTTATATTCCCTTCAGCTATCCTCATACTGAGAAAAGTTTCATCGTTACAATTCTCATTTTTCCATGTTGGCATGTAAATAGTTCAACTTTGATAAGTTCCTTATGATTTCTTTTCCATGTTTACCTTCTCATGCTTCTTGTGTTTGAATGTTAAATTTTCTATTCAGTTCTGGTTTTTTCCTGAAGAACACTTGAAAGTCCTCTACCTCACTGAACAACCATATTTGCCCCTGAAACATTATACTCAGTTTTGCTGGGTAGGTGATTCTTGGTTTTAATCCTAGTTCCCTTGATCTCTGGAATATCATATTCCAGGCCCTTTGATCTTTTAATGTAGAAGCTGCTAGATCCTGTGTTATACTGATTATGTTTCCACAGTATTCAAATTGTTTCTTCTTGCAGCTTGTAATATTTTCTCCTTGATCTGAGAATTCTGCAACCTGGCTATGACATTCCTAGGAGTGTTCTTTTTGGGATCTTTTTAAAGAGGTGATTGGTAAAGTCTTTCAAGTTCTATTTTGCCCTCTGGTTCTAAAATATCTGAGCAATTTTCCTTGAGAATTTCTTGAATTTCTAGGTTCTTTTTTTGATTATAGCTTTCAGGTAGTCCAATAATTTTTAAACTGACTCTCCTGGATCTATTTTCCAGGTCAGTGGTTTTTTCAAGGAGATATTTCACATTGCCTTCTATTTTTTCATTTGTTTGGATCTGTTTAATAGTATCCTGATTTCTCATAAATTTCTCATAAATTATTTCTCAAATGCTTCCATTTGCTCCACTCTAATTCTGAAGGAATTATTCTCTTCAGTGAGCTTTTGAGATTCTTTTTCCATCTGGAAAATTCTATTTTTAAGGCATTCTTCTCCTCATTGGTTTTTTGGGCCTCTTTGGCCGTTTGAGTTGGTCTATTTTTTAAGGTGTTATTTTCTTCAGTCAGGTAATGTTTACTCTCTTATCACGATTTTCTTTCATCATTCTCATTTCTCTTCCCAATTTTTCCTCCACTTCTCTTATTTGGTTTTCAGAATCGTTCTTAAGCTATTCTATGGCTTGTAACCAGTCTACCTTTTTCTTGGAAGCTTTTGGTGCAGGAGTTCTGACTGTGTTGTCTTCCTCCCATTCCATGCTTTGATCCTTTTTGTCCCCAAAAAAGGAATCTAAAGTTGGATTACTGAGCTTCCTTTGCCTGCTCATGTTGCCAGTCAGTTACTTTACTTTTGGACTCATTAGAACTCTGCTTTCAGAGGGGAGAACTCTGTCCCAAATCGCTGGGGTTTTCCCAGCTGCTGTAGGTATTAGTAGGCTGCAGTCTCTGCAGTCTCCACCAGCTTCGGCTCACTGAAAATGCACCTCAGGACCACCACCCAAGACCGTGATCCCGATCCAGGCAGCTCAAGGAAAGAGCACTTAGCCTCTGACTGATCATTTGGACCCCCTTCAATGTGCAGGTGGGGAGCTTCTGAAGTAGCCACGTGGAGGTAGCTGTGCAGCCACCACTTCAGACTGCTTCTTGCTCTGGAGGTAGTTGGCCAATGCTCTCCCTGAGATTTAGTTGAGTTCCACTGACCTTTTCCCTTTGTCCTTGGCTCTTATGGGTTGGAAATTCTGGAAACTGCCACAGCTGCAGGTGATCAGCTCTCCTGAAAGCTCCAGCAGCTCCTGGATGCCCTGGGGCTAAAACCACATGGGGTTGGGTTCTGCTCCCAGCACCCTGCAATGAGCCCTTTCCATCTGTTTGCCAGGCTGCCTTCAGAAAGAACCTTGTTTCGCTGTCATTTTATGAGTTTTGGAGCTCTAACATTTTTTCAGAGTCATATTTTATAGGCATTTGAGGTGGTTATGGGGGGAGCCATGGAGTTCTCCTGCTTCTATGCTGCCATCTTGACTCTACTCTCTACTTATTGTTTTTAGTGTTGCTCTCTAGGACTAAGAACAAGTCTCTTTCTTGCTCCTGGTAAAATCCCTTCAAATATCAAAGATGGCTGTTATAATCCCCAAGTCCTCTCTTCTCTCCTCTAAACACTTCCAGTTTCTTAGACATATACAATGCATATGACATAACCATTTTACTATCCACACTGCTCTCTTCTGTATTCTCTCCAGTTTAGTAATGGCCTTCCTAAATAGTAGCGTCTAGATCCGAACACAGATCTGCTCTTGTTATCTGAGAAGAGCAGTAGAGCAAGACAACAATCTCCCTAGTCTCGGACTCTACTGTCCCCCTTTGTGTACCCCAAGACTGCATTAGTTTTGTTTTTGTTTTTGCCTGCCACATCATTATTGATTCATGTTGTTTCTGTTCACTAAGATCCTCCTATCTTTTTGAGAGGCTTACCTGTCTTTTCATGCTTTCCCCATCTTACATTTGTGAAGGTAACATTATGAACCCATGAAAACGTTACACAAACAATGTTATGTAGGGGCACTGGAGTCAGGAAGACGGGGCTTGAATCTTGTGTTGGACAAGGATTAGGAGACTGTGGGCAAATCAATTTCTGAATCCCAGTTTTCTCAGATATAAAATGAAAATATCTGTAGTTCATACTTCACAGAGATGTTATCAGACTGAAGTGAAATAATATATTAGTGCTACATAAAAGTGAATGATTTATTTTTTATTAACTTTCACTTCACTAAATCCAGCCTACTCTTCTTTTGTAGAGAGATATTTCTAGATCTTGACTGTCATTCCCAACATGTGTAATTTTTCAAATTTTATAAATATGTTAATATTCCTTTAGGTTACTGATTACAATGTCAAATAGCATAGGACCAAGCAAAGATGGCCAGGATACTTCACTGCAAACTTCTTTCCAAGTTGACATCAACCAACTCCTTTTTTTTGGTTCTAAATTCAACCAGTTCTGAATCTATGAAAAGATATGAGAGAGAAAGAGAGAGACTGAGACTTTGCTAAAATCTAGGCAATTAATATCTACAACACTTCCCTGGACTACTTTCAACAACTCTGCCAAAAACAGGGCTCTGTTTTTGAAAATGAAATTCATTCGCAAGATCTATTCTTGATAAAGCTGGTTCTTCATGATTATGGCACCTTTTTTAGAATGTTCACACTCTTTAATGATATGTTCTAGAATTTTTCCAGAAAATGATGTCAAGCTCACTTTCTTAAAGTTTATATTCACCATTCTTTTCCTTTTATTTATTTATTTGTTTGTTTGTTTGGGGGGATGGGTTGAAAAACTGTTGGAACACTGGCTCTTCTCCAATCCTGTTATTCTTATCTCAGTTACCTCATTCTTTCAAAGATAAATGACAGCATATTAGTAATCATATCCATCAATTCTTTCAGAACCCTGGGCCATAGGGGAGCTAGGTTCTTTCTTATTATACCTTCCTCCTCATCCTTCATATCAAGTCTCTATTAGTGATATAAAAGTAACAGTTAAGTAGCCCTCTGTCTCTGTAGCTCCCTCCCTGTATCTGTTTTTCTTTGGAAAGGGGTCACCATTCTTCTAGAGCAGACCACCTGTACAACTTTGGCAGTTGGTAGAGGCCAAAATTAAAACAGGCTAAACTTCTTCAGGCTGCAGATAGACTTTTAGTAACTCACTTTCCAATTAAAGGTATATTTAATGATTAAACTATTTTACATATAAACCATATTTAAGAAAAGGGAAATTTCAATTTATTAATTGTGCTTATTATTTAAGTTTTCATTTATCATGAAATCATGTTAATGTTAAAATTCACTTTGCTAAGTGGTACAAGTTTTAATACATTTTTCAGGTTTTCTTACTATTTTTACAGTTAGTAACAACTAAAAACACAGCAAAAAGATACAACTCTCCCTCCTCTCAGACTAGAGACAGACTGATAGTGATTGGTTGCTGTGAGTCATGTGACAAAGAAGAGCACCTGCACAGTGGCCAAGTTGCCCATGGCCAAGTTACCCACGGCCAAGTTACATGATAGGCACAACACTGACTAGTGGAAGGTGAGGTATGCACCGTTACATCTTTACTTTCTTTTACATCCTCTACAATTTTTGAGGGATGCCCCAAATCCTTTGGCAGGCTGCAAGTGGCCTAAGGGCCATATGTTGTGCAGGTCTGTTCCAGAGTTCCAGGTCCATAACCTCAGTCAGTCAATAAACATTTTATTTATTGTCTCCTGAAACTCATCTTGCAAGATCACCTCAAATCTGAAGCTTACACCTCCTCACTTACCCTGTCCCTCCCACATCTTCTAAGGGCCTGGGCCCCCTCAGGGCAGTCACCTGGCTGCAGGATTTGTCTTGGCTCCCACTGGGCAAATCCCTCTTCCCCCCAGCTTTTCAGCTTTGCTCTATGTGCTTTCTTCATTAGACTGAGCTTTTCAGGGGGCAGAGAAAATCTTAGAACTTTTCTTTGTATTTACAGTGCTTAGTGCACATAGTAGGTGCTTAATAAATGATTGCTGATTGGCCAACTCCAGTGTTATCTTTGATTCCTTCCTCTCCCTCACTCTACATTCCTCATCATTTGCCAGATATTTCCATTTCTATATATATGAAATCTCTCACATATGATCTGTTCTCTATCCTCACACAGAGACCTTAGTTCCTGATTCATTACCTCTCATCTGGACTATTGCAATGAGTTCCTAGTGGGTTTCCCTACCTCAAGTCTCTTCCCCTTCCCCCAAGAAGTTTACATTTTATTCTGTGTGTTAAAAACAAATTAACATATAAAAGAATACAAGATAATATGAGGAGAGACAGAAGCTAACAATGGGGGGGGGGTGGAAATCAGGAGAGCTTTCCCATAGGAAATGGAACATGAGTGAACTTGAGATCCAAGAGATATAATTTGGGGAACATAAAACAGGCCATTTTGGCTGGAACATACAGTGCAGAGAGAAGAGTAACATGAAATAAGTCTGTAAATCTAGGCTAGAGCCAAATTGTGAAGAGTTTTAAATGCTAAGCTCAGGAGTTTGTATTTATCCTATAGGCAAGAGACACTGACAGGTTTTGAAGAGAGGAGTCCCATGGTCAGGCATACGTCATTCTGACAGCTGTTTGTAGGATGGATTGGAGAACAGACAGAGAGAGACTGAAAGCAGGGAGTCCATGCAGGAGGCTACTGCAGTAGCCTCTCAGTAGGTGAGAGACAATGACCAGGATGACAGCTTTGTGAATGGAGAGAAGGGACAGGATGCAAGAAAGGAAGAGAAAGGATCACTAAGATCTGGCAACTTATTGAGTGGGGTGGGGTGGGGGATAAAGAAGAATTGAGGATAACTGGAATGTTTCAGATCTGACTGACCAAAAGGTTGTTAGGACTCTTAATAAAAAAAATATTTGGTGGAAGGTTGAGTTTAAGGGGGAAAATAATGAGCTTTGTTTTGTACATTTTTAGTCTGAGGTACCTATGGAATATAGGTTGAGCTGTCTAGCTGGCAGCTGATGAGGTGGCCCAGGAACTCAGCAGAAAGATGAGGACTGTAAATAATGTTCTTGGAGTCAACTTCATACATGTGAAAATTATACCTATGAGAATTATGAAATTATTAAGAGAAAATAAAAGAGGGTCCAAGACAGAACTGTGAAGGCTTCATGTAGATTTAGGATGGAGGATAATTCAAGAATGGACTCTGAAAAGATATGGTCATATAATTAGGAGGAACACCAGAAAAGTTGTGTCAAGGAGACTGAGGGAGGAGAGAGTGTACAGGAGGAGGGGATGGTTAATAGTGTCAAAAGCTGCTGGTATGTTAGGAAGGATGAGGACTTTTTAAAAGCATTCTATTGAATTTAATAATTAAGGGAGTACAGGTAACTTTAAGTTCAGTGAAGTGCTGGGGTCACAAACGAGATTGTAAGAGGTGAGTAAGAGACAATGAAGGCAAGGAATGTATAGAAGGCTTTTTCTAGTAGTTTAGTAGAAAAAAGGGAAGAGACAACAACAGCTTGAGAGATGACCAGGTCAAGTGAAAGCAAACCTTTCTGAAGAACGGTGAGATCTTGACACGTGGGGTGAATGCTCTCAGCTCCTTAAACTGCTCTGCGGGTTGGTTTCAAAACCCCTGGACCAGCCTGCCACCTGACCGACCAGGCTTCCTCTTGCTGGCCTGTCAGTGGCTCATGGAGCTGAGTACACTGACTCCAAATACAATGTGGGCTGTTTTGGGAATGGTGAGATTGCCCTTTTCCTCAGTGTTCCATTTACTTTTCTTTATACGGTTTAAGATTATATTGGCTTTTGGGGGAAGAATGCTGCACCTGTCCTCATGCTGGGTTAGGAGTTCACATCTTTATCAATGAACTGCCACCTATTTCTTTACTTGATACTATCCTTGTGCTGTTTACTTTTTTTTTTTAAATTTATTTTATTATTATTATTTTTTAAAGTTAACTTGTTTGTTCACTTTTAGGTTACAAGATTCTGTTCCATAGTCACTTCAGTTATAGATTTTTCTCCCCTTCCTCCCCATCCCCC
>CM053598.1:60927753-60947575 GCA_028646575.1 Pseudocheirus occidentalis | reverse complement strand
AAAGTTTTACTGCTGTTCCTAGCCTGCTTCCTTTTTCTCATGTTGTCCAGTCTATTAATTGCTTGGTTTTTTAGCTCTGTGGAACTCTGCTTCCTGGAGGGGGAAAGCTCTGTCGCAAATTGCTGGGGCCCTCACAGCAGCCAGAGCTCTTAGTGGGATGCTGCAGCTCCCCCCCCAGCTTTGGCTCACTGAAAGCGCACCCCAGGACTACCACTCAAGACCACGATCCAGATCCAGGCCGCTCAACGCAAGAGCCCTTGACCCCGATGAATCGTGTCAGCCCCCCTGCTATCTGCAGGCCGAGGGCTCTGAACCAGCCCAGGGGAAGCCGCTGCGGCTCTCAGACATTCCTGCTGCTACAGCCGCCTCCCGCTGTTTCCTTGCCCTGGGAACAGTTTGGCCGGACAGACTCTTCTCCTCCCCAGTTAGCAAAATCCACTGACCTTTCTCTTAGACTTTTTTTCTCTGGCCTGATAGATGTGGTAATTGTGCTTCCAGTACAGCAGATCTGCTGTCCTATAGATGCCCCGTCTGATGCCCCAGGGCCTGACCCGGCTGCGGTTTTGGCCATGACTCCCAGACTGCTGCGAAGAACCCCACCTGCTGTGCTGCCTGTAGCAACAGATGTGCTTTCTGTCTTGTGGAGAGTTTTGGAGCTTGAAAATCTGTTTAGCGTCCCATTTTATGAGTTTTTTAGCGTGTTTGTGTGGGAGCTGTGGTGCTTTGCTGCTTCTACGCCACCATCTTGGCTCTGCCCCCCCACTTCCCATTTATTTCATGAGAGATTCTTACTTCATGAACGATCCAGAATAAGCCATTTGAACAACAGAACCTGAAGAAAGATATCATTCAGAAGAACATAACTTGAGTCCTGGCTGCACTACTTACTAGATGTATGGCCTTGGGCAGTCAACCCTTGGAAATCTAAGGGATATAGAAGACATCTTGTAGTTTGTCAAAGCATCTCATCTTCATTATACTAGGGTATAGTGGCTAGAGCTTCTCTGTGATAAGGGCAGCAAGCTAACAGTTCCTTCATGGTAGCTACCACATCCAACTAATAAGTGACAGAAATTAAGAGAGAAAGCACTGGAAAAGAATCCCAAGGCAAAGACTGGATCCACATCACTATTAAAAATTATAATAGGAGTATGTTTTCCTCTTCAGCCCCCAACTCCTAGTCACCAGTCATCAAGAGAAAGTTCAGGTTACTGGATAGTCGTTCAACAAATATTTCTTTATCAAGAGTTTACTTTGTGTCAGGGGGCAGCCAGGTGGCTCAGGGAATAGAGCGCTGAGCCTGCAGTCAGGAAGACTCATCTCCCTGAGTTCAGATCTAGCCTCAGACACTTATTAGCTGTGTGACCCCGGACAAGGCATTTAACTTTTCTTTGCCTCAGTTTCCTCATCTGTCAAATGAGCTGGAGAACGAAATGGCAAACGACTCAAGTATATTTGCCAAGAAACCCAAAATGGGGTCACAAAGAGTTGGACATGACTGAAACAGCTCAACAGTAACACAAGTTACAAGACTAGCTAATACTTAATCATAATTGGACCTGAGGAAAATCAGTTTACCCCCGTGTCCTTCACTTGACTATCTTGTTCTCTTACTCTCTGCTTTTTTCCATCTTTTCCTCTAGGACTACTGGCTCTCTCTCCTGTATAAACGCCTGATTGGACCCAAAGTTCTAGCAGTGCATGTTGCTGGCCTCCAGCGGAAGCCGCGGCCTGGCAGAGTCATTCGGGACAAATTGCGCATTTATGCTCACTGCACAAGCCACCACAAGTAAGTTCACCAACAGGTGCCATTTCAGGGGTCCTTTCAAGCTTTTGCTCCTTCACCCTTTTAGTAGCTTCAGGAAAGAACCTAGAATCTGACACTAGAGCTATTTTGACAGGAATGCCACCAGAATTTATTGATTCTTATTGATCTTGTTGCTGTGCCTGCCTCCTACTGTGTGGAAAAATGCTAACAGATTCAACTCTACCTGAAAGATTAAGAGTTTTTCAACAAACCTACTAAAAGACAAGTTTAAAAAACGCAGGGTTTAAATCAGGTCCATTGAGTTTATTCTTAGAAAGATTTGGAAGTTGCTTAAGCTCTCTTTCTTTATAGTTCATCAATTTCAAAGTATGAAACACCTGTTCTCATGCCCCCAAGAAGCTGAGGATGAGGCAGTAGTACTGCATTTATAAATTTTAGATCCCACACAGAATGGAGACCAATACTCACTAGACACCCTATAGTGAAACTTAGTAGGCAAAAAATGCCTGTTACTAGGAAATAGCAGTTTCCAGTCAAAGGAGGAAAATAAACAAATCTGAGAAAGAAAAAACCTTCTCTTAGTGGGTTAACAGCTTCTCTGAGCATAATGAAAACCTGGGGGTAGGAAAGAGTCACTAGATAGAGCTATTGCACTAGGGTTATCAGAAGATGATCAATGGGAGTGCATAGTACAAAGGGCCCTACATGGTCATGTTACAACAGTCACCATTCCCCCCCCCATTGATGATAGAGGAGCCCAACCCAGTTAATTTCTCATGATAAGAGTTTTCAAAGAATCTCTCATGTCTTGTCTGTAGACACAATTATCTTTTGTAGATGAATAGAGACTGGGCTTGGTCACATGCCAGCTGATTTTCAGCACCCCTTTTGCTCAACAGGAAGCCCTATCCAAGGAGTGACTACTTTATGACATTTGTTTGTTGTTATCAGATCATTATATAAGGAAACATTGTTTTCCTTGTCTCAGGCCCCAGAAGCAACCACCCAAAAGAAGGACCACAATCATAGAGGAGAAAAATAATTTCAGTATCTTCTGCCCCCATGGGAAAGCACACTGCCTACAGTACTAATCACTCCATATAATCCAAGTGGAACAAAGGGGTGGGAACACCTATTAGGGAGAAGAGGGAACCAAACATAATAGTGACCTAAGAAGTGCATTGGAAGTTGGTAAGAAAGATTTGGGGAAGGTAATTTTTGTCAGACTGTGAGGTCCTGGCCCTGAACTGGTCTGTGGTTTTCTCATTATCGGAGAATGTGTTTAGCAAAGAATGATGATGAAGTACAATCTTTGCGAATCTGGACTTTGAAAGGTACCTACCACATTGTCGTTTAATATCTTATTAATGAATAAAAGTATTAGAAGTGCTCTTTTTGACCATTCATTCCAAATATCACCATTCTGATACTGCCTTCTGTTGGTCTGGCAGCTAAGAAAAGTATATGGCACCTGTAGTGGAATAGTCTGGCTTGGGTAGCATCCAGGAGAATTCTGCATCTGTGCTCGAATGCCTTGGGCTCTACAGCACAGCCACATGCTAAGCGCCTGAGCAGAATGGATTCTTTCATTCATTCATTTATTCATTCTTCCATCATTTGTACACTCCTTGAAAGTAGATTACAGGATGATACAGTAGAGTAGAAAGAGTACGAGAACCCCTTTTTACATTAAAAAAAAATTTGGAGCTCCTCCCACTTGGTAGCAATTGTACATATGTTTTGATTATTAAAATGCTGATTTTAAGGGAATTTTTTATTTTTTTAAATCAGACTTGTATATAATACATTTGAAACCAGTAATACATGTGAATGTGACATTATTTAGCCAATCCAAAAAAGCATATTTAATTATGTAGAGTTATTTAATGAGAGTGACCCCTAATTCCACTGCCGTAAGGGGCTATCAGTTCTTGGGCTGGAGAACCACTGATCTAGTCCAACTTTCTTGTTTTGTAGATGAGGAAAAAGAAACCCTGAGAAATGACAGTGACTTGCACAAGGTCAAACAGAGAGAACGTGGCAGGACTAAGATTTGAACCCATGCTCTCTAACTCTAAAAACAGTGCTCTATATTCCACTACCTGTCACAGTACCATGCACACAATAGTCATCACAATGATAAATGTTTGTTGAATTGAATTCATGAAGAAAATGTGGGGGGGGGGTGAGGGGGTTTTGGGGGGAAGGAGGGTTTGGGACGTAATCAGGGTTAAGTGATTTGCCCAGGGTCACACAGCTAGTAAGTGTCTGAGGTCACATTTGAACTCAGGTCCTCCTGACTCCAGGTCGCTGCTTCATGTAGTTGCCCCTCATGCAGAAAACATTTTTAAGGATCTACTGTGTGCTAAGTGCCAAAGATAGAAGTACAACTTGGCTCATGCCCTCAGGGAGCTAGAAATAAGGAGTGGTAAGGAGAAATAAAAGACAAACTATAAATAAAACACTAATTATAATATAATAACTGCATGAGACATGAATAAAGTGCTGTAAAATCAGATGAGAAAGAAGTCCCTTCCAATTGGAGAAATCTTAAAAGGATTCAGATAGAAGGTGACATTTAAGTGGATCTTGAAAGGTGGTTGGACAGAAATCAGGAGGGGAGAAATATCCCAGGAAGGAAGATGAAGAGAGCAAAGGTATGGAGATGGTGGGATATGCTGGCAGACAAATGAGAGCATGTGATGGGAATGTGAGTGTAAAAAAGGCTGAAAATGCTGAAGCCAGATTGGAGGCCTTAACAGCCAAGCTGAGGGTTTCCATCTTTATTCAGTCAACAGTGAGAAGCTATTGAAGTCTGACAGCTTGGGTAAGTCCACTTACACAGTTTTTCCTAATCAAGCAATCAACAGGCATTTACTAAACTCCCACAATGTGCCAGGCACTGAGCTGATGTCTTTGTTGGGTCATTAGGAAGCCAGTGTTAATTTGCAGTTGTGTCTCTGGCCCCCTCTGACCTCACTAACTCAGTCCCTGGTCTTCAAAAGGCAGCTGACTGTTACACAGGACAGAGATGCTGATGAGGTGTCACAGCCTCCCGGAGTTCACACTAAATGAAGAAACAGCGAGGCTGAGCTCTGGCTTGGGCTCTGCCATCAGCAAGGTCAGGGATGTCCTGGTCTTTTCACTGGTGGGCTCTGTAATCTGAAAGCTGTATGGGTGGGGTGGGCCTACGTGATTTTCTTCTAATTACAGTTACTAAATGATCCAAGATAACTAGTTTGACACCTGGCTACAGTCAGGTACACAGTAATAAGAGCAAGCAGGCAGCTAGGAGCTGCTGACCTAGCAGCGCATGCATTCTAGCTAATTAAGTAAAAGTGGATTTGTTAGACATCTAGAGCATGCCATATCCTGAAGTCAGTCAAGCTAAATCTCTCCCAAGGGCCACATGTTGGACTCCAGCACTCTGTAATGTTGAATAAGCATTTTCCTTCACTAGTATTGGAAAAACTTTATTTCTCCATTTACAATCTTCCAAGAATGTTGAGAATTCCTTAGAAACAGGTCCTAGATAAATAAGAAGCTCTATTTTTATTATCCTAAGAAATAAAAAGTCAATTTCCCCACAGTCCTCAACCTAAACCCTTTGTTTAAGAAACTGCTACTGTGATGTTTAAATACCAACATCCAACATACACTTATTTCTCTCTAACCTTATTGACCTGTCCACACAGTCTTACTAAAAACTCCAAGAAACAAGTCTTTTTTTCCCTTCAGAATTAAAAATAACTTCATAGAAGGAATAGAAGGAGACATATTCACAAGACACCTAATAGTTCAGTTATTTTGTATATGATGCTGATGAAACCTGATGTGAGCTCGTTAGCATTCCTTTACTTCCCTATTTCTACTGAAGCTTTATCATCTTCCTGGTCATCTACACTCATCTGCCAACTTGATTCTTCACTTTCCCTCAAACTCATAGCTGGGCAGTTAGTGGATCTTGTCCATTCTACTTCCCACAATCTCATGCACTTTGCTTCCGCTCACACAGCCATCACCATCTTTCAGAGCCTCATTACCTTTTGCTTAGATAATTAAAAGACCTTCCTAACTGGTCTGCTTACCCTTAGTCTCTTCCTTTTGCAATCCATCCTCCACACAGCTGCCCAAGGTAATCTTCTAGGGCACAGATGTGGCCCATCAGTCTGCTACTAACCTTCAGCAGCTCCCTATGGCCTTTAAAAAAGAAAAGAAAAGAAAAGAAAGAAATTGTCTTGCCATTTAATGCCCTCCACAATCTGAATCTAACATAATTTTTCTACTTTATTTCATGTTATTCCCCCATTATATACTCCAAATTTCAGCCAAACTGAATTAAATGGAATTCCATAGAGACTCTACCCCTACATTCAAAGTGAATGATATTTGGCTTAAGAGGGACTCAAGAGGAATTGAACATAGATAACTCCTATTAGCCAAATCACTCAAAGCAATTGACTTCATTGACAAAGAACAGTATTCATTAGGGTTAGAAGAAACCTCAGACATCATCTAATCTTACCTCTCAATTTAGGAATCCAGCCTCCCCCTGGCCTCTGCTTAAACACTTCCTGTGACAAGAAGGCATCCTTCTTGTTCCATTGTTGGATTTACAGCTATTTAAAAGTTCTTCCTTATGATTGACTTAGAAAGAGAAAAGGGTCATACGCTGACCCAGACAGGTGCTTCTCTGTATCTTGCTCTTATGTTAACAAATTAGCCAGAAATCTGGGAAGGTGGCAGTCCTCTCCCAAGATCCTCTTGTGGCAGGAACAAGCAAATTTTGACTAGAAAACCTCTGAGTATAAACCATCTTTTAAAGATATTGTATGTTTCTGGGAAGGAAAAAAGGCCCTTAGCCAAGTTCAGAATTGACTGGAACTTAGTAGATTTTGAAGCAAACTTGAGCCTTTTGGGGTTCAAGTTAGTTTATTCTTGGCAAAACATAACTTCCTGTTTCTCAGAAGAAAAAAAAAGTCTCATAAAAAGGGTTCCTGAGGCTTCTTGGACATCAAATGGCTCTTACAAAACAATATTTTGATGAGTTAAGTGTAAATGAATCAGAAACATGTGGATTAAATTTCCCTTAAAATACACAGGGGCTTCAAAATTAAGAGGAAAAAATGTTTGGCAAAACATGGCCTGAGTCTTACCAAAAAAAGTTTGAAATAGACTTGGAGACAATGGACAAACCGAGATTTCAGGGAGGTTGACCTAACACTGGGCTTGTCCATTGCTCCCCAAGCACCTTCCTCCATTTCCCTCCCAATCTTTTCAGCCTTGTGGGAGGCCTTTGCACAAAGACTGTTTGGTATCTGGAGGTCATCTGGTGCTTGTCCCACCTGAGGTCTCCCACCTCCTCTATCCAGGATGTTTCAATCCCTGTCTTCCATCCCTGGACTCAGTTCCCACTCCCGCCCATGACAACACTGGGGAAATGTCAGGCAGAGAAAGAGCGGCCAGAGAAGATGAACTCCAGATACTGAGATTGTCTGCTGGTGAAAATGTCCTAACCATGAATGAAGCAGAGGCGGAGGAAATTCAACACAGACCACTTCTCCCAGGAAGTTTTATTAGCTAAAATAATAAAAGCAGATGGTATAATCTATCTATCTATCTATCTATCTATCTATCTATCTATCTATCTATCTATCTATATACATATACATATATATGTCTATATACATACATATATTTGTATATAGATGTGTAAAATTCATAATATATAACATATATAATTTATAATAATAAAAGGACAAAAGGCCAAGGTGAGACCAACAAGCCCCATTCCCTGAGAGAACAATAGTTCTTTAAAGATTTATTTCCAGGGTTCAGAGAACAAATATTCTGGGGGATCTAACTTCTCCCTATATTGTTCATTTGGGCCGTGCTCACAGAACTATGAAGGTATCTTAGAAGCCAGAGAATTAACTCTCATACCTTCAGAACTGTGCAAGCAACAACACTTTTTCCCAACTGCTGGCAGAAAATCAAGTTGATGCATTGGGCAGATGGGCCAGCTCTTAATACCAGTCGCCTTCTGGCTAAAGTACATACTGTGAAACATGTTCTGTACATTGCCACCTGGACTGGCTTTCTACAAGGGCTTGGCCTCCTGAGAGAACTTATGGGAAAGGAGCAGGAAGGCTTCCAAGCAGCTTGACAAGGCAGATTTCTCTATAACTGTGCAGTGACTTCAGGTTTCCCTCCCACCCACCACTTCCTCTGATCCCACCATTATCCCTGAAGACTCATTCTGCTTCATTTCTA
Source organism: Pseudocheirus occidentalis (assembly GCA_028646575.1). Classification (NCBI taxonomy): domain Eukaryota; kingdom Metazoa; phylum Chordata; class Mammalia; order Diprotodontia; family Pseudocheiridae; genus Pseudocheirus; species Pseudocheirus occidentalis. The sequence continues at coordinate 60,939,534 of CM053598.1, read as the reverse complement.
TAGAGGATAACTAGTAAATGCAATCCAGTCACTCTTTCCTCTGCTAAAATATGAAAGAGGAGGCTGGTGACAATAAAAAAAAAGAATTACTCTAGTCTTGGCTAAAAAGGGCATCTACTGGTCCAACATTTCTTGCTTTTGCTCATGAGCTGAGTTTCCTTTTTACCATAACTAAATGGAATCCCCAGACTTGGCACTCATCCAAACCAAGCCTTCAGTCCTACTAATGGTACAGCAGGAAGAGTGAGGGATTTGGAGTCAAAGAACCCAGATTCAGATCCTGCTCTTGTGACTCAGCCTCTCCAAGTTGAGGCTTACTCATCTGGAGAAGCAGGGGGATTGGGACAGAGGACCTCACAAGTTCCTCATAGCTCTTCCTCCATGATCCAGGAATCTACTGTTTTTTCTCACGTGAAAAAGATAGCACAACTGTTAATCAGATGTGTTATATTAGAAAAAGTACTGAACTTGGCATCAGAGTACCTGGGTTCAACTCCCAGTTCTGTCTGAGGACAGCTAGATGGTGCCATAGTGCACAGAGAGAGAGCACTGTCCAGGAGTCAGGAAGACTCCTCTTCCAGAGTTCAAATCCAGCCTTAGATACTTATTAGCTGTATGACACTGGGCAAGTCACTTAACTCTGTTTACCTCAATTTCCTTATCTATAAAATAATTTTGGAAAAGGAAATGACAAACGACTCCGGTATCTTTGCTGAAAACCCCAAATGGGGTCACAGAGAGCCAGACATCACTGAAAAGACTCAACAGCAACAATAGTTTTATGACCTAAAAAACATCACTTCTCTTAAGACCTTAAGTTTTTTCATGAGTAGAAGGAAGGGAATGGACTAAATGATTCCTAAACTCTCTTCCACTTTTAACCTTCTGTGTCTCTGAAGTTGCCTTCTAGTAATAGCAGTGGCTTACCCTGTGCCATCCAGATTCTTTCACCCAGTTCCCTGTGACACAACACGCATTTTTGAGATAGTTGACTGACTACTTGAGGATAGAGTTTTCCTTCCTATGAAACTGCCTCCTGTTCCTTTGGATATTTCACTCAGGCCCTTTCTTGTGAAAATTGTGGCATCATGCTTTTGGGTTGCTTATCAACATGCTTCCCAAAGTTGTAATCACTTTATTAATCCTCATACAAAAAGCCTCTCCCCCGCTTCCCCCCACAAAGTGTTGAATATCCTGTCATGGGCATATTGTACCTATCCAGGTTCTAAGTCTCTTGCATATAGAAAATGGAGTCCTTCCATGCTTCCAAGTCCCCTACATTACTCTCAAGATTTCTTCCTTCTCTTGTCTTTCTTCCACTTGTGGTTCCCTCCCCAAGTCTCTTGCTACTCTCTACCATTGTTTTTCTCTTTCTTTTTTGTTTCCTTTTTTTGCATATCTCTTTCTCCTTTTTTTGTCCCTCTTCCTTAATTGGCCATGATACAGAACTAAAGAGGTTATTTTCTTTTAATTAATTTATTGAATTAAGTTTTAGGCTCCTTGTTCTTTATGTTAAAAGAGGACAAGTTAAATGGTTTACATGAAATAAGGTAAAATTATCAAAATCAAAATATTTAAATGCAATCCAGTCACTCTCTCCTTCTCTGCAAAAATGTGAAAGAAATGTGATCAGAATTTTTTAAAGTTTTCCTTGTATATGACCCATAATACTTTTGTCATTTAGTGATTCTAGAGAAAAAGGTTCCCTAGTCAGACAAGTCAATAAAAAGATCCATTCACACCTGCTAAAATACTTTATCCAAACATTAATGCTGTGATCTTTTATCTAACCTTTAGATGATAAGTGCTAATACTATGTTGAGGGGTTCTAAATAATTGAAGTAAAAGATGGGATTCTTCACTTAATAAGCATTTCACAATTTAATAGATGTCTCTTTGATATAGAAAAGCAGATATAATGAATTTCCACTGCCCACCCCCAAATCAATAGGATGACTTAATTGACAAAAGGAAGATGTTTAGGAAAAACGAAAATAAAAAGGCTTTTACAAAGATTTAAGTTTTTTGTTTGTTTTCTTTCTCTGTAGAAACAAACTATGAGATTATGGAAGGATGGAGGGCAATTCTAAGAATAGAAAACAGCTGAAGACAGGCTTATCAAGACATATAGATGATCTGAAACGCAATAGCAATAAGTAAGGTTGGGGGAGGCAGCAAGTTCCTCCAGGGACAAAAAAGTGGCAACCCCTTTGTGTCTCCAAAAGTATCCTGCAGTCAAGGGCCTTAAATAGCCTGGCACTTTACTCTGTGCCTTCTTAGCATCACCCTAAAATATTAAATGGAACCCTAAAAGTAATCTGAATCAGTCCTCTGATGCTACAGCAGTTGTCAACCTGTGGGTTATGTTCAATCTGTAACAATGAAAACACATCCTGCATATAAGATATTTACATTATGATTCATAACAGTAGCAAAATTACAGTTATGAAGTAGCAATGAAAATAATTTTATGGTTGGGGGTCACCACAACATGAGGAACTGTATTAAAGGGTGGAGGCATTAGGAAGGTTGAGAACCACTGTGAGTCTAGAAGAAGAAGCCAAAACCAGGACAGCTGGTATGATTTGCCCAAGGTTAACGACAAGACAAGGTCTAGAACCCAAGTCTTCACATTCCCAAGTCAATAGTCTGCCCAGTCTGAGGAGTTTAAAAGAAAATTCTCTTATTTAAAAAAAAATCTCTAGCTTTCTTGAAATCTGCCTCTATGTCCTGGAGGGTGGGGAACACCTCACTGGCATCCTTGTTTTAATCTTCTCCCTTCTGTCTTCCTGGATCCTAGCCACAACTACGTCCGTGGGTCCATTACACTATACATTATCAACCTGCACCGATCAAGAAAGAAAATCAAACTGGCGGGAACACTCAGGGACAAGATTGTTCACCAGTATCTCCTGCAGCCCTACGGGCAGGACGGGCTCCAGTCAAAGTGAGTGAACTCTTTTTAGTGGAAGGTGACTCTGATCTCAGTAGCATGTACATAAGACATTCAAGTGTCCTAAAATAGCTCAGGAGGATGGTACTGCTGCTTCCTCTCTGCCATGAGGTCAGTCCAGTATCCTACACCAAGCCCCCAGAAGAACCCCAGAATTCTTGGTGTGGGATACTGACAGATCTCAGTCTCTACTAGCAGGAAGCACCCTGGCTAGAGAGACGGGAGGCTTGGCCATGGGGAAATTGAAACATCTAAGGAGGAAGGCCTCAAAAGGAGGGCCACTGTACAGACTGGAGAGGCACATCCATTCCATTCCTAATGTTTACCAAGTTTAACAAAGCTGTAAACTTTTAGCAGGTGGTTTGTACACCCACAGCTGCCCACAAATGTTTGTCCAGTGATTGTTCACTGTGTGGCTTGCATTTGGTTTCTAATTACATGCAAAAAAGGACTGACTTATGGAAGTTGCTTACTGAGACAACTTTGTACCCATCACATCTTGGTCTTGATGCAATATGCCTCCTTCCGACCACTTGTCTGTTGATTCTGCTTTCATGTATTCTATTTTTCTCTCTTCGCAGTCCTATGCATGACATTCAGGCACATTTCGGCATACTACTCCTTCCCTTTCCTTTTCCTATCAATCAATGACTATTTTTAAGAACCTGCTGTTTTGCCAGGCACCATAATAGGCACTGAGTTGACAAACAACTCAGAAAGTAGTAGGGGACCCAGAAAACCTGGGTCTAACCCCAGCTCTGGCTATTACTGCATAATCTTGAGTGAGTCACTCAGAATCCCTGATCCCCATAATATCCTTATTTTTAAAATGGAGAAAACAATCTCTGCCCTGCCTCCTTCACAGAATTATTGTGAGAGTCAAATGAGATAATAAATGTGAAATCACTTTGTAACCTAAAAACTGTACACAAAGCATGACAACCTCCTGGTTCACTCTCTGCATCCTCTTCTTCTGGCCATCCGGAGTGTTCTTATTAATTATTGCCAATACTGTTTCTGCTCTGCCTGCCCCATTTGCCCTTATCCAGTCCAAGAGCCTTATTTTGATATTGCTGGAAGCCTTTGACAAGTCATCACTGGCATCTCTAGGACCAGAAGCTTGTGGCTAATTTCCTTTGCACTGTGTCATCTGCATATGAGATTAGTGCGATGCACTCCCACCGCCACGGCTCTGTAGCTATGAATCCTTGGTGAATAAGTTCTGACCTCTACCACTGTCCCAGAGCAAAATTAACCCTGAAAGTAGAGGCTTCAGGGAGATGCAATACCAGAAAGAAGAAGCCACCTGTGAAGGCCAGATGGTATCATGGAAAAGAACATGGGCTGAGTCAGAAGATGCAGTTCTGAGTCCTCGCTGGGTAGGTCAGTCATGTCTCCTCTCTAGTTTCTTTATTTGTAAAATGGGGGTAGGAATAATTATGCTATCTCCCTTCAAAGGCTGTTAGGGACAGGGGAAAGGGAAGGCACTTCATAAATTGTAAAGAGACTCCAGAGAAGCCTAAAAAATATAGGAACCCATTCAGGAAGGACAGTGATGGCCTGCTCAGCCTGAGGAAGACCAACCAACCCGGTTTGCTTTATGAAATTTGCCTATTTTTACTTATGGTTGTCTAGTATCTAAAATGCATCCTATTAACTTAAGTTATAACCACAATCATGATAACTCCTTCCTCTGCTTCCCTAACTGTCATAACATGATGGTTACTTTGAGAATTAGAAAGAGGTCTTTTCCACAGTTCCTTACTGTATGACATGTATGTGTGGTGTGGTAGAAACAACACTGGATTGGGAATCAGAAGACCTAGTTTCTTGTCCCAGTTAGCTATATGAACTAGGGTTAGTCTCTGCCTTCCTGGGTCTCAGTTTACTAATTTGTAAAATGAAACTCTTGGGCAAGTTAACCTCTTAGCATTCTTTTTCTCAAGTTTATATAATGCCACCCAAGGATGTAAATGCCCAGGAAGAGACCATATCACATAAATGTCTCTCCATCACCTATCAAATTGGCCCTCTTCAGTATACACTAAACAAGAAAAATGGATAGTCATCGGATAAGATGTTTCACAGGAAGGGTGTGGTCCTGGGCATGCATAGCAAACTAAAATGAAATTTGAAAGAAAATGCTAGGAAATCATTCAAGTCCTTTGAGGTCGCTCACTCTTTTATGTGCCTTCTGGGGCCAGACTCTGTTGTGCTCATTTTGTGCAGCAACATGAGCCCCTACAGGCCTTAGCTGTAAACAGGGAGTCAAGGGCCCTATGAAGAAGATCAGAGCATGGTCAGTATTATCATCCAGAGAGACAGCAGAAACAGAGTGTATATATAGCAAATGAATTGCCTCCTAAATCACCACCAGCCTTTCTTTTCTGTAGCTATAAAGTTGGTGATTTCAGTCTATGACCTAGAGAGTAGGGAAATACTGATGTTATTTCATTGAGAACACAAGGAGAAGAAACTGGGAACTCCACAGAGTTCTATAAGCATAGCTAACAGAATATTGGGATTCATGAAATGAAATCTTAAGACCTTTAAGACTCCCTGGGTCTCATAGAATAAGCAAACTCACACCTGCTAAGGTAAGGTTTATAATAAATTTCATCCCATACCATTTCATTGGGTAAACCATAGAGAAGATAGATCTCTCCCAAGACAAGGGATACAACCATAAGACCCACTTATCCAGACTACAGAAAATAATTCAACTCCATAAAAAAAGTTTTGATTCTGAAAAATCAAATTAACCTAAAGGCTCAATTCTCCAAAGGAAGATACAGAACAACACCTTGGTAAACTGAAACTTGTCCAAAAGACAGTGACCAAGATGGTGAAAGGTCAGTAAATCATGTCCTGAAAGAACCATTGAAAGAACTAGATTTGTTTAGTGAGGAAAACAGTTGACCAAGGAGAGAAATGCTAGTTTACTTCAGATATTTGGAGGACTCTTATGTAGAAGAGGACTAGGGGGTAGAAGCAAAGGATTGGTGGTGTAGAGAAGCCAAATTTACCTCAACACAAGGAGGACCTTTCTGATAAATAGAAATGGAATGGTTGTCTGCCAACAGTGTTGTCCAAGAGAGTCTTTGCTGCTAAGAACCTGAGCTGGACGATCAGAGATAACTAGAGCTGGAAGGACACTTGGTGACCATCCCTCTGGTCCAGCCCCTTCATTTCACAGAGTTTGAATGATTTGTCAAGATCACATAAGTTATAAGTAGCAGAAACAGAATTTGATCCCAGATCTTTTGCCTTCAAATTCAGTGCAATTTAGACCACACTGTGCTGCCTCTACTAAGATCCTTCTTTCTTTCCACTTGAACTCATATTTTCCCCCCAGGAGCTAGCATTAGCCATAGGTGACTTCATAGCAGCTTTCTTTTACCACACAAAGGCAGCACGTAAGGCTGTTGAGGAAGAAAGAGCCAACTGTATCTACTGGGTACACTCTCAAAGAGTCTTCCATTGTCTGAATTTCTAGCGTCCCCCTCGTAGACCCAGAGCCACTCCTATTCCTTGACCTCTGCAGTGCTGGCAGATCAGTTGTTGGGGAAAGAGCTACAGAAAAGTCCTTCTCCTCCATTTGTGTAATGCTACATTAATCATCTAATATGTATTTATTCAGGGCAACTCCTTTTCTCCAAGAGGAAGAGAATCAACCCCATCTTTATTAATAATCCAAATGCCAGTCCTTTTTCTCATGTGAACAGACATTAACAAATACCATCCCAGTGGGAAAGAATTCCTCCTGGATAATTATCATCTCTAGTATCTTTGAGTAACCCTTTCTTGAGATAAAACATGAAGTAGAAGTTGTTTCATTTAAGACAACAAACTTCAGGGGGGAAAAAGAAATGAAAACCTTCCTTGGGGAGAAGTAAAAGTATGTACTAAGAACAGGTGCTCTGTCAGCCCCCAGTGCTCTTCTCTCTGTGTCCTTTCCAGTTCTGTTTGCAGAGAAAACAATCCAGAAAATTAGAAAAGAAGGAAACAACTTTCATCACTTTGGCTATTCCATTCTGACTGTCTGACCAGAGGGAATCAGCAGATGCACAGAATCATAAGGATGAAATAACCTTTCAAGGTCATGCAGTCCATTCCCCTATCTTCAGGCAAGGTTACAGCTCAACCAGATGGATAGAAGGGTATCCATCTTATTTTTAAAGACCTTTGGGAAAGAAGATTCTATAAGCTGAGTTGATAACTTCAGTAATCTCTGAAAACTTGGTCTTATATGTGATTGAAATCCCTCCTACCACAATTCAAGTTCATTTCCTCTTATTCTGACATCAGAGATGGAGAGCTGTTCAATAGTCTTTATATGATAATCCTTCATATATTTAAAAACAGTTATCCGGTTACTCTGCAATGTTCTCTTGTTTGGCTAATTTCCAGTTCCTTTAATTTTCTTCATAAATCCTAATTTCTGACCCTACTTTGGTTCTTCCCTGAACTACCTCCAAATTCCCATGTCTTTCATTCTGTAAGTGGACACATTACAATAAAAAGTCTAACTTGTATTGAACAAAAAGAGAGAATTTCCTTCTAGGTTTAGAGATTCACACGTTTTTGGAGCTGAGAGGGTCCTTCAGAATCTTACATTTCGATTGACAACAAATCTCAATTTAAAATTTCTCAGATATATTTTTCAGTCCCTGAGCTTCAGGACTCTTCGCATCAAAATTTCTCCTGATCTTTACTTCCTGACCTCATGCAACCTAGCTTCCAGCTTCTGTCAACTCCTTTTGAGCAGAGTGACATAGCACTGAGTTTCTTAAACTGTTTCTCAATCATTGCCTTTCTTGATTACCTTCTTCTCCTAAATAATCTTTTTTAGGTTTTCAAGACATTACTCTCCTTGGTTCTCCTACTGTTTGTCTCTTTCTCAGTTTCCTTTGATGAATCTTCATCCAAGTCATTCCCATTAACTCTAGTTGTCCCCCAATGCCCTCCCATCTTGGGCTGTCTTCTATTCTTCCTCTATATTAAGACCATCTCTTCTGCTTTGGGAATATTAAATTCCAAGATTTCTTAAATTCCAGTGATCTCATTATCAGCTCTATGCAGATGATTCCACACCATATGTGTGTACATACATATATGTATGTATATATTTTTCAAGTATGTATGTGTACATATAACAGCCTTACTTTTTCTCTGAACTCCAATCTTGTATTTCCAATTGTCTTTTAGCTGTCTCAAATTCAATATGCCATAGATATCTTAAACTCAATATATCCAAAATAGAATTAATCATCCCCAAAATTTTGCCCTTTTTTCATTTTTTTCTACCATTGTCAAAGATACTGTCATCCTCTAGTCACAGAGGTTCACAACCTTGATGTCAACCTTGACTCCTCACAGCATCCCCACATATGCAGTCTGTTACAAATCTTGCCGTTTCTACCTTCACAACATCTCTCACATATGTCTCCTTCTTTTTCCTCATATAGTCTCTACTCTATAGCCACTACCTTCAAGCCTTCATCATCTCTTACTGGACTATTCCAGTAGCTATAGGATTGGTCCTTCTTTATTGCAGGCCATTCTGCACTCAGATGCCAAAGTGACTTTTCTGAAGTGTAGGTCTAACTACTGCCTCCCCCACCCCCACTCAGTAAACTCCAGGGGTTCCCGATTATTTGTAGGATCAAATATGAAATTCTCTGTTTGGCACTTAAAACCCTTCACAATCTGATCCCTTCTCACTTTGCCAGTCTTCTTACACTTTACATCGCTCCACATACTCTACAGTCCAGCCACACTGACCTTCTTGCTAGTTTGCGCACAAACAACATTCCATCTCCCTACTCCATCCATGCCTTTTCATTGATTCTCCCCCATGCTTGCAATTCTCTCCTTTCTTACCTCTTCCTCCAGCTTCCTTCTAGACTTAGCTCAGATCTCATCTTCTGTAGGAAGCCTTTCTTTACCACTACCATCCCAGTCCTATCCCTCAGAGATTACCTTCTATTTACATACTACATATATATATATATATATACACACACACACACACGCACGCACACATATATATACACACACATAGGTGTGTATATAAAATGTGTGTATATGTATCCTTGCATATATGTAGTTATTTTCATGTTATTTCTCCCATTAGAATATTAGCTCTTTGAAGGCAGAGAACGTGTTTTTGCCTCTCTTTGTATACCCAGTGCTTAGCATAGTATCTAGCATGTTAAGCACTTGATAAATGTTGTTTACTGCTGACTGACAAGCTGACCTTTGCAATTTAGAAAATGCTTTTTTCATTTATTTATTCAACAAACATATTATTCCCATAACTCTTCTCTTTTGTCCCTTCTCTCTCTCCCTCCCTCTCTCCCTCTCTCTCTCTCTCTCTCTCTCTCTCTCTCTCTCTCTCTCTCTCTCTCTCTCTCTCTTTCCACTTGCAGAGATGTTATCAATTGTTATGGATTCAGCCATCATCCCTATGCAGACTACTCTTAGATCTATCTATCCAGCCTCAGTTTCTCTCCAGAATTGTGGTCACATATTGCTGTCTACCACTTGGATTTCTTGACCTGGATGTACTAGAAACATCTCAAACCTAAGATGTTCAAAACATATCTTTCCATCAAAAGTCTCCTCTCTTCCTAACTTCTCTACTTCTATTTAGGCCACTACTATCCTTTCAGAAACCCAAGGCGACAATCTTGAACTCTCAGCTCTTCTCTCCTCATCCCAAACATCTAATCAGTTGCCAAGTTTTATATACTCTACCTCTCACATCCCCTCTTCTCTGATCATATAGCCACTACACTAATTCAGGTCTTCATCACCCCTTTCCTGTATTATATAATAAATTTATCTTTACATATGTTATACGTATAATGTGTGTATGCATCATCTTCAGTCTTTCAAAGGGGTTTTTCTTTACAGTGTTTCTGTCTTTCTATAAATTACTCCTCTGGTTCTTCTTATTTCATTTTGCATCTGTTCATATTACTCAGGATCCTCTGAAATTATCTCTTTTATCATTTCTTATGACATTATTGCATTTATGCAATAATGTTTTGGGGATTATTAATGCAATTAAAATTCTTATGACTGTTGCATTTACATACAATTTGTTCAGCCATTCCCCAGTGATCTAAGAAATAATCTAAGATACCCCCTTAGATTCTAATTCTTTTCTTTTCCTCTTTAATGCCATCTTTAGGATCATGAATTGTGTATTACTTGCAGCTAAATCCTCCCTGATATTACTCTCCCTTTTTATCATTCCCTTCCCACACCTCCACTTATTCATTATTGAGTTTGATGTACTTCTTGCCCATTTCAGATAAAAGTGAGGTTCATCTGATGTTGGCTCCCCACAGTCCTTTCTCCATGTTTGGATACTCTTTTCATACACACCAATTATGAGAAATAGCAAGTGCTATGTCCTTTTTTTCTTTTATAATTGTATATTCTTTTTACCCTTCCTTCTCTTTCCACTCTTAAATCCCTGAGAACCAAACCATTCACTTCCCAGGACTTAAGTTTCTCTTATTTAACTCCTTACATAACCTTTAAAGACTTCAAAGTTCTAAAAGATCACTTGTTTTTTCTCTCCCTCTTAGAGCATTAATACTACATCATCATATAGTCCTTTCCAGTTGCTCAAATAAGTTTACCTTTCTGGATTTTCTTATTTCTGTTTTGGCATTTTAAAGCTCCTATTCAACTCTGTTCTTTTCATTGGAAATTTTTGAAAGTATCCTACTCCATTAAAGGTCCATTTTCTCCTGTCGAATTATATGCAGCTTTGTAGAATGACTTATTTTTGGTTGTAAGCCCATATCTTCTGCTTTTGGAATACTAAATTCCAGGATCTCTTCTCATGTTTAGTAGAAGCTTATAGATTTTATATGATACTGACTATGATTATTTGGTACTTGAACTGCTTCTTTCTTATGGATACTTTTTTTTGACATGACAATTCTGGATTTTAGCTAAGGCATTCTGGGGATTTTCCTTTTGGAGTTTCCTTCAAGAGGTAATTCTTTCTAACTTCACTTTACCCTTTGTTTGTAATACATTTTGAAAGTTTTCATTTATGACTTCTTGAAATATAGAGTCCAGGATTTTTGTCTTACGTTTCCAGAAAGTTCAATGATTTTAAATTATCTTTCCCTGACCCATTTTTCATGTCAGTTGTTTTTAATATCAGATATCCTACATTTTCTTCTATTTTTTCAGTCTTTTAATTCTTTTCTGAATTCATACTGTTCGTTAAATCAGCCATTTCTTTTTTTTATCTATTCTAGTTTTCAGTGAATCTGTTAGTTGGGTAACATTTATCACTTTCTCTTCTAAGCTATTTATTCTCTCACCAGTTCCTGCAAAGATTTTATTTTATTTTAATTTCTTTATTTCTTATAGCTATTCACATGGTCTTTATGAAAAATATATTTTCTTACTTTGAATCTCTACCTACAGTTATTACAAAGTTATTCTCCCTTTTTTGGAGGTCTTTAGATCTACAATTTTTTAGACCAGTTAAGATTTTCTTTGGTTTATTAATGTCTCCAGCTTTAGTTGTTTGCATTTGTCCTGTCTCTGTGAGGACAGGGACTATTTACTTTATAAAGGCCCAGTTCCTCTATCCAGTAAAAAATATTAACTGTTTGCATTGTACTCACATTAAAAAGTAAACAGCACCATTCCCCAATTGATAAGTGGTCAAAGGATATGAACAGGCAATTTACAGAGGTAGAAATCAAAGATATATTTACGCACATGGAAAAATGCTCCAAATCACTATTGATCCGTGAAATGCAAATCAAAACAACATTGAGGTACCACAT
>CM053598.1:60878068-60927253 GCA_028646575.1 Pseudocheirus occidentalis | reverse complement strand
ATACTCAGTTTAGAGTTTATGTCATTCCTTACCTAAGCCAAATTTAATGAGAGTAAATGAAAGTAAAGTTGTAACAGTTATCTCTTGCCTCTTTTATATGGGATGATTAACCCCATTTTGTCTCTCTCTGTCTCCTCTCATTCAAGTCCTCTCCCACTTCAAAATTTCACCTTTTGAAGTATCATCTCTTTTTAATCAATTGATCCTGAACCCTCTATGTACACATATATACCCATGCTCAGATATGTATTCATATGCATATATACCCTCCTATATAACATATGAGTAGGTATATATATACATATATATACATTTTATTCCCTTCACCTATCCTCATACTAAGAAAAGTTTCATAAGTCACTATTATTGTTTTTCCATATTAGCATGTAACCAAATGCCCTGTTAGGTGATGGGGACCACCTGAAGCTAGATACAAATTAATTGACTGGCAACATGAGCAGGCAAAAGAAGCAAATCAAGCTCAGCAATCCAACTTTAGATTCCTTTTTGGGGGACAAAAAGGATCAAAGCATGGAACAGGAGGAAGACAACACAGAACTCTTGCACCAAAAGCTTCCAAGAAGAATGTAAACTGGTAATAGGCCATAGAGGAGCTTATGAAGGATTTTGAAAACCAAATAAGAGAAGTGGAGGAAAAATTGAGAAGAGAAATGAGAATGATGCAAGAAAATAATGAAAAGAGAGTCAATAATCTGACTGAAGAAAATAACACCTTAAAAAACAGATTAACTCAAATGGCAAAAGAGGCCAAAAAAGCCAATGAGGAGAAGAATGCCTTAAAAAGTTGAATTTGCCAGATGGAAAAAGAATCTCAACAGCTCAGTGAAGAGAATAATTCCTTCAGAATTAGAGTAGAGCAAATGGAAGCAAATGGCTTTATGAGAAATCAAGATACTATTAAACAGATCCAAACAAATGAAAAAAATAGAAGGCAATGTGAAATATCTTATTCAAAATCTATTATTATAGTACTGTTGAAGACCTCAGGATGGAACTATGTAAATCTGATATGTCAACAAGTTCCTCTGAAAAAAGGAGGAACAACCATTTGTTTCAGTCAGACTTCTTCTTTTGCCTTCACTCATTAGTGTGGGCTAGTTGTAGATGACTTAATTATCACCAGCACTCTGGACAACTTAAAGATAGGCAGCTTCATATATAAGAGCACTATGAAGCTTATTTTATATTTTTATAGATGCCTCCATTTTTAATGCTAGAAAATTCTGCTCTCCAAAACATGCAGGTATTTATTTTGTTAAGTCAAGGCTTTCCTTCCAGTGACTATTCAAAGAATGTTTGTAAAACATAGGCACAGTTTTCAGATATCCTTGGAATATAAGGAACATACAGATTCCTTATCTAGGCTCTCTCTTAGAAATCACCTAGTTCAGAGGCCAGCAAACTACACCATTTGGGCTAAATCCTATAGCCTAATTTTTCTAAGCTAAGAATGTTTTTACATTAAAAAATTTGTATTTTAATATGTAAAACCCATTCTTAGCTCTCATACTGTACAAAACCAGGCAGATGCAGCTATGGTTTGCCAACCCCTGACCTAATTCAATTATCTCATTTTATAGGTGGGGAAACTGAGGTCCAGAGAGATTAGATGTTATATCCAGACTTGCACAAATAATTTAAAATGGAGGTAGGACCTGGACCTAGGTTTTTTGGCTCCAAATTCAGTGCTCTTTCTCCGTCTCAAAGACTGGAATAATTGGAGACAGTCTGACAAATTAGATCACCACACAAGTGACAGTAACTACATAATCATAAAGGTTATTGAAAAAACTTTATTTGTGTGTCAGTCAGGGCCAACAAAGATAATTCTGGGAAAAGAATTCATTTTCCCCTACATCATTTGTATTTTCTCTACTGAATAATTATAGCCTTTCTCCATTGCTTCATGTGGCTTATAAGTGACCACATACAAATGGAGTTGGAGCTCCCTGTGGGGGCATCTGAATGAGAGGTAACACAGAGCCTGTGACCAACTTGGAGAAGGAGGATTTTTCTTTTTAAATGAGGATGTTAAAAAGAGTCTAAGGGGAAATGTTAGGAAATTAAAATCTGTGGAATCAGCATGAAGGCTGCTTACGGATCTTATTAGTCACGGAAGGTGAGTTTACCCTAGAGCAAGAAAAAAAGGAAAGGGGGATGGGGGAGTACACAATTGGGTTAAATGGCAGGTACAAAAGTTTATGAAGTATAATAATCTTTGAAAGGAAGAAGCGTAGCCCAAGTTATTTGTCTTTAATGGGTATATACATCTGTGGGTAAGATTATAAAAACAGGAGAAAGTGACCCAAATGGAAAGATGCTGTGGTTTGAGATATGATTTAAACATTGTGGGTAGAAATGAATAAAATTAAACTTGGGAAAAATGCAGATGATGCCTCTGGAGAAAAATAAATCAGAGAGCATAGCATCTGTCTTCAATGGGAGGCAGAGTCTATAATTGCAAAGCAGCATTGTTTTCCAAATTGGGAATAATGATGGATTATTTTATTTTTTAAAAGAAAAAAAAAGCCATGAGGCCTTTTGAACTAGAATCATAGGTACTAAGGTTCCAGAGGAGTTAATAACAATCATCTTAACTTAGTAAGATTGCGACTGAACCAACCTCAAGCCTACTTTCCTAAAGGCAAAAGAAATCCGAATAGAGCTGAAGGACTTAAGGCAGCCAACCTAGAACAGCTGAGCGTCTTCTTTTTCCTGCCTATCTTTTGTAACAGCTTTTAGTCAGTGGTGTTAGACCTGAATCTTCTGACTTCTGTTACTTGCGCATGTTCTTTTCGCCTACTGAGATGAATAAAACAACTTGCTCATCCCGTAGCTTTGAGTCAAATAACTAACCGTCAGATAGGCTGGAATTTAGTTTTAGGGCTGCTACTGACTTAAAGCGCGAGTCAGCGCACTGCAGCTGAAGAGGGAAATCAGCCTGCAGATTGTTCTTGTACAACCTAAACGAAGAATGGTTTTGGTCTTTTTTTTCCTTTTGCACTTTTAAATATAATAATATTTTATTTTAAAATGTAATAACTGTCCAGTGGCAGAGAGAAGCCAGGAAGTTGCCTGAGCTCTCTCCAGTTTCCCTCAGAAACAACATTAAATCAAGGCACTAAATTCTGGAGTGACAGAATCCACAAAAAGACAGAGTGAAACAATTTTCCAGCCCAAGATAACTTATAAGGACTTCAGGAAAGGTCTGTATAATTTGAGTAAAAGGGAAGCAGAGCCCAGTTCAATGTCTGAACAAGCCACCAGGAAGGAGGCTCTTACCCTCAGCACAGATCAGCAGCCGAGGCCCCACAGTCCTAGCTCAGCAGGCCAGCTGTGAGGCCTCCAGCTCCAGGACATCAGGCAAACTGCCAGTCCCAGAAACCAGGGAACAACAGGCACAACTAGGCCAGGCCACCCTAGTACAGGGGACAAGCCACAAGCTACAAAGGCCCCAGCACAGAAAGCCAGTGACCAGACCCCTGGCCCCCAGTGCAAGAAGCTTGGAACACAGCCTCCTATACCCTAGGAGCAGAGCTCAACTTTACAAAATGAACAAAAATTTAAAAAGAGCCCTGATGATAGAAAGTTACTATGGTGACAGGGAAAATCCAAACACAGATCAGAAGAGGACAATAATGTCAAAAGGCCAACATATTAAGCCTCAAAAGGGAATATGAATTGGTCTCAAGCCCAAAAAGTCCTCTTGGGAAAGCTCAAAAAGAATTTTAAAAATCAATGAGGAGAAGTAGAAGAAAAATTGGGGAAAGAAATGAGAGATATACAAGAGAATTATGAAAAAAAAGTCAACATCTTGGAAAAGAAAGCACAAAAATTGGCTGAAGAAAACAACTCCTTTAAAAATAGAACTTAAAACAAAACAAAACATAAAAACAAAAAATTGGCCAACTGGAAATGGAGGTGCAAAAGCTAACTGAAGAAAATAATTCTTTTAAAAATTAGAATTGGGTAAGTAAAAGCTAATGACTTGATGAGACATCAAGAATCTGTCACACAAAATCCAAAAAAAAAAAAATGAAAAATTTGAAGACAGTGTAAAATGACTCATTGGAAAAATACCTGACCAGGAGAGACAATGTCAGAGTCATTGGACTACCTGAAAACCATAATCAAAAGAAGGACCTTGACATTTTTAAAGAAATTTTCAAGGAAAACCATCTTGATATCCTAGGACCAGAGGATGAAATAGTCATTGAAAGAATTCACCTATCACTCCCTGAAAGTGATCCCACAGTGAAAACCCCAAGGAATATGGTAGCTAAATTCTAGAACTATCAAGTCAAGGAGAAAATATTGCAAGCTGCCAGAAAGAAACAATACAAGTATCAAGGAGCCACAGTCAGGATTACACAGAGCTTAATAGCTTCTACGTTCAAGGAATGTAAGAAGGTTCGGAATATATTAATCTGGAAGCCAAAGGTACTTGATTACAACCAAGAATCACCTACTCAGCAAAATTGAACAGAATCTTTCAGGGAAAAAGATGAACATTCGTTGAAATAGGAGACTTCCAGATTTTCCTGATGAGAAGATCAGAGCTGAACAGAAAAGTTGATCTTCAAATACAAGACTCAAGAGAAGCATAAAAAGGTAAACAAGAAAGGAGCCTCCTTGCCCCCCACATTGTTCAGTAAAGTTAAACTGTTTAAATAACTACATGGGAAGATGATACTTGTAACTCTTAAGAACTGTATCTTTTATTAGGCAGTTAGAAGAACATACTTAGAGGGTGTAGGTATTTGATAGGAAGATTTAAAAAATGATTAAGGGATAAAAAAAGGATCATAGTGAGAGAAGAGGAAAGGAGACAGAATGCAGTAAATTATATCACATGAAGAGGCATGAAAGACATTACAATAGAGGAAAAGAAGGAAGGGGGTGAGCATTGTTTTAACCTTACTCTCATAGGATTTGGCTCAAAGACGGAATAATATACACACTCAGTTGGGTAAAGAAATCTACCTCCACAGTGAGGTAGGAGGAGAAAAGGAAAAGAAAAAAGGGAGCTGATAGAAAGGACAGGTGATTGAGGGGAGTGGTCAGAAGCAAAACACTGATGAGGAGAGTCCAGAGAGAAAGAGAAAAGTATAAACAGGTGGAAAATAGGATGGATGGAAATACACAGTAATTATAACTGAATGTGAATGGGATGAATTCTTGCATTAAACAAAAGCAGATAGCAGAGTAAATTGAAAACTGGAATCCTACAATAGGTTGTTTACAAGACACACATTTGAAGAAGAGACAGAGTAAAGGTAAAAGATTGGAGCAGAATTATTATGCTTCAGCTGAAGTTAAAAAAAAAGGCAAGAGTAGCAATCCTGATCTCAGACAAAGCAAAAGCAAAACTAGAGCTAATTAAAAGGGACAAGGAAGGAAACTACATCTTGCTAAAAAAGTACCATAGACAATAAAGTAATACCAATACTACACATATATGCACCAAATGGTATAGCATCCAAATTCTCAGAGAAGTTAACTGAGTTACAGGAAGAAATAGACAGCAAAACTATACTAGTGTGGAACCTCAACCTCCCTCTCTCAGAACTAGATAAATCTAGCCACAAAATAGACAAGAAAGAAGTTAAGGAGGTAAATAGAATTTTAGAAAAGTTAGATGTGACAGACCTCTGAAGAAAACTGAATGGGGATAGAAAGGAATATACCTTTTTTCTCAGCACTACATGGCACCTATACAAAAATTGACCATGCATTAGGGCATAAACACCTCACAGTCATATTTACAAAGACAGAAATATTAAGTGCATCCTTTTCAGGTCATGATACAATACAAATTACCTGTAATAAAGGGCCATGGAAAGATAGATTAAAATTAATTGGAAGCTAAATAAACTAATCCTACAAAATGATTTGGTTTAAACAGCAAATGACAGAAATAATAATTTCATTCAAGACTGACAATAATGAGACAACATACCAAAATCTAAGGGATGTAGCCAAAGCAATAGTTAGGGGAAATTTCATATCTCTAAATGCTTACATGAAATAAAATAGAGAAAGAGCAGATCAATGAATTGGGCATGCAATTTAAAAAAATAGAAAAAGAAAAAATTAAAAATCCCCAATTAAACACCAAATTAGAAATTCTGAAAATTAAAGGAAAGTTTAATAAAATTGAAAGTAAGAAAACTATTGAATTAATAAATCTAAAAGCTGGGTTGGGGGCGGGACAATAAAATAGATAAACCTTTGGTTAATTTGATTAAAACAAAGAAATTAGAAAACCAAATTACTGGTATCAAACATGAAAAGGATGAATTCACCACCAATGAAGAATAAATTAAAGTAATAATTAAGAACTATTTTGTCCAATTATATGCCAATAAATCTGAAAATCCAAATGAAATTGATGAATATTTGCAAATTGTCCAGATTAACAGAAGAGGAAATAAAATTCTTAAGCCCATTTTAGAAAAAATAAATTGAATAAGCCATCAATGTACTCCCTAAGAAAAAATCTCCAAGGCCAGATGGATTTACAAGTGAATTCTACCAAACATTTAAAGAACAATTCCAATACAATATAAACTATTTGGAAAAACTGGGCAAAGAAGGAGTGCTACCAAATTCTTTTTATGATACAAATATAGTGTTGATACCTAAGTCAGGATGAGCCAAAACAAAGAAAATTTTAGACCAGTTTCCCTAATGAATAGTGATGCAAAATTAAAAAAAAATTTATCTGCAAAAAGATTACAATAATTTATCACCAGTATAATACACTATGACCAGATAGGATTTATATCAGTTGTTTCAATATTAGAAAAACTATTAGCATAATTGATCATATCAGTAACAAAACCAATGGGAATTATATGGTTATCTCAATAGATACAGAAAAATCTTTTGACAAAATACAGTACCCATTCCTATTTTAAAAAAATACTAGAGAGTGAAGGAATAAATAGATGAATTTCCTTAAAATGATCAGTATCTATTTAAAACCTTCAGCAAGCATTATCTGGAATGGGGATAAGCTAGAAGCCTTCCCAATAAAGTCAGAAGTGAAACAAGGATGCCCATTATTCACCTTTATTATTCAGTATTTTACTAGAAATGTTAGCTTTAACAATAAGAGAAGAAAAATAAGTTGAAAGAATTAAAATAAGAAATAAGGAAATAAAATTATCACTCTTTGAAGATGATATGATGGTATATACTTAGAGAGAATCCTAAAGAACCAACTAAAAAACTATTTGAAATCATTAACTTTAGCAGAGTCTCAAGGTATAAAATAAATCCACATAAATCATCAACATTTTTATATATTACCAATAAAACCCAGCAGCAAGAGATAAAAAGAGAAACTACATTTAAAATCACTGTGAACAATGTAAAATATTTGGGAGTCTACTTACTAGGATAAACTCAGGAGCTATATGAACACAATTACAGAACACTTTTCACACAAATAAAGTCAGATCTAAACAACTGGAAAAATATCAATTGCTCATGGGTAGGCCAAGCTAATATAATAAAAATTACAATTCTACCTAAATTAATTTACTTATTCAATGCCATATCAATCAAACGACTAAAAATTCTTTTATAGAACTAGAAAAAAATAACAAAAATCATCTGGAAGAACAAAAGGTCAAGAACAGCAAAGGAATTATTTTTTTTAAATGCAAAGGAGGGTGACCTGGCCACACCAGATCTAAAACTATATTATAAAGCAGCAGTCATCAATACTATTTGGTACTCGCTAAGAAATATGGTGGTGGATCAGTGGAATAAAATAGATTCACAAGACACAATAGTAAATGACTATAGTAATTTAATGTTTGATTAAACCCAAAAACTCCAGCTTATGGGATAAGAACTCACTATTTGACAAAAACTGCTGGGAAAACTGGAAAATAGTATGGCAGAAACTAGGAATAGACCATCTCACACCATATACCAAGACAAGGTCAAAATAGGTACATGATTTAGACATAAAGGGTGATACCATAAACAAATGAGGAGAGCAAGGAATAGTTTAACTTTCACATCTATGGAGAAGAGAAGAATTTATGACCACATTATAAAATGCAAGATGGATAATTTAGATTACATTAAATTAAAAAGGGTTTGCACAAACCAAACCAAGATTAGAAGGAAAACATAAATATGTGGAACAATATTCCCAAAATTTCTCCCAAAATGGAGACACAAATGTTTCTGATAAGGGCCTCCTTTCTCAGATATGTAAAGAACTGAGTCAAATTTATAAGAATACAAGTCATTCCCCAGTTGATAAAAGGTCAAAGGATATGAACAGGCAGTTTTCAGATAAAGAAATTAAAGTTTGCTATAGTTATATGAATAAAATGCTTTAAATCATTATTAATTAGAGAAATGCAAATTAAAACAACTCTGAGATATCACAGTAGCTAACATGACAGAAAATAAAATGATAAATGTTGGAGATGTGGGAAAATTTTGGACACTGGTGCATTGCTTGTGGAGTTGTAAACTGATCCAACCATTCTGGAAAGCAATATGGAACTATGTCCAAAGGGCAATCAAACTCTACATAATCTTTGATCCAGAATTACCACTTCTAGGTGTGTATCCCAACAATATCATAAAAAAGGAAAAAGGACCTATATGTGTAAAAATATTTATAGGAGCTCTTTATGAGGTGTTAAAGAACTGGAAATTGAGGGGATGCCCATCAGTTGGAGAAGGGCTGAACAAATTGTGGTATATGAATGTAATGGAATACTGTTGTGTATAAGAAGTGATGAGCCGGCAGATTTCAGAAAAACTTGGAAAAACTTACATGAATTCATGTTGAGTGAAGTGAGCAGAACCAGGAACATTGAACACAATAGCATCAGCATTGTGTGATGATCACGTGTAACTGACTTAGCTCTTCTCAGCAATACAATGATCAAGACAATTCCAAAAAACACATGATGGAAAATGCTATCCCCATCCAGAGAAAGACCTATGGATGCAGATCAAATCATACTATTTTCACTCGGGTTTTTTTGTTTGTTTTCTTTTTTAAAGGCTTTCCCATTTTGTTCTGTTTCTTCTTTCACATGACTAATGTAGAAGTATGTTCACATGATTGCACGTGTATAACCTGTATCAGATTGCTTACCATCTTGAGGAGGGGAGATGGAAGGGAGTCAGAAAAAAATTGGAATTCAAAATGTTATTTTTAAAAATGAATGTTGAAAACTGTCATTACATGTAATTGGAAAAAAATAGAATTCCATTCCAAAATAAAATAAAATGTAATAACCATTCTTAGCTTAAAGGCCATATAAAATTTAGACAATAGATTGTAGTTTGCAGAACCTCTGACTCAAAGCATAGGGATTAGTTTAGAACTCTAGATGACCCTATAAAGCTCTATGACTTCTCTATACTTTATATGGGCTTTTAAAGCTAGAAGAGACCTTTAAGGTAATCTTGTGACAAGGGATATGGCTGAAGGCACGTGAAGTGGCCAGTCAGTGAAAGTCTGTGAGGGCTAGGCTGAGGAATTATGCTTCAGTAATAAATCAGGAACCATCTACAAGTTCTAAGAGCAAAGGAATAAACATAATGACAGGGTTGCTAGAGAAGGTATATTTTGACTCAGATTAATTGGATGAGACACTAACTGTAAGCAGACTGGGTAAAAGAGACTGATGTAGAAATCTAGGAATAGGGGAGCATAGAAAGTTAAGAAAGTCAAAAACAACACCCTAGTGTGATTGGAGAACTAGAAAAATGGAAATGTAACCCACCCTGATGGGCAAGTTGGAAAGAAGGGCTTTTGTTCTGATGACTTTGATTTCTCACATGTTAAATTTAATGTGTTAGGTGGACAGTCAAGTGGAGAAGTCTTCTAAACAACTGGAGAGGAAAGGCAGAAAAGTACTGTTAGCCAGCCTGAGGGCAGCAGGTCAACTCGGTTCCTATTAAATTCTCCATTTATTACCCAAACTTTGATGAAAGCAAGTACTCCTGGACTGGATTTAACTTTCCATTTGGATGAGTTAGTAAATATGAGAAATTATTATTATACCCTTCTTCCTTTGAAACAGTTTCCTATAGTATACCTCTCTCACCCTATTTAGCCTCTTTCTGTGGGTCAGGAGCCACTGTGGTCAAATGATACTTGGATTGCTATGCTGCTCATTGTTTTTCTATTTAGTTACATGGCTTTACTTTTTTTCTTGTTCTGCCATTTCATATTACATAATAATCTGAATTATATATGATATATTTATGTAAATGTATATATAAACATATGTATATATATAAACATGTATATATCTGTATAACTGTGTGTATACATATACATATATATGTAAATACACCTTAGAGGATAGTTGTAAGGATCAAAAGAGCTAATGCATATAAAGCATATTATAAACTTTAAAGTCATAGTGTCCTAGAGTTATAAAGGACTTTGATTCCAGCCTCTCTCATTTCACAGATGAGGAAACTGAGGTGAAGAGATGCATAACTTGCCCAGGATTCCAAAGCCAGTGAGTGTCAAAGGAGAGATTCAATCCCAAGTCTTCCTGATGTCAGTGTTAGCTATTGTTCTTTAATAATGTATCTCGCTTTCAAAATCTTAAAAAGTAAGATGAAAAATAGAAAACCTAGGGTAGGAGCTCTTAACTTGGTATCTGTGGACCATGAAAGGGTCCATGGATATATAGATTTTAGAGAGCCTTCCTTCAAACTTGGATGGAAAAAAAAATCACCTCTTTATTTTCATTAACCCTAGCTGAAATTTAACATTTTCCTCCATTATAAGTGTAGGTAAGAAACTGCCATAATCTTAGGGATCACCATACTGCCAAAGGAGGCCATGACACAGAGAAAGTTAAGAACTCCTGTCCTAGGGGAAAAGGGGAATGTCAGATAACCCTAATATCAGAATCTGTCATCTCATCCTTGTGTCAAAGTGATTCTGGGTTTTCAAAAATCAGCATGAGCTCTATAAGGTCCCATCGATTTGGAAAGACTTCAGGTAGAACCTAGCAATGGGCCGCCTTTTGAAATCTAGCCTATGTATACAGAAATTTGGCCACCAAGTGAAGATGGTTTTTGGCCACAACAGCTCACAAAGAGCATTTGTTAAAGTGTCAGAGGGATCGTGTCATGTTCTGTCAATGAAGAAGAGTACAGAGAATGATTCTTTTGTAAAGAGTTGAAAAATACCCTTTATCAATAATTTTAAGTAGTAACCTAGGTAGCATCCTTGAAGGTTCCCCAAATTCCACATCATCCTGCTACATTGTCTACAAGACAATGCACGGCAACAGAACGGGAAACTTGAAGGAATAAAGTTGAGTAGGAAATGTCTCAAAGAGTTTAAGAAAGAAAGTTTTACATTGCCTCAAAAGAGAGAAGCATTTGTTCAAGACAGATGAAGAAAATCCTCAAGCATGGTTTGAGGCCACGCTTGGAAGAAAGACACGCTGATGGGCAGGTAAAGAGACAATACTTCTGGGGCCACTAGGTGGTGCAGGAAATAGAGCCCGGGGCCCTGGAGTCAGGAGGACCTGAGTTCAAATATGACCTCAGACACTTAGCATAAAACTAGCATACAACCTTGGGCAAGTCACCTAACCCCAACTGCCCTACCTTCTCCCCTCCAAAAAGGGGGGGAAAAAAAAGGAGAGACAGTATTTCTTACTGGACTCTCCAAAAATGTGGAGATTGGAGGTGACACCTTTGTAATTCCCACTTTAAGAAATGCTTTTCTGTCCCCAAGTACCTTCTAGTGCCTAAAGACAAATTAACAGACACATCAGTTCTTTGTTACCCTATCAAGTCACTACCTCAAATGATTTTTACCCAAAACAGCCTAGAATTCTTATAGATAATCTCTTTTCCCCATCCTTCCCCTCTCTGATTTGTCACTTTTAACCATTCTCTCTACCCTGCTTCAGCAGCTATGCTATCTCTCCACATGTAATGTTTTCTCATTACAACTGAAGCAACAACAGGATAAGATAGTGATCAGTGTTGGCCTAAGAGCCTGGAAGACTTGAGTTCAGAATCTGCCTCTGCCACTTCCACTTACCCCAATAGTGAACCTCGCTTGGACAGAGCACTTAGCTAGGATCAGTGAAATACCCAAGTTCCAATTCTGCCTCCAAAATTGACCAGCACTATGAGCCTGATCAGATGACTGGCTACTCCCTAGAACTTCTGTATTGATTCCTAGAGTGGTGGTACTGCTTCAGAGTTCCCATTGTTTATGAATAAGATAAGATCAAAGTCATAGCCTCATAAGATTCAGCATGGGAAAGAATATCAAGGATCAGATAGATAGTCAAGCCTCCTTACTTTGTACATGAAAAAACTGCAGCTCAGAGATGGGAAGTCACTTCCCCAAGGTCACATCAGGGCCACTTCTGCTAGCAAGCTTGTCTCTGCCTTGACACTCCTTAGAAATGACCAGAGTTTTCTCACCAGGGTAGAAGCAAGAAATAAGGAATATATAAGGAGTTACCCATAGTTGACTCTTCATAATCATCTACTGAATGTTGAATTGTTCATGTTTATACCTAACCAGCAACAATTATATTACGTAGAACTGGCTCCTAGCAAGGATATCATTTTTGAATCTTCTTTAATAATTGTGGTATGATCCTTTTTTCCCAGTGTCCTCTCTATGTCAATCCATTGTATATGTGGTGTCCAATATTTTATATCCCATCCCTAAGATTGAAAACAAATTATTTAGAAGCCCATTGGTTCAGATGCCCCTGTTTAGGCCTATTGCTTTGAATATGATTGCAGATATGATTGCATGGTTGATGGTGATTTCCTAATGCCAGATTTATAGCTGTCTCCAACCAGGATGCAAAATTTGGTACATGTTTTTTTTTAAGTATCTTATTCAGAAAAGAACAAGAAGAAAGAATTTGCAAGGCATCACCATCAATTTCTCTTTTTTCCCAGATCAACTGGTCAGCATTCTCCCTGTTGACTCCTTTGCCTGTGGTCTGTCAGTGAGAGGTGATGACAAGAAACATTTCAAACTCTTTCTCCATATGCTCCGATCACCAGGAAGCTGCAGCCCTGCTTCCCTCTAGGCCAGCTTACAAATGCTGATGTCAGGATACAATAGGCTTCCCAAACCCAGCCACAGTACATTTAATACCTGGGCAAATTCCACGGAGTATTCACGTGCCACAAAGTCATGACTTTATAAGTTTTCCCATGACATGGTGTTATTACACTCGAAGTCTCTCACTTCATATGTCACTCAAGCATTGTCTGTCATGAAACTGAGGAATAAGCAGCAAGAAAGAAGATTAATATTAGAGTAGCTGAAAGAATCAGGTTCTAACAACCACATGGTTCAGCTCAGAAGGATGTTTGGCAATGAATGGGCTCCCTCTTCCTGTCTTTCTCTCCTACCATGTATTGTTTCAGTGATACTTTCTCTTCCTGCTCTTCTGTCCCCAGCCCAGAGCTGACATGCCATACCTCAGAAATGAGAAGATTAGGTCTCTTAGAGGACTTAAAAATAAAGAGCTTTGGGGAAAAATAAAATACTAAAATAAAAGCTTTAAAAAATATGGATAAGGGAGAGAAGGGCTGAGAAGAGTTAAAATGAAAGTAGACATAGAACTGGGCTTCAAGTTCCAAAACAGTAGATGAGAGAGAAAAGGTGCTGTTAAGTCAGAGACCCAACTGTATGATATCCTCTAGGGTCTTCCAGTTTTAAAAGGTTGAAGTAAATTATACCTACCATGGTGAGAGGAATTAATGCTCAAATAAAGTTGAAGATAAATTTCTCATAAAAAATAAAATAAAAAAATAAAAATAAAGAGCTTCATTTTACCCATGAATAAGATCTAGGGGCCAATTTTCCCTATGTTGTCTGGCCCAGACTCTTCCTCTTTCACTCACTAGTCACACATAGAAACTTAACCACATGGCTTAATTTTGTTCAAAGTTCTGAATACTGCAGTTTGGGAACATATGTGCTTGACCACATTGGACTTTCTTTATTGAATGCAACTGGTTCTATGAGCTTCCACTCTTACCTTTCAAATGTATATTGTGGTCTGAGTTAACTTTGAGATATGTCATGTATGGGGTATGATTGGAAGAGCACTATCAAAGCTCCACTGTCCCAACCTGCGGTGGCCCCTAAGATTCCCTGCTTAGAAACTCATGTCTTAAGGGTAAAACTTACTATCTCCTAGAGTCTGACATTATAAACAAAGCTACCACCTGCAAGTATGGCATATTAAATCATAGAGCCTTAGACCATGGAAGGGACTTAAGAGATTATTTAGTCCAATATATTCATTTTCAAGATAAGGAAATTGAGAACCAGAGAGGTAAATGGACTCTACCAAAAGTTACAAAATGGCAGAAATAGGATTAAACTCCAGATCTGCTGATTCCTGATTAAGTGCTCTTTGTGCATACTAACCCCCACATGTCCATAACCAGTACTCATTTGTCACTCGATTCTCCAAGGGATAGCTAACTGAGAAAAGTCCCCTCTAGAAATAGAAGCTCAAGTGTATAAGTTTGGTAAGGGAGAGGAGAAAGAGGGTTATACGTATCATGAATACTTCTGAGGAGGGCATTGGGTTGCACTGACAGCCAGAGACTGTGGGTTAAGGGAACTATGTGCTTGGAAAAATGGGTACCAGGAGCAGGAACTAAGGTTGGTAAGGATTCCAAAAGAAGAAGGTTTAGAGTTTTGTTGGGGTTTTTTTTCCAGTCTCCCCAGAACTACCCTACAGGTACCTATGCTTCATTTCATTCAACAAAGTAATAATTATCTTCAAAAATTAGCTATATTTATTAAGTACACAGAGGATGGTGATCAGCTTTTCTTTGTAATGCTGATGTTAAAGGGTGTTAAATTAAGGGAGGAAGGATTTGCACTAGATGTGTAGAAGAACTTTCCATCAAGGTTTTTAAGCACCCAAACAGGTTGCTAGGGAGCTTGTGAAGTTTCCTCTGAAAATGTTTAAAACATGCCCATTTGTCTGGGATGGTTTAGAAAAACCGCAAATAAGTCCATGTTTATAAGCCTTCTAAAATGTTTTGTTTACTTTTAACTAAACTGCCTTGCCCTGCCCTTAGGAGGTACACAGATAGTAAAATAAATAAAAACAGCATTCTTTACTATTCCACTTGCCAAACATAAATTAGTTTTTGCTACAGTCTCATGAGTGAGTGGTTGTTTGGGGTTTGGATTAGGTAGAGGCCTGCCTGAGGTCAGTAGGAGAGATACTGAAGTTTGATGAAGCTACAGACTCTTTGTGAATAATTGAAAGAATTCAAACAAAGAAGATTGCTGCTTGGGTGAGGGAAGAAATAATTAGCACTTTAAATATGAAATATAAATGTCAGTTTTTAAGTCTGGTCTTAGGTAGTCATTGGTGAAAATGTTTCTTTATCCAGGCAACTGATATAAAGAAAACAAACCTGTAAATTAATGCACCAGGGATAGGGGGTGGGAGGTGGGGTAGGAGTGAAATCAGAGAAACCTTCCTGGAAGAAGTTTGTTAACCAGAATTAGATTTTTGAATTAGGTTTTAAAATGGGTTAGAATTCAACAGATGAAGAAGGGATAGGGTGGATACTTCAGAATGTTAAACAGCAAAAACAAAGTCATGAAAGTAAAAGTGGGGGAAGTTCAAAGCACATTTAAGGGGCAGAGATTTTTCCATTTTAACCGGAGTATAGAATGCATGAAAAAGAAGTACATCAGATAAAGTTAAAAGGTAAGGTGTCTTCAGACTGTAGGCAACCTTGAATTCTAGGCAAAGGAATTTAAATATTACTCAGTAGGAAAATTTACTGGAAATTTTTGAGCCAAGGAGTTAAATGACCAAATCTGTGCAAAAGAAATGAGGAGGATAAACATTTGTAGCCAAAAAATAAGCATGTCTCTATTTGTAGAGGGCATGATTGCAAACCAAGAAAATTCAAGATACTCAGTCAAAATATTAATTCTAATAATAAATGAGTTTACTACAATGTTAGGATATAAGAGATACTGTCTGCATGCACACACACAGCATCATCATCACCATTGCCACTACTACCACATGTCTTCTTTTTTTTATAATTAATTATTTTATTTATTTTCTTGTTTACATCATTCATTTCCATGAGATTTTGAGTTACAATTTTTCTCCCTGTCTCTCCCCTACCCACAACCTCAAAACAGTGATCCCACTGTAAAGCCCCTCCCCCAATATGCTCTCTTTTATGTCCTCCTCCAATACCCCTCTAACTTTCTGGTAGAGCAGGCTGGGTCTCCCTACCCCAGTGCCTGTATATCTTAATTCCAAGTCATCACATGTCTTCTCACCTAGATTATTGTAGTAAAACTCCTAGCTGATACTGGTGGCTCTAAACTCTCCCTTCCAATCTATCCTTTATATTGCTACCTGGATAATAAGCACAACTGTGATCATATCACGCCTCTTGTTAAGCACCCTGACTGATTCTCCATTACCTGTTGAATAAAACATAAATTCCATTTCCTGTCATTCAAAGCCCTCTATAATCTGACATCCATCTACCTTCTCTACATGGTAGACACACTTGGGTACTTCTGTCCCCAACTCTCCTTTTCTCTTCTTATAGATTCATACCTTTGCTCATGCACAATATTTCCCAAGCTTTTAATGGATGTCCTTTCCCTGCCTCCCTATCCATCTTTTCTAACTGTTGACCTCCCAGCTCCATGACTTTACTCATAGTGTTTCCTTTGTTTTTAACAGATATCTTCCACACCTCCAATTTTAATGGTTTTATTACTATCTTTTGTTTTTATATCACCTCTGTTTCCTATATATCCCTCTACCCTCTCCCCCAACCATCCCTTGTAATAAAGAAGAAAAAAAAAGTTAAGCAAAGCTAACCAGCATAAGAGAAAACTCTGGCTTTACATATAGTGTTATACTCTCATGGTCTATCACCTCCAAAAAGCAGCCTCTCCTTTAGAAGATCAAGCTTGGTGATTCTATTTCCACAGCACCCAGTGTCATTTGTTTGTTACCATTGTTATCTTTCTGTTCACATTGTTGAAGTCATTTCTCCCTAGGGCCTTGCACATTATCAGCCCTTGAAAAATATTTATTGGATTCAAGAAGAATTCTGTCTTCTAGGAGGTGGGACCTGAGGTATTCCTTGAAGGAAGCCAGGCATTTTAAGAGATGTAGGTGAGAAGAGAGTGCATTCCAAGCCTTGAGGATAAATGGGAGGGGGGGGGAGAGGAGGAAGATGTTCAGAGAATAACAGACCAGTTTGGCTGAAGCATACAGAGCATGAAGGAGCATAAAGTAAAATAAGTCTAGAAATGGAGGCTGAATCCAGATTGTGAATGTCTTTTATACAAAGCTTTTGTATATATTAGAATAAGAGGCAATAGAGAGCTATTGATGCTTCTTGAGCAGAGAAGTGATATTAATCAACAAGCTTTTATGTAGGTTCTATTATGTGCCAGACTATGCTTTCTTATGGCCAGACTTACACTTTAGGAAGATTTTTTTTTTGGCAGCTTTATAAAGGATAGTTTTAAGAGAGAAGAAACTAAACCCATTTAGGAGTTTGTTGCAGTAGTCTAGGCTAGAGGCGATATGGACCTAGGCAAGGGTGACTGTCATGTGAGTAGGTAGAAGCGGCAACATTCATGTCATGGTAGAGGTATAATCAATCTTTTACAAATGATAAAATAGACATAAAAATCAATAGCACTGCGGCTTCTGTAAAACTTCCCCCAAAATTCCCATATAATTTCTTATGCCAACCCATGACATATCAAAACCACAATGGAGAAAGTTGATGTAGAAGGGACAGTGATATGCTCTAAAAGTCATATTGTTTTACCAGGAATACCACTATCCAAAAAGAATAAAGAAAGAAGAGCATGATCCATTTGGGCAAAAATATTTATAGCAGCTCTTTTGGTTGTATCAAAGAACTCAGGATAATGGGGATGCCTGTCACCTGGGAAATGGCTGAACAAATTATGGCATATGAATATAGTAGAATATCACTGTGCTATAAGAAATTACAAAAGGGACAGCTTCAAAGAAATGCCCATCTTTGGAGTACATACATACATGTGTGTTTTTATATAAATGTAACATGCCGTTATAAGCATCTATGTCATGTAATTTATATGTGTGTTGTGCAGTATGCTTCTTTGGTATATATGATAACATGCCATGTTGTGTGGTATCTTCTGCATGTAATCTTTTCTTACTGCATGCAATGATACTAGTTGACACTATGCTTTGTTTCTTGCATGAACTGTGTCCTTAGTTTAATATATGTGATGCTGCCATATAGGATAGTGATTAATGGCTAGCATTTATATAGCCCTTTTAGGTTTGCAAAGTATTTACAGTATTATACATTAGTGTGTGTATGTTATGTGTTATGTACACAATCTAGAAGTCGTCCTGGATTCCTCGCCCTCTCTCAAATAGGCCCCACATCTAATCTTTTGCCAAGGCCTGTGTGTGTGTGTGTGTGTGTGTGCGTGCGTGTGTTTATACTCTAATTCACATTGCTGTACGCTAATGCTAATTGTTTTCAGTTCTAGTGCTAAATAACATGCTTTAGGTATTTTCATATGAATTCTTCTGTGAATCTGAGATGATCAGGTTATGATGCTCATGTTGTATATTCAGAGATGCTCAAGTTAATTCTGTGTAATTTGCAGGGTCTAGAAATGTTTCACTGGGGGAAATATGTAACTTCTTCTTTATTGTGAACTTTAAGGGCTGGAGGAGATAGAAGGAACAAGCCATGATCCCTCTCTTTGAAGTATGCATCCTAAAGCTTTGGCACTTACAAGTATAGACTCCATTATACTCTGCCAGTAAGACTTCATTTAAACACAGCATAAAGGGAAGGAGGTAAAATCTTAATGACTGGGGAGCCAGATGTAGAGTATAAGTAGATAAATCTGTGTAGACTATACCACTTTCCTATATAGCTAATTGTTGAACAAGATTAGGCAAGTGCATAGCAGAGTGGCTCATCTCAGTGCTTATAATTAGAATAACAATTTTTAAAATAACAATAGACCGGGGAAAGGAAATTAATATAAAAGGAAAAGTCGATGTTTATTGGCTTGGTAATGAAGATAGGTAGAAATAAAGATGTGGAGATTTATGAGCTGGCTGTGAATATTATTAGGTCTTTTTCATTTTTGTTGGTTTTTAAGAATTTATACATACATTTTATTTTGGCAGTACTTTCTAAGACAGCCAAAGAAAGGCCCTTAAAAATCTCTTTCCTTAAAACAGTTAAGTAAAACTGTCCGAAAGCATGATTATGACTGATAACACACATCACTTTCTACTTTCACAGTTTAACAATTGTCAACAGCAAGGGAAATATGAGTGTTTTAACTTCAGCAGGATAGTCACTAAATTGTCTTTTGAATTTGACCTGAGTTTTATTGCCTCTTAAAGCTGATTTTGTTTACATTGTTATTATCAAGCATATTATTCTTCATTCTGTATCACTTCATAGAAGTGATGCTTTATACAACATTCCCAGGTTTCTTAGAATTCTTCATAGTTGTCACTGCTTCCCACAGCTTATTCATCATTGGACTAATAGTTTGTTTACGGCTTTTCGTTATCACAAATAATGCTGCTATGAATATTTCTGTACATATGAGTCTTTTTCTGCCGTCAGTAGCCTTCTTTTGGTGTAGCAGTGAGAAGTAGGGTCTCTGAGTTAAAGGTTATAAACAATTTAGCATTTTTTTCTAGAAAAATACCCATTTGTTTTCCAGATCACTTGAACTGTTTCACACTAAGCTAGTAGTATCTTTCCATGGCACTTCCAGCAATGAGTTATCCTGTCTTTTAGCACCAAATGGTGAAACCAGCTTCTTTTGCCAGACTCCCTACAAAATTAACAGCTCACGGCATAGTAAAGTCAATGGAATCTTCTTTGTTTTACACCTCTCACTGAATATTTCATAGGACACATACTATTCTTATAATGGTTTGTGTATTACATTTTATATTTTTTGATATTATGTTCATTACAGTTTGTCTTATTTCCTAGTTAGTATGTAAACTCAATGAAGGCAAGGATTCTGTGTGCTTAAACTTAATGTCTATATGTGCCTACCAGAGTGTTCTTCACATGGTAGGTGATTTACATATGTGTAAGGTCCTTCCACCTCCTGTTCTTATAACCTTAGACCCTAAATATAAAACAACAACAACAAAAAGCCAACCTTGAGCAATATACTTAACTGTATCCTAGAATCTAAAGTTTACCCATCATTCCATCCAACCTCCTCATTTAACAGAGGAAGAAGCTGAAGTTAAGAGGGAAATCAACTTGCCTGAGGTCACACAGGTACTAAGGAGAAGAAATGGAATTTGAACCCAAGTCCACTGACTCCAGATCTGATGTTCTTTCCACATATGATATAAACATCTAGAGGAACTTTTTGTCAGTTTTTCATTTCTTGATGGTGTTGTGGGAATCTGAAGATCTTCCCTGCCCCAGGTCCTTTGATAGGCTTAAGTGGTTCTGAGAACCTTCCCTGATTTGAAAGTATACTCTGCCCCCTAATAGGCTGAATATGGTCACATGGAGCCTGTGGTTGGAGGCTTGTTCTTCAGGAATGTGCAGGCCTTATTACTTTGTGATTGGGCAGTGGGTCAAGAGGGCTGAGACATTCTCTGATCCAGGAGAAGGCTATATATGCCCTGATGTGAGGTTTTTGCTTTGGGGCTGACTTTGAGAAGAGTTGTGTGGTTTGGCCAGATGAGACTCTGGAAAGCCATTGAGCTCCCCGGCTTTGAAAAACCCAGATGTTGGTGCTTCCCTCTCTGATAACTGAATAGGTATAGATGTAGTGGTCAGATGGTTGGAAGCCCATCTGCTAATGTTTCTTTGTCTGCTTGTAACTTCTGTTTGTATTCTGTTCGTATTCTCTGAAGTTCAGGGTGCTGACTTTTTCCCCTGAACTAGGTAAATGATATATGTTTGATTGATTAAAGTAAGATTGTTAACCCATTTTGAGTTGCTTTCCTCTAAAAAAGCAGATCTTAGAACGTGTGCTAGCAGCTGCCCTGGGTATGCTAGGGTGCTTGCTGATACAGATGGGTAGTACGCTGCAGGAAAGAGCCAGTGTGTATGCCATCAAATAGAACCCAATTTTTTGGATGCTAAGAGAAATGTTATATAGTGCTAGATGCTTCCCCAAGCATACATTATGTACACTTTCTTTATTTCTTCCACCCATGGCTCAGGGCCTAGCAAATAAGGCCTTTTATCTTCTCTTATGTAGTTAATCATTAGCATATGTGCCCACTTCATTCTGAAAGAGTCTAAAACTTTGATGCTATTTTACTGTAGTGCTCAGTGGACCCATATCTTCTTCCTCCTGTGCCTTAGGCCCCACTTAATATTGAGCTAAATTCAGTTTCCTTCAAGGTCCAGCTCTAATAAGAACAGGATTTCCAGACAATCAGCTCTACTTCTCCCTTCTCTACATAATTTCAAGGTAAACCTCTGTCCTCACCCAATGAATTCATGTCACCTATTACTTTTTTTCATCTTACTTGTTACTTACATCCTATCTCTAAGTTTAAGCTTTTATCCCTATCCTGCTTCTAAAGCCCCCTAAAATTAATGCCAAAGAATTCCCTATCTTAACAGAATATTGGCTAAATTTATTGTTTGTAAACCCATTCCCAGGCTGTTGATGTATTCTATGAAGTTGTTTAGGTAGGAAAGAGAAATATGTAAATTAATATCCATGACAATGTGAGTTGAGAGTATTAGGGTGAGAACTGAGGGAAGTTGGGGAAAAGGAGGATGGAAGAGCATGTGGAAAGGGCATTGGGTTGTGATTAAAGTAGAGCAAACTCAGGGGAAGGTTGGATGGGGGCATTTGAAATCACTTAGAAGCTGAGTGGTGAAATTGGAAGGGGTGGGGATGAAGGGCAAGATAAAATGTCAGAATAACATTATGGAAGTAGGTGATGGTGATTGAGACCAGGTACAGTATGAGAGTGGGGGGTGAAGTTAAGGTTGGGTATGGGTGCAAAAGGTAAGGAGCATCTGCACATTACAAGGAGAGGAATAAGCTCTGAGCTGGGGGTCCTGGTATGGTATTTTCAAAGGCAGGCACATACATGAAAAAATTTAATGCATGATAGAAGTTTTAGTCAGGGCCTGTTTGGTATCACTTTCTTTTTTATGAGGATAATGTAGAAGCAACCATACAGTATTCCAGAGCTGACAGAGAATGTAGATGTTGCCTTGTTTAAGCACCTTGTCTTTTTGATAAACTAAGGTTCAGATAAGTGGAATGATTCGCCCAACATGACACAGATGGATACTGGCAGAGCCAGGGTTAGATTCCAAATCTTCTGATGCCATTTCCCAATACTATCATTTTCTGAAGCTGTTTGGCCAAGATTATGGTGGTTTAGACTTATTTACTCAGTAAATAAAAGGACAGTGGTTACTTTTGAAGGGGCAGTTATATGACTCTATGTGATTGTTTTAGGAAAGATTTTGTAGGGCAGGTAAGCCGGAGGTGATAACAGCAGAACACTCTCCTGGTGAGCCAAAGTATATTAAAAATCTATGGCACTCAAAGGAAAAATCAGACAAGTCTAAAAGAAAAGGTACGTGTATATAAAAAAAAATCTCAGAAAGAAGATCCAAGTATGCAAATATACATTGTAATTTGCAGGGGATCAGTCCCCAGGAAAAGTGGAGTTTGCAAAAATATGCAGTACTCAGAGGAGAGATCTAAAGATTTTCAAATCATAGTCATTAGAGATGGAAAAAGTGATATTAAGTTACACATTCCATTTCCCAGGGGTGAGCACTTAATTATTCCCTCTTGAAGAGGCTTTTAGTGCTTTGCTGTAAATAGCTCAAGAGATGGCATCACTTCCCTGACTTCCTTTAGGGCAACTCTGGAATCAAAGACTATTAGAGCTGGAAGAGATCTTGGGTTATAGAGGCATAGAATCTCAGAAGAGTGAGAGACCATAGAGGTCATCCTGCCTCTGCTTGGGGGCTACAGAGGTTGAGAACCTCTCCATCTCTGTTCCAGTTTCACACAACTTTAATCATTAGGAAGTGTTTCCTTAAATTGACTACAAACCTCCTTTCCTGTAACTTCTACCCAGCTGTCCTCGTTTTCTTTCCTGGAGCCAAGCAGAACAAATTTAATATTTTGCCATATGACAAACCTTTAAATACACCAAACTCTATCATGACCTTTCTCCTACAACCCCATCAGAGTCTTTTCTTTTAGCCTTTCTCTTTTCCACTGAGTGCTAGTGACTTCTCTTTATGTTTTATCTTCTATTTATCCTGCATTGTCTTCCCATTAATCCTGTGATTATATCCAGTTTATCCTAATATACATAGTTGTTTGCATGTAGTTTCCCCCATTGGACTGTGAGCACTTCAAGAACTGCGGCATTTTTCTCCCTTTCTTTGCATACACATTGTTTAACACAGTGCCTGGAACATAGGAGGTGCTTAATAAATGCTTGTTGACTAACTGGACAATAAAGTAAAATTCTACAGAGAAATCAAGAATGATAAGGACTGAAAAAGCCCTTTAGATTTGGCAAGTAAGAGATTATTGTTTCTGGAAAGTATTTTGGAGCTGTGGCCAAAATACTATTAAACTGCATACCCTTTGACCTAGCAATGCCACTACTAGGTTTGCACCCCAGAGAGATCAAAGAAAGAGGGGAAAAATCTCATATGTACTGAAATATTTATAGCAATTCTTTTTGTGGTGGCAAAGAATTGAAAACTGAAAGGTGCTCATTTAAGGAATGGCTGAACAAGTTATGGTATATTGATGTGATGGAATATTATGATATTGTAATAAAGAATGAGGGGCATGGTTTCAGAAAAACATAAGAAGATTTATATAAACTCATACAAAATGAAGTGAGCAGACCCAAGAGAATAATTTATATAAGAACAACAACACTGTAAGGGCAAATGACTTTGAAAGACTTAAGAACACTGATCAAGACAGTGACCCACCCCCATTCCAGAGGACTCAGGATAAAACATGCTACTACCTACCTCCAGAGGGAGAGGTGATGGACTCAGAGTGCAGTGTAAGACAGTTTGGGGTAGGAGTGGGATTAGAGGGGACATGGCCAATGTAGAAATTTGTTTTACTTATCCCTACTTATTTATAACAGGTTTTGTTTTTCTTGTTTCTCAGTTGGGGGCAGAAGAGAAGAAAATGGGAGAGAATGTGAATCTGAAAACAAAATATAATTAATTTTTTTAAAAGAGAGATCATTGGTGTCTTTGTAGAGGACAGTATCAGTTGAGTGGACAAGGCAACAAAACAATGGGGAAGGGGATTTGAATGTAATGTGGATTTGAACTGGTTCACTAAAAGGATTGCGATTAGAAAGGGAGGAAAATGTAGCCAGCACAGGTGTGCTGGCCTGCAGAAGATTTGAGTAGTGGATGGATTGGAGGTCAGGATGATAACAAATAATTTATTTAGACCAAAAAACACCTAAACTCTAAATATTGATATAGCAGTAGTTATATAATCACAGACTGTATGCATTCATGTCATCTGTTGGTTAGAGCAAAGTCAAAATTAATGCCAAATTAGGACAAAGATGAGAAGACATTGCATGAGCTCCAACTCAGTTAGTTTGAGCAAACTGCCAACTCCAAAAGAAATAGGGAGTGGACAGAGTAAAGACATTGATTCTCACTATCACCATTTCTTAGAGAACTTGAAATGATATAAAATCAATGCCATTATAAAGAGTTTGAAAAAAACCAGAAACCACCTTAGTCAGAAAATGCGTGTTCTTGCCAAACAGAGAGATATGTCAGCCAAGAGCTGCACTAGTTTAGAATGTAAACACATTTGCAGAATACCATGGAAGAGCATGATGGAAATTTGTTACAAGCAGTATTGCCTCAAAGCTGTAAAAAATTGTTGAGATAAAAATCAGTCAACAAGTATTCATTAAGTACTTGCTGTATGCCAGGAACAAACACTTCCTACTTGCAGTGAGCTTACATTTTAATAGGAGAGAGAGACAAATACATATTAGATACAGTGTAAATATAAAATTAATAAATAAAAACATATACAAAGTAAGAGAATATAAATTAGCTTGGGAGGTAGAGCACTAACATTTGGGGTGCTTGGTAAAGACAATTAAAAGATATTGCTGGAGTTGAATTCTTCAAGGAAAAAGAGGAACTCTGTGAAGTAGAGGAAAGAAAGGGGGGAATAATTTTCAGGCATGGAAGATAATCCAAGCAAATGCACACAATGGCACATCTGATGTTGTGAGTGAGGAAGACTGTTTTGTCTGACTAAATGCAAAGGGGAATAATATCCAGTGAAACAGAAAAGCGAAATTGAGACAGGTTGTGTAGGGCATTAGAAGTAAACAGAGGAAGTTTGTGTTATATTTATTGTAAAGGCAAAATGAGTGGAAAGTCACGTGGTAAGGTTTGTGTTAAGGAAAATTATTTTGGCAGCAGTATGTAGGATGGACAAGTGGTGTAAAACCTGAGACAGGGAGAATATTTAAGAGGCTGTTGCAATAATTTAGATAAGAAATTATGAGGGCCTGAATTAGTAACTCTAAGGGGAGAGGAGTTAGATGTGAAAGATATTGTGAAGGTAGAAATGGCAAGATTTGGCAATTTGTTGAGTCTGTTGGGTGAGAGAGAGTAAGGAATTGAATATGATGCCAAAATTGTGAGCCCAAGACACTGGCAGGACAGTGGTACCTTCAACAGAAATAGGAAAATTCAGCAGAGTAGAGAATAAAACCTTTATTAAGCACTTACTATATGCACAATACTGTGCCATACTCCTGGGTTACAAGTAGAAAAGAGTTCTGGCTCTAAAGGAGCTAACATTCTAATGGACCTTACAAATACATATAGAAGGTTTTAGCTGCAAGTTCAGATAGAAAGGTGCTGTGGTTCATAGGACTTAGCAGCAAAACAGGTGGTAATTCCTTTTCTTTAATACCATCCATACGTATAAAATATTATCAGTTTCTGATGTTGAACTATTTGGCAGTGCCAAGAATACTAATGGCAAGAGCTTTGTTTTCTGGGTCTTCAACAGATGTGGCTATAATGCCTGCATGAACAATTGCCAGACTGTATCTCCATATGGTTTTCTCCCCACAGTGATGGCTTTAGAGTATCACACTGGACTGGAAACACTGCTGTTTCCACAGCTCCTGAGCTTTCTCCATCAGTCTGAGGGAAGATGATGGTAAAAATGACAGTGACTTGCCTGGCACATGCTCCCCTCTTGTCTCTCCCTCAGGGTGGCTTGCTGCTTCAGCTGTGCAGGCTTTCCTTCCTTGTGAGTGGCAGTTGGTTGGAAGTACTTGCCCCTTCTGGATTCAAAACAGTACAAGTAGTTTGGGGGTGCTGCTATTCCTATGATTTCTGTGTTTATCTGTTTATTGGTGGCAGCTAATCAAGAGTTCTTAGCAGAAGTCTGCAAATTTGTTTTAAAAAATAATTTGATAACTGTCTTTCAACATAATTGATTTCCTTAATTATCCTATTTATTTTATTTATTTAAAATATAATTCTGAGAAACGGGCCATAGAGTTTACCATATTCCAAAGGAGTCAATCACACACACACATGTACACACACACACACACATACATACACACATTGGCTCACTCTCTGGTTTATGGGGAAATACAATGAATTCTGTTTTGGACATGATGAGTTGTGAGGCCCAGCTAAGCAAGATTGCAAGGAAAATATCTGGAGATAAATAAAATAGAAAAGAAGAGAGGAAAATGAAATGGAATCAGCCTGGTGATGTCTCTGTGTCTGGTTATTCTCATCCATGACTATGATACAACCATCACTTTTGGATTTCACAACTCAGATTCTAGTATACTTTGTTAGAACCTAGAAATGGTGGTCAAAAAGATAATCAGGAAAAGCGAATGGTCTTGACTACATATTTATAGAAGAAATTGTTGCTGACAGAGGATTTGAGGGAGACAAGAGTTGATTTTCAAGATTTCTCAAAGAATGGATATTTCCAAAAGAATGGGAAGGATTGTAGATAGTACTCTTACTGATCAGAGGGAAGATCTTGGCAGCACTAATGACCTATTTTTAATTTTCTTTCATCTATAAAATTTTCGTGAGAATTGGCCATGTACACATCAAGGGTATTCTTGATGAAACATGAGAAGGGAATAGGGCAGACTTTTGCAAGCGATTTTCCATGGGAAAATTACATTTCAGTCATACAGCTGATTGAGGGGTATAGTGAATATAAGATCCTACTAAGTCTATTGTTTGCTGATTAAAAAAAAAGACATTTAACTCAATAGAATAAGTTATATCACAGATATGTGTGTGTCTTATAGTTCATGCAATGTCCTGTAATAGATTTAATCATGGTAATAGTTTTGTTCAACAAGCAGCTGGAGATTAGTATCAAGCAAGAAGACATATTGTTGTTGTTCACCCTTCATTTTCAAAGAGGACCAGTGATGACTTGCTTGTGAATTAGATATAAGTGAGACAGAGTTGAACAGATCTGTCAGCCTGACTCCCCTTTCCAGAGTCATAAAAGTCCAGTGGTAAAACAAAAGTCAGGACAGCTGAAGATGGCCCAGGGTGCAATAGATGACCTTGGTGTCTTCAATATCTGACCAAGCTCTGAATGCTCCACAAGCTGTTTCAGCCTCCTTCATGGCCTTTGGAACAAATGGTTCTCAGCTCACTCAGCATACACACACTTGATTAAAGTATTCAACAGTGTCTTGGAGGATTGCCTATACAGAAGTCAAATAGAATAGGTTTCCTATCAATTAAGGATTTGTTCATATTTTCTTATAATCAGATGGCATTATATTTATTATTTCAAGGCTTCTAGATGGAGTGGCTCAAGAAGATTCATAGTTTATACTCAAAAGAATATAAACTAGCCATCTATACTAGGGGGAAAAGTAGATGAAAAATTTACAATGTTTAAATTATGACATTTGTTAGGTAGCCCTTTGAATTAGCCTCTATCTGTGTAATAGGAGGAGAGAAGGGAATAAAAGGTCTCTCTATGTAGTTACCTAGGTTCTACAATGAGCTAGACCCAGGATTGAAGTGAATAAAGTATCAGACTGCATTGCATTAGTGAAATTGCATGATAATTTCAAAATTCCAAGTTGGTTTCTACTACAAATGCCTATCTTTAAATACCAGTATTTTCCCAGTGATACTATTTGAGGATCAGTAATAGAACATCATAATCCCCATAAGACTAAAAAATTTAAAGTCAGTCATCTATCATAGGCTATAATATACTACCATCAGTGGTGACTTCATTTGAACAATGGCATGAAAATATCCTTAAAGAGGTGAACCAGTCATATATAAAGATAGAATACTGCACTTGTGCCCCTAAAATATTAAAAGATTCAGAAGGTCTCCAGTTTGTTTCATTAAGTCCTTTGCGTAGCAGTTAAGGAAAAAATGCAGAAAAATCAACCAGGAAGAAATGATACAGGGAGTATACAATCTGTGTAGGAAATACCAATGAAATCATTACCCCACTGAAATAGACTGAAGAGGCATAAACAGAGTGCTGTGAGAAATTGAGGCAAGAGTAATGATTTCTGGCTATGGATGATCAAAGAAGGCTTTGTGAAGGAAGTAATTGCTGACCAGAGCTTTGAAGGATGAGAATAATTTTAACAGGCAGAAATGAAGAGGAGCATACTAAATAAACAACATGAACATGAACAAAAGTGGGAAGCAGGATAAGTTTGAAAAGTAGTGTCTGGTTTGGCAGGAACATAGAAGTTCTGGAGAGTAGTATTATGTGAAGCTATAAAAGTAGGTCTAGATCATCTTAAATGACAAACCAAGTCATTCGAATTTTTCTTCACTTGGCATTGGAGAACCACTGATGTGCTTGAGCAATAGAGTGATATGATCAGAGTTATGTATTTAGATGATGGTAATTCTATAAATAAGAACTGAGTCTTTGTTCTTCCTTAACTTATCTCCCGGGCTTGCCTCATTTGCCATTATCTTAGGATATGCAGTGGAGCTGGCAACCAATGTGAGTGCAGGTGTAATGAGAATTTGAAGATCTTCCCTCTACCTAGACCCTTTTGCTTAAGTGGCTTAAGTAGCTCTGAGAATCTTCCCTGATATGAAAGTATAGTCTGCCCCCTAATAGGCTGAATGTGGTCATGTGGAGCCTGTGGTGGGAGGCTTGTTTTGGGGGAATGCCCGCACCTTGTTACTTTGTAATTGGACAGTGGGTCAAGAGGGCTGTGACATTCTCTGACCCAGGAGAAGGCTATGTATATGCCCTAATATGAGGTTTTGCTTTGGGGCTTACTTTGAGAAGAGTTGTATGATTTGGCCAGATGAGACTCTGGGAAGCTGGTGAACCCGCCCCCACCCCCTGGCTTTAAAAAACCCAGATGTTGATGCTTGCCTCTCTGGTAACTTGAATAGATATGGATGTGATGGTCAGATGGTTGGAAGCCTGTCTACTGATCTGTTTCTTTGTCTGCTTGTAACTTCTGCTTATAACTTGTGTTTGTATTCTCTGAAGTTCAGGGTGCTGACTTTTCCCCCTGAACTAGGTAAATGATATGTGTTTGATTGATTAAAGTAAGATTATTAACCCATTTTGAGTTGCTTTCCTTTAGAAAAGCCGATCTAGGAACCTGTACTAGCAGCTGCCCTAGGTATGCTAGGGTGCTTGATGATACAGCAGGCCAGCACAGGGAACCTGAACACTTATTTTTAAGTTGATATATGGAAAAGCAGGAGAGGAATTTTCTACCACCAAACCATTAGGAATAGATGTCTCACCTCCAGGATGAGGTTTGGAGCCCTCCTTGTTCCAGAACCTAACTGCTACATGCAGAGGTTGTAACTACTGTTGCCACTACAAAACAGGAAGTTTTTGCTACTACCAAATACTTAAGTAGGTAGAGTCTACTGCTCATACCAAGATTCTTGTATTTGCATCTGCTTGTCTCTGAAAACCCCATCACTAGACCCATACAGGTAGAACTCCCATCTTGACTCTGTCAGAGACAGGATTCAGAGGTTTCCGTGTCCCAGAAACTACTAACATATGGAAAAAATATTGTGGCCTGAGTAACCCAAGTCATTTGAAAAAACAACATTATCCAACAACATTATCTAACAACATTAGCCTTCCATTATCAATAACAACAAGGCTTATAAACCTACTTCTCTTCTTGACTTGAAAGGATAGGACTCCCTGTTTCACCAGACCATTTGAGAAAAACTGCAGTGCCTCAGCCCTCTAAATCTATTTAACATACCCAGCCTCAAACACCCCACCAAACCCAAAGCCATGTGTATGCTC
The DNA here is from genome assembly GCA_028646575.1 of Pseudocheirus occidentalis. NCBI lineage: Eukaryota > Metazoa > Chordata > Mammalia > Diprotodontia > Pseudocheiridae > Pseudocheirus > Pseudocheirus occidentalis. Next base: position 60,896,820 of record CM053598.1, on the reverse strand, counting down.
TCCATACAGGACATTTCTAGTAGTTATCCTGTGGAAGTTTGAAAGAAAGCAAAGAAAAGGAACTTGTACTGGGTGTTAGTTCAGACAGACCCTGGAAACAAATCACCATTCTTTATTGGTGTTCTAGAGAGAACAGATTGGTGTCTCCCTCTTATCATAGAACCCTAGAGGGTAGAAATACTAGTTAATTGATATTTCCCATTTGCTGTGGGAAGGTGTAATGGTAATGGCAATTTGAAGACCTTCCTGATAGCCCCTGAATAAGCCTAAGGGAATTTGAAGACCTTCCAGGCTTTGAAGATATACCCTGCCCCCTAGATGAATGTAATCACATGGAGCCTATGGTAGGAGGAGTTTGCTGAAGGGGAGAGGAGAGCCCATAGGAAGCTGGGAGTCAGAGCAGTTAGAGACTGGAAAGAGGGGACACACCTGAGGGTAACAGTTAGGCTTGTGAGTATATATTGGTTTGTGGGAAGCCTAAAGGATGCTGTGACTCTCTGTGCTGTTATGGCTTATTAACTTCTTTGCTACTATGTTGGAATCAGCTTACTGGTTTTGGGATTTGGTTTTCTGGTGTCTGAATAAATGTCTTGCTTCTGTCTTATATATGGAGAGTCTGTTATATTTTGTGGTCAAACACTATCCTGGAATATTTACAATGACTGTCAGTGCTGTGAATATGAATTGGTGCTACAGAAGGAAATACCTTTTTTTTCCTTCACTAATTCCTGTGCTCCAAAGTTGCAATTTGCTGAGGCAAAAATTGTTTCCTTGCTGTAATTCTTCACTTTTATCTCCATCTAGCTTTGCCTTCCTCTTCCACTGTCTCTATTACTTCTATTCTCCCTTACCATTATGCCCTGTAGAATCCTTTGTCTTCATCCAAGTTCTCTTTCTTATAATTTTTCTCTTTATGTTGTCATGGAAACCTTGCTCCCTAAAGAACAAATTATTCCTTGCCACCTCCCTAATACTGGCTACTTCTTTTTTCATACTCAATGACATAGTTGGGCAGGAGGAGAAGAGTAAGCATACCCCTTTTTTTCTTACTGGTCATCATATAAGTGAGAACTGAGTTTTTGTTCTTCCTATTTCTAGTCCCCTTGTCTGCTGCCATCCTTCAGTAACCTCTCTTCACTTAGGTTTACCCAGTCTCCTTATCACCCTTTCTCTAAGATCCTTGTTCTTTCTAAAGAGTTCAGCGTCAGAATCAAAGTCTTCCTCCTTATACCAACTCCACCTAACCTTATTTGGGGGACTTCAACATACATGCAGATGTCTTCTCAAACACCCAAGCTTTCAGTTCATTGCCTCCTTTAAACCCCATTATCTCTTTGATAATACCCTCCTAATCTTCCATCTCTCCTTTTAGATTCATACTTCATCCTCACCATGACCTCTAATCCCTGTATTTCTCTGTGTTCTCTTTATTAATCATCTTTGTTCTGGCCTCAATTTATTCCTTTCACAGTATGGCCCCAGAGGTTGGTCAATTTTACCCATATAGTATTCTCCATTCTTGAATCCCTTTACATTCTAGTCTTGCCAAACCCCAACCCTGGATAACTCCCACCATCTCTCTCCTACTACTATTTAAGAACACTGGCTCAGGAGTCTGAACATATAGATAGTTTCAAATCACCTCTGATACTACTTCTTTGTGACCTTAGGCAAGTTGCTAAACCTTGAGACTCAATTTCCTTATTTGTAAGATAAGGGTATTGAACTAGTTGACCTCTGAGATCCCTTCCTGTAATAAATAGGTCCTGTGGGTACTGTAACCAAGTTCTGCTATATATCTCTGGAAGGGGTACCACTAATATCTATTACAAATGGACATTCTCTCTAGTGCAGCAGTTCTCAACCTGTGGGTTATGTTCAATTTGTAACAATGAAAATACATCCTGCCTATCAGAAAGATTCATAACAGAAGCAAAATTACAGTTATGATGTAGCAACAAAAATAATTTCATGGTTGGGGGTCACCACAAAATGAGGAACTGTATTAAAGGGTCGTGGCATTAGGAAGGTTGAGAACCACTGCTCTAGTGTAAATTTTGCCCTCATTGATACATGGTAACCCTTCCTTGATCGACACTCCCATCATGGCTGTTCCAGAACTTCTCATCTTTCCTCAGTCTCCAAACACCATCCTTCCTCTCACCCTCCGAAAAGAATTCACCAACTACTCTACTGGAAATTATCATCTACTCCATATCTCAACATAGTCCTCAGTTCTCTCTAGTCAATGAAAAAGGGGTAGTTTTCCTTGCCAAAAGCACCCCCTCTACTTATGCCTCCAATTTCATTCCCTTTGTCTTTGCTAGGCACTTACTCCTTCAGTAACTCCCTCTTTCTCTCAGTTGTCCTTCATCTATTAATACCTTCCCTGCCACTTACAAACTTGCTAGGATGATTTCCATTCCTTACAACATCTTCATTTGACCCTACCATTCCTTCAAGCCATCAGCCTGTTTATTTCTACCTTTTACAACCAAGCTCTTAGAAAAGTTCATCTCTATCTGTTGTTCTACTGTCTTACCTCCCACTCACTTCCTAAAGACTTACAACTTGGAGTCTGACCTCACCATTTGACTTAAATTGTTCTTTCCAACTTGACTAATGATCTTTTACCTAATAAATGTAGTGACTTTTCTGAGTTTTTAATCATTCTTGATTTCACTGTAGCTTTTGCCATTCTGGATCAATGCCCTTTTTCTGGATACTGTCTTCTCCCTCCTTGACTTCACACTGCTCTCCCCTGGCTCTCTTCCCTACTCATCAGCTTCCTTTACTGGCTCATCATCCATTTTTTCATCCCCTAAACATGAATATTCACCAAGACTCAGTCCTCAACCCTCTATTCTCTCTAAACTTTACTGATAATTTCATTTCTGTGGGTTCAGTTAGGTTTTTAAAGTTGACTCCCAAATCTACTGTATTTCTATTAAACTAATATGCCTTCTCAATTCTAGTTCCATATTGGAACATTGTTACCTGGATGTCCAAAGGGCATCTCAGACTCAGCATGTCAAAAACAAACCTTTTCTTTCCTAACACAACTCACTCTGTCTCTCTCTGTCTGTCTCTGTCTCGCTCTCTCTCTCCCCCTTTCTCTGTTTCTCTTCCTTGCTCCTTCTTCCTTCTCTTTATTCAATCAGTTGTCATGTCTTACCAATTACAACTCCACAACATCTCTCTCATCTGTCTCCTCTCCACTTAAATTACCACTGTCCTAGTTTAGTGTTTCATCACTTCTTGCCTGTACATTAGCCTCTTTATCAATCTCTGCCTTCATTCATTCCCATTTCTAATCTCTTCTCCATACAACAGCCAAAATCTCCTTAGATACAGGTCTGACCATATCACCCACTTGCTCAAAAATCTTGCATCTTCTGATTGTCTCTAAAATAAAACCCTGACTCTTAAGCCTGGCATATAAAGCTGCTTTCAAAGTGGCCCTAACCTGTGTTTCCAGACTTAGTTCTTATTGCTTCTCTCATATACTCTGTGCCCAGCCAAACCATCTACTCTCTCTGTTCCCAGCTGGGTGATACATTCAAAAGAGTACTGGGCTTTGAGTCAAGAAGACCTGAATTCAAATGATGACCCAACACTTAATATCTGCCTCATGTCAATCACTGAACCACTCTAAGCCTTAATTGTATCATCTGAAAATGAGTAGGCTGGACTTTATGGCATAAAAGGTCCCTTTCAGGTATAAATCTCTGATCCTGTCATCACGGAAACTCAACATTTCTTCCACTATCTTTATTCCTTTGCATAGGTGGTCTACAATTCTGGAATACACATGGATTCCTCCTTATCTCTGCCTCTTACAACACTTCACTTACTTCAAGTCTCAACTCATGGGTCACCTTCTATTTGAAGAATTTCTTACCAAATACCTTGTGTTTGCTTAACACAGTACAGTTCCTTGAGAGCAAGGACTATTATTTTTTGCCTTCTATGTCCAGCATCTACTCTTATGGCTTGCACATGATGCTTAATAAATGTTTGTTGCAGTGAGTTGAATTATAGGACAAAGTAAAGGGAGAGAGGATTTGCAACAGATGCAAAAAATAGGCCATCAAGTGCAGTAGTTCACAGAATTGGTAATGAACTTCTGAACTTGGATGTGGTGGTGAAAGTGTCAGGAAAGGGAAGAATGTAAGAGATGTTGCCATCTTTAGCTAGTATTTTATTCTCTCTTCTCTCTGATGTTACTTAATTTTGTATCATTCACAAATACATATGTATATGTAACATATACCATGTGTAACATAGCATATTACTACATTTGTAATTTTTTTATAATTTACAATATTTCATATTTGTTAAATGTGGTTAAATTAAACCTGGTCTACTGTCCTTGGCCAAGTCACTTAACCCTATTTGCCTCAGATTCCTTCAAATGAACTGGAGAAGGAACTGGCGAACCACTTTAGTATCTTTGCCAAGAAAACTCCAAATGGGGTCACAAAGAGTTGAATGCAACTGAACAACAACTAATCCCGTCAGCTTTCTACTTAACCACATTTCCACTGATGTTTATAATTCCCATTTGCTTATAACCATCCCTAAAACCAAAGTAGAACAAGTAGGATTAGGGACCTTGAGAGCAGAACCAAAGTTTGCTGTAATTATAGACTTTGGTTAATAATGTACTGGACTCTGGGGTCACTGAAAACAGTTCCTTCTCTCTGTCTTAACAAGATACTTTCTTCTATTACTGAAGAAAACAGGGCAGCCAGGAAAAGTAGATTCACTGTTGACTTTGCAGGGGTAGAGTTGGGGAGAGTAGGATGGTGAGGACAGATATAATGGGGGAGCAGAACTGGGAGGCTTAAATAGTATAGATGTGGCCAGTACTTGATGAAAATGAGCAAAAGAGAATAAAATTATTTTTGAAAATATTAAACAGAACCTAAGCATTTCATTTTTAAAATGAGCATAATAAGAGACTGTTTAGAACCCAGAAGGTCAAGGGAGATGTTAAATTATTCTGCAGGTTTTTAAGCTAATTTTTTTCTAGACAGAATGAAATCTTTCCCTGGATTTTTTTCTGATGGGAATGATTAGGATGTTTAGGTAGCTTTTGTTGTTGGGAAGGAATAATTGAGTAAGAGTGTTAAAGGAGTTGAATGTAGAAATGTAACTAACAATTCTTATGACATAGCAAGTACCACAAAATGTTCTTAGAGCAAGCAGTAAAAAAAAAGGTACCCTGACATCATCTTTTAAAGACAAAATCAGCTGGGGGAAGAAGAAAATCTTGGAACTTAAAGTACGAGTCTCCATATTTGAGAAATCTAGAAGCCCTGGCACACTGACTTCAATGGCCAGAAACCCAAGGATATTAAGACCCTGCTTCTTGGAATGCCACTGAGGAAGGGAGCAAGGCATGACTGCCCATAGGAAGAAAGGAGCAAAATGTATCTGCCAGTTTCCCATTTTAATTAATTATTCTTGATCACTGGGTGCTAGATTGCTTCTACCTGTTAAATAACTGTAAGGGACTTCAGTGTCCTCCAAATTTCAGTATTCTGGAAAAATTCCCAGTTGCCCTACCCTGTGTATAGTTATGGTTGAAGATTAATCACTTAATGGCAAAACAAAGAATCCTCAACATTTCTTCCCCATTTGAAATTTTAGCATTATTCAGTCAATTTTTTGAATAGTATGTTAAGTTTTAAAATTTCTCCATGGAGAGTGGCTAATACAAGAAAAGGGAACCAAAAAAGTGTTTGCATGTACTAGTCGCTGGGTTTTTTTAAACAGGTCACTTACAGAGAAATAGGAATTAAACTTTTATTAAAGAATCTTTGAAATTATTGAAGATATTACAAGTATATAATAATAAGATGGCATCATGAACAAAGGATATGTTACATAAGAGGAAAAGGCCTTAGCAGTAGTATTTATAGATTCTTATCTATCTTTTTTTCTGGAGGGGGAAAGGCAGGGCAATAGGGCTTAAGTGACTTGCCCAATGTCACACAGCTAGTTTATGTGTTAAGTGTCTGAACCTGGATTTGAAATCAGAGCCTCCTGACTCCAGGACAGGTGCTCTATTCACTGCACCACCTAGCTGCCCCTGATTCTTATTTATTTTTAAACAACTAGTCAATCAGTCACAAACATTCATTAGGTGCTATGTGCCAAACAGTTCGCTAAGACTAAAGGAAATCTAATGTCTTCTCCAGCTGTAACATTTGATGATTCTATCTTGCAAGATTCCAATCTCTTTCCCTATTGTATTATTAACATATAAACATATGTGTGTATATATGTTTGTATAACTATTTGAAAGCATGCACTAAATTAAAATTAAAGAAAAATTAATCCATAAAATAAAGTTTTCTTCTCATTGATCCAGATTGGCCTCTATCCCAGTTGGGTAAAATTAACTGTCAAACAACCAACATTTATTAAACATCTACTTTGAGCCAGATGCAGACAAAAAAAAATGAAACCATTTCTTCCCTTGAGAAGCTTGCATTCTTATAGCAAAACCAGGCATTGTTGTTTCTGGGCACCTTAAAGCCATCATTGAAGAGAATGTAATCAGAGTAGTTCCCTAAGATTGTCTCAACTACAACATGCCCTAGGGCTGAAGTACCTGTGCTGCTCTCATGAACTCTCATCCTAAGATCAGCATAGCTGAGCTCACCTAGGGACAGAGTGAAGAATTAGAACAAATGGCTAAACAATGAGTTTTGGGGAATGCCAGTACATAAGGGGACAGGAAGCCGTTGAAAAAGGCAAAAAGAGAACGACTTCAACCGTAGGAAGTCCAGGACATTAGTGTTATGTAATTTAGGGAAAAGAAGGCTTTCATGAAAGAAATTCTTAGTAGTCTTGAATACTGCAGAGGCCAAGGAGAAGTCAATTCATGACTATGGCTTTTGTGCCTACCATGTGTCCGGTATCATGCTAAGCATCACAGAGCGTATGTAAGAAGTATGTGATGTCCTTGCTCTCTTTGGAGTCATTAACTAGTTGGGAAACAAGTTTAACATGCAAAACGATCAAAATAATTTTGTATTCAAAACCAGAATATAACAAAGGGCTAAATTATTGTATAATTTACACTGTTATGTGGTCAGCTATATCTATAAGAGTGGAAATGCCTACCCAGAAGATAGGAATTTAAAAAGATAGATTTGGGAAAGGATTAAAGAAAAAAAGATAACCAAGAGTTAATGAAAGTGTTTTAAGGTGAGAAGATATAATAGAAAAAGACTATTTCCAGAAAGGAGAAGAAAGAGAATGAGAGCAAAGAACAAAAAACTGAACTGAGAAAAAGAAAGTCAAAGTCGGAAATAGAGGTGTAAGGAAAAAGGATAAGAAGGAGAAAGAAATGGAGAATACGTCTGTTTTAAAGTTCTCAAGGTCTCATTAATAAAAAGCATGTGCTCATAAAAGTTTTAGGCTACAAAAAGCTTGAAGAGGTCAGTCAGACCTTAAACAAAACTGTATTAGACAACTGTTAGATTTCCAAAGGAAACTAGCCTCTCCTTTGTTCCTTAGTCCCATGGCCCAATAGTCTATACCAGTCCTAATTATTCAGATGTTCTTCTTTCTATCTAATCTAAATCCCTTTCATCACTTTAAACACATTTTTCCATGTTCTGTCTTCAGTGGAAATATATTGAAAAGCTAAGTCATTTCTCAGCCTCTTTCCTTCAGACAAAACAACAAATATAATGGAGAAATCTTTTGGAAACCAAAGAAATCCCCTCAGTTCCTCTCTGAAGAATAAGTAGATTATCCTCATGTCATTAGAAAAAAATGAAAATTGCCGTTTTGAAAAACAGAATGACTATTAATGACCATCAAAATCAGTATGTTATTCATTTGCATTTAAAGTCCCCAAGAAAGCCTGCCCACACTGGCTACCATTGTTCTATCCAATTTCAGTATTTCCATAGTTTACTAAGGTCTTTCTGACAGTTTCCCAACTTTGTCCTTTCCAACGAACTATAATGAATAACTCACCGAGTTATCCTAATTCTTAATGCCTTGCTTCACAAACAGGCCTTCCCTCATATACTCTTGAACACCAGCTGAAGAAACTTCAGAAAATTCAGTCCCCAATTCCACCAAAGAGTTAACTAGAGTTTAGAATTGTTCAGTTCTATTCAGTATAAAAAACATATGTTTAAAATTGACATTTGGACCAATTTTTGCATCCATTAGATCCCACATTTAGGAGAATCACATGTGATTAACGTTACGAAACATAAACACTGTTCCAGTTACTCAAGAGAAAGCCAGGAAATTCTGTATTAAGGCATTATTTTATCTTCAGAATGACCCACTGTGATCCCCATAAATAACAAAGTTTGCTTCTTAAGAAATCCTGTATTATATATTCTAGGTTTAAGCCTAGAATTATGATGAGGCCTTCCAATGTCACAACCAATGCATTTGCTTCATCCAATATTCAATTTGTTTAGTCTTGTTATGTTCAATTAATTTGCTCCTCATTTCGTCTCTTCAATACTTGCTGATGAGGTGCATCTCATCATTCAAGAGACCCAACTGAACCTTGAAGGAAACCAGCTATTCAAAATGGCTTTGGTAAGAAAGAAACACATTCCACCAGTGGGGCCAAACCATGCAAAGGCCCCAGTAGGGGTGATGGAAATTGTGTGTGAGCAATAGTAAGAAGGCTGTTTAACTGGGTCATATGTGAGTGGAGAAGAGTGATGTATAATTGACTAGAAAGGTAGCTTTGGTCCGGGTGATGAAGGGCGTTAAATGTCAAAGAGGAATGTGGTTCCTTCTCCATGCATTGCCTTTTCTCCCCATTACCCAATTTCTGCTTCCTGAAATACTACAGAATACTACTGCTGAAATTTGATCCAAACCCTACCTACTTAATGAAGTTTTCCCTGATCCCCTTACAGTATTGTTCTCTCTTCTCATCCTTAATGTCTTGTATTATAGTCATTTTTTATACTTGTCTTACCCTGATATTAGCTTATCTGCTCCACAAGAGCAGAGACCATGTTTTGTCTTTTTATTTCCTCAGAGACTGATACATAAGAAACATTCAATACATGTTTGTTAAGCTATTGTTGAACAGTGTTCAGCATTGTATATGTAGATTGAGATTCTGTGTGTGTGTGTGTGTGTGTGTGTGTGTGTGTGTGTGTTGTATTACAGAAGAAGATGGATTGCCTTACAGTTTGTCCTGGTAAGGCCCAAAGAATGGTCCTTGGGCCTTAAGGGGCCTATCATACAGGTTTTTTCTGGGCACATAAAAATACTTATTAGGCATTGTGTATATATACGTGGCTCCAGGTTCCTACAATTGATTTTCCACAGTTCCCTACCACAGTTCTCATCATTGTCAAGAGAATTTAATGGTTTGATGAGAAATGGTTGATAATTGGTCTGAGTGGGTTGTGACCATCAAATTTATATGCTTTTTCTCTTAGAAATACAAGGAACCTTCTTTTTTCTTTTGTAGTAACTCAAGTACATTTCAGGCAATTGTTTTTTAATCACTTTATTCCCTTTGTGCTAATGACTACTCAGTAGAGCTCAGAAATGTCACCTGTGTTGGCTGATGAATCAGGCAGGAATCTCAAATAGAGTTTTCTTTGTGCTGAGATTCCATCTATGTGTCCAGGTTTCCATACATCCTTTCTTTTCACTTACCAAAGGTCATTATAACTAATTGTGTGTCTGGGCTTTGCTGGCTCACACAGTTTGATCTGAACACATCTAGCAGCTCTGATGAAATCTCCATGTGGCTTTGGGAATTAATGCAGATCAAACGTACTCCCCATCCTTCTCCATACTTCTCTTTTAAATTATATCCTTGATTTCTACCTTCCTGCTCCTGTCACTGTCTAAAACTCTTATTGGTTTATCTTTTATAATTGAAGATCACTTAATGAATAATAAATATATAGAATAACTTCTTATGAAATCCAGCTTTCAAAACATATGTATACTACTTGAATCTGAGCCAGTCAAAACTACAGAAAAGTAACTAAGTAGGGGGTAGTGATTAATGAGTCTGCGGTAAATTTTGAGGGATACAGTGCTGAGTACTACAGGGGACAAGAGAAACAGTTAAGACCTTCTCATGATTATTAATGATGATGTAAAACTTACATTAAAAGCACCTTCATAAAATCTTAGGTGATAGTTCTCAAAAGCATAAGAAGTCTAAAAGAAAAAGAAACTGGGAGAAATGTTTTCTTTTTTTTTTCCTTTCCAAAGCTAGGAAGGCTGCAAGAATATGACATCTGTCAGATGTCTTCCCACAGATTCTGAGATCACCCAACCATGTTTGGTGTTCTCCAAAGTCCCTGAAGGGGAGAGGGACTGGAGAATAAAGCCACAATGCCCAAGTAATCAGATCAGATTTGGTCCGATCTAGTACCAAGGAGGAGAATATGAAAGTTTTCCAAATAATTGTTATTGTGTGTGTGTGTGTGTCCATAGTATTCATATAACAGAATTCAAATTCCATTATTCCCTGTGTGGGTTCTCTGCCAGTACCCTTCTGTAAACTGCCAACAGGAGCTCCCTTACGCCTTGTAGCTGGTGAAAAGCTAATGAACTTAGACTATTGGCAGCAGTCTGTCTGCATTCCCTTATACAAGTTTGACTTGCTACTGGGTTAAGCCTAGATAACCCATTTTGTGAGACTCCAAGGGCTCCGGGTTGATCTCAAATGCTCAGAAGACCTTTAGGATGGCAAATTTGTTTCTAGTCCCTGTTCTATTGCCCTGGGTTTTGATGATGGGAGCTAGAGAATGACCAAAGTTGTCTTTGTATTACTAAGATTCCTTTTAATACTGCTTCTTTAACCCACTTTCCAAGATAAATAATCCAAGAGTTTCTCTCATAGATCTAATTTCCTAATCCTTTAATCATCCTTTTGGCTCTTCTCTAAATTCTCTCCAAATTTTCCACATTCCTCTTAAATTATGGAGTCTAGGACTAGTCACAAGACTAATGCCAAGGTCTGACTGTGTAGAGGATCATTGGAAGATTCCATCCCAACCTCCATAGCCGCCTGTATTGCTGCATGTCTATTCTGAGGATCCTGCTTCCTTTCATAACTCCGGCACTGTACTTATAGCTCGTTCTGCTCATTGTGGTATATACTGTAACTCCTAGGTCTTTGCCAGTCATAATCCCACATAGTGAGTTGTTCTCCATCCAGCATTTGTACAATTACAGTCTCCTTTTTTCCAGCAATAAAATATATTCTTAAAGGATTTTTTCTTTTAATTTTTCATGCTGCATTTCTCCCTATTTGGATTTCTGATCTAGACTTCCTTCCATCCCTGGTCCTCAGCCACTATTAGTGAGATCTTTAACTTAATGATAAATGAAATTCTCATTTGGAAGGTCCTCAAGGACCAAGTTCATGCCTTCTTTATTTTTGTATTCCCCCCTCCAGGGCCCAGCTTAGAACATTATAATTAGTAGAACTTAATGATCTTTTAAAAATTTATCTGATTTCATTGGTAGGGAAATTCCATCGACCAGTGCAGATTAGCACCTATTCTGCAACTTCAAGGCCTACAGATTTAACTGGGATGTTTAAGGATTGCACAGGATCACACAGAGCCAACTTGGATCCAGGTCTTTCTGACTCCAAGACCAGCTGTCTATACATTCTACCACTTGACCTCTCACCTTTTGAACAGTTACTGAAATCATATACTATTTGCTAAACTATAGAGCATTTATAAGCATTATACCCACTAAGTACTTCAGTTATAAGCAATCAGTCATGTTATATGAGCAATAACCTGTGAAGACTGAGAATGTGGAGCGTTACTCAAATGTAAGGAGACGTTTTCATATGCAGCTTAGGCAGCTAGCCTCATAAGTTTCTGGCAGTTGTAACTGGGTCACTGTTGCCTTGCAGTAAGCAAAAGCTAAAGACAGGGCCTGATAGAGTCGCATCTTACCTACTGTACAGTTATTCTGAAATATATTTTAATGGTGTGCATAGTTATTCTTGTGTCACATGAAAATTAGGCATAAGTAATAAGCAATTTGCACTAGAATCCTCATTCAGAACTATGTTTTTAGTTTTTGTAACCACTTTTCCACTATATGTGTGTGTCTGTGTATTATATGTATGTGTATGTATATATATGTACACACACACATATATATGTATATATACACACACATATATATAAAATAGGCATTGTTGTCAGTATCATTTCCTTTCTGTTAAACCAAGGGACAGTTGTAGTTGATACAGGCATCCAGTAGTCTACAGCTATGAGTTACATCCACAAATTCCACAGCTATTTAGGCAAAGTCGTTGAAGTTAATGGTCACATTACTTTGTAAAAGGGAATCTAGCTCCTGTGTGTTTACGCAGCATTTTGAAAGGGGAGTAAAGAATCTGGAGGGCAGTGTAGACAGTGACTGATTGAGTTGTTGCAGAGTTGTGGTGTGAGTAAAAGAAGGAGACTGAATTTAACTGTTAGGAGTCTGGGAGTGCTCAGATATAGATCACTGGTAATTTGTGGGTGAATCTGGATTCTCAAAGGAATGGGTTTTCCCTTAGGAGAACCATGAGTTAGGAAGCAGGGTAATAATAAGGATTCACATTTTAAATGCATATGCCCAGGCTTTGCAACTAACTAGTAAAATTGTGTGCAGGGTAGAGCCTAGTGCCATGCCCATAGAGCAGTTCCAGGATTTGGAAAGCAATCTGGAAGAATCCTAAAAGATATGTCAAAATTATGCATCTCTGAGTCCCAGTCACCCATGTGGGGAAAAAAAAGTACTTGGGGTTAATTGGGAAGGGAGGGGCACAAGGGGGGCCAGAGCTTGTAGAGTGATTAGGAAGAATGAGCATGATATGTGCTGCAACACTTTCCTTCCATTTCTCACGTTAAAAAAAACAAAGGTCCTAGTTCACATTCTGTAGCAATTGAAACTCTCTTGCTTTCCCCTTACTCCCACAACCCAGTGCTAGATGCAGTTCTCATGTGTTCAAGCCATGACCTCTTATTCCAACACAGGCATGGCTGAGATCCCCATGAGAAGTCAGAATTTTTTAAAATGATAAATGAAGACTAGGGCGGGCTCTAGGGAATACCCACACTTAAGAGGAATCATTGAAAAAGCCCAAGAGTCAGGCAGAGAATCAGCACAGCATCATGCTGGGGAAGCCTAGAGGGAAAAGGGTTTCTGAAAGAAGTGGCCAGCAGTGTCAGGTGCTGCCCAGCGAGGGCAAGGAAGATGAAGACTCAGGAGAGACAATTGGGTTTGAGGCTCGGTGACTCAGGGAAAGCAGCATACAGAGAGTGGATGTGGGGGGAAGAGGATTCTGACTTAACTGAAAGTCATCCTCCCTTTTAAGACCTTCATGGTCCTGAGCATTTTTCTTCCTGCTTCTCCCAGATTTCCTCTTCCAACTTGACAAGGAAACTTTCATGAGAAAGTTTATGAAGCTGGAAGTTGAACATAGCCTTTAATCCCTAACCAGAACACAATTTTTTATAGCACCTTTTTAATGTTTCACATACAATATTGAAACAGTGGCAAACACTTGCCATTAACCAATATCATTCAGAGCAAATCTGTAGATTTTTTTATTTTTCAAATGCACAAATAGGTTTCCTAGGGCCTATTTCATTATTCTGTTCTTTACTTATGCCCTTGCCCTCACAACTTACCCCAAATGCTCTAATTTTCCATGCAGAGACTACTGAGCTAAGAGTTAGTGCCTTCTGTTTTATGCCTGGGGCTCAAAACATCAGCAAAAAATAAAAAGTTTTGTGTGGAAAGATTTATATTGTACAACTCAAGATTGATAAATAAATTAACGAAACCTTTATTAAGCACTTACTCTGTACACAGCTCTATGCCACATGCTGGGATTACAAACAGAAAAGAAGACAGTACTGCTGGCAGAGAACTCATACTCTAATGAGGGAAACAACACATAGAAATGGTTTCAGTTGCAAATCATATAGAATGGTCCTGTGGTTCTTAAAGTGTGGCAGCAAAGAAGATGGTAATGTCTCCTTTAATGTAATTTCCACTGATGAAATCGAATGCATTGCTGATGTTGAACTATTTGAGAATGCCAAGGCCTTGTGATAAAAGCTTGTTTTCTGGGTTTCCAGTAGCCATGATTGGCACTTGCAGGAGCAATCAGCAGCCCACTTCTCCTCAGAGGCTGCTTCCCAGGATAGTGACTAAGGGAATCACCTGGCATCAGGCGTGTTCCAGAGTCTGACCTCTTGGATATGAAGTCTGATCCCCTTGAACGGGACCCAGAGAGGCAGGGACATCTCTATGCCCCTTGCCAGCAGGAAGCACTTACAGAAGTTCCCTAAAGAATTTGGGTCCCATTTGTTTGAGGGGGGAATGAGGTGCAGGCTCTGGGAGCCCCCTTGAGCTCTCCCTGAATCTTCCCACTTAAGGAATTTGCCTGAGGCCATCGGCCTTAAGTTGTGGCTCTGCCCAAGTCTTTAGCCCTCTTTTGTTCAGCAATTTCCCTCCCTAGATCCTCCTTCCGCCATTGTCTGTCAGCCCCAGGTAGCCTCCAGCAACTTCCCACCCTTAATTACTGGAGTCTGACCTTATCTGATTCCTAAAGACCCTCCCCAAACTCCTTACTGGAGTCTGACCTCATTGACTCCTCCTGAAGACCCTCCCCAAACTCTTCCTCCAGACCACCACTAGATTTCTCCCACAACCTTTCTGTATATATGATCCCATCTTGCCTCCATGTGTGTGAGAGCACAGTGAAATGGCCTAGCAGAGACTTGCTCTGTGAGAACGCCATGGAATAGTTTAGCAGAGACTTGCTCTGTGTGAAAGCTCCATAAAACAACCTAGCATAGACTGGCTCCTTAAGAGTCCACCCCATATCTTTCAATAAACTTTACTTTTTCTTTGGCTGAGAAGACTTGAGTGGAATTCTTTCGGCAGGATCTAGCATGTTGGTATTTTGGGGTCTCAGGCAGCCCTTAACCCTCTTTGGTTATGTGTGGGACATGAAATTAGTGAAAACTTCTCAGTCTGGAATGTAACCCCCCCCTTCTGAGTGTCTACCCTCCCCCTTCTCCTGTCAATTACTTTTATCTTCCTTTGTTCATTTCTTCCTGCCTGGTGAAGGCCAACCCCCTTGTAGTCTCATTGGAGAGGAGGTTGGGAGGTGAATTTTTCACCAATGAAAGAGGGAAGTTGTCCAGGAGAGGGGACGTCCTAATTAGGTTTTTAAACCTTGGAACAGAGCTAGGCTCTCTCTCTTCCAGCCCGACCTCATGCATCAACAGGGGTAAGACATCATCTCATGGGGCACCCCTTTCTTCCCGGGAGAAAGGGAATAAATTCCTCTTCTTATCTAAGGCATCTCTGTGTTTACTTGTCTAATTAAATTAAGAATAATGGGTATATTTTTTTGTACCACAAACAGTTACCTCTGGGCTATCTTCATCTGCATCTGAGGAGAGATGACCATACCTTTAATACTCTTGCAAATGTCAGAAATACCCAGTTATACAATGAGATTTATAATAACATCTCTAACTAATGGCAAAGAATTTCATTCCCAATCACTTGTAGTTCTCTGGAGTCAAGATTTTACCAATTATTTAACATAGTTCAGGGATCCATAGTCCATGCCACTGTTTCAGACCTTTCTCTCTTCTTTCTTAAATTACACTGTGAGCTCCTTAAGAGGAGACCTGGTTTTTGTCTTTCTTTCTATCCCCAGCATGTGGCACAGTGCTTGCCACATGGTAATTACTTAATAAATGCTTGTTGATTTGATTTAACCCTTCAAAAACTTAATGTTACTGTTAAGCAAAGACAGGGAATCTTAATGAATCAAGCATCTACTTAAAATTTTTAAATATGAAATTTGAATATTCTGTAATTTTTATATAGGAATTTTAATATTTTGGCTATTGTTCAGACATTGATGCTGGTTTTTGTTGGGAAAAGGATTAATTCCAAATATGCTTCTTAAAATCTCTAATTCCTTGTAGGAGGCAGAATGCAGCTAAAGATAAAAGTCCTTTTTTCTTCTTCAAAATTACATGCAAGTCCAAGTCTGGATAATTGTTAAGTAGCAACCACAACTGGAGTTATCTAGTGGAATCATGCATCATTTAAGGCTGATTCAAATACTGTCAGTCCTATTTTTTTTTGCAAGAATTATGCAGTTTAGCTATCTTGTATTAATTAGCTAACTACTAGACTTCCACCTATCTCAGCATGTTTCCTTGTAAGCCAAGTGAGATCATTGAACTTAGTGATTTACTAACTGCAAATTTCATGGGGGATGGAACAGTGTCATGCTTTAACTTTGTTCCTCCCCCAGAATTAACATTTTATGCACAATGAATGAATGAATGACATCTGATGTCTTTGCCAGATCTGAGATACTAGGTTTGTGTTCATTTTGTGCTGTGTTCCACATAGGCCTAAATCTATTTAGCTACAGGGTAAAGCCAAGAATAAATTGCAAGTCTGCTTTCTCAACCCAAAGCCTCTGCCCCTTTTTTTTTTTCAGGTTTCACAGAAGGGATGAGGTTTATTCTCCACATTCCCACTGACTATCATTCTGAGAACTCCTCCCGCATATAAAACTCTCTGGTCTTTTAAACTAATTAAGTCCCAAGTGTCCTAAACCCAATGGCAGCCTAAATACTGTACGTTTTCAGATATCTAGATTTGTGTCTGATGCCTGAGGGATCATTAATATATAGTATTTTGTGTTCTGCTACCATTAACCATTTTAAATTACATAAAACTGTACACCAATTAAAGTACCTTACAAGCTATAAATGACGCATTTATAATTTCCTTTTAGATTTCACATTGTTCTATACAAACCACCTTATTGTCAGGCCTGGTTACAGATATTGATATCTAATGGTTCTAGCCTAACACAGAGACATGGAACACAAAAGCACAGGAGTCCCATTTGTGCATTCAAAAAATAAAACATCAGGTTATTTGAGAACTTTTCTATGAAAATCAGGTTAAGATTTGCCAAAGTTGTGGCATTTTGCAAGTTAAGCTTTCACCAAAGCAATCGTTAGGAAGTAGGAGAATATCCCTGTTATCAGCTAGCATTTCTTTAGTCTTGGGAAAAGCTCAGGTGAGCTTCTGTGTCTCCAGTGTGCCTAAAAAGAAGGGCATCTCCTGGTTGGATGAGCCCTTCTCCTGGATTCCATTTATGTCTTGTTTATATTGTCCTCTGTTAATTGTATTGATAGACAGCATGGATTCAGTCATGCTTTCCCACCAGTTACACATTGTAGCCATTTCAGGTTCAGCCATGCATGCCAGATTGAATTAAATGCTTTTTAAAAAGTCTCCAAAGCAGGAAAACATCTTTTCCCGGCTGGTATTTTTTTTACATATTTGTTAATGAGCGTCTGCACAGTAAAGATGTGGTCTGTAGTTTGTTTTCCAAGAAGGAATCCAATTTGGCTCTTATGGATGTTGTTACTGCTATTCAGATATAGTTTAATATTTTTACTGAGGCTGTTACAAAATAGTTTGTAGACAACGCAATTTATCCAGACCTTTCTATAACTGTCTAAGTGGAGATCACCTTCTCTTCTGCACTCTGAATTCCCTAATCTTATTGAAAAGACTAGGCAGAAGTATTTCTTCCCAGTATATGTAATGGTGGCTATCTCTCGTGTTATCTAACTCATGATTTGGTTTGTACTCCTGAGCCTGTGGTTGACCCAGTGAGCTTGCTTTTACTCTTTGTAGCCAGAAGCATGCTAGTATTGTGTCCTGGACAGAGGGAAGAAGAATCGCTTTCCAACAATATTCTGCTCTGGTTAGCTTTATAAGACTCCAGAAACACTGGGATCCCCCAAAGCCCTGGATACTATGACTTCTTCATATTCTTCCCAGCTTGTTCATAAACTTATAGTCCAAGGAATTACAGATACAGGTAAGTATGTAGAAACTAGGAGATTTATATATATCACAAGTGTTCTCTCTCAGTCTTCTATGTCCTTAAATTCAGAAGTATAAGAAATTGTGGAATGTAAGAAAGGTGGTACTCTGCTGTCTCAAGAAATCAGCACAAGAAACTGGGTTACTTTTTGACCTTTGGTTGTTTTTTGTTGTTGTTGTTTTAACACATTGGTGAGAAGACAAAATTTGATAGAAATATTAGAATGGAGCTAGAATGCCAGCCATATGAACTCTGAACAACAGCATCCTCCCTGTTTGTCAACTACCTAATTTCCCATCTTGCCACTCTTGTTTCTACTAAAACAGGAATTAAGGAGTATAAGAGATATAGCCCTTCCACATTTATCCTCTGTACCTCTTGTGAGAAGTAAAGCATGAACATTAGAGTTACATCTAACTCCTTTTGAAAAATTGTGAGGATTTATCAGGGTACAAACTGTATAAGACTCCATAATACATACACACATATACATATATAATATATATGTATACATATATATATGTATATATATACACACAGACACTTATACACACAGTATACATATACAATATATAAGTAGGTTCTCAGTCTGACTTAGAGATTCCTACATTCTAGATCCTGCCCATTCACCCATGGACATTCTTCTCTGATTATCTCCTATTCTTATCCTACCATTTGTAATAGTAATCAGTTTATCATATACTTAGCACTTAGTAGCCTAGGGCTAAGTAGCACCTAGTAACTTAGGGTAAGTATAGAAGGTATGAACTCTGTCCATTGTTGAAAAGGTATGAATTCCCCTGTTGAC
>CM053598.1:60848575-60877568 GCA_028646575.1 Pseudocheirus occidentalis | reverse complement strand
AAGGGGGGGGTGCAGGGTAGGAAGGAGGGACATACAATCAGCCTCTCACAATATGCCCACCATGGAGATGTCCTGCGTAATTACACATGTACAGCCTGTATTGAATTGCTGCTCCTTCCCGTGGGAATGGGTGACAAGGGAGGAATTGCAAGAATCTAGAAATTAAAGTTATATAATCAAATGCAACTGGGAAATAAGACATACAGGGACGGGGGTAGGGAGACCCTCCCTGCCCTACTAGAAAGTTAGAGGGGCGTTGGAGGAGGACATAAAAGGGAACAGACTGTGGGAAGGGCTTCATGGTGGGATCACTGTTTTGGGCTTGGGGGTAGGGGAAAGAAAGGGAGAAAATTTGTAACTCAAAACTGGAAATGAATGATGTAATCAAGAAAATAAATTAAAATAAAAAATAAAAAAAAATTAACAATAAAAAAAAAAGAAATGAACCTGCAGTACTGCTGGAGGTCTCACGACTCTTAAATATGGAACCATTAGAAACTAGTTTTTGAGTCCAGCTATCTAAACAAATCTAAATCAATTCCACTGTATTATTATTGAGCCCACACCTTTTCTTCTTTTCCACAAGAACATACAATACTTTATCAAAATTTTGCTAACAATCTAGGGAAGTTATATCTGCAGCATTCTCCCCATTGACTAATTTAGTAATCCTGTTAAAAAAAAACCAAAAAAGGGAGTTAGCTAGATACAGTCTAATCTTTTTTCTGATGGTGAGTTCCGTGTCCTTCCATATGAGTCTTTTCAGACAAATTCCATTTTTCTTCCACACTGGAATGGTTTCCTTTTGTATCATAAGAATTTTATTACTGATCATCTCCCACACTTCCTGGACTAACTTGCCAGTAGCAGTTTAGTGCATGGATCCTATCTTTATTTGGTTTGAACCTTTTGAAAATGGTTTTCCCAAATCTAAGGTGAATGTCAAACTATGACTGCATTTCATCTCCTTTATCACAAATTCTGTGTCACTTTCTCCCAGGGTTCCTTTTATTGTCCATGCCACTAACCAGGTCTTCCTCGTCAGCAAGAAAGAGATACAGAATAGAATTTCCCTGTGCTAGCTCCAACTTTTGAAGGATTCAATCGTCACTAGGGAAAATAAAGAAATTATTAACTGCCCTGATTTTGGCAAAGAAAGATAGATAATAGATAACCTGATAACTGCAGCTCCCATCACTACTATTCAGGATGATGTCTCAGCACCAGGATTGTGATCTGTTTTCCAAAAAAATCTTCTTTTACTCACTGTTTCTTCCCAGGTGGTCTTTATATTCCCATGCTAAGATCACTGGTTTTTCTCTCTCCTGACTCCTGATTTCTACACACTAGTTAGTATTCTGTCTTAAGATATAAAATCATGCATTCTCTTCCTTACCTCCCCTCACCCTCTTTACCCACACTGTTTCTTTTGAATAAGATCTACTCATTTAGAGCCATGGTTCAGTTTTCAAATGTCAGTGTTATCTGTGAAGTCCAGCCACACTTTTAGAGTACTCAAAGAACCAGTGGATGTGACTACTGTACTACTGGTGGTGATCCCTGAAATATCAAAGAGAATAGAAAGGTTTCAGGATAGAAGGGAAAATGTATCATAAAGGAAGAGAATGGAATCTGTAAACTACGGACCAGCAGATTTGGCTTTGATTTCTGGAAAAATTCTAGAATGTTTATTAACAAGCTTGTTAGTGAAAATCTAGAAAAGGAGATGGTGATTACAAAGAGTAGACACAGTTTCATCAAGAACAGGCCAAAACAGTCTCCTCTTATTTTCTTTTTTGACACGCTTACTAGACTCATGTATTAGGAAAATGCTATAGCTATAGCTTACCTAACCTTTAACAAAACACTGAACAGTCTTCCTGTGCTATTCTTGTGTAAAGGTAGAGACCTATTACTATATAAGAACACAATTATGTGGAATCAGAGCTAGTTGAATGATTAGACCCAAAGAACAGTCTCTCCTGGTCTGATGTCAATGAAGGAGGCTAAATACCCTGGGCATGTGTGTTTGTCCTTTGCTCCCAACAGTTTTATTAATGACTTTTAACAGATGCATAGATGACATGGTCTAAGGTGTGCAGAGGACACAAAGCCAGGAAGGAGAGTTAACAACTCAATTCATAAAGCAGGGGTAATAAAAAGATGAATTAAAGATCTTAATACAAGGGGGCAATTGTGGCCTTACAGATATCAGTGACATTTGTTGGCAGAGGACTGTTAATTAGGAAACAGCAATGGTGTAATAAGCTTTAATGAAAAGAATAGCATAGAAAAAATGTATAATTGAGAAAAAAATCTATATGAAGAACA
Source organism: Pseudocheirus occidentalis (assembly GCA_028646575.1). NCBI lineage: Eukaryota > Metazoa > Chordata > Mammalia > Diprotodontia > Pseudocheiridae > Pseudocheirus > Pseudocheirus occidentalis. The sequence continues at coordinate 60,875,237 of CM053598.1, read as the reverse complement.
AGTATATATAAAAGCCAGTCTAGGAACAGCATGGTAGAAAGCATTTGAGTATGGATTGGTGGAGGGAAAGAGAGAAATGATATGGTCATGGAAATATACTACGAACCACCCAGCTAGAAGGATAAAACAGATGAGAAGTTTGGGAAATGAACAGCAAATCTGGCTTGGAGCACCGTAATCATAGTAATGATAAGACACTCTGGCTACCTGGACATCTGCTTCAGCTCTTTCTATGCAGAACGTAGAGCAGCTGAAAAATCGCTGACGTGCCTTAACAATGACTTTATTCTTCAAAAGGGAGAAGTGATGAGAGGAGCTGCTATTCTGGATTTGGTTCTGACCAATAAGGCAGTTGCTAAAACAGAAATAACAGGGAACTTAGGGGAGATGACTATCCATCTGAGAGTTTCTAACAGAGTAAACCTAGGCACTATCTCTCAGAACTTGTGGGGATAGGTGTAACAAAATGAGAGGAAAAAATGGCATACTACAATGGCTTAAAATTCTATAGGGGAAGTCAGGCAAAGCAAAGTAGAACGTGAAGCTCTTTCAGAATGAAATTCTGAAGACAAACAAAAATAACCACAAAGATTGGAAACAACATTTTTGATGACAATGGTAGTTTGTGTGGGGAATCACCCACACTATGCCCAAGGAGTATGTCCCCTTCAAGGGCAAAGGACTCTTCATGTTAGAAGCCTGTGCCTTACTGTTCTCTCTTCTGGTCTGGTGGGTCTTATAAGTTCTTCTACCTGCTTCTCAGATTTTCCTTCATGTTTTATGCCATCACCCCACCCCTGTTAATGGCTGGCTTTAACACTTTAAGTTTACAAAGTGCTTTACAACTATTTTCTTATTTTATCTTCACAATAACCTTTGGAGGAAGAAGGTACTGTTGGTATCTTCATTTTACAAATGAGAAAAGTGAGACTGACTGCAGTTAAGTGACTTGACCAGGGTCACACCACTGCTAAGTATCTGAGGATGGATTTGACCTCACATCTTCGTAACTCCGGGTCCAGAGTTCTAACCACTGTGCTACCCAGCTGCTGCTAAATGTTCTAACCTTCTGCTAACAACGACCTCCTTTGTTCTACCAGATGTCATGGGTGTACAGGTGTAATGGAGCCAGTTCCAATCAGTTTTCCCAGCTCATGAGAGTCAAGGTTAAATTTTCAATGTGAGCACTTACACTTCAGAATTCAGCAAATGCTAGAGATAAGTGATTGGTTAATCATTTTGTTGAGCATCTAAACTTAGTAAAGTGATGGAAACAATATGAATACTATAATTGTCTTTTTCAGAGAGCCATTTGTTAAATGTTATCACACCCCTGGCATGTGTCCTTCTATTTACTGTCCTGTCCACCCCAGAAGACAGTGCCAGCTCTCAGACAACTGGATTTTGTCAAGTTGGCTAGTGGCACCTTCAGATTACTGGTGTTTTATACCTAGGTGTCACAGGACCACCCTTCACCAAGACTCTCCTGAGAAATTTTGGTATGAATTATGAGAATTCCTCATGACTGGGTCACACCCAATGAGTTTCTGTTTTCTACTTCAGGTTAGCTCATGACTGGATAATGAGGAGTTGGACACGACTGAAACAGCTGAACAATAAAAAAGCACGCTCTGGTTACCTCTTCCTTTCCCTAGCAACATGGCGGCCTGCCACTAACTGAGGCAACACTTCCCACTGACTGCTCTTTCTGCTACTTGCCTTTCTGCCTCCTGCTTTTCTGTGGGGCAGCAGGACCAGGTTATGTAGATTATCCTATGCTGCTTCTCATAGGAAGGAAAGAAGAACCAAACAATTCCAGTACAGGTGCCTCTACCAGAGGGACAAAGGGCTGCACTCAGGGCGGAGCATCTGACCAGTGAAAGAAAAACACATTCTTTACAAGCCTATCTGTTTTCCAATAAGGTGTCTTATATGTGTATGTTAAAATAACATAAACTCTTTTGACAGAGAACCAGAGATAATTTTATTCAATGATCTCATTATCAATACTAAGGCAAAAACCCGGAAGATATAGGTACATCACAAGTATTTGTCACTATTATGAAAAATGTCCAACCAGTACCAGTATTCCCTAATAGTAGTGAGGTTCTCCAAATGTTCCAATTTGCAGGTGTCATTGTACTGACCATATTGCACTTGGGAATGTACAGAGTAACCTCAATTTGATCCATGACTACTCAAAAGAGATTGGCCTGGGTATATACATGGAGAAAGTAGAAGATGAAGAGCATATGTTGCTCAGATTATGACATGTAGTCATACAGCAGTAGTTCATGAAGTTAGTCTATCAGTACATGTATTATGACAGGCATTACAAATAGATCATGAATAGGAGAAATGAAGGAAAGAAGGATGAAACTCATTTGTGAAAACTACACAGTGATTTCAATGTTCCCCAACTTTCTCTTCTGCAAGCCCCATTTAAAAAAAACAGTAATATTCTCCTATTCCCATTCTATAGCTTGATCTTTTAATCACAGAACACAATTATCTCAGCAGATGAGTGGCTAAAAATGATGGTACCCAAACTCTGGAGGGCAAATATATTGCCAACAAATAGCTAGTATGTAAGATATGGACACATACACATATGTACATGTGGGTACACATGCTACATGTACACCTATCTGTAAATATATGTACTCAAGAGCATTTATGATTAAAAAAGGAAAGCCAGCCAGTTTTATAATGAGAACAAGGAATAACTGTACCTCTGTGATTGATTGAAAGTTCCTAAAAAATATTAAAAACCTAGAAGAAGGTCTCCAACATGGTAATGATTTATGGAGGATTTGGGTAAAAGTATGAATGCAAATTATGTAGAATAAGAAGGTATGGCACAGGGTGATCTACATAGATGGGAAAAGTGCCCATACCAAAGAGATCATGGTCTCATGGAAGTACTGAATTAATTTAATTGAATAGTTTCAGATATAATATAACCACAACATGATGACCTAAGAAATGACAAGTTTAAAAGTGAGATGTAAAACCAAAAGGAAAGGCACAATAATTGGAAGTAGCCTATGAGAAACAAATAAATATTATTAAATCTAGTTTGTGAGAATATTAAAGACCAGTAACAGAGAACCTTTTTTTTTTCCCATGGAAGGTAAAAAAATCCATATAGAATTAAAAAACAACTTAATTTAGTTCAATTTTTATGTATATAGAGAATTATAAAATATAAACTTAATCTATTAAATTACAAATAGGAAATGTAACACTTGATGTATATACATAATAATTTAACTAATATACAAAATAATTTAACTAAAAATAAACTGGAATTCATATGCCTCAGTCAAGTCTACTCAACCTTTAAGTGACAACTCTGTGCTAAATATTAGGGACACAAAGAAAGGCAAGAACCATTCCTGCTATCAAGGAGCAGGCAGTATTGTAAGGGAGACAGTGTGCAAACAAACTCTATACATGCTAAACTGGAGATGATCAGCAAAGGGAAGGCACTAGGATTAGGAGGGATCAGAAAAGGCTCCCTATTACAAGGTGTGGTCTTAGTTGAGATCTGAAGGAAGTCAGGGAAGCCAGGAAATTGAGATGAGAAAGGAGATCATTCTAGGTATGGGGGACCACCAGTGAACATGTACGTAGTTGGAAGAGGGAGTATTTTGTGGGAAGAATAGCAAAGTGGCTGGAGTCACTAGATCAGGGAGTATGTGGAGGGGAAAAAAGTATAAGAAGACCGGCAGGTTATGAAGGGCTTTCAAAGTTAAACAGTTTTAGATTTGATTCTGGAAATGACTAGAGCCACTGTAATGCAATGTACAGTGGAACAACATGGGTCTACCTGTGCTTTAGCAAGGCCACTTTGATGGTTGAGTAGAGGATAGACTGGAATGGAGGGAAAAGCTGAAGCAACCTGAAGGTCAAGTGTGAAGTGACGGGGTCTGTATGAGGAGAGTGGCAGTTTCAGAGGAGAAAACGGACATATAAAAGATGTTGCTGAGGTAGAACAGACAGGAATTGCCAATTGACTGGATATGGGAAAGAATGGTGGTGAGTGACAGGCCTCATGGATGACTATGAGGCTATAAGTGTAAGTAACGAGGAGGTTAATAATGTCCTCAGCTGTAATAGGGAAATTTGGAAGACAGAAAGGGAAGATCATTAATTCTGTTTTGGACAATGTTATGGGAATCTGAAGATCTTCCCTGCTTCTAGGCCCTTTGCCTAAGTGGCATAAGTGACTCTGAGAATCTTCCCTGATTTGAAAGTATACTCTGCCCCCTAATAAGCCTATTATATAATGAATGTGGTCACATGGAGCCTGTGGTAGGAGGCTTGTTCTTCAGGAATGCCCACTCTGTATTACTTTCTGAATGGGCAGTTGGTTAAGAGGGCTATTACATTCTCTGATCCAGCAGAAGGCTATATATATACCCTGATGTGAGTTTTTTGCTTTGGGGCTCACTCTGGAAAGAGTTGTATGATTTGGCCAGATAAGACTATGAGAAGTCACTGAGCCCCCTCGCTTTGAAAAACCCAGATATTGGTGCTTCCCTTTCTGGTAACTGACTAGGTACGGATGTAATGGTCAGATGGCTAGAAACCCATATGCTGATCTGTTTCTTTGTCTGCTTGTAACTTCTGTTTGTATTCTCTAAAGTTCAGGGTGCTGACCATTTCCCCTGAACTAGGCAAATGATGTATGTTTGATTGATTAAAGTAAGATTGTTAGCCCATTTTGAGTTGCTTTTCTTTAGAAAAGCAGATCTAAGAACCTATGCTAGCAGCCATCCTGGGTATGCTAGGGTGCTTGCTGATACAGACATATTGAATTTAAAATGTGTAGGGGACTTTAATGGTTATGGGATTTAAAGATCTTCCATGCTCCTTGAACTTGCTGATGTAGCAGGAAGAGGTGGGATAGGAAGAAGCTAGAGCTGGGCTGGAGCCAGCAAGGTGACTGAAAGCAATATCAGCCAGAATTTCTGCTAAGGACTCCTGCTGAAGACTGCTGGGGATGGGAACTGTGGGGGCTGGAGCTGCTGGGATTGAGCTGCGTGGACCCTGAACAGTTGCTGTGAGTGAGGAGAAGAGGATCTTTGCCTGAGGTAACCTGTAATGTTTTGAAGGCTTGGGAATGTGGGTGTTTACTGTATTAACTACTTGTGCCAACTCCATAGCTACTGTGATGGCTTTGACTTTCTGGTTTTGGTACTCAGTTTTCTGGTATTTGGATAAATGCTGTAGCTATGTCCTCCATGTAGAGGGCCTGTTACCTTTTGTGATTAATAACCATATCAGTGTATTTATAGTTACCGTAGGCATTGTAAATACTGCATTGTTGATACAGGGACATGGAGTTCAGGATGCCTAATAGGCAATTACAAGTTTGAGATTGGAAGTTTGGAGACGGGTTAGGCTAGATAAATGGATCTGAGAATTATCTCCACAGAAGAGATAATTGAATCTATGGGTACTGATGAGATCAAAAGAAATAGTATTGAGAGAAATGAAAAGAGGGCTCAGGGCAGCACCTTGGGGGATATGCATGGTTAGCAGCAGACTTGGTCTGGATGAAGATCTAGCAAAGATTAAAAAGGAATGGTCAGACAAGCCAGAGGAAAATCGGGAGAAAGCAGCATCACAAAACCCTAGAGAGAAGAGCATGACTAAATAAGGGCTGAGAAAAGACCTTTAGACTTAGCAGTTAGATCACTGGTAACTCTGGAGACAGCAGCTTCAGTTGAATGATGAGACTGGAAGTCAGAAAGTGAGAGGGAGCAAAGGTACTGACTGGAGGTGACTTCTCAAAGAGAGAGGCCACAGAAAGGAAGGAGAAAGAATGAGAGCAAGCCCTAAATCCAGCCTGCCTCAGACCCAGGACAGTGTGCTGTGGAGGAGGCCATGATGGGCACAGCTCTCCTCACCTGTGAGCTCCCCAGACCAGTAAAATAAAAATTCCAGTCCCTGTCACATTCTCTTCAGTACTGTGTCATAAGAAGCTACAAGGAAAGGTCAGCCAAGATTCAAAGGCACAGATGAAACAGTCATCAAATTGGTAAATAACATGAAGCTCAGAGGAATAGCTGACATACTGACTGAGATTCAGGATAAAAAAAAGATGCTGGCAGGCAACAACAGTGGTCTATGTCTTTCCTCATATCACTACACAAATAAGGAATAGAACACAGTCAAGGGCAGAACTTTGTGGCACTCTGTTAGAGACTATTTTGCAGGTGACATTAATTTATTAATGAAGCCTTTTTAAAAAAATCCAGACCTAGACTACCAAATAGCATATATGTCCATCTTTCCACATGGATATCATGAAAGAATCTGTTAGCTACTTAGCTGAAATTTAACCTGAGGCAGGACATCAGATATTACCTGATTTCTTACATACTCATGAGTGAATCAAGACTTGGTTTGGTATCTCTGAAAGGCAGCCAACCATTAAGACAAGGTAAACAGATTCATTCACCAAATCCTACCATATCAGCACTAAGTGAAAGGCTTAAAATGTGAAAAAAAAACCAAGTTCAATGAAAATGAGAAGCAGCTAGGTGATACAATGGATAGAGCACTGGTCCCAGTGTCAAGAGAACTCTCCTTCAAATCTGGCCTCAGATACTTACTAGCTGTTTTACCTTGGGCAAGTCACTTAATCTCAATTTGCAGAGAAGATAATTGAATCTATGGGTACTGATGAGATCAAAAGAAATAGTATTGAGAGAAATGAAAAGAGGGCCCAGGGCAGCACCTTGGGGGATATGCATGGTTAGCAGCAGACTTGGTCTGGATGAAGATCTAGCAAAGATTAAAAAGGAATGGTCAGACAAGCCAGAAGAAAATCAGGAGAAAGCAGCATCACAAAACCCTAGAGAGAAGAGGATGACTCCAGCAAAAAAACAAAACAAAACCGCAAAACTGAAAGGAAGTATCCCTTCACTATGGATATTGAGTTTATGGAATCTGTGTAGTGTAATGGAATGAACAATAAAAAAATAACTTGAATAAATGAATGAAAAAGGTCCCTTCCTAGCTATAAATCCTATTTTTTTTTTAAAAAAGAGCTTGTAGCAGTTCTTATATTATCAGTAAAAAAGAAAAGATTTGTCACTCCTTCTCATTACAAGTCATGTAGTGAATCAGAATATAGTGGGAGGGAGATTTATTGGGACAAATAACAAAATGTATTATGTATATAGGGACATACTTGAACTTTGTGCATATGATTCTGGGTTCTGCAGCATCAGCACATAGTTTCACATTATTTTTGTCTCATATATGGTAGGTGTGAGAGTGAAAATAATGCAGTGATAGAGTCAGGGAGACCTAAGTACAAGTTCTACTGTCAAATACTTGCTTTATACTGGCTTTTCTCTACCCCCAGAGAACTCTCTAAGCCTCTGTTATAGATGAGTTGCTGATATATATTAATAGAAGTTTCCAGACTGGGATTTTCCCATACTAATGAAATCAAAGATCTGGACAAAAATCAAAGGAAAACATGGTTAGAAATGCAATAAATACATGTTTGCTATTGGTGATTATGGTTGTAACATTTCTTATAAAATATAAGCCTATGTAACAGCAACAAAACTAGGTTTAAAAATGATTGGCATTTTGAGCCTAGCTCAGGCTAATATATTCCAATCATCACCCAAGACAATAAAGCAAGAGTTACTAGCATATATGGCATGTCCCAAAAGTCTTAGTGCAGTTTTAAACTTTAAATACTTAAGTAAAAATGCTACAAACTTACAAAGGCATCATTTAAGTTTGTTTATATTTCTTTTACATTTGTTTTGCTTTGTAAGTTTTGAATAACAAATTAAAATTTTAATTTTAACAAGACCAAGCACCCTATAAGTATGCACTGTGTGCATGAAAATTTCTGGATAACACTTTCTCAGATCAGTGATATCAGATTAGAATACCATCGGAGGTGGTATTCTTGCTTGGCCATCTCAGTCACCTAAACTATCTCAACTGGACTTTTTCTTGTGGGATTACATCCAAACTTTCACGTATACATCAAAATGTCATTCTTTGGATGATCTTAAGGTTAGAATTACAAATAAAATCCTTTTAGTCACTGAGCAGCTAAATATTTTTTTTCAAAGTTCAAAAATTAAAGAAATATATAGCACAAGACAATGATTATATTGGAATTTCAATCAGAAATATAACAATGTTCAAAAATTTTAAACAATTAAATGTTCAAATGTTATTTGGGGGGGTAAGTTTAGATAGCTTTTATATGTCCTAATACTTTTGAGACACCTGTGTAAAATAAGAGAGAACTGAAATGAGAGCAAGTTATTACATCTCTGTTGCCTTAAGAAAGGATGATAATTATACTGAAGTAGGTGAGATGTATAACCACTCCTATCTTCTCTCCCCACATCTCTTTCTTCTCCCTTATGATATTGCCTTGCAATCCATTCTAAAAGGGCTTTGCACACAGCTTACTGTCAACCAAGTTGCTACTGATAAGTATCTGTAAGAGGTTCTGTAGCCCTTCTGTAGACCCCAATGGTTAAGTTATGATGATGAAATGTAACCATTAGCTTTACCTATCTGTAAAGTCCCTGCACAGAGAAAAGCTGTATCAGGGGGAGAATGAAAAAGTAGCAAGTTTTACAGGAGTCAGATCAGAAAAGCAAATGAAGGAAACATAGTTTTCAAAAGATGAAAAGAAGAAAAAACGATTGACTGAGGTTCATTATTTTATCATTTAAATCTTATAATTTCATATTTTTAAAACGTATTTATTTGCCCCTCAAGAATGTGACCTGCAAAGTGCTACCACCAGGTGGTAGTAGTATGCTATGGCTATGAGTAAGTTATGAGTTCATAATTATATTTTGTCAGAGGTTTCAAATAATGATAGCAAGAATAAAAATCATATCTTACATTTCTATAGCACCTTATAGTTCACAAAGTGCTTGTATCACAGAAGGTCAAGTTACTTCAGTTTTCCAGGTCTAACAGATGAAGAAATCTAGGTCCACAGTCACACAGCCAGTACTTGCTAGAGCTAAGACTTAAGCCCAGGTCTTCTAACTCAGAGTCTAGTATTTGGTCTACTAGATCAGATGGCAATTTCCCATTCCTCCATATTTAACCCTAAGTTTTTCCACAGTCATGAAAAATACAGTTACTAAAATGGTCATACTTGTAAACCCAGCAATCATTTTCACAGATATTTTAGCATATAGGGTGAGGTTGGTACCTTTCTCACTAATTCTTAACTTTTCCTTTTGTTAATTAACTGTGAACTTCACTTTGGAGTATGAAGCTCTTTCCAGTTATTTGTCTTCAGTTTTCTAGCTTTCTCAGTTTCAAAGAGTGCTAAGATAACAAAGACAAAAATGGGGAGAAAATAGATCCTTCTATTGAGGAGCTGACATCATAGCAGGGGCTACTACATTTAAATAGTTAAGTAAATAAATGCAAGGTAATTTTAAGAAAGGTCTTCTATATGAGGTGGTACCTGAAGTGAATTATTGAGGTAAGCAGTGATTCCAAAGAGTCTGCTGTGAGGAGAGGGAATGTTCTATGCATGAAGAACACTTTGTAAAATAAGCAAGAAAGGAATGTGATGGGTGGGAACAGAGTCCATGAAATGGAATAATGTAAAATCAAGTAGGGAAGGGTGACATGGGGAGACCTGTGCCTTAGGAATAACGATTTGGCAAATATGTGGAGGCTGGAGTTAAAAGAAAAGAGACTAGGCAGAGTGACTGAACAGAAGGTTCTTTCAGTAATGTAGGTGAAAAGTGATGAAGACTCAAACAATGGTGATAGCCCTGTGCTCAGAGAGAGGGGGATGGGTGTGAAGAGGTGTTATGAAGGTAATATTGACAAAACTTAGTAACTGACTGTGCATGAAGTAGTATAGTATACAGTTGTCCTTGACTCCCTGGCTGTGAACCTGGGTGAAAGAAAGATAATGAGTACTGTTTTGGACTTACTCAGTTTGGACATGTTGAATGTGAGATGTCTATGTGACATCCAAATGGAAATGTCTGGCAGGCATCTGGTGACACAGAGGTAGAGCAAAAAAAAGGGGGGTGGAGATGAGGATTGGATATTTAGATTTGGGATTTTCATAGGCCAGTTAAACTAATGCAGTCACCAAAAGAGAATGTAGAGGGGAGGAATAGCCAGGAAAGGGGAAAAAATGGGACAAGGATCTAGCAAAGAAGACCAAAAAGTAGTCAGGCAGGCAGGAAGAGAAACAGGAGAAATCAGTGTCATAAACATCAAGAAGGTGATCACTGATATCAAACCCTGCAAAGGGATCTGGAGGAATGAAGACTCAGAAAAGGCCAACAGATGTTGAATTTAAAAGATTGTTGATAACCTTGAAGGGAGCAGTTTCACTGGAGTGGTAAGGATGGAAGCTGGATAATGGTTACGTTGTAGGAGGGATTCTTTTTCAGGTTCAGGATGGTCTAGATTTTAAGGTCCTTTTCAACTCTGAGATTCTGTGGTTGTTATACTATCTTACTCATTATCACCCCTGGATCTCTAGGCATCATGACTTTCTTGGTTTCTCCTTCAAGCCAATTTTTTCTGTTTCTGATTATTTTACCCCAGATGTACCTGCCGCATTTTTCCAAGCTGACTCTCATTTCCTTATTTCCTGTCCATATTTCTAACTTCCCCAGTTCCCCTGGATAATTTATCTATTGCACTAACATTTGCAGTAAGAGAAGTATGGACCTGCTCCTGCTCACTCTTTGGGTTCAGGAAATGTCTCCAATCATTTTTCAATCACTTAGGGTCCAGAGAGAACCAAAACATGTTTTTCTGGGGAAATTTAATCCACATGTTTATGATTAATTTTTATGTAAGTCATTAAAATGGTGTTTTCAAGATATTTCATTTGGCAAATCTACCTCTCTCTCACCCCTCAAATCCCCTCTCAAATCTCATTTGAAATGATGGGGAGACCACTGTACTAAAGTGCTTCTCTAGTCTTAAAGCAAACCTGGAGAGGCAAGCACTGGGAATCTGATGTGTCATTCTGCCCACTTCTGCCCCCATTAGGTATGATGAAGAGCAGGCTGACGATGGACAAAAACCAGCTGGGCATTTTCACCTGGAAAGTGTTTGATTGAGGACCTTGTACACAATGCCCTTTTCAGAATGCAGTTCTGTGTCTTCCCTGGATGACCTTGCCATCTTTAGAAAATCCCTCTTTGATTTTAACTGTGACTTGTATATTCTCCATGAAAGTGGTAAACACATTTTGGTAAACATTTTCAAGTCAAGCCAAGAAGGATTTATTACGTCAGCATCAGTTCTAAGTGTTGAGAATGGAAAGAAAGACAAAATTCCTGCTCTCAAGGAGCACATCTGGTGGTAAAAAAAGATGGTTTGACAGCATTTCTGATTTCTTAAATATCATCCTCTACCCTCTGTCTCTTTCTTTTTGCCTCCCTGCAACACCCCCCCCCCATTCAATATTTGGCTTGGTTCATGGTCCACCTGTAGTACCTGTCCAATGTACATGTACTCATGGTTTAATGCAATGGACTTCTTATCCAACTGTTAGTCACAGATGATATGAAACATAACATGTCTAAAAATGAATTTATCATCTTTTCCCTCTACCTTGTTTCTCCCGATTTCACTGTTTCCGTGGCACAACAGTTCTCCAGGTAATCTTAGGTTTAGAAGAACAGCTACCTTTGGCCTCTCTTTCTCCACTCATACTATGATATATTGATGGATTCATGACATCACTGGTATAGTTCCTCCCTATAGAGGTAAAGACTGTAATCTATCTATTGCATCTTCGGTGACTCTTGTCCATGTTTCCCCTCAAATATTCCACGGAGGGTCAACTGAACACACTAGATGCCACTTTCTAATTCAGGGGTTCTTCATCTGATATTCTTGAACATTAAAAAATATTTTTCTAACTGTATTACAACATAACTGGTTCCCACAGTAATCTTATGTATTTTTGTGTACTTAAAAACTATATAAAAAAGGGTCCCACAAGGTTCACCAGATTGTCACTTGGCACCATGGCACAAAAAAGTTTAAGAAAACCCAGTTTAGATCTTTTAATATGTCATGGATACTAGTGCATCAGTAGATTGTCAGTTTAGCATATTTCACACTCAATACTATTGACAATTCTCTTCTGGCTGAATATATAGAAGCTGATGTTTTCTACTCTGCTTGTATACAAGTCATGGTAATATGCTACAGACTACTTGTACCCACAGATGTCTTTCACTTTCAGTTATTTGCAATTTCAATTCCCCTGGAACAATGATTTTCTATGATCTGCAGCTATAAGGTATCATAGAGAATACCAATAAAATGGGCTTCTGGGACAGCAAGCATTTTGTAAGCACTGAAAGTACTATGCAATTTCCCACATGTTCCAGCTTAATCTTCAGTTTAGGCCCAACATATTATCTTCAGTTCCAAGATACATATAATGAAAAACCATCTCCTTACCCACCTGAATGTAGGAATATGTATTCCTTGAATTAAAAAAGTGAACTTAACAAACATACATTTCAACATACAAAGAAAAGGATTGCATTACAAAACTGAGTTTCTGTTATATACAACTTCTAAAACGATAATTTGATATTTATTAAATTTAATACAATAGTAACAAAATTGCCCCTCTTATATGTGTTCCCTTCTGACTTTCTTTTTTGCTCTCTTTTGTGTATTCTTTTAATGTCTCATTGTTGCTTTTCCCTTTTTGCCTTTTTATCACTACCCACCACCCTCCAACTTCTACTCTTCAAAGAGAAGCTTTTCCTTGTAAAACCAATAAGAATAGTTAAGTGAAACAAACCAACACACTGACTATGTCTGTAAGTTCATGTTTGTTTCAGCATCTTTAGTTCATCATCTCTCTGTGAAGAGGTTTTCAGTCTTCTGAAATGAAAAATAGTCACTCCAGCGATCAGAATTCTCAAGTCATTCAAAGTTGTTCTCACTGAAATTTTTTTCATTGTGTAAAGTGTTCTCCAGGCCCTATTCAATTTACGTGAGTTCATACATGTCTTCAGGTTTCCCTGAATCTGTCATAGTAATTTCTTACAGCATAGTAATATTCCATTATCTATTTGGAATTTGTCATGGCATGTGATATAAAATATTGATTTAATAATTTTTTCTATATTTTTTCATTTATAAAATATTCACATTAAAAACTATAATTACAATTAAATTCATTTGTAAATTCATCTTGGCATGGGCTTTGGAGGGGTGGGGAGTTCATTTATGGCTTGTTCAATTTATTTTTCTGAGATTGGGTTATTTAAAATTTCTAATTTTTATTCTTTTAATTTGTGTATTTTATATTTTTTCATATTCATTGAATTCATTTATCAGCTTTGTTGCCATACAATAGGATTTTTCTAACAAATTCTTTTATTTATTGTCTTCATTTGCTGTGAATTCTTTTTGGTTTTCCTCTCTCTTCCCTCAACCAAATTAGTTAATGTTCTATTTTATTAGACCCCCCTCTCCCCCTCAAAAGGTTTTAAATTTTATTCAGTAATTAAATGTTCTTGTTTTTTTGAGGGGGGGGTTCCAATTTTATTGCATCTTTTATTTTTATTATTTATACTTTTGTGTCTGAGATTTTTTTGACTGATTGCTTTTCTAGTTTTTTTTAGCTTTATGCCAAATTTATTCATTCATTCTTTTTCTCTTTTGTTGATGAAAGTGTTTAGAGCTATAAATTTTTCTGTAAGATCTGTTTTGGCTATATATCAAAAGTTTTATATGCTGTCTCATTCGTGTCTTTTTCTTGAAAAATTGATTATAATATGTTCCTTGACCCACATATTCTTTAGTATTATATAACATTTAGTCTTTAAGTTAGACTACTCTATTTCAAATGCTCACTATTGATTATAATGTTTTTTTTACTGTGTTGTGATAAGTAAAGGAAAGATGTACTTAATATTTCTATTTTTGAAAAGTTTTTTATGCCCCAGTTTATGGTCAATTTTTGTAAATGTGTGATGTAAAGCTGAGAAATACAGATACTCCTTTCAAACAATATGAATTCTTCATTAATCTTGTTTTTCCAGTATGGATGACTAAGCTGATCTTGCTTCTTATTTTTTTTTGTTCCAAATTTCAACATTCAATAAGAGCTTTTTAATATATAAAACAGATCACAAAAGAGGACTATATGTAAAACCATGAATCTCTTTTATATATGACTTACTTTTTAAAAAGCATATAACAAATTTAACACATTCCTTTCAAAACTGCATTTCTGTACTCCCTTCTTGATTTCTTTCTATTCTCCTCTGCAAACTTTTAAAAATATTTCAGTGATCTTCCTTTTTCTTTTGTTTTTATCATTGCTACCCTCCTCTCCCTAGACTTAAAAATAGAAAAGAATTGCCTATTACAAATAGACACAGTTAAGCCATTTTTCTTTTTGTACCTTGAGTCCATCATCTCTTTTAGAAGGTGGGTTGGTCATTGCTTTGATCAGTCCGTAAGTCTTTCAAGGTTGCTTTCCTTTACAATGCTGTTTTGTATAAATTGTTCTTCTTGTGGCCACACATCTATTCATAATTCTAGTACGGTCTGAAATTACTCTTTTATCATTTTCTTATAGTTCAATAATTTCATTACATTTATATACCACAAATTGTTCAACCATTCCTTGACTAACTGATACCCTCTGGGGATCCCCCATTTCAATTTAATACCCCCCTAAATGATAAGAAAGCTATTTTACTTGAAACTTTTCACTCCCTGTAGCATCCATCTTACTGTCTTGTCTCTTTCCCTATAAAGTTTGTATTCCTACTCCTCTTTTTGGTACCTGTGGTAGTAAGTATGAAAATGTATGGTCAACTATCCATTATCAGGTTCATATAAAAGTGAGGTTCACCTAATGCCTGCTCCTCTTACCTCTTCTTTCTATGTTTGTATACTTTTTTTCTCATGTACCTCAATTCTAAGAAATAGTAAACTTTACTCCCTTATAATCAAGCTTCCAACCAAGCCCGGTGTGTTTCTTATATTCAGAAGCAGATGCACCTGCTACTTGCTGAAAGGAATGCTGGGGCAACCCCATAGACCTAGTTAAGGGGTAGAACTGAACCAGAGCTTCATGAAAGAGAGACATGGATGGTTCCAGAGAATCTTCAGGAAAGAGACAGGTGGATGGAGGACATTCCAAGAAGGAGAAAAATAAATGTTTTGGGGGCTGCAAACATGGCTCCTCAAAATGCCATCTTACTTCCCCTTAGAGATTTGAAAGACTTAACCCTTGGGTGAGATTGGGCCCTTTTTCCTGAGCTGAGCTGATATCATCTCACTTTCTGCTAAAGAGCTCACTCACACTTACGTGTTCTCTGGCATGCTTTTATTGGCATAGCTTCTTCAATTTCTGTTTGCTGTTTTGCTTGGATAAATGGGTTTATTCACTATTTGTTTTTAATGGTATTTTGTATAGCTAGCATTTTGTGGGAAGAAGCTAAAGTGTTAAGCACAAACGCCTACTCTCTCCTTTATGAATGATCAGGGAAGCAGCTTTCCTTCTGAACCCCTAAATATCATACCTCTAGATCAGAGATACTTGAGGAGGGAATAGAGAGGAAAGTTGAGTTTGATACTTGCCTCAAAAAAAGAGTTTCCAGTCTCATGGCACTCCCTACTCTCTGACTGCCCTCCCTACTCTCCCAGCTGGTTTGTTGGTGGTATAAGCATAGCCTCTGGCTCTCCTCTCTTATTAGACTTACTTACTATATTTGCTCATTGTATTTCTCGGTCATTATTCCATCTGGTTTTTCGTGGAGAAGATATGTGGGAACTGGGCTGTCTGCTTCTGGACATCTTGGCCAGAAATTAGATGGATCTCTTTTGAGTGACAGATACAAACTCCTCCTTATGGAGGAGTTTCTATAGTGTTTATGGATCAATGCAATAATCACAATGCCACGTATCAATAGGGACATCTCTATAAATCTGCTATCAATAAAGAACCTCTTTTTTATTTCATCTTTGCCTAAGTCATCCTCATGATACTAATGAACACCTTTGGTATGCACTGTCTTATGTGACGCTGATACTCAGCAGATTGTTGAAGAAAGCTACTTCTGTGGCTACATATATAGAGTCATGTATAAATTATAAATGGCCCCTTATTTGAGAAGAGCCTTTAATGGCCCTTTTTTCTAAGTATAATGTTTGTAAAAATAATTAATAGAGATAATGGGATCTTATATTTTCTAGATTTCTCATTTCTATCCCTATTACTGAATAAATAGATACAAAGGCATTTGAAGCACTTACTATTTGCCAAGCATTGGGGATATAGAAAGAAAAATGATATAATCCCTGATGGCATGGAGAAGACACTCTAATGGGAGGAGACAATACCTATAGGAGAATTCAGATGTGAACATGAATATGCAGTCTGTTGTGGAAAACCGTCTTTGAAGGCCAGTTGGCTTCAATATATTTTCACTGAGTAATTACTTGATGTGTGATAGACCATTCTTAAACAGATTTTATAGTCGTAAAGCATTGGCATATGAGTTGGCAGTTACTGATGCCATTTCATTCACCTTTTTTTGGTAACAGAATTGCTTATGGTATTTTCTGTTCTTTTATACGCTTACCTTTTCTTGAGAAAGTTGATTATCTGAGTACATTTTAAATTGCTGATCCCTACAGAGATTTCTTCTCTTTGCTTGTGGTCACATCCAGCCATGCTGCCAAAATTAATTTTACCTACTATTTGCTTACACAGTACAGTGATTCTTGAGGTAGGAGAGCCCAAATGTGGTGGCTCCACTCTTTTTTTCTTTTTGGAGAGGGGAAGGCAGGGCAATTGGGGTTACGTGACTGGCCCAAGGTCACACAGCTAATAAATGTTAAGTGTCTGAGGCCGAATTTGAACTCAGGTCCTCCTGATTCCTGGGCCAGTGCTCTATTAATTGCACCACAAAGCTGCCCCAGTGGCTCCACTCTTGCCACATATGACAAATCCCCATAGAAATACTGGCAGATTGGTTCCATTTGCTCCTTATTTGTTGTTCATCTTCCAGATTTATCTAGAAACACCTTCAAGATGACCTAATTTATCTAGCATTGATATTGGTACATTGATATTGGACTTCTCTGTAGGTTTATCTTCTATTTTAGTAGGTCAGTCATTTCAATTGTGTCTGACTCTTCATGACCCTCTTTGGAATTTTCTTGTCTAAAATACTGGAGTGGTTTTCCATTTCCTTCTCCAACTCATTTTACAGCTGAGGAAACTGAGGCAAACAGGTTAAGTGACTTGATCAGTTGTAACTCAAACATCAGTTTCTCAGTGAAATTTCCTGACTAGAACATATCAGATCCCAGTGCTCTCTCCTTTCTGATAAACTTATACATTATCTATTTTATTTGACATTTCCTTTGCTTTTACCATTCAGTGCCTAACAGCTCGCAAATTCCTTGAGAACAAGGACTCATACTAGTATACTCTGCTATCTGTACAATACTTAGAGATCATCTGTGTACATGTATATATACATGTGTACATATACATATACGCACAAAGATTTATTCTATATGAATGAGGCACTATGATACAGTGAAAAGAACAATGGATGGATTTGAGTCTCAGATATGCTACATACTGTGTAACTTTAGCCTCATCATTTGACTTCTTTTGGGGCTCAGTTTCTCCAACTGTAAAATAAAGAGGTTAGAATCAAGAAGAGATGTGGCCAGGCCACTGTTGACTGCCAGAGGCAGGGTTGCACAGGAGAGTGGATATAGAGACAAAAGAAGTGTGTCTGAGTGCCAGACAAGCCCTGTCACTCCTCTACTAACTAGCTATTCAATATTGGGAAAATCCTGGAGTCCTTTTGGGTCTCAGTTTAGCTGCTGGTAAAATGAGAGGTCTAGAAGAGGCATGCTCTGAAGTCCCTTCTAGTTGTCATACTCTGTAACCTTTAATCCTGTACCAGTCAAAGTTTAAAGCATAGAGAATGGCTTGTTGACTTCAGATTAGAAAAGGACCAAGCGATGAGGCAATGAGGAAGAGGCACCTGCTTATAGACTGTTGTCTGGTTTTCTTTAAATTTTGCTCTAAATAGGGTACAATATTCAAATAGCACATGCCTTAATACGGCTGATTAGTTGTTTTACTGGAGAATTCTAATTTTGCAGAAAAAGGAATAATTGAGTAGAAAAACACACTAGGTTCATGCGGACTTGCCTGACAGCAACCATGGGAGTCCTGGCCGCTGGAACCATAAAGTTTACCAGGTGGCAGTCTACCTGAATTGGATGCCTAACACCTAATAAAAAGAACTTCTGGAGTGTTAGCCTTGTAAAAATCATGCTGTCATGTCAACACAATAGATCCTTCAACATCACCCATGGGCAGACTTTACTTTCACAAAAGGTAAATAGATTGCCTTAGCTAAAATGAGAAGGTTAGCATCATACGTACCCTTTTGCTTCGAAGTTTGATCTTGATCATCGATATATGAAGATTATTTCTGCAATCCTTGGGTATAGTTAAATCATAATTAGCCTTTTCTGATTAACTTGTTTAGAGTAAAAAAAGGAAAAAAACACCTTGGTGCAGAAGTCATCCCTCAGCTTGGCAAACTGCAAATACTGGACACTGCTGAAAAGCACAGTAAAGGTTCCAAATGACCCTTGAATTCAACTGAAAGTGCTAGGTGTGGGGCATGCTCTAGCCAGGAATGAAACCAGTTCTATCTGCAAAGAGCTGATGTTGTATAGGGAGGAAACAGCACACACATAGAAGATGACATGCAACGTTTATCCAAAGTCATCTACAAGGGGATGACTGGTACCAGCAACTAGGGATTTCAGGATCCACTTTCTGTCCAGATAGTGCCTGAAATAGCTTTGAAGGCAGCTAGGGATCCTGAGGCAGAGGTTAATAAGGAGCTCATTCCAGGCACAGAAGATTGCTTGTGAGAAGACATGTGGAGGGGAGATGGAATGTAGGATATGGGGAGTAGCAAGCAGGCCCAGCTGGCTGGAATTTAGAAGGAGTAAAGGACAGTAATGTACAGTGAACCTGAAAAAAGTGAGATGGAGCCCTAGTGTGAAGAGTTCCAAATGCCAAACTGGTGAGCTTCTATCTGATCACAGAGGCGAGAAGACCCACTGGAATTTCTTGGGCAGGGAAGTAACACTGTCAGACCTATCCTTTAAAAGGTTTCATCTGGCAGCTGTGTGGACAAGAGATTGGAAAGAGGAGAATCTGGAAGTAAGGAGACCGGTCTGGGCACTGATGTGAAGAAGAGATGAGGGGCTAATGAATTGGGTTTAACTAGCTTTAGCATGATACTCAAAATGCTTTTTCATTATCAGTCTGATATGTCACATGAGGCTTTCTAAATGTCCACTGGATCATTTAAAAATAGCAAATGACTATTAAATTTGTTACTATGAAATTATCTTTGCCTTAATCTTCACTGAGAAGCCTGTGTTATGTTTCTGATATTTGAGCAGAATATATTTTTTAGCTTTTCTTCAGTTGTTCTATAGTTAATACTTTTCAAGTGTAGGAAGCTCAGGTTTTTGTTCATGCTCAATCTTCCTCCAGCTTCAATAGACACATCAAAATTCTATCCATCTTTCAAGGTCCAATTCTTTTCTTTCATAGAAACTTTCTTCATTCTCACACACAGCAATGATCACATCCTATGGAAATCCTCAGAGCATTTTGTTTTTACCTCTTGTATGATTTTTAACTCATCCTACCTTATTTGTGTAAGCAGAGACCTTCCCTTAATCCCTTAATTTGTATCCTAGCATGGGATTTTTAACATATTTTTATTTTAAGTGCAGTATGGTGCAGTGGAAATAGATCTGGATTTGGAATTGGAAGACATAGATTTGAATCTTGGCTCTACTATTACCTAAGTGATCTTGGGTAAATTATGTAACCTCGTTGGTTCCAGTTGCTGAAGTGCAAAATGAAGGAGTGGACTAGATAATTTTGTAGGTTCTTCTAGCTCTAAATCTGTAATCTGATGTTTAAATACAGGGATAGAGAAGCCTCAAATAAGTTTATTTAAATTCTGACCTCAAAAACTGAGCTCTAGTGGTACAAGAGGGACTCGAGTATCTGGGACAAAGAATGAAATTCCCCTGGTGTCAGCTGAGGAACAGTCAGTTTGAGATGCAATGATAGATTCTCCAGCTGAAGCAGCGTTTTTTCCCTCAGCAGCCATCTGACTCCCACAAAGGTTGTATGTGGAAAAAGACTTTGTCTGGGCAGCTAATGAGAGGATCCTGTTTCACTTCACAGCTACTCCTAACAGGTACACTTGGTTCCCTTCAGTTTCCTGATCACTCCCACGGGAAAGAAAGGATCAAAGACAGGCATTTATATCTCAAACAGGTTAGTGTCTGACTTGGTGGAGCTTTCACCCCATGGTCTAAAGCTCTGTAATTCTTTCATCTGCACACAGCCTGGGTGAGGCCAGGCAATGACTACAAAAGTATCATCCAATTACCTTTATAACCCATTTATTCTTCTTCACTGGGCAAGCCACTGCATCAATATGAGCTTCCATTTTGTTATCTCTACTTATGATATTACTCTAACATGCTAAGATTCTCTGCAGTCCTTTAAAATTTTCAAAGAACTTTGACACATTTTTCTCATTTTATTTTTACCACAATCTTATGTAGTAGGCATGGTTTTACAAATCAGAAGTTCAGAGAAATAGAGTACTGTTGTACTGAAAGGGACCTTCGAGTCATTTTATCCAGTATTCATTTGACAGATAAGGGGAACAGAGGCCCAGAAAGATAAAAGTGGTTTTCCTAGGGCAGAGTCAGTTTATAGCACAGCCAGGGCTAAAAAACAGACCTCCTAGTTCAATTCTTTTTTCAATTACCCCATGCTTCCCTCTGATAATGTGTCTCTTTTCACTTGGAAAGATAATGCTATTGACTCACCATCAACAAGGCATGTGCTCAGGGATTTTTTTTCCCCTAGGAGTGAAACATTTGTGATGCTTCTCTCATGCTACTTGACCAAATTTCCCTTGAAACTGAAGGCATTCATGTACTATGCACCAGGGGTATAGTCAGTGACCATGGAATGAAATGATGAATGAATGAATGAATGAATGAATGAAACTCATCATTAGTTCACATGACTATGGATCTTAAGGCTTTGCCTTCATTAGTATTATCCACTAATTCAGTGAGCCAGCCACCATAAGATTCAGATTTTTTTTTTTAGTAACCTGATGGTTGGATCTTGTTGGTTTAAAAAAATTTATTCTAAACTTGAAAAATATCAACAACCATGCCATTTTCTTAAAAAAGTCAAGTTCTAGTAGAGCTTTTAAAAAAGTAGTTCAAATTTAACATTGCAGTTCCAACACTGCCCTGTTTGTCTATGTCCCTTTCTGAACTTCCTTTTGCTCTATTTTGTGTGATTTCTTAAATTATTACTGACTATCTTTTTATCCATTTTAGTAACACTAACACTAACCTTTCTGCTCCCCAAACTTCTTACCACTCCTCCCATAAAAGTCTTCACTTGTAACAAAAGTATAGTCACACACACTATGTCTGAAAAAACCATATGAATCAATCTGCACTTCTAGTCCATTACCTTCCTGACAAGAGATGGGAAGCATAATTTATCATTGTTTTTTATGGTCATGATTGATCGTTAATTGCATTGATCATAGTTCTTATACTGTACCCACTAAGTTTTCCTTTGAAGTGTTGTTGTAACTGTATCAATTGTTTTCCTAGTTCTGCTTATATCACTCTAAATCACTTCCAAAAAGAACTCCCAGCTTTTTCTAAATCTTTTCCTTCCTTAATTTCTTACAGTGCAATAATATTCACATTTTCACATTCATATAAATATTCACATTTAGAAGGTATTTGTAGATCCTGTATTTCATTGCATGCCACCATGGGCGGGAGGGGGAAAAAATTTGAAACAAAAGGGACTGTGGAACTGAATGTTGTAAACCAAAAGTAAATTTAAAAAAAATAAATATTCACATTTATATAACATAATTGTCTAGCTATTTCCAAATTGATGGGTATCCCCTTTGTTTTCAGTGTTTTTCTGCAACAAAAAGTGCTTCCATGAGAGAGAGAGAGAAAGAGGGAGGGAGGGAGGGAGAGAGTATGTGCACACATGCACAAGTACATAACCAACAAATAAATAAATATATCCTTTCCCTTTGGTTTTGATACCTTTGAGATCTAAGATTGGTAGTGATATTACTGAGTAGGAAAACTTGCATAATTTAGTGACTAATTGAGTATTCTTCCACCCTACATTCCAGAATGACTGGAGCACTTTGTAACTCGGCCAACAATAAATAAGCGAACTCATCATTGCAAAGTGCCACCAACAACTGTTATTTTTCTTTTTTTGTCATTTCTGTTCATCTAATGGGAGTGAGGTAAAACCTCAGGATCATTTTAATGTGCGTTTCTCTTGGGATTGATTAGTGATTTGATCTTTTTTTAATTTGACCATTTGTAGACTACATTTCTTCTTTTGGAAACTGCCTACTTTGACTACTTATCTATTGGGAAACAACTCATTTTCTCATATATTTGTATCAGCTCCCTATTTATCTTGAAAAATCAGATCTTTGTCAAAGAAATTTAAGACATTATTTTTTCCTAGTTAACTATTTCCCTTCTAATTTTAACTGTATTAATTTTGTCTGTGCAAAGTCTTTTCAATTTTAGCTAATTAAAATTATCCATTTTATCCCCTGAGATATTTCTTATTTGGTCAAAAAGTCTTCCCATATTCATAGCTGTGAAAGGTATCTTCTTCATTGATCCTCTATTTTTCTTATGATACTACCTTTATATTTAGGTCATAAGATTAATTATCTAGACTGTTTTTTTTTCCCAGTTTTCCCAGCTGTTTTGTCAAATAATAAGTCCTTTACCCCAGGGGGTAGAACCTTAGATTTACTGAGCACTGTGGTACTATGTTCAATTGCTTCTGGGTCTTCTGTACCTAATCTGTTCTTCTGAGCAACTTCTCTATGAAATAGTTTTAATGATCATTGCATTGTAGCATAATATGAGATCTGATACTGCTAGTCCTCCTTCCTACTTTTATTTATTGTTTCCCTTTATCTTTCATTATTGACCATTTATTCTGTTGCTATTTTTCTGACACAATTAAGTAAACCTCTCATAGTCTTTTTGGTATAGCACTAAATATGATAAGTAAGGTAACAGTGTGATTTTTATTATACTGGCATGGCCCAAACATGAAAAATTAGTATCTCACCAATTATTTAGGCATGTCTTTTTATTTCTATAAAGTGTTCCGTAATTGTAATCTTATTCTTGTTATATGTCTTAATTCCTAGACTCATAGGTAGTTTATATGTTATATCTTTGTTCTGAAAATCTTTATGCTGGTTTTTGTGTTGGTAATATACAGAAATATTCATTATTTTCTGAGTTTATTTTATATACCATTGCTTTATTAAAGTTATTTCAATTAATTTTTTAGTTGAAGCTGTAGGATTTTCTAAGTCAGTGGTTCTGAAATTTTTCCACAGCAATAAAAGCTGTGGAAAAACCAAAACTTTTTCAGAATCAATGCGGCAAAATCCTCCATAATGATTAATGCCTGTTAACAAACTGCATAAAGTTAATTTTTTTCTTCAAAAGTGAGGAGCTTGAGGGTTCTATGCAGTACAGTTTGAGAAATGCTGCTCTAAGTAAACCACCATGTTTTGTGGAAATGTTTCTTCTTTACTATGCTTATTTCCTCAATTTAGTTTTGTTGTACTGTTTTAGCTAGAATTTCTAGAAATACATAAAAAAAAACTGATGACAATGGAAATCCTTGCTACATTCCTGATCTTACTGTAAAGGCCTCTAACATATCTCTATCATAGATAATGCTAGCTCTTGTTTTTAGATAGTTATAATTTATCATATAAAAGTTAATTTATTCCTAATTTTACATTTTTAAAAGAATAAAAATATATTTCGGTAAAGTTTTTTTCCCCTGCATGTGTTGATATAATCCTGCAATTTTTATCATTTTTTATTAACATATGTATAATTTTACTACATGAAACAATTTCTGGCACAAATCCAAAATGGTAATAATGTATAGTCCTTTATATTGTTGGTTTTGGAGTAACATTCATTATAAATATTAGTCTATTAGTATTTTTTTCTTTACTTATTTTCCTTTCTCCCTCAAGGCATCTTGATCTAAGACCTTAGATAGGAAAAAACAAAAAAAAAGTCCTACATCTTTATTTCAGTATAAACACAGGTTTACTTCATAATCATATGTATTTAATTTATGCATATAAAAATATTATCCTGAGAAGTGCTTCACAGCTGTTGCTAGACTGCCACTGGGGTCCATGACACAAAAAAGGTTATAATTTCCTTTTTTATGACTTCTTCAATTTCTTTTTTCTGAGACTGTGTTGTTTAAATCTCCTCACTTTTAATGTAGGTATTTTTTATTTTTCTAAGTATCCATTTCATTTTTCAATTTTATTGGCATATAATTAGATAAAACACTTTCTAAGAGTTGCCTTTATTTTTCATTCATTATGAATTATCTTTTCATACTGGCCATTTGGTCATCTTCTTTACTTTAAAAAATTTGATTACCTAATGGTTCAAAAAACCAGATCGTAGTTTTATTTGTAAACTCAAAGGATTTTGCTTTCAATTTTGCTTACCTCCTTTTTTATTTTTTTGGAATTTTTTTACTTTTGTGTTTGGTTGGATTTTTTTTATTTGTATTTTTCTAATTTGCCTAAGCAGCTGCACTCCCAACTCATTGATTTTCCTCTTTTGATATTTCTCTTTTGTTGATGAAAGTGTTTCGAGATGAAATTTTTCTCTAAGGAATGCTTTGGCTGCATCCTCAGTGTTTTGTCATGTTGTTTCAGTATTGCCATTTTTCTGTAAACAGGTTATCATTTGTTTCTATGATATGTTAGTTGACTAACTAATTCTTCAGGAATTTAATTTAAATTTATTTAAATGTGAATTATTTCTTTAAATGCCCTTTATATTATCATTTTCATTAGATTGTGGTCAGTAGAGGATGTGTTTAATATTCCTTCTTTTCTGCATTTGTTTACAATCCTTTTTTTATCTTAGAACATGGTCAATTTTGTATAGGTGCTGTGCACAGATGAAAAATGAGTATGCTGCTTTCTTTCCCCATCCATTGGGGCATTTTCACTGGCTAGCCTCTCTCCTGGAATACTCTCCCTCCTCATCTCTGCCTCCTGCCTTTCCTGGCTTTCTTCAAGTCCCAGTTAAAATCCTATTTTCTACAAGAAGTTTATCATAATCTCTCTCAATGCTAGGTGCTTTTCTTTATTGATTATCTCCAATTTATCCTGATGTATCTTACTGAAACAGTCGTCTGCATGTTGTCTCTCCCATTTAATGGTAAGTTCTTTGAGAACAGGATGATCTTTGGCTTTTCTTCATATCCCCATCACTTAGCACACACGCTTAATAGATGCTTACTGACAATGATAGTAAATCTACACCCTTGAAAAATTGTGTTCACTTCCTTAACTTCTTTCACATTTATCATTCTTACATTTGTCTAGGTCTGAAAAGCACACAGTAAGGCCCCAAGTACTTTTTCTGTGTGTTTCTACTCTTGATTCAACTAACCTTTCTTCAGGTACTTATAAGCCTCAGGTGCTTATCTATTAAGTACTATTAAGTGTTATTGATCTTTGGTACCTTTAAGCATCATGTGAAATCTCTGCTTATCTTTCTTAACCACACCTATTTTTGCTGTGCAGAGTCTGATATGACTTTTTACCTTTGGTTTTTTGAAGGTACCTATAATAAATTCTGCTCTAGTTCCTCATTTTAACTTTGTTTCCATTTCTGTATTTTAAATGTATTTCTTATAAATTATATGTTTCTAGATTCTGCTTAATAATCCATTATGCTTCCTTTTTTGTAGGTAAGTTCTTTTATCATGGCTAAATTATAATTAATATATATTGTTATAACTGTTAATTATATATTTTTCCCCATAACTTCTCATAGTTTTTCTCTCTTCTCTACTCTCTTTTCCCCCAAAAAACTTACAAAAAAGAAAGAGGTACAGAAAGAGAAGGAATCTGATCAATACTAGTAACCTAGCCCAGATATCTAGTTCTTATAAGATTCATAAGACTAGCCCTTTAATAGTGTCCTTTTTATGATAAATCCTGTGAAGTTGAATTTTGTTTTGTTTGTATCCATTTGTTCTTTGATTCTACTCTCCCTCGTATCCTCTTTCCTTATCTCCATTTATTTCCTTGTGGAATATACATACTCTCCCTCCTTCCCTCTCTCCCTCTTTTTCCCTTCCTCCTGCTCCCTCCCTCTCTCCTTCCCTACCTCCCTCTCTCCTTCCCTCCCTCCCTCCCTCTCTCCCTCTCCCTCTCCCTTTCTCTCTCCCTCTCATTCTCTCTGTCTGTGTCTCTTTCTCTCTCTCTCTCTCTCATTCTCTCTCTCTCTTTCTCTCTCTCCCTCCCTCTCTCTCTTTCTCTTATTCTCTCTCTCTCTTTCTCTCTCTCTCTCTCTCTCTCTTTCTCTCATTCTCTCTCTCTCTCTCTCTCTCTTTCTCTCTCTCTCTCTCTCTCTCTCT
>CM053598.1:60829154-60848475 GCA_028646575.1 Pseudocheirus occidentalis | reverse complement strand
AAGGCTTCTTGGCTATCTCACATAAGCATGATGATAAGTTCCTTTTCTTCCTTTCTCTCTGTTTTGTTTTTTTTATCATCGCTCTATCTGGAGTCTATTTCAGATTTTAACTGGGGATGCTGTGGACAGTGGGATTCCTCTATGACCTTTCGTGTTGCCACGAGTATATTCCTAACCAGAAATGTTAATAAAGACAAAGCTGCAGTTCAATTCCTGGATAGGATACTGGGTTTCACTCTATCACATGGCCACAGTTCACACTGATGATTCATACTAAAAAATACAGGTGAGACTTCATAAATCATCTAGTCTAACCTCAAAGGGCAATTAAGAACTACAGAGGTCATGTGATTTGCCCAGGGCAAATTAGACACTTAGGAATCAAACCAAAGTCTCCTGAATCTCCATGTAATACACATTTTACTGTGTCAGGAGGCCTCCAAGGCTCATGTCAGTCATTTCTTGGATGTGCCATTATTAACCAAGGATCATAGGCAAGTGACAATATAAAGGAACACATCCAAGTTTTGTTCTGGGAAAAATAACTCAGAGCTTACAGCTGCCCCCTGGTGGTAAATTTGTAGTTATCTTGTCCAAAGGACAGTACATTATCAAGATATATGCAATTTTCAATCTGTGCTTTCAACTTCACTAATTTGTGCCTTTGTTACCAAATACCCGGCCAGTCTACAAAAGACAGAAATCATCTCAAAGAATATCAAAAGAAAATATTATTTTCAATGAGAATAGCTCTTTAAAAGTCCATGAAATAAAAAGCCAATTTTTATATTCTACTTCTAAACATTAGAGATTGATTTTTAAAGTACCCTTTTCTCTTTGGCTACAAAATAAATTTGAAGACCTTTCTCCCTCTTTTGCTTAGACTGACAGTAGACTTCTCAAGGTAACTCATACAAAAGTTACATGTGGAGAAGTTTTTGAAATGGAAGCTAATTAAAAGTTCATATTTATTAAGATGCAGTTTGGTAAATGGATATAGGTCAGTCTTTTTTGAGATAATGCTATAAATTAGCATATGCAACTGAAATGGGTCAAAGTAATTTTCCTAGAAAAATGCTTAAAAACTGTTACGGGCTGAATAGTGTGCAAGAAAATGGTGACTCTATTTGGGTTATAGACATCTCCTTTTCCAAACAAACTCCATGACCAACTGGTTGGCCATAGGTATTAAAATCTCATTCTGTCCAATGGGCCAACAGAGGCAGAAATGGAAAGAGGGCAGCACTAGGAGCTGAGTGATAAAGCACTAAGTCCACGGGATAAAAGAACTTAGAGTTAAAAAATATTTTAGACATCATCTAGTCCAACTTCATTTTGTATATGGGGAAACTGAGACCCAGAGATGTTAAGTGATTTACTAGGATTCCTCTTCTAGGAAGGGCACTGCCCTGGTCTTCAGAGTATATAGTAGTATAGCCTCAATGAAAGAAGATACATGACACCTCAGAGAACACAAAACACTGGATTCAGTGCTTACTGACTCCAAATTAAAGAATATAGAACACGTTTCATGATCCTAGAATAAATAAATTCCCACAATAGAAAGAGAATCAATTGGGCTTGATTAGCCTAAAGAAGAGAAGATTTAGATGTGGATTTCATGTGAAATGGGGATTTTTTTTTTAAGCTCTGAAAACTAGAACTAGCAGCAATGGGTAGAAGTCACAGGCCAACAGATTTAAGTTCAATACAAAGATAGGCTTCCTCACAGCAAAGCTATTGAAACAAGAACACACTGCTTCATAAGGGAGTGAATTTTCTGTCCCTGGAAATGATCAAGGAGAGGCTAAAAAACAGTTTGTTGAGATGTACTGGACATTCATCTGTGAGGCAGGGGGCTGGACTAGATGACCTCTAAGATTCTCATTCTATCCCAGAATTCTATGATCCTATGCTTGTAAGTCTTAGGGCTTGCTAGATAAATAACAGGAAGAAAACTAAGATGCCTTTGTAAATTTTTCCTAGGACTAGTTTTGCTTTTAAAGGAACAGCTTTCATAATTCTTTTTTACTCAAATTAGTCTAACCAAAAGGAGAGAACCTTAAATAGAAAGATCAAAGATAATTGGGATATAATGTGAACTAATGAACTCTTCAAGGCCATGGCTTTCTTGCAAACTTTATTTTTGAACTTACCTGGACAAAAGGATTGAAAAATAACATTAAATCACAAAATCTATGATATCTTTCCTTAAAAAGTCACTAAATTAATACAGAAGAATGAGGGCAGAAGCAGCTGATACTTTTTAGACAGTAATGAAAAATGCCAATTCACTAAGACCCTGTACCCTTAACAAACTATCCTGAAGATTAAATCACAATGTAAAATCCACAAGTTTTTATTGACAGTATTGGATTATCAAATGCATAACTCTCTGAAGGGGTAATCGTTTTATTTCCCAGATCTCCATTACACATTCCAAGAGACTTCTGGCAGTATCTGTGGAAACTGTGTCCTGGTTTAGCCTTGTAAATTCCTTCCAGAGGAGATACAGGACCTGCTCTTTCTGCTGCCAAGTTTTGTGCTTACAAGGTGTAGAATTTATTAGGGAAAAAAAGATGAAAAGACAACCTGATACTTTCAAAAGTGCCTTCACATAAGATTTTTTTATTAAAGCTGTGTTTTTTAGAAGTACAGCTACTTAGTTCTTTTAAGACTTTTAGCTAAATAAATGGGTTCTCTTAAGCATCTTAAAGCCAGGCATCTTGGAGAGGTGAGTAACATCCTTTGTGGCTATGTGATGAACCTCAGGAATAAAACCTCTTAGATCCTGTACCTCCTCACAGTACAGCAGAAAAAGCACTAGATCTGGAGTCAGATGGAGTCAGGAGGCAGTCCTGAATGCTTACAAAATGGGCAAGTTTTAACCTCTTTGGGGCATCTGTAAAATGAGGACAGTAATCCTAGCCCAAACTGTCCTGCAAAGTGATTTAGGGGGCAGCTCTTTATCAATGATATCACACAAGGAATATGAGTGACTACAACCATTACATACAACAGCAACACATTTTCAGAGCAATAATTCTGAATGGAAGCAAAGTACAGGAATTTAAAGGGTTCAAAGTCAATACAAGTAGTCAACTATGGACACACAGAAAAGGCACAGATGCCAAATCTGTCTAGTTTAGGGGATTCAATCTTGGAAATACCTCTGTTCGACCTCTCAAATCCAGCTTAATTCTGGTTTAAGTTTCCCATCTCCAGCTCACCAAGATGCCTACACATATCCTTTCTTTAGTTTCCCCCTGCTTTTATCTCTCCTGGTCCTAGATCGGGGGTATTTCTGTGATTCTCTGATTCTTTGTGGCCCACAGCATGAACCTCAAAGAGGGTTCCTAATGAAGCTGCACTGTACTATAACAAACACAGTAACATTTCTTTGTATCTGTTTAATGATTTTTACTTTTTTTCAAAGTGCTTTATCACAAAGGATAACGATGAGGATAATGGACATTCTGTATAGTGCCTTAAGGTTTGCAAAGTACTTTGTATTTCAGCTGATCCTCACAACAACCCTGTGAGGTAGGTACCAGTACTTTCTATATTTTACAGATGAGGAAACCAAGGCTGAGAGAGGTTAAATGTAGCTAGTCAGGGTCATGTAGCTAGTAAGCGTCTGAGGCAGGATTCAAACTTAGGTCTTCCTGACTCCAATTCAGCATTCTAGCCATTTTAAAAGTGGCTCCCTCAAATCAAAGAATTGGAGCTAGAATGGATTTTAAGGTTATCGAGGCCACTGGTGTCAAATAAAACTGAAACAGCAGAGACCAATCTGTATATAAAGATTCATGTGGGCCATCTACTAACTTATTTTCAAAATGTATTATTATCTATGTTTGATTATATTTTTATTTATTTTGTTGAATATTTTCCAATTACATTTTAATCTGGTTCAGGCCATACTCAAGAATGCTGTGGTCTTGGGGGAGGCTAGGTGGCGCAGTGAATAGAGCACTGGGTCCTGGAGTCAGGAGGACCTGAGTTCAAATTTGGCCTCAGAAACTTAACACTTACTAGCTATATGACCTTGGGCAAGTCACTTAACCCCAATTGCCCTGCCTTTCCCCCTCCAAAAAAAAAATAAGAATGCTGTGGGGCTGCCTTTTGCTATCTCTGATGTAGCCTACACCCTATGACATAGATGAAGAAGCTGGGGCCAAGGGGAGGTAAGTGATGTGCCCAGGTTCACATACATGGTAGGTGGCACATCTGGGAATCAAATCCAGGCCTTCTTAGTCCACATCCAGCATTCTCTTTACTCGTCCACAGTCTCCACAAGTTATTAGTTTGTTATCATCTTAAACCACTTCTGGTTCTAAAAATGCCACAGTTCTACACTGATATGCACTCTTTCCTGCTGCATTCCCCTGCCACTCTGAGGGTGAAGGGGAAATACTTACTAGAAATATGACAGTGAAGGCAGCCTCATTGTAAGTGTCTACAACTGCTAAACAAGTTATTCACTACAGATCTTGTTAATAGGTGCTAGCTATGTCATACATCTAATTTAAGAGGAATAACAATGCCAGTACACAGACACAGACACACAATTTTATGGCTATGGATCCCAGAAAAAAGAGTGATTGCTTGGCAACCACATCTGGGGGAGATGAGCTATTTGATTAGGATAGGGTTTAGGGTAAGATTAAGGTAATGCTGTCATGCCATATGCTTGGAGTAAGTTTCCTGGACCAGTTGGGTTTCATTAATGTGTAGACAAATATATTTTGAACTACAGTACATATCTACTATATTCTTGGATTCCCCTCAATGGGACTGTATTCCATATAAATGCCCTCACTGTTCATTCATGGGTCAATGTCTGGGTGCAACTGGACTGAGTTTCCTCTCTCAGAAAGGGATCTGCATTGTCTGTGATTTTGACTAACACTTGCCCATCTGCTTTCAACATGTTGCATTTGACATTAACTAATGTATCCTATTAGCATTAAAAGAAACCAATCTGGAAAAATTCATTTCCAAGTAGAGTTCAAACAGGCCACAAGGAGAAATGAATTTAAAATTGAAAAAAAATTTGTGATGAAGCCAAAGTCTGTGAAATGGGTCAAGGGAACAGAAGACAAGAATGTTTCTCTCTGATTTTTGGTACTAACTGATAACAGGAAAAGAAAAAGAAAATTTTCACAGCCTACATACATAAGACAAAAGGTGTGATCAGAGGGATTGAAAGACATGGAATAGGTAATGGGATCTTCATCCCAGCACTTACTGGTAATGGGTTAAAATTCTGGTCCACAAGGTGATTGTAGCCGTGGTCAAAAAATGAGTGCCGTATCACAACATCGATGCCCTGATTGGCCAACATTCCTAAAGTGTTCAACCATCTAAAAAGCAGGAAAACAGCTACATCAATGCATTTCAAAATAGTCATGAATGGGAATAAGTATCCTAAAGATTACTGTCTGGCTAGAAGAACAAGGTCGACCCAATCACTCTCCCAACTTAAATAGGTTATCAGCACAGAAGTGGCTGATGTCTGTATTTCCTTAAGATCTTCAAATCAGGTGTCCAAACCTATGGCATTGCTTTAATTTCATAAACCACAAAGCCTACCTACTTTTAGGTAGATTTCCAGGGCAAGACCTTGTATCTTACAAGACACAAGTCATAACCATGCATTCCATTATCTAAATTCTCCTACTTGGACACCTCCACTGTAAACACACTATACATACAGATCTTCCCCAACTCACAGAATTTATACAAACATGCATATTCTAACCATTCATATATCTTAAAGGAGGAACTACTATTTAAGGAATTTTTTATTATGATCATGCTTATTTCTAGATCCAAAGGACTGATATATCCCAACAAAGACAAGTCCCCCATAATGCATAAAGCTCGCTGTGCATATACTTCATTAGTGTAAAAGAGTCACAAATACCCATCCTCATGTGCAGATCATCGTTCACAAATATTAGGCCTACCTGAAAACTCACTTTTCTCCATCAAATGCCTACAAATTCATGCTCCTACACACAGACCCTAGCACACATAGACATACGTGCTCTTATCATGCACTCTTCTGAAATACTGGGAAACTTAAAATTTTGCTAATTCTTCATATAGCTAAAAATGTTATTTGAACTCTTAAATATAGAACTAACTTTGGAAGTCACTGAATAGTCAACATATAAGAAATTAATCAGGAGCTTATGCCTTTCCTAAACTAGTAAATTAGTTCAAATAATTGATTATTGAATAACTATATATATAAAATTGTAACTTACGGTTTATATTATGCTTTTATGTCTGAAGAATCTCACATAATTTTGAGAATGGCCATATGGAAAGGGCACTGTATTAGGAGTGAGTAGACCTGAGTTCAAATCCTTTTATTCCCCAAACTGGCATATTGCTGAGCAATCCACAGCTCTGGGCCTGTTTCCTCATATGAAAAAAAGGTTAAACTAAGGTGAACTATAACTTTCTTTCCACCTCTCAGTCTTTATTGTTTCTTCACAGTAATCAGCAAGCTTAAACATGTACTTATAATTACAGACTATCAGAACCGAAATGGACCTCTGTTTCACAAATAAGGAACCTGAGACTCAAAGGAGCGATGTGCTCAAGCTGAATTAATTAAACCACGCATTCACTGACCCGTGGCACAGAAAGGCTTGTTATCCCCTCTCTACAAATGGATTAATGCTCGGTCAAGCCACCATCCCGGTGTCATTGAGTGGTGAAATCAGGACCCCAACTCTGTTTTCCTGCCTCCTAGCTTGGTGTTCTCTTCCTACTGAAGCTGTGGAAATCAAAGAGAGCCCGTGATTCCTCTATGAATACATACACATGTGCTCTAAGTGTTTATGTGCCTATGAGGCCCTGCATCTAGGAGTGCATGGGTGTAAAAATATCAATGTGTCTTGGTGTTTGTATATGTGAAGACATCTGTAAGCCTGTGTGGATTACAGTGTGCAGAAGGCTGTTCACATTTCTGTGTGCCTATGTAATGCATTTGTGGTATCCTGGGAATATGTACACCTGTATATACACATTAAGAGGGGCTGTGCCTGATACCTCTTTGCATGGCCCACAGCCCTAAGAACAATAGAGTACATTCAACAAAGCAGCTGTTCAAAAAATGTAGCTTAATTAACAAACCCTATTTTTACCTACTGCAAAGGGGGATCAATACATTTAAGGTACCCTCAAATACTCTTACTATGGCAGAGATTTCCTTCCTTCTCTCTATCCCTCCATTCCCATATAACTACTGATTGGACAGTGTAGTAGAAAAAGCTTTGAATTCGGAGTTAGAAGACCTGGGTTCACATCCTGCTTCTGCTATCTACTAGTATATAAACTTGAGCAAGTCACCTTTGTAGACTTCAGTTTAACTGCTAATGTGGCGACGTGGATGAAGTATTGGGCCTAGAGTCAGGAAATCTGAGTTCAAATCCAACCTCAGACATTTACTAGCTGTGTGAACCTGAGTAAGTCACATAACCCTCTCTTTGCCTCAATTTCCTGATCTGTAAAAACTTAGGATAATAACACCTACCTCTCACTGTTGCTGTAGGGATCAAGTGAGATACTAACTGTAAAGTGCTTAGCACAGTACCTGACACACAGTAGGCACTTTATGAATGCTATCATTGTTTATTTTCATTTTTATCATCACAATCATCACTTTCAAAGTGCACTGGAGGACGGACTGGAGTGCGGAGACACGTGAGGTGGGGAGTCTAACCTGAACGCTGCTGTACTCATGCAGATATATGAGGCCATGAGGGCCTGGGTCAGGTGGCGGCAATGCTAATGAACAGAAGGGGCTGTGTAATAGAGATGTTACAAAGAAGCAGCTCTAAGGGATGAAGGTGAGTAAGGAGGCAAGAATGAGTCACGGATGATGGACAGATTCTGAGCCTTGGTAAGTGGGAGGTTAGTGGTGCCCTCTACAGTGCGTTAGGAAGTTAGGAAGAGAGGAGACACGGTGAGTTTAAGATGTCCAGGGGACATCCAAGTTTGAGATATCCAACAGGCAGCTGGAGATGTAGGACTAACAGAGTCTATAGGATCATGAGATCATTAAGAGAAATAACTGAAAGATAAGAAAGAGAGAAGAGGGTCCATGTCAAAGCCTTGGGGGACATCCGTGGTTAGTGAGTATGAGGAGAATCAAGAGAGAGCAATCAAGAAAACCTAGAAAGAAGGGATTTTCAAGGAGAAGGGGGTGACTGAAAGTGTCAAAAAATAATATACTCTTTCTTCTTTAAAAGATGGGTAGGATTTAAAAGAGCAGAAGAAGTGGAGAAGTCTCCTAGGCATTCAAAACACCATGACCTAAAAGCAGGAAAGGTGAGAAAATGCAGGACATACATGCTGTTCAGTGTGACTAGAATTTAATAAATATAGAGCATAATAATAATACAGGATAAAACAGGAAAGGAAAGAGAGTGGAGGGATAAGAAGTTTGCACTTAATTTGGCAGGCCACAGGGAGCCATTGAAGGGGGTCTGAGCTGAGATGTGGCCTTACCAAGCATGTACAAAGGAAAATTAGTTTGGCAAGAATCTAGAGGATGGACTGAAGGGAGAATAGCAGAGTCAGTAATAGTAATAGTAATGAGGCCTGTGGGATGGATTCAAAAGGGATTATATAGATAAGATCAACATGATTTAGCAACTAATTAAATGTAAGTGATAGGGAAAGCATGCACAAAATCACAGAACTCAGATCTACAAAGATGAAAAATGGTTCAGTAGAAACTATGTTAAATTTGGAAACTGAGGACCCAGACTCAAATCTTAGACCTCCTCCTTACTACCTGGTGTGACCTCCATTAGTAAGATAAGAAGCTATTACCAGAGAGCCTCGAAGGTCTCTTCCAGTGCTAAATGAAGATCTTCTGATCCCAAGCCATCCACTCTATCTTGTACCTAAGCAGGTAAGTAGTGAGAAGAACGAGAGGCTGGACTTGAGATTTCGTTAGAAGATCCTAATTTAAATCTTGCTTCAGACCCTTACCGTGTGAACCTGGACAAGTCATTTAATTTTTATCATACTTCATCTGTAAAATGGTAATAGTAACATCCACTATCCAGAGTTGCTAAGAGGATAAGTTAATGTTTATAAAGGGCTTTACAAACCTTACAGCACTATGTAAACATTATTATTATCATTCTTGTTGTTATTTACAACAAGTAGTCATCTTTTCTGATTAAAGATTCTAGGGATAGTGAGTCTTCAGTTTGGGACATTTGTAGTTGCTGGGAAGCTCTTTCTTTATACAGCAGTCTGTTTCTCTACAAGTCCTACCTAACTCTGTTAAATCTGTCCTCAGGGGGATGACATCTACAATACAGTCCTTCAAATACTAACTCCTTCCAAAGTTTTTAATTTTTAAAATTTAAAAATCTGAGTGAAAAATCTTATATTTATCTTTATTATATTTAATCTAAGCCCTAAAAGGGGGAAATGAAGTTAATCTGGCATTAGCCATTCTCAATTTACCATTTTGGTTTTACTGATCTCATTCTAAAGGCTTGTAAATTATCTTGATAGTAATAACTGAGCATTTTTCCAGTAATCAAAGTTAAGTGCACAAGCTTCCCCATATTTAAATTCTCATATGGATCTATGACCTCATCAATGCAGATCATGATCCATTCACAACTCCCTACCCTGCACCATTCTCTTCCACGTTCTCCCACCCATTTGCCATAGCTCATAGTACATGCTTCTATGGCCTTTTAGTTTGTTGAAAGAGATCCAACATTTAATGTTTGTAGGTCTTTCTCAAGTTTTTCTAATGTTCCAGGAATTTAAATGGGCATACAGACTGTCCATCAATTATGCATTGCTCTCATCATGTGATTAGCTCATCTTTTTAATACATTCCTTTGATGAGATCACTGGCACCACTTCTTAATTATTTGTTCTGTGTTGCAGCCTACTTATACCCAATATGCACCTAATTCACTGCCTTTTGGGTGATTATCATCTTTAGTTCTTTAAAGGCTATAATGTTCCATCATAACTCATCAGGTTTACAAATAATGTTCCATCATAAATCAGCACTGATGGATGGCCTCTACTTCTTCCACTACATATCATAACTTAGAAATCCATTAGTTTTTTCCGGCATTGATAATTAGGCTGAACTCTTTGAATGACCATGGATCTTACGTAGAAGGCTCTGCAATAGTGTTGGGCTTTATGCAACCTACATAGTGGCACCCAAAAACAAGAGGCTCTTAATACTTACAGGAAATTCATCCTCAACTTGGACTCTGTGATAGGTCCTATCCAAGAGGTAACAAACACTTTTGGTTAACATACATATGTTTTATAACTAACTTGATATTAATATCTGTTGGGCTACTGAATAAAGTTCTCATAATTTTATCTTATGCAATTTAAATATATACATAGGGGACGACCTGTAAGAGTCAAGCCTTTAAGAGAGAATTTTCTACTAATGAATTAAATGTTTTTTAATAATTGCCAACCAAAAACAAGGTAAAATCATACATTCTTTATATATTTCAATCAACTATGATGATAAAAATGTGATTTTCTACTATGGACATCACTTCTGAAGTTCTTCATTTTCCTTTACAATATTTCCACCAAAGATGTTCTCAACATTTGTATAGGTTATTATCATAAAAATTTTATAT
The DNA here is from genome assembly GCA_028646575.1 of Pseudocheirus occidentalis. Classification (NCBI taxonomy): domain Eukaryota; kingdom Metazoa; phylum Chordata; class Mammalia; order Diprotodontia; family Pseudocheiridae; genus Pseudocheirus; species Pseudocheirus occidentalis. The sequence goes on along the minus strand of CM053598.1, from coordinate 60,837,802 downwards.
AGGTAGGAAAGCAGACATATGGGTTTATGGTTAGTTTTCTTGATATTCTCTTTTTGGTAGTCATAAGGTCTGAGGTTTTTTTTCACACATTTGAATCTTCCCCTTCAGATAACTTGAGAAATGATTACAAGTTCTAGCACTTATTACTTCTGTGACCTTAAGCAAATTAATGTCCATGAGTTTCAGATTCATTATCTATAAAATGAAGGTGTTAGACCAGATTATCTCAGAAGTCCCTTCCAGCTCAAAACCTGAGATCCCATGACACCTTCACAATCATGCTGTCTTGAGCACAGGCCATGTAGACATGATCCAGTCCAGCTGCTTTTCCTCTCTGTGTGGTCTTCAGTTGTATTTCTACTGTCTCTATTAGTCCACATCCAGGACTATGATGTTGAGCCCAAATGTGATGGCTCCACAGGCCTTGATGGTAAAAGGAATTAGGAATTGCACGCAGATCTTTTTGTTGTTTTGTCAGTTTACTGTCTTACTTTTAGTTTCATCTATAAATGCCCTTAGCACTGCTCTGGGTCACTCACCAACTTTCTTTAAGCTTTCTTCCCACTCCACTGCTTCTCACTGCCCGATGAGGCAACATTGCTTGCAAGCTTTCACCTTCCTCTTCTGTAAGATTCTACAAACAAGTTCATATTCTAAAACAATATTCCTCTTAGCTGCCTTATCTCTTTCTGCTTGGCAAGTAAATCAAGTGTTTCCTGACTGAGGAAGTTTTAGGCACTTTTGGTTTCATTATGGCAAATGATTTACTTAGGCTAAACTTCTCTTTTAAATTTTCATAAATTTTTATCAATGTTTAGTCTTTCATCTACATTACATTTTGACTTTAAAATCTCTTAAATCATCCCTTTTATTTATTATAGCTTTGTATTATTTTTATTTTTGCTCTAACATATACACAGAGTTGATTCAGGAATGGCTACCACATGGGTAGCAAGTCATTTTCTATCTGTTAAAATATGTTACATTACATTTTTGTGATGTTATATTTTGCTTTTCATGTCCACTATCATGCCGCTTTATGCTCATCTATGTACTGAATTCATTTAGTATCAAATAAAATGTTTAATTTGATTTAATCAAGTTCTTTTAAGTTTAATCAAATATAATTTAATAAAGTTCTTTATAAAATTTCTCTACCTCTTTCCCCTCTGTAACAGTTTTTGGCACATGAATGATGTTATTTTTAAGGCAATCTTTTAGAAAATATTTATCATGAGAAGTAAAATACTAGATAATCAATAGCCTCATTAAATAATGTCTCTTGTTGTCTGTGGCCTCATGATAAAACCAATTCTATTAATTCCATTACTGGCCTCTCCAAGGACAATCTGAAAGCCATCTGTTTATTGAGCTGCAACTCTTTCTGGCTTCTGGTTTCATTTATAGAGAGAACATCAAGACTGTTAAAATTGAGTTCCTTTAGTCATATGTACCCTTGCTGGTCACTGGACAAAGATGTCAAATTCAGAGTAACAGCTAAGTTTATGTTTATGTACCATCTAAAAACTGTGTGAGTATAAGCAGTTCTGGCCCTTTTTTTTCTCTCTGTCAATGCAGAAGCTGAAAGCAAACTCACAAAAGTAAAGACCATCATATCCAGGGTATCCTTAAAAGTCTTAGTGTAGTTTAAACCTTTATTAGTTGAAAATTTCACTAAGACTTTTGGGAAGCTTAAAATGAGGCACCCTGTAGTTTTCTTTGTTTAATAGATTGCCAAGTCCAAAGAATTCATCAACAAGAGACCAGCCTAGCTTTAAATGGCTAGACAGGCTGGCCTTCAGAAAGCAGACAATTTCTGCTCTCAAAACTATACTCCAAAGCTCTGAAGCACTGCAGAGCATTCTAGATCCTACACTGGGAGAGTGCAGCCTTGGAGAACCCAGGGCTAACCTTGTGCCCCAATAAGGTATAGAAATAGGATCCTGATGAACTTTCAAACCACAGTGTGAAAAATGAGCTTTCTTTTTCAGGAATGAGGACATTTATACTTCTCTCTTATGGCCTATCTCTTGCTGTTTACAATCTTTCAAAAGTCACTGGCAGTTACTAAGCAGTAACTTCTACGAGTTTTTTTGTCAATACCCTAAGATGTAGCTGACTCAAGACTTTCTTAAACTTACTGAGGTCAGCCAGATGTTCTCCAACTCCCTATTAACCATTTTTGTTCTAGCCTTCAAAGTTGAAATATCATACTCCTTGGTATCAAAATACAACTTTAAGTTTTGCCTTCTCTGTGTTGTTCATTATGATGAATGCAACTAGTGATCTCATGAAGCCTAACCAGTAGTTCCACATCTTCTGTTTTATTCTTCTTGCCTCCAACATAACAACCCTCTACTCCCCTTCTTTAGTATTCATCACTTGTCTCATTTTGTTTTGAACTCTAACATTCCTGGCACTTAAAAAAAATCTTATTTTCATTAGCACATTTTGATTTTACATTACACTGATTTCAGGATATATAATTTTTTCATCTCTACCCAGAGAGCCATTTCTTTAAAGAAAAATAAAAAATTTTAAAAAGCAGTTCAGCAAAACTAGCCAACACAGCTGCAAATACAGTAGTCACCTAACTGCAGTGAAGGGGAGCAAGCACATTTTCTCAATTCTTCTCCAGGGCCAAACTAGGTCGTGAAAACTACAAAGCCTCCAATGTCACTTTCCTTTGGTTCTTTTAACTTTACATCACTGCGGTCATCATGTATATTTTTTCTTGTTCTGTTTACTGTACCCAACAGAAATACACATATTTATTTCCATTTTTCTCTGAATTTTTTATATTTGTCTTTTCTTATAGTATAGTAATAATTCATCACATTCATATACCATGGTTTGTTAAGCTATTTTCTGGTGAAAGGACATACTTATTTGCAGTTGTTTGAGGGCTATTATGAACATTTGGGCGCGTATAGGACCTTTCTCTCTATATTGGACCTCCTTGGGACATATGTCTATTAATGGCATTTCTGGGTCAAAGGGTATGGACACTTGTAGACACTTTCTTAGCAAAATTCCAAACTGATTTCCAGAACTATTATAGCAATTCATGATTCATAATACAAAAGTGCATTATTGTTAAGATTTTCCTGCATCCCTGCAGATATTGACTAATCTTATTTCTTGTATCTTTGCAAATTTGCTGAATATGAGATACAATGTCAGAGTAATTTTGATTTGCATTTCTCTCATTATTAGTGATCTGGAACAATCATTCTTATGGTTAAGTTTGTAATTCTTTTGAGAACTATTTGTTCATAGCTTTCAGTCTCCTGCCTATTGAGCTCTTGGTCTTATATGTTTATGTAAATGAGATGCAAACATATATAGGCTATCAGACAATTATCAAAGATATATGACATGAGGATTTTCCCCCTACCCACCAAAGTTGACAAGTTCTCATTTTACTCTAATTACATCGATTTTGTTGATGCAAAAGCTTTTCAGCTTTGTGTAACTGAAGTTATCTGTTTTCTGTTTTGTGATCGGCCCTATCACTTGTTTGGTGAAAAACACACTCCCTTGCTATAGCTGTGAAAAATACCTGATGTTGCTTCCTTCTGTTATCTTGTTTCTTTTTCTTTTTTGATGTATGACCCTGGCACTAAACATGTAAGTTAATTTCGGTAGTATTTTCATTTTTATTATATTGTCTTGGTCCAGTCCTAATGCCCATCAAGCTATTTACATTGTTCTTTATTCTTTTGTAATTGTACCTAAGAAGGTCCTGAGCGTGGTTTAGTGGATTAGCTTTCAGATATTTTCTGCATTTTATAGGTATTTTGTATGAGATTGTCCTATTATTTCTTTCTGGATTTTGTTTTTGCTAAACAGAAATGCTGATGATTTTTGTGGATTATTTTGTATACTCTTTACTGAAGCTATTCTTAATTTGTTTCTTTGCTGATTCTCTGGTACTTTCAAAGTAAATCTGTAAACAGGGATAATCTTGTCCCCACTTTGCCAATACTTATGCCTTTGTCTTTTTTCTCATGTCTTACTGTTAGCACTGGCATTTTTAGAACTATGGCATAAAATAGTAGGGAAAGAGGGTAACTTTGCTTTATTCTTGTATGGTGCAAATAATGCCAACCATGCCTTGATAAGTTTTTAAAATAAATGTGTGCTGTATTTTGCTAAAGGATTTGGTGGCATCTGTTGAAATAATTCTGTGGTTTGGGTTATTTTTTAATATAAATCTTTAATTATTTTTCTAATGCTGAACTATGTTGGTATCTCTTGGGCATCTTTCCCAACCCAACTTGGGCAGAGTAAGTAATTTTTAAAATATATTGCTGTAGTCTTTTTGCTAGGATTTTCTTTTCAGTGTCTTCTAAGTGTCTTTTATTTTACTTTGCAAGTAAAATACAAAATGAACAAATCTGGGTTTTTTTCCCCTCTGAACAAGTTAATACAATTTTCTTAATTTACATTATGTCTTTACATGACAAGTGACAGAAGACAAGCAAAATGAGTTTAGACTGCAACATGAAGGATTAGAGTTAGACTTCAGATTCTCTGAACAGTGAAGATTATGAATACTAAAATGGATTTTAAAAACAATATATCTTTGTATATATACAATGGTGAGAAAAATATTGCATGACTATAAAATTTTAGCTAATGGAACCACAGGTTCTCACTAAATTTGGATAAAACTGAATTTCCAATAGGATAACCTAAGGCAAGCCTTAACCTTCATTCCTTGCAGTTAGGGAACAAAGGATATCTACAACAGATTTCAGTTTAATATCCTCAATTACATTTAGTAACTCTTCTGAATGAATGAATGAAGTCTCCTTCAGGAAGCTCTAGTGGAGTAGATACATGTGGCAAACAAGCTATCTAGAAGAACTGAAAGTGAGAATGAGAGAGGACTAAGGACTGTTTTCTATTAAGAATGGCAAACAAAGGAATTTTGTAGTAACTTAACAAGAGTGGAAAATGTGGTCAAAGACATGGGTACTGGCTTGGCTGAATGATTTTATAACATGTGGGAAAGACCTGGAAGAGCATGAAGAAAGACTTCTGAAGGTATTAGATGGGTTAGAAGCCACTAGTTTAAAGCTGCTGATAGCAAGTAACAGTTCTTCTGGACTTCTCTCAAGTATGTGGATCACACAACCACTTAGTAGAGAGAACACAGACCCCAAGAAGTCAGAAATATTGACACCTTCTCCAAAGCCATGTCCACATAATTAGTAAAAGCTAAAGCTATTTCTGATGTTTGGTAGATAATGTTGAAGATTTGTGGAGACCACTACTAAGCTTTACAATGGTTTTATGTTACTTATCTTTGGGAAAATCCACAAAGAGAAGGGGCAGAAAAAGGGCAAAAAGTTCTTGACTCCCTGGCATCTTTTCCTGATCTAAGCAATTCCTTTGGAAAGATGGCTTTGGAACTAGCTTTGTAACAAGAGAGTGCTGTCAACCAAAAACCAATCCAGTAGGATTCTCTCAGATATTGAAATTCATTATCTTATCTACAATTTAAGAATTCCTGGTTTTGAAGCTGGTCACAACTTAAAAGTTTTGTGACTCTACGCATAGACTTGGATTTTAGGTATGGACCAATAACACCACGTGACATAGCCTGACAAGCACTAAGACTGGATGCTGCAGATGTGGGAAGAGTCTAGAGCCAACTACAAGTTCAACATGTGTATTAATGGTCAAATAGGACCAACATTGATGCCATATTTTATATAGTTCCTGGGCATTCAAAACTAGGGCAACGCTAATGAAGAAGATAAAGACTATTTATGACATGTTAGAGAATAAGCCTACCAAAAGAGTTTGGTCAATAGTCTAGAACTTCCTCTGAAGAGCATGCTATAAATAGAAAATAACAATGTAGCACTAGGCCAACCTTTTTAATCCATATTGACTATATGTGATGGCAGTGAACTCAACTGCAGGATGAAGGTTTTTAAAAAGAATATGGCCTTATATGGGATGATTATCTATAAAAATAAAATTAAGGGATGAGAAAAAGGAATGCACTAGGAAAAGGGGAAAGGGAAATACAGAATAAGGTAAATATCTGACATAAAAATGGCATGAAATAGCTTTCACAGTGGAAGCAGAAATAGGTAAGGAGGGGGAGAATCATGTGAACCTATTTCTCATCAGAATTGGAGAGAAAATAACATACACACTCAGTTGGGTATAGAAATCTATATTACTATACAGGAAAAAAAGAAGGGAAGGGGATTAAGGGAAGAGGGCAGGCAGTTGATGGAAGGGAAGTAAGATTGGGGGAGGTAAAAGGAAGAATCAAGTCATTTTTGATAATGGAGAAGGTGAAAGGAGAGAGAGAGTGAGTGGAATAAAAGGTGGGGAGAAGAGGATAGAGGGTATATCAGTAATCATAACTGATGAAAAAAATTTACGTCAAGTTTTTCTGATAAGTGACCTCATTTCTCAAATTCAAATTCGCAGAAATAAGAGACATTTCTCAATTGATAAGCATAGAATATGAACAGGCACTTTTCAGACAAAGTAATCAAAACTATCTATAGTCATATAAAATGCTTTAAATCACTATTGATTACAGAAATGTACATAAAAAACTCTGAGCTACCACTCCACACCTATCAGATTGGCTAATATGACAGAAAATGAACATCACAAATGTTGGTGGGGATGTGGGAAAATTCAGACATGAATGCATTGCTGGTAAAGTTGTATACTGATCCAACCATTCTTTAGTGCAATTTGGAACTATACCCAAAGATCAAACAAAGCGTGCATACCCTGTGATCCAGCAATACCACTACTAGGTCTCCATCCTAAAGAGATTTTTAAAAAGGGAACAGGGCAAATTTTTAGGAAAATATTTATAGCATGTCTTTTAGTTGTAGCAAAGAATTGGAAATTGAGGGGATGCTCATCAATCGGGAAATGGCTGAACAAGTTGTTGTATATTATTGTGAAGGAATACTATTGTGCTTTAAGAAATGATGAGCAGGATGCTCTCAGAAAAAAACCTGTAAAGTCTTACATGAACTCATGCATAATGAAATAAACAGAATCAGGAGAAAGTCGTATACAGTAACAGTAATATTGTATGATGATCAGCTGTGACTCAGTTATTCTCAGCAATACCAAGATCCAAGATAATTCTGAAGGGCTTATGATGAAAAACACTATCTCCAAAGAAAGAACTGATGGAGTCTGAATGCAGATCAAAGCATACTTTTTCTTTGCCTTCTTTATTTTTCTTATTTTTTCTGTCTGTCTTCTTTCACAACATGACTAATGTGGAAATGTTTTCTGTGCCTGCACATGTATAACCTATATCAAACTGCTTGCCTTCTCAATAGGGGGAGGAGGGAGGCAAGTAGAGAATTTGTACCTCAATTAAAAAAAAAGAATGTTAAAAATTGTTTTACAAGTAATTGGGGGAAAATAAAAAAATAAATCATTTTAAAAGAAAAGAACCTCTGTCTTAGAGAAAAAATTCAGCATATCGAAAACAGAACTCATTACATTTTCCTCCTAAACCCTCCCCTCTTCTGAAGTTCCTGATCACTACTGAGGGTACTACCATTCTCCCAGCTACCCAGGCTCATAATCTAGGTATCATCTATGATTCCTCACCTGAACTCATGCCACCTATCCATTGCCAAGTTTTGTTGTTTCTACCTTTATAATTTCTCTTACATAACGCATCCTTTCACTCATACAGCTGCTACTCTGGTAGATGCCCATGTCCCTTCATCCCTGGACTACTGCCATAGCTTGCTGGCTGCTCTACCTATCTCAGGTTTCTTCCCACTCTAATCTATCCACCACTCAGCTGCCAAAGTGATCTTCCTGAAGTGTAGTTCTGAGCATGGCACATACCTACTCAGAAAAGCATGGTGGCTCCTTCTGAGCTCTAGCATCAAATTTAAACCCTCTGCTTGGCATTTAAAGTCCTTCAGAACCTGTTTTCTTTCTTTTTTAAAAATAAATTTTATGCTTGTTTTTAAAGTTTATAACATTCATTTCCACAAGATTTTGAGTTACAAATTTTCTCTCTGTCTGTCCACTACCCACCACCCCAAAACAGCGATCCCACTGAATACAGCGATCCCTCCTCCCATCTGCTCTCTCCTATATCCTCCAACATTCCCCCTCTGACTTTCCAGTAGGGCAAGATGGATCTCCACATCCCAGTGCCTATATATCTTATTTCCCAGTTGCATGTAAATGATAATAATAATAATAATAATAATAATAATAATAATCACAACAACAATTTTTTAAACATTTGATTTCAAAACTTTGAATTCCAGATTCTTTCCCTTCTTTCCTCGTCACCCACCCTTACTGGGAAGATAAGCAATTCAATACAGGTTGTACATATGTAGTTACACAAAACATTTCCATACTGGATATATTGGAAAAGACTGACTATATTTCCCTCCATCCTATCCCACCCCCCACTTATTCTATTTTCTACTTTGACCCTGTCCCTTTTGAAAAGTATGTGCTTCTAACTACCCTTCCCCCCCAATCTTCCCTCCCTTCTATCATTCCCCTTCTTATACCCTTGCCCCTTACTTTCTTTTTTTTTCTTCTTTTTAAAATTTTAATTTATTTTCTTGGTTACATCATTCATTTCCACAAGGTTTTGAGTTACA
>CM053598.1:60805740-60828654 GCA_028646575.1 Pseudocheirus occidentalis | reverse complement strand
CAATATGAAAGAGTTTGCAGATCCTATACATGATTGTATGCCACCATGGTGGGGGTGAGGGGTAGGGAAGAAGGGGAGAAAAATCTGAAACTCAAGTGATTCTGGAACTGAGTCTTGTAAACTAAAAGTAAACAAACAAGTCGATAAAAAAAGAGCATAGAGAGTCACAGTTTCACATGGAACCTTCTTTTCTATTCTATTTTCTACTGTGTATTTCTTTGAGCTGGGGCTTGGCCAATTTCCTATTCTCCCTGAAGGTATGATGAACTTGGATACAGAGGTTCAGGAGCATCTATAGGAGCAGTTCTTACTTCTCTATTCCATCTGATATTAAGCCCCTTATCTTGGTACATTTTATATAGCTCATTAGTTGGAATACCATCTATTTTTCTAAAATCAGCCCCTGCCCTCAGTAGAGCAATAAGTAGTTCTTTTCTTGGCAATCTATTCTGACTTTGAATCCTCTGGCCATTTACTTTTCTCTCACAAGGAAATTTATCTTTTTCCCATTCTCCTAAGTCACTTAGATGGGAAATCTTATCCAGCACCTCTGACAGAGAGTGTCCTATTTCACCAGTTAATAGAGTCAGAAGTAGGTGATTATAAGCAGGAGGAGCAATCTTCACCATGATATTTCTATGAGGAACTGCTAAGGGGAGTTCATGATACATATCTGCATCTCCAACCATGATAGCAGTTTTCATTACTTCTTTCCATTTTTTCATGCAGTCTCTAAGTGAGTACCAGGGTCTGTCTCTACTAGGCCACATAGAATCAGTGGTATACATTATATTGCATGCATCAGCCACTAAAGCTAACAGATTGGTTGCATTGTTACCTCTTGCCAAATGAAAATCTCTAAAAGCTTGCTGGACAAAAGGATTCTGCCAAATACTTATAAATTTCAAGCAGTGCATTGTATCTATCACTACCCCAGCAGCTCCTTTGTCACTGATTCTTACCATCCAAAACACTAAGGATTCTCTCATACTTTGGGTGAATCTGTTCAATATATCAGTAATCTCCTGTTGAGTGAAATCCTTAAGTATCTCCTTGAACACTGCTTGCCCTCCCTGACTCTCCTGCTTTCTTCTCAGTTTGGGGCATACTTCTGCCCCTGTAGAAGCTTCCACACAAAACAATGTATCACTCTGTATTGCATCATTCTGTACAACACATGGGCCTCTTGGGAGTCATTGTCATAGCAACTAGGCTCAGACTCTACCAAAGTTGTATGGATTTTCCTTCTGTTACTTTTTTTCTTCTTTTTCTGAGCCAAATTTACAACAGCCCTCTCTGCTTCCAACTGAGACTTTCCAGGTTGCTTGAGGACTCAAATGCTGGCATTTAGCCAACTCTTGTAACAGCTTGTCTCTGCTTTTACACATAATATGGTAAGCTGTTAGTAAAACCCAGCCGTGTCTACTCACTATCTCCAGCTCTCTCCCAGGTTTTATTGGTATTCTTTGAAAACATATTTCTAAATGTCTTGGTTCTCTCTGCTGTAGCCTGTTCCCAGTTTTCACAGAGCCCCGTACTTTTAGACCACTTACTTGCTACAGAGGCATTAGGCAAATCCTCCCGACTTGGGATAGCCATTTCTTCTTCAAAATTCCTTCTGCCTCCAACTAGAGGTCTGATATTTCACAATCCTATCCTCGTCACCAAATGTAGTGCCAATGCAATATTCATAGCTCCCATGATCACAATAAAGACCATGACTATAAACATTGCATGACATATGATCACAACATATACCAGATTCTTCAGGTAGAGGACAGAGCAGAAGCAGTTATTTATACAGCAGAAAATCGAATCCCCAAACCAGAAAGCCAATTCCATCATAGTACCAAAGATATTCAGAAGCCATAATAATGCTGAAAGCCACAGCATCCTTCAGCCTTCCCTCAAACCAATACAAGAACAGTATCTACTAACAAATCTATCTGATTCCTTGCCTGAGTGTCCTCTCTCCCCGAATGTCTTGCTAACTCTAACTACCAACTTCCTGTGGGCTCTGCTTCCCTTCAGCACACTCCTCCCACCAGAGGCTCCATGTGATTGCATCCAGCCTATTAGGGGGCAGTTAACTTTCAAAGCAGGGTAGGTCTTCAACCCCTCCCCCCCAGGTCTGTTAATGGGTAGGGAAGATCTTCAAATTCCCATTCCTATTACAAGGAGGGACAGGGTCAAAGGGGAGAATAGAATAAATGGGGGGTGGGATAAGATGAAGGGAAATATAGTCTTTCACAACATGATTGTTATGGAAATGTTTTGCATGACTACATGCATATGACCTACATCAAATTGCTTGCCTTCTCAGTCAGGATGGGTGGGGAGGGAGGAAGGGAGAGAATGTGGAATTCAAAGTGTTGAAAACAAATGTTAAAAATTGTTTTTACATGCAACTAGGAAATAAGATATACAGAAAATGGGGTATAGAAATCTATCTCGCCCTATAGGAAATTTGAAGGGAAATGGATAAGAAGTGGGGGTGGTGATAGAAAGGAGGTCAAAAGGAGTAATCAGAATGCATACTGTCTTGGGGTAGGGGGAGTGGAGAGATGGTGAGAAAATTTGGAACTCAAAATCTTTCGGAACTGAATGTTGAAAACTAAAAATCAATTAATAAAAAGGAAAAAAAGAAAATAGGAGAAAAGCCTGGATCCCAATTTAATAGTTATTAATATAATAGCATAATAACAATAATTTCTCTCCTTCCCCCCTTTAATTCACTTGAGAGATGTAGTCTCCTCACTTAATCATTAACTGATATGACCAGTGCTTCATCCCTGATTTTTAACTATGTGGTTTATTATGGGAAACAATGTGAAGGGAAGGAGAGAGATTAACTGACACACTGACAGGAACCATTGAGGGCAGTCACCTCTTGAAAGCATGCCTTAAAGAGGATAATGGTGTAATCTCTTTCTTAGTAACTTATTCGCACTGTCAATTTCATCAGTCCATCATATTTTAGGGCTCAGACGTATCGTCTCATAGCACTATCTCGTTTCTGAAACATCTTCTGATACAGCCTTCTGGTCCCCTGGAGATCTCTCCTCTTAGTCATTTTCATATGGGAGAGTTTTCAGAGCAGTTTCTAGCAGATCTGCTTCTCCAATTCAGGTTGTTTGCAGAGATCCCCTTTTCTGTTAAAATCTCTTGCAAAATAGATCTTAATACAGTTCAAGTTTGCTTTGCCAGTAACCCAGTCAGTTAGTGAGATATAGCTTAAACTTTATCTCTCAAATTAGAGACCTCTAGAGAACTTTCATTCTCACATACTTCTTGCTGCTCCTATCCTTATCTAAACACTGCCAGCAACAGTCTGAAGGGAGAATCCAAGAGTCTGTGAGCATCTGACTTTCAGAAAGAGCCCTTTTGGTTATGAATTTGAAATTTACCAATGTAGTTCTATAAGATAAAAAGTAGTTTTCAAATTGACATTGATTCTACCTTCATTTAACTTTTGGTATTCATCTATTTCATTCTTTACCTCAGAGTCAAGTCCCAGAAAGGGAAGGAACTTCAGTTTAATGCCTATAATTGCCTTGTGATTTAAGTTAGCAAATTGTTATGTTGATATATTTAAGAAATTCAAATAACAACTGAAAAAAGAAAATTATGAACCCAATTTTTAAATATTTGGCATATGTAATTATCTGGTATTATTTGTTTAGACAACATTTTCACCAAAAACAAAATTATCACTCTGTCTATTTATTTCATTGTTTAATTATTTTCTTTTGGCTGCTCATTTTCAACCTTAGAGGATAAGATTCTGATGAAAAACTAATAACAGAATTTTTTTTAATAAAAGATAACCTCTAATACAAAAATGAGTTCTCTTAAAAGTTGTCAAATTAACTTCAAATGTAACAAAAGGTTCTGGGATGAGATGTATAAATACATTGAATAAACAGTTTCAAAACAGTTCATATCTGATAACTTGTTTATAAATATACATTGTTACTAACCATGTTTAAATGAATAACCCTAAGTAAAATTGGATATTTCATTAAGATAATACAAGATAGACCACAAGTTACTCTTCTGAAATTATTTTCCTTAATATAGAACAGAAAACATTTATGATATTAATCTCACTAAATAATAGAACTACATCCTGGTGTCACAGATCCTTACATCATTGCCTAATTATTGCCATACTATTGTGAGACATTAAAAGGACCTTATTTTATATAGGAAGACCTTATCTTATACAGACAAATGGTAAGGCCACATACTCATGTACTTGGTTGTTTACAATATAAAAGGACTAAAATTCTAATATTTGCATCTTATTATATTATCTCATATGAGCTGCAATATTAGCCTATGAGATGAAGATTTAATATTGTGTTCATACTAATCATCTACCATGATTAAAGAACTTTGCCATAAAAGGAAAATAGAGAAATAACTACAGCAAGGGAAAAATACTTCCCTAACCACATTAATCCCAGGAAAGAGTCATATAGGTAGTCAATTGTATTGAGAAAATGTCATAGCCCCAGGCTTAAAGTCAGCTAGGTCAGAAACTTTCCATTCAAGAGGAAATGTCATACTGGAGAAAGCAAGTCAGAAGACTCCTATCTCAGCCCATGGGAAGAGTTGTAAGACTCCTATCTCAGCCCATGGGAAGAGTTGCTTTCTCAGCCTTTCCCATGAGAACTCCATCTGCATTTTATAGATGACACCCCCATAGGAATACTGGCATCATAGATCATTGGCTTAATTGCATTTCCTGTTAGATGTGTTAGATCAAAGTTAGATTTGTCTAGTTCAGAATGTAGTACATTAAGCTCCCCAACTATTAAATAATTTTATCATCATTTCTTCTTCCAATTCAAATAACTTTTAATTATGTAGATGCTATGTCATTTCATACACATATATAAAATATTAATTCATTTTATGTGGTGCCTTTAGACATAATGTAGTTTTGTTGTTTATCTGTTTTAATTAAGTCTATTTTTAGTATTGCCTTGTCTCTGCCAGTAATTACTACCCCAACTTTTTTTTTTTTTGCTTTTTGGAGGGCAACTGGGGTTAAGTGACTTGCCCAAGGTCACACAGCTAGTTTTTGTGTTAAGTGTCTGAGACCGGATTTGAGCTCAGGAACTCCTGACTCCAGAGCCAATGCTGTGGTCACTGCACCACCTAGCCACCCCTACCCCAGCTTTTTAAAGTATACCTGGAGCATAATAAATTTTATGTCCCCTCCCATTATTTTAACTCTGAAACTTTATATTTCAAGTGTATTTCTTCTGAACAACATATTTTTGGATTCTGCTTGCTAATTCTTTTTACTGTCTTCTATTTTATGACTGAATTAATTCCATTCACATTCACAATTATAACTGTTAATTGTTTATTTCCCTTCATCCTTTGTAATTACACATTTTCCTCAATTTCTTGCCCTCCACCTTTTCTTACAAAGCATACAGTGGGGAAAGGACTGTGGTCAACCCCAGTGCTCTATGCTTGATGTATTCTGCTTTTGCTCTCCTGCTCCTTTCTCCTATTCTCAGTTCCCAAACATATGTTCTTACTCTTTTTCTTTTTTTTTTTGTTTCCCCCATTCACAAGCTACACTCTGAAGTTGGAGTTTGTTTTACTTATGACTGATTTCTTCCTGAATCTGTCCTCCTTTTTAATATCTACTTTCCCTATTCCCACCTAATTCCCTGCTGAGGTTTCTATCAAATGTGTGTGTGAATGTGTGTGTATGTGTTTTCATCTTTCTTCTGGTCAGGTGAAAGTGAGGTTCATATGCCTGTTTCCTCAACTCCTTCCCTTATGCTTATTTATTCTTTTCTCATGTACCCAGTTTATGTACCCAATTTCTCATGTACCCAATTCACCCATTTCCTTCAGCTTTCTTCCCTAACATATTATTTTTTCCTTCCTCCTTTTTTCTTAAGATCAAGACCCTCTGTCTTATTCCCTCTATAATCCTTGAAAACAGTAAAATTTTTCTAAATCAATCATAATAATTTTTCTGGTTTGTTTCTTTTGTATCATGGATTTTCTGTCTCTTTAATTGCTTTTCTTCTGTATAATTTCTTTTTATTGCCTCCTTTCAGAATATAGAATTTCTATAAATTTTTAAGATATCAGATCAATTTTTAATTTGTTTCTATTCTCTATAGATTTGTTAGGTTTTAATCCTTATTCTTTATCCTTCTATATCAAACTTCCAAAAGTCGATTAAGCATCATTGAAATGAAATATAAAATGAAAATTGCTGTGAAATAGATTACATCAATCTTTAAGAAATTATGAATCTACAAAAAGTTTTTAAAAATCCTTATAAGTACTAAAATAGAGAGTGACTAGTAAGAGTCCTCAGAAATATTTTTTTAAAAATCAGGGCAGGGGAAGCTAGAGAGGAAGAGAAAGGGAACAAAAGCAATACTCATGGATGTCCATTGAGATATGGACAGTCTCTACCTCTCCCTTTCCTCACCCAAATATTATATGAAAAGATACTCCTACCCCATCCTTTTACAAAAATGGGAGGTCCATTATTGTGGTATAATAAACATTTTCAGACTTTTTTTGATACATTGATCAGTTATAAACACTGATTGTTAGTTTTGTCTTTGTCTTTTTTTGGTCTTTTTTCTGTCATATGGAATGGTACTTTGGGAAATGGAGGTATGGTGATATTAAAATGGCATTCATAAAAACTTATTTTAATTAAAGTAACTTTGATGAGAGCAGTTTAAATGATGAGTTTAATCAGAAGCCAGGCTTCAAAGACTTAAGGGAGTGTGGAAAAGAAATAGACATACTCATTGTAGATGGCCTTCTATCTGAGAAACACACAGAACAACAGATAGGACTTCCATCTGAGAAAGTAACACAGATCAACAGACAGAGCACCAACATCACAAACATTCTCTCTCTCAGTTCTGCCTGCTCTCAGCACTGTTCCTTTTCTTATCTGCTCCTTCTTGTTTCACTCTTTTTGCAAGCTCCTCCCACTGAGGCTGCCATGTGATTACATTTGGCCTATTAAGGGGTAGAGGAGATCTTCAAACTCCCTTAGATTTATTAAGGGCAATACAATGTATACTGTTTCCAATCAAAGACTCTTGATGCTATTAATGGCGAAGCTCAAGGGCATTTGATTAGCCAAAACTCAATCCAAAAAAAACATTAAAAATTCTTGTTTTACTTGCCATTACACATTCTTAATGATTTCCTTGAAGAGAAATCTTGTTGTATTAACTGAGAAAACTTAGTCTTGTTCTAGGGGTTGTCTATAAAACATCAAGCTAATTCAGAGCCTAGGTTTTTCTGAAGACTGAAATGAGTTTCAGCAGGAAAAATCACTAAAGAGGCACCATCAAAAGGGAAAGGCCTCTTTTTTTCTCTCACCATCCATTTGGCATGAGAAATACTGTGTTGGTTTCTAAAGGTCTGGAGAGTTTTGGAATTTTCATCTTCATCTGGTGTCCGAGCTTTACCCTAGATTCAGCTGACGACTATGTCTGTGTTGGGAGACTGGATTTAGATTTGCTTCTCTGTGTGGAAATCAGGAGGAAATTATACCATGCCTCATAAGAACTAAGCAGCCCACAAAGGGAGTAAAGGACTCACAGCAACCAGCAGTACTGGTGTGTCCCTTTGCCACATGTGCTTTCTAATGTGCTTGAGATCACTTTTCCCTGAAATTTGACGTGGGAAAATGTCACAGACTTTTGGGGGATGTTTGGTGCCAACTGTTCTCGTTATAACAAGCTCCTTGTAGCTTCCTGTTAAAAGGAAATACAGGCTCAGTGACTTTGCACAGAGTAATAGAAGGAAGATTCACGCCATTAATAGAGCTTTGGGCAACAGCTCCTCTCAGCTTTTTTCCACAGCTCAATTGCCCTGGCCCCTTGATTATGGTATCCCTCAGCTTCTGAACTGTGCTTATTGGGATGCATTGAAATGTGACAATTGCTATACTTTAGACTCCTGTCTTATGGGGATTGTCCAGACAACAGAGCTGTCCAGCCTTCTGTTGGATAACTGGCCATCTTCTCTTCTCTGAAGGCTGTCTGTTGCTGGCTGCTACTGTTAATAACTCTAAATTCTACCCCACTGAGCTGCCGCTGCTTCTGATCTGTACTGCTCTCTTTTCTCTACATGATTTTCTTGTGTCTCCTATCTCAGGTTGCTCCTTCCCCACTACTTGGCTTTTGCTTGGAAAGGAGGGTCTTTTATAGTCATCACCAGCCAATCAGAGTGATTCTTTCATCTTGGTAAGCTAACTGACCAGGATTTTCAGGTTTGGGGCTCTTTTCTCTGAGCTGTTTTTCTTGTTATTCTTTATGCAAAAGATGTTTCTTTAACACCTAAATTTCCCCTACCTTCCCACTGAATTGTGTACACTGCTTTTCAGACAATCAAGGTTTTACTGAATTATCTTCACTTTATTGAGTCAGAGAAGCCGGTTACATTCCTCAGTTATTTCACTTAAAAATACTTAGAGTTACAATAAGCTGTGGAAAGTATAGTGAACCTGGAAAGATGTGTAACATCTTTTTAATGTAAACCAACATTAGCTTTTTCAGCTCCATAATTCTTGAAACTTCCTTGAATTCCTACATTGAAGGAAGGTCACCTTTCATTCTCAAAGGTTATGAGAATAGAGAGAAAGTTCCTGACTGGCCCTACCAGTCCGGAAAGCCTCCAAGTATAGGACAGGCAACAAGCTATTATCCAGAGAAAAGACATTTAATTTTTGAAGGCTCATTACCATGCTGACCATTGAGAATCAAGATTTTTTTAATATGTCATAATTTAGGAAAACTGAAGAAATCACAGATCCTTGAAGTATTTAAATAAACTGTCAATGAGAGATAACTTAAAATGCAAAAATTATGATTGTACCATCATTCTACTTGATATTGCATATATTAAAATCTGTCCTGGATGTGAGGAGATCTGGCTGGTATAAGGATGCCCTGGGCATCTGTTACAGTGCAGTAGTTAAAAGCTGTTTCTCTTGTTCTGTCTGTTATATATCACCATGTAAATGTAGAGTTGTGATACAGGCTGAATCCTATTAATAACATTACAGTATCTAGTACTGTGTAATGAAACTCCAGTTTCCACCAATAGGACATACTAACATAGTTAATGCTTGATGTGTATACAGCAGTTACATACAGTTCATATGGAAATCAGTCCTTTTTTTAACAAAGATATTTTACTTTGGATATTCCACCTGTATTTATGCTTCTTACAGTAAGACAGTCTGAATAAAATGAAATTAAACTTTTAACATATTTTATTCAAGCATTTCATTGGTATTTTTGTTTATATATTTGAAGGGAATTGTAGATGATGGGGCCGTCAGATATTGATTCCTGTAAGAAAGGAAACCTGTTGAGGCCCAGGTTTGTTGTGCTGGACTCTTTGTTCTTAGGTTTAATTCCAATATGATTGGGAGAGAGAACGTAGTCTCAGAGAAATATAGAGTCAGAGCAGATGGGTATGTCGTGAAATAGGAAGAAGAAGAAGAGAGACAGTGGCAGGAGGACCAGCCAGCCCCAGATGGTCTCTTAGACAGTTCAGGGTAGGGGCTAAAAAACCAAGACAGTAGGAATGCAAATGTTTTTTAAACCTAGGTCCAAATTTATAGGTAACTTCATTTTCATTTAATGATAGTTTCTATTTGTAGTCTTAGAGAGTAACCTGGAACGCTGAGAGGTTAAGTGACTCGCCTTTGATCACACAACCATAGTATCTGTCAGAGGCTGCACTGGAACACAGCTCTTCCTACCTCCAAATCAATTCTCTTTCTACTGCATCACACTAAAAGTGCTAGCATAAAATCACAAATCTAATCCCTCTCACTTTCCTTTGTATTTATAGGACAGGGAGTCATGACCAAAAATGTTCTAATACATCCCCTTTTTTCATTCAATTTTAGAAGGTCTATAGGGAAAGAAATTATATGAACTTCTACCACAACCCTTTCCTCTGTTAGAAATTGTAGAAATGACACAAATCTTCACTTTCAGGGGCAAGATTGTCCAACTCAGGCCAGGCACAAGGTTCAGAAGCCAGTGGTTTACAGTTTTATATAGCTGTTAAGCCCACCTCAATCCAGATTGGAGCCATACTGAAGTGGAATAGGGATAACCACCCTGGACTAAAGCTGAGTATACTCCAATATTGTAGAGCATGTATACATGAACTAGATCAGAGTCACAAGGAATAAAGCTAGAATGATAAAGGTCTATTCCATTAAGCCTCAGCCACAAGGCATCATTCTGCCTTGGATTTGAACCTTAGCTAGTAGGAGCCATGCTTACCTGACCCAAGCCAGAGGCATAAATCATTGAGCTAACTAGGTCCACTTAGATGCTAGCCAGAGAAATAGTATGAAGTGTAGTCTTCAGGCCCAGACCTGTCCAATCTTACCCAAAGCCCCCTGGATTAACAGAACCAGATCTTTCTTTGACATATGGATTAGTTTGTAAATTGGAATCCCAGCTCTGCCACTTATTTGTGGTCTTGGGCAAGTCATTAAAGCTCTCTGAGAATATGATATCTTGGAAGGCAGGGACTGTTTTATTTTTGTCTTTGTATCCCGGCACAGTGTCTGGCATATAGGTGCTTAATAATTACTTATTGATCAATCACTTTTAATCCATACTTAATTCATCTCTAAAATAAGAGTATTGAATTTGGTGTCCTTTTTTAGTCCTTCCAGCTATGTATCTATTTCTCCTTCTTGGTATGAAGATATAAAACTATTGCTTTATCTGAATTCATTCTTGCCTTTGAGGACTTGGCTAAGTAAAAATAAATAAATAAATTATTTTGGATTTCCAGCCAAGATGACATTAATAATGGAAAGAAACTGATCACTTCATATTATTTATTAGTTAAGTAGTTTTCTTACTGTCGATTTTATTAATCTTTTTTTATTTTCAGAATTTCTAATGTGATATTTAATTGGGGATTTTTTATTTGTTCTTTTTCTAATTTTTTAAAATTACACGCCCAATTTATTGATTTATTCTTTCCTTGTTTTATTCATATAAGCATTTAGAGAAATATAATTTCCCCTAGGTAATGCTTTGGCTGCATCCCATAAATTTTGGTATGTTATGTCATTATTGTCAGTTTCTTTGATGAAAATATTGATTGTTTCTGATTTGTTGTTTGACCCACTTATTCTTTAGGAGTAGATTATTTAGTTTCCAATTCTTTTTTGATCTGTTTTTCCATGTCCCTTAATTATGTGTAATTTTTATTGTATCATGACCTGAAAAGGATGCATTTAATATTTCTACCTTTCTAAATTTGATTGTGAAAAGGTTTTTATGCCCTACTATGTAGTCAGTTTTTGTATAGGTGCCATGTACTGAGGAGAAAAAGGTATATTCCTTTCTATTCCCATTCAGTTTTCTCCAGAGGCCTGTCATATCTAACTTTTATAAAATTCTAGTTGCCTCCTTAATTTCTTCCTTGTCTATTTTGTGGTTAGATTTGTCTAGTTCTGAGAGAGAGTTGAGGTCCAATACTAGTATAGTTTTGCTGTCTATTTCTTCCTGTAGCTCACTTAACTTCTCTGAGAATTTGGATGCTGTACCACTTGGTGCATATATGTGTAGTATTGGTATTACTTTATTGTCTGTGGTACCTTTTAGCAAGATGAATTTTTCTTCCTTGTCTCTTAATTAGATCTAGTTTGCTTTTGCTTTGTCTGAGATCAGGATTGCTCCCCTGCTTTTTTTTTTTTTGCTTCCACTGAAGCATAATATATTCTGCTCTGGTCTTTTATCTTTACTCTGTGCCTCTCTCTGCTTCAAATGTATTTTCTGTAAACAACATATTGTAGGATTCTGGTTTTTAATCCACTCTGCTATCTACTTCTGTTTTATGGAAGAGTTCATCCCGTTCACATCCATAGTTATGATTACTAGCTGTGTATTTCCCTCCTATTTTTTTCTCTTTTCATACATTTTTCTCTCTCTCCTTTCATCCTAACCTTCCTCACTAGTGTTTTGCTTCTGACCATTGCCTTCCTCAATCTGCCCTCCTTTCTGTTAGCCCCCTGCTTTCTTTTCCTCTTTCTCTCCTACTTCCTTATGGGGTAAGATAGATTTCTTTAACCAAGTGTGGATGTTATTCCATCTTTGAGCCAAATCTGATGAGAGCAAACGATGCTCACCTCCTCCCTTCTTTCTCTCTACTGTAATTGGTCTGTCATGCCTCTTTATGTGAGTAATTTACCCCATTCTGTTGTCTCCCCTTGTAGCACCAATGCAATATTTACAGCACCAACAGTAAAAATAAGTATACCTGCATGGTGCAAAATATAACAAATTCTCCATATAGAAGACAGAAGTTAAACTTTTATTCAGACACTAGAAAACCAAATCCCAACACCAGGGAACCCAATCCATCATAGCAACATAGAAGTTAATGAACCACAATGTAGCAGAGAGCCACACCATCCTTTAGCCTTCCCACAAGTCAATATTTGACCACCATTTACTCACAAGCCTATCTGGCTCCCTCAGAAATAAACTCTCTTCCCAAACATCTAGCAGGCTCTGATTTCCAGCTTCCTGTGGGCTCTGCTCTACCCTTCCACAAACTCCTCCTACTACTAGCTCTATGGGATTTACTTGCAAAGCAGGGAAGGTCTTTAAATTCCCCTTAGGCTTATTAAGGGGCAGGGATGATCTCTGGATTCCCATTACCATTACATTCCTTTCTTCTTCTCCTAGTACAGCCCTTTTTTTCACCCCTTAATTTTTTTTTCATCATATCAAAGTCAATTTATACTGACACCCTCTTTGTAAGTCCTTCCAACTACCCTAATAGAGATATAGTTCCTAAGAGTTACATCCTCTGTAGGGATGTAAACAGTTTAACCTTATCGAATACCTTATTGAATATGATTGCTTGGTTTGTTTTTCTGTTTGCCTTTTTATGCTTCTCTTGAGTCTAGTATTTGAAGATCAGTTTTTCTTTTCAGCTCTGATTCTTTCATCAGAAAAGTCTGAAAGTCCCGTATTTCATTAAATATCCATCTTTTCCCCAGAAGGATTATACTCATTTTTGCTAGATAGGTGATTCTCTGTTGTAATCCAAGGTCCTTTGCCTTCCAGAATATCATATTCCAAGCTTTTGATCCTTTCATGTAGAAGATGCCAAATCTTGTGTAATTTTGACTGTGACTCCTTGGTATTTGAATTGTTTCTTTCTGGCTGCTTGCAGTATTTTCTCTTTGACCTGATAGTTTTAGAACTTGGCTATACTATTGCTTGGAGTTTTCATTTTGGGATTTCTTTCAGAGGGTGATCAGTGGATTCTTTCAATTATTATTTAATCCTTTGGTCCTAGGATATCAGGGGGCAGTTGTCCTTAATAATTTCTTGAAGGATGCTGTCCAGGTTCTTTTTTAATCATTTCTTTCAGGTAATCCAATAATTATTAAATTATCTTTCCTGGACCTATTTTCCAGGTCAGTTGTTTTTCCGATTAGATATTTTACATTTTCTTCTATTTTTTCTTCTTTTTTAAAATTTTGTTTGACTGATTCTTGATGTCTCATAGAGTCATTAGCTTCCACTTGCCCAATTCTAATTTTTAAGAAATTATTTTCTTCAGTTAGATTTTGTATCTCCATTTTTATTTGACCACTTCTGCATATAAATCTCCTCAGATTTTTCTGAAACTCTTTCCCTCATTATTTCTTATAGCACAGTAATACTCCATCACAATCATATGCAACAACTTGTTCATTCATTCCCCAACTGATGGGCATACCTCCAATTTCCAATCCTTTGCCACAATAAAAAGAAGTGCTGTATTTTGTACATATAGGTCTTTTTCCTTCTCTTTGATCGCTTTGGGAATATTTGCCATTTGGACATAGTTCCAGGGTGCTCTCCAAAATTGTTGTACCAGTTCACAACCTCACCAATGGTGTATTAGTGCCCCAATTTTCCCACATCCCCTCCAATATTTGTTATTTTCTTCTCCTATCAAGTTAGCTAATCTGATAGGTATGAGGTGGTATACCTCAGAATTCCATAGATACCTTAAGTTCTACATGTCCAAAAACTGAACTCATTCTGTTTCCCTCAAAAAAACCTCTTCTCTTCTGATTTTCCCACCCAGGCTTGAAAATTAGATGGATATTTCTACCTTCATAGCATGTCTTGTATATGCCCCCTTTTCTACTCTGATATGCCACCACCCTAGTTGGGGCTCCCATTGCCTTGTGCCTGAAATACCACCATAGTATGCTTGTGGATCTCCCTGCTTCAGGTCTCTCCCCATCCAGTCCCTCCTCTACTAAGCTGTCAGGTTGATCTTTCTAAAGCTTAAACATCATCTCACCCTGTTGTTTTATTACTTCCAAGGTCAAATATAAAATCCTCTGTTTGGCATTAAAAGCCTGATATAACCTTGTCCCTTCCTACCTTTCCAGCCTCTTTATGCCTTACTCTATGACATACTCAGCAATCCAGCTTCACTAGCCACCTTCTTGGCACAAGACACTCCATCTCCCATGTCTCTTCCTCACCTCTGGGTCTTTACTGGTGTCCTTCATGTCTCAGCTGAAGTCCCATATTCTACATACAGTCTTTATTTTTGTGCCTTCCCTCTTTTGATTAGCTCCAGTGTCTTCTCTGTATATCTTGTTTGTGCATAGTTGTTGGCATGTTATCTCCCCCCCCCACCTACCCCATTAAACTGTGAGCTCTTCAGGAACTGAACTGTCTCTTGCCTTTCTTTATATCCCCAGGACTCAGCCTGTATGTGCTTAATAAGTGCTAGTTTACTTGATTCAATTTGAATAGTCGCAGGGACAGCCAACTTCCTCTCATGGTGAAAGGAAGAGTAAAAAGAACCAAAGAACTAGAATTTAAGAGGGTGCTTTAGATCACCTCTTAGAAAACTGAGGAATGATTAAGCAATTAGGACACATGAATGTAATAGGATGTTATTACTCTGTAAGAAATTACAAAAGAGACAAGTACAGAGAATTCTGGACAGTATGCACTGATGGCAGAGTAAAATAAGCACCTAAAGAACAATTATAGAAGAACATCACTATAAAGAAAAGATTTTTAAAGATTTTTAAAAGATCTTAAAAGATTTAAGAATTTTGATCAGTGCAATGAACAATATGTCTCCAAAGAAGCTGTGATAAACTAACTTAGCCATCTCCTGACAAAGTGGTGATAAACTCATGGTGCAGAGATAGAAATCTTTGGATATGGATAGTATATAATATAGATTCATTTGCTATTTCAGCTTCTATGAATTTAGTTATCTCTATGCTGATGGTTCTCAGATCTGTAGCCCTAACCTCTCTGCTGACATCCAGTATTATATCTCCAGTTTCCTCCGGACATCTTGAGTTGTATCTTAAACTCAACATGTCTAAAACCAATCTCATCATCTTCTCAGCCGTACCCCTGCCCCCAGCCTCCTCTCTTCTGAATTTCTCTATTCCCTTTGAGGATACCACCATCCTCCTAGACACCCAGGTTTGCAAACAAGGTGTCATCCTCAGCCCCTCTCTCTCACAGGCACATACCCATATGTAGTCTGTTGCCAATTCCTGTCAGTTTACTTTATAAGATCTGTTCTCTATTCTGATACTTGTCACTATCTTGCTGGAGACCCTCATCACCTCATGCCTGGACTATTGTAGTAGCATGCTGGTTGGTCTACCAGCCTCAAGTCTCTCCCTACTCCCTACCCTCTACTCTCAAGTCCATCCTCCAGTGAGCTTATCAAATTGATCTTCCTAAAGCATGGATCTATCCATATTATTTCCTCCGAACCTCCCATTTAATAAACTCCAGCAGCTCTAGGATCAAATATAAAACGTCTGTTTAGAATTCATAGTTCCTCCTAACTTTTCCCCCATTCTACCTTTCCAAACTTCTTATTCCTTACTACTACTCTGTGACCCTATAACACTGGTCTTCTTCTATTTCTTGAACAAGATACCCCTCTTCAAACTCCAGGTGTTTTTCCTGGCTATCCCCTGTACCTGGAATTCTCTCCTCCTTTCCACCTTGTGAGTTTCCCTGGCTTCCTTCAGGATTCAACTGAAATCCCTCCTTTTACGAGAAACTTTTCCTGTTCCTCTTTAATGCCTTCCTTCTTTTGATTACCTCCAGTTTATCCTGATATATATATTATTTAAACACAATTGTTTGCATGTTTTCTCCCCCATTGGACTGTTAGCTTTTTGAGGGCAGGTACCATCTTTTGCCTTTCTTTGTATTCCCAGAGGCTAATATAGTAGCTGTATATGATAGAAAGTCCTTAATAAATGCTAGTTGATTGATTTGTTACAAGTTTTTTCCCCTTTCTTTCCATTTTTAATTGGGCTCAGGAGAGGGTGTTAGCAAGAATGATGAAAAAAAGATCATTCACATACTTGAAAATACATTTAAAAAATGGAAGGAAATTCAGAATGAAGTGCAGATGAGCGGGACAGCTTTGAAAGTAACATGAATTTGTTACATTGTTTTGAAAAAAACAAGCAGTGTGACATGCAGATTCATGGTTTCATGTATAGAATCTCCTTTTGTCTTCTGCTGCATATGGGAAAATTGTCTTTTTTGGTTTAAGATAATAGTAAAAAACAACAAATAAAATTGATCAGTTAAAAAAGTTTACCTTGGGTGTCCCAACTAGGACTTTCATGTTTGATATGTCCCAGTATTAATAATACATACCCTATTTTAATGACTTGTCATGCTGATTCATTTTCAACTTGTGAGCCATATTTATTCTTAGAGAGTTTTTGTTTTGTTTTGTGTTTTTTTTCTATTTTCCTATACCTGTATATATAAATTCATTTTTCCTTCTGAGCTTCCATCATTTTTAAGTTAGAATCTTCTGGAAAAGACAAAAGTGCCATATAAATACTTCATAAATTTTTAGTCAAAAAGTTATAAATGAATCATTCAGTATTATGTCCTTGGATCAGAGCCTGAGGTAGTGTGATTGTCCAGAGGATCTGGATACGTTCTTGCTCCTCTACTCTTCTGTAGCACTTTGTAGTGCAACTTCCTAACACGATAACCATATAACATTTTGTATTGTAGTTATCTTTCTTTTTGTCTTATCACCAACCATTTTAAGTTCAATGAAGGCAGACATTTTGTTTTAGCTCTCTTTGTCCTTACCACCTAGTTCGGGTATTGGCAAGACAGCAGGTACTTAATAAGTCCTTGCTATGACACTCCCCATTTCTGCCAAGTTCTGAAAGATATATAGTAAAGTTCCTAGCACATGCAGACTATCAGCTTGTAGAACTTGTCGTTTAGGATTACCCAGTGCAGGGCTCAGACCTAGGAAGAGCACACAGGAAGATTTTAATTGCTAACAGGCAATGAGTTTTCTCTAGCATGTTGGGAGAAAAGACGTTCATTTTCTCATAATTTTCATGGCTTTTGTTTTATGAACAGGTGGTAAACACATATACCCCAGGGAAGAAGATTTGGCTTGAGGGTGTTGTAACCACATCAGCTGGAGGCACAAACAATCTCTCTGATTCCTATGCTGCTGGATTCTTGTGAGTAACACCTGAATTTCAGATATAAAGTGATAGGAAGGAAAAACTATAGCATTCTTGCTACGTTCCTGATTACCTTATTCTGACGATTTGGGGCCACCAGACTACTTGAGAGGTAGTTTGGATAGAGTGCTTGATTTTGAGTCAGGAGACCTTTGTTCAAATTCTGCCTCAGACATTTCATAATTGTGTAATCATGGGCAAGTCACTTAAACTATCTGATCCAAAGTTTCCTCACTTTAAATACAAATAAGTCATTCCTCTACTCTTCACTCTCACTCTTTCCCCTCTCCTCCACATCCAATAAGTTGCCAGGTCTTGTTGATTCTACATTTAGAGCACCTCTCACCTTCAACCTCTTCCTTCTACTCCTACCACAGCTGTCCTAATTCTGAACCATGTTACCTCTTTTGAACCAGTTCTCCATAAAACTGAAATGAATAGTCCTGAAGAACAAGTATGACTAGATCACTCCCCTCTGCAAGCTTCAGTGATTCCCTTTTGAGTCTAGAATAGTATACACTATTCTCTGTTTTTCACTTAAAATCCTCCCAAACTAGCCCCATCTTGGTGATGTTGTTTTATTTTTAAGTTGATTGCAAATGACTTCTCATAAGTTCACAGTGAAATTGTCCTGCTTTTTGTTCCTTGTATAGCACAAGTAGGGTTTCCACTTACCTGGTACGGAGCACATATGGAGCACTCTGCTATGGCTTGCTCACTTCAGATTGCTTTCATAGGCCTAGATTCCCAGAGACAGACTATCACTGAGTATGGTTATACTCAGAATTGTTCTTATACTAGGGGTAACCCTTTTGAGAGGAGATATACTTCCATTATTCAGCACTCTAGCTCTTGAAACTCCAGTTTATGTGTTTCTAATTAAAGTAACCATCACTCACAGTAATTATACTTTTAAAATATTAAATATAACTATTTCCTACAAGACAAAAAAAATAATGATAACATTGTAGGTATTCATATATTAGGTTCGTGGACAGTAAAATACATCATAGTTCACATATAAACTTTGGTCATATGTCTCTACCAACACAATCAGTATCTGTGGAAGGGAGCTGTAATATATTTACAGCAGAGGTTCCCAAACTTACTTGGCCTACCACCCCCTTTTAAAAAAGAAAAATTACTTAGTTCCCCACAGAAATCTACTTTTTTTTAACTGTTCAACTTTTTTTTAAAATTTGTGTCATTTAAAAAGTTTTTTTAATGATGCATCTTAAATTTAATAATTTAGTGTAAAATTGTGTGTTTTCCTCCAATAAAATTTTGATGACACAATCCTATAACCATATAGCATCATATTGTAAACAAGTCATTACACATACATATTCCTTGCCAGTGCTGGACTTCCCAGCAGTGCATGACATTGTCTGCCAGCACTTGCTTGTTAAGACCTGTCTGAAGACATGAGCACTGAACAGTTACAACTTGCATTTTGTGGGTTTATTTGGAAAATAATGTATTCGCTACAACTTTGACTCTGTTACACAACAGATGAAATGTATACAAATGATTTTTCAAAATTTTCTTTCCTTATGCTTCTACCTTTGCCTTATTTTTATTCAACACCCCTTCTATTTCACCTGAGGCTACTACTGACCCCCTGGATCATTCTAGCCTGGGGGTGGTATCACCCACTTTGGGAACCTATGAATAGGAATCTGGAAGGGAAGCATATGTGGGGGAAAACTCATGTTTGACATATATATTTTGGGGGTGGGGGTCAAGGCAGTTGGGGTTAAGTGACTTGCCCAAGGTCACACAGATAGTAAGTGTCAAGTGTTTCAGGCTAGATTTGAACTCAAGTCCTCCTGACTCCAGGACTGATGATTATTTGTCATGACTTAACAACTCTAGACTGCAGACTTTGATGTCATCAGTCCATTCAGGAACATGTGCTGCACACAAAACCACTTCTCTCTTAATTGATCATCTTTTGGGTCTCACTGCTTTCCAGTTACTCATCTCTTTCTCTTCTATATTCTGGCTTCGCACTTAGAAGTTATTTCAACTTGCAGTCATCCTTAGAAAGGCATTTAGAAAGTGTTACCTCTTAATGTAAATAGCAGTTTTCTTTAAGTCCCCAAGCTTCAAAATTCATCAGGCAAATTGTCTCTAACAATATGAATGAGTCCAGTCAACTCTTCATTTGCCAGGATCGAGCATTGTCCAGTCAGCGTAGAACTCACAATTCAGGTTCGTTCCCTGGGTAAGACAAAATCAGCCTCATCACCTCTTCTTATACAGTAAAGCAGCAACAGTACCATTCTTTCCCCTTTCTGCTTTCCCTCTCAAAAGAGAAGGAGCAAAAAGAACTCCATGAAATTCCTGGAAAACCTAACTCTTAAACTTTAGGTGGCAGGGGCAGTGGTGGAACCTGTAGCATTCATTCAGCCAGTCAGGACATAGCAAAGAGCATTAACAAGACATGTTTGACCTCATGTTTTTTTTTTTCCTCATCTGTGAGGTTGTTAATTCTTCTGTCTCAGTTTCCTCTCCTGTCTCATATACATTAAAATATCTTAAGTCTCTTGACTCAGGGGAGTCCCTTTTACTTAAAACTAATAACTCACCAACTTCGTTTTAAGAAATCATCAATACTTTTTTTAAAATTTTATCTTAGTCTTAAAATAATTATGATTTCTCATTTCTTTTGTTTTAACTTATTAAGTTGTAAATAGTTATATGCAAATGACTGAGGGATCACGATGACCTGCAGCTCTTAAGTTTTTAACACATTGCTCGATTTATTTTTCTTCCCTAAAACTGTTTCTTTGTGTTCGTATTTTCCATGCTTTTAAATAAAGAAAATGCTTAATTTCAGTTAGAAGTTAATGAAAATAAAGATTTCTTTTTCCCACTTAAGTTATTGTACCTCCTGAAATTTATTCTAAGGCTAAGGACCTTTAGTTTAAATCATTGAATTGTTCACATTCAAGCAAAGCATCACCCTACATCTTTCACAAGGTCATTTATGTCTTTCTGTGTATGCTGCCATTCATTTTCTGTCTCCAGCTGCTCAAGTCCCATCTGAAAATTGTGTTTCTTCATACATATATTTTAGCACAGGAGTTCTTAACCTGAGGTCCATGAACATGATTTCTTAATATTCTGATTACTGTATTTCAAATATAATTGGTTTTCTTTGTAATCTCCTGTATCATATTTTATTTTATACAGACTTCACCAGATTGCCAGTGGATTCTATGACATGATATGTTTGATACAACATTTTGGTAGCAGATTTCATTAAACAAAAGTTCATTTCCTATTCATTTCAGTCACTAAAATATCCATCTATGATCACAATAATGACTTATTCTTTAACGCTTTATTTAAACATTTTCCTTTACACGAAAGAATTTTTGGACCCTTTTCAGCACTAAATTTATTTTTTCAGGGCATTATTCATTGTATAATGTATAATTATATATTATAATTATATAATATCATTATAATTTATTATATTATATATTTATTATATAAAATAATATATAATATTATATATATATAATTTAAAAGATTATACATTGTATCTGGGCATGGCATTCTATTGCCTCTTCCAACTCTTTGGTCCAAGCTGACTCCTATGCCTAGAATGGCCTCCCTCCCTTCCTAGTTCTTGGAGCACTTGTCACCTGCAAGGTATACATTCCATATTACTTCTTGATAGGATGCTTTTGTTCCTCTCCCCCCCCCCAATTATTAGTGTTCCCTCCAGATTACCTTGTATTTTTTTGTCTAAATTTTATATTGTCTCATCTGTTTATATGGTGTTCCTCCCCAAAAGAATGTGAATTCCTTGAGAGCAGGGACTCTTTTGTTATTGTCTTTGACTCCCCAGTCCCTGTCCCAATGCTGTGGCATGTAGTGGACACTTAATGTTTATAGAGTTGATTTGAATAACTTGTTTTTAGCTCATCAGGGGAGAAGGGAACATTTACTTAGCTCCTACTTCATGTCAGTGACTTTGCTAAGCATTTTACAAGTATTGTGTCATTTGATTTGATATAAATGTGATTGCTATTAGTATCAGATGGTATAATATAACTGAAGTGGGCTATGTATGTCACTAGTATTACTGGTTCCCCTTTGTGTTTCTCTGTCCATTGATTAATTCAGTAAGTATTTATTTAACTTGATTCATGTATAAACCACTGAATTATGCAATGGAGGGGGCCACAGATATGATTAAACATAGCCCAAGTCCTCAAGTGCAGTCTAGTAGGAAAATCAAACATGTATTTAAATAACTACTACAAGCCTGTGTGTCATGAGAGTGCTGCAGAGTGTACTGAATGTGCAGAGGAAGGAGAATCACTTCTGACCAGAGATAGGGAAGGTCTTTACTGAGAAGGTGACAGCTGAAATTGACCTTGTCTTGAAAGATGAGTAAGATTCTTGATAGCCAGAATGGGTGAATGTGTGTTTGTGGGGTTTGGTTGGGATTAATTTAGAAGTAAAGAAGTGCATTACAGAAGGAGGAAATCACATGAGCAGCGGTGAGATTGTTTCAGAATTAGGTCATCTAGTCTATCCTAACATGAGCATAGGGCACAGATAATGAAATATCAGCATGGTCCTTGAGAACCTAACTATATTCTTTTTTTTCTGCTTCACAGTTTTTTTCATTTTTTTAAAATTTTTTAAAATTTGTTTTCTTTTTGAATTACAAATTTTCTCCCCGACTTGCCCCTGCTCTAACCGTAAAACAGCAATCCCACTGTAAAGCCCCTCCCCTGCTCTGCTCTCCTATTTTCTGGTAGGGCAGGAGGGGTCTCCCTATCCCAGCCCCTGTATATCTTAATTCCTAGTTGCAGGTATTGCAGAACTTTAAATTCTAGATTCTTTCAATTCCTCCCTTGTCACCCACCCCCACTGGAAGGACAATCGATTCAATACAGGCTATGGATGTGTGATTATACAGGACATCTTCATAGTGTATATATTGTGACAGTGATCATCTGTCTCTCTTCCTATCTCTCCCCCCACCTTGTTCTGTTCTCTACTCTGTCTCTGTCCCTTTACTGAAGTGTGTGCTTCTAGCATCCCTCCCCCAGACCCTGCCCTCCCTTCCATCATCCCCCCTCTCATTCCCATGCCCCCTACTCTCCTGTGTGGCATGACGCCCAGTTTAGAGTTTATGCCATTTCTTCCCTAAGCCAAATTCAATGAGAGTAATTGAAAGTAAAGTTGTAATAATTATCCCTTGCGTCTTCTATATGGGATGATTAGCCCCATTTTGTCTCTCCCTGTCTCCTCTCATTCTAGTCCTTTCCCACCTCAGAATTTCGCCTTTTAAAGCATCATCCCTT
>CM053598.1:60757741-60805240 GCA_028646575.1 Pseudocheirus occidentalis | reverse complement strand
AGTCAAGTTGTTGACTTTCTTTTCATGATTTTCTCACATCATTCTCATTTCTCTTCCCAATTTTTCCTCCACTTCTCTTATTTGGTTTTCAAAGTCCTTTTTCAGTTGATGTATAGCTTCTAGGTATTCTTCAAATGTCTTGGAAGCATTTGGTGTGGGACTTCTGACTGGGTTGTCTTCCTCCCGTTCCATGTTTTGCTCATTTTTGTCCACAAAAAAGGATTCTAGAGTTTTACTGCTGTTCTTATTTTGCTTCCTTTTCCTCATGTTGGCCAGTCAGTTAATTGGTTGGGTTTTTTTAGCTCTGTCAAACTCTGCTTCCAGGGGGGAAAGCTCTGTTCCAAATCACTGGGGTTTTCCCAGCTTCCCAGAGCTATTAGGGGGGTATTGCAGCCCCACCTCAGCTTTGGCTTGCTGAAAGTGCACCCCAGGACCACCACCCAAGATCACGATCCAGATCCAGGCCGCTCAATGCAAGAGCACTTGGCCCTGATCAATCGATTCAGCGCCCCTGCTGAGACCGTAGGCCAGGGCCTCTGAAGCAGCCCAGTGGGGACTGTGGCAGCAGTTCCCCTCCCCCATGGCTTCCTTGCCCCCGGGGCAGATTGGCTGAACTGCTTTTCCTACCCTAAATTAAGTTTCAAAAGTTTCACTTTCACTTTCACTGACTATCTAAATCCTGGTTTGGTGGATGTGAAGATTCCCTCAGGTGCAATAGATCTTCTCTGAAGTAGACTTCAGCTGCCGGCTTGTGAGACTCGGGTCCTCCTGGCTTCCCTGGGGCCTGGCCTGGCCGCGGCTTCGGTTTTGGACCAGGCTGCTCTCTGCTCCCCGTCTACTGGCCTGCTGGTCGACCCCCTCCCGCCGAGCTACCCCTCTGCAGTCCCCGTTCCTCATGCTTTGGTAGATGTGGAGGTTCTGGAGGCTGTAGATCTTCTCTCCTGCAGAATGCCTGAGGAACGGCTCGGCTTGGTTCAGCTCAGCTCCCTTCTACTGCCCCGGGCCTGGCCGCGGTCTCAGCTTCAGGCTGGGCTAGCCTCTGCTCCTGGCCGCCACGATGAGCCCCTGCTGCCAAGCTGCCTTCAGTGAGAGATGTATTTTCTATATTTTTGTGAGTCAGAGAGTCCTAGGCTTTGTCTGGGCTCATATTTTATGGGTGATTAGGGTGGCGGTATGGGAGCTGCGGGACCTTGCTGCTTCTACGCCGCCATCTTGGCTCTGCCCCCTGAGACCTGTAAATTCTTAGCTTTTCCAAGGTGATAAGATCAAAGGAGAGGTGTTTACTTCTCTCTTGGCCTGTGCTCTGGTCTGTGAGTGACCACAGGCATTCTTCTCTGTCTTGGAACTGTGAGGAGGATTCCTTTGCCACAGCCACCACAAACTCTGCCGCACCAGAGCTCTTCCTCACCCCAGGCCTGCCACCCATGTCTGCAACCCATATGAAAGCATGGGCAAAGCAAGAGAATCCTGCCTCAGTGCCATCAAAGAGATCCCTGCAAACCCCTTCTAATTGACTGCTCAATCCCCCCACCATCTGTGGACCAGGAGCTCCGGAAGCAGCCACTCCTTCTGCCATTACCACCCCAGGCTAGGACTAGACTACACTACTCTCTCATCCAGCTCCAACAGACCTTTCCTACTGACCTTCTAAGTTGTCTTTGACATTTGTGAATTGAGAAGTCTATAAACTGCTATAGGTGCCAGTGATTCAGTTCCCTGAGGTCTGTTCCAGCCCTGCTTTGCCTGTGTCATGCACGCTGGACTGTGCTCTTCTCTCAGACTCATGCCAACAGACCTTTCCTGTTGACCTTCCAGATTGTCTTGGGATGGAAATTTGTTTCACTTTGTCATTTTGTGGGTTCTGCTGCTCTAAAATTTGTTTAGTCATTCTTTACAGGTATTTGGAGGGGTTTGGTGTAGAGCTTGAGCAAGTCCCTGCTTTTTCTCCTTTTGTTTTCTTTCAAGGCCCTTTAAAAGGTTAGTCTATCTCTGAAGGACATGGTTGGATGATGAGATGATTCCTACCCTTCAAAGAACAAGATCTTCAATCTTAGGCAGGATCCAATTAGGAGAAGTAAATTCTGTTTACAGAATAAAGAGAATCTAGTCTGTATGACTAGATTATTATATTATAAGAGAGGTAGAATCAACAGGAGTTGGCAACAGATTGAATGGGGAGGGGGGAGGTAAGAAAGAGTGAGGAGTAAAGGGTGAAGAGTACATTGACAAGTCTGGATGACTGAGATGATAAAGATTATATCTAGGAAAAGATGCTAGGAAAAGATGCTCCTATCCTTGTACAACTACATATGAGTTTAGGGTGACCCAGCTCATGAAGGTGAAAACCAGCCAGAGAGCTCTGGATAGAGATGGATTCCCCTATCCAGATTGCTAGAGGCTGCTGAATCTCATGATCAAGGCATGTTCTCAACAGGAAGAGATGAAGACTTCTAACCCACCTCTTCATTAAATGTCCACAAATCAGGGTTGATTTTTTCACTTGTCAGGGGCATTTTAGAAAGGTATATAAGGTTCTTAGGATCTCCATTGCGGGGCAGGGCGTGGAAGGGGGAATCTTTGGTTACTGAAAGAAACAACCGACCATCAATTTACTGATTGACAATTAGCCTAGCTATGAAACTGATTATTGATATAGATTATTATATTATAAAACTGATAAATCATTATTGATGATTAAATTGATAACTAATTATCCAGAAATGCTATCTCTTGGGTTTTTTCATGTCAATATTTAAGTAAATCAAAGAAGGGCTTAACAAAAATTAAAGCAAAATATTATGGAAATGATATAAAATACTATGAGATATTAAAAGTCAGTCATATTTTTAAAAAAATAATGAAATTTTAAAACTTTTAATTCATTTAATTTTTTTAAATGAATGGAAAATGAGAAGAATATGAAATTACTAGGACCAAAAATTTGAAAGGTGATATCATTACAAATGAGGAAGAACTAAAGGAAATTATTAGGTATCATCCTCAACTCCTCACTTGTACTTTATCTCATATATTCAATCTGTAATCAAATATTGTCTTTCTATATATACATCACCTGCTCTCTATTCCTATAATCTTTATCATCTCAGTCATCCAGACTTGTCAATGTACTCTTCACCCTTTACTCCTCACTCTTTCTTACCTCCTCCCTCCCCATTCAATCTGTTGCCAACTCCTGTTGACTCTACCTCTCTTATATAGTCCCCCTTCTCTACTCTCCTGCAGTCACCACTCTGGTGCAGGCCATCATCACCTCACAAATTATTAAAGTTACCTTCTGGTTGGTCAACTTGTTTTAAGTCTCATTCCAATCTATCCTTCACTCAGCACCGAACGTGATTTCCTTAGAGTGTAAGTATAACTGCATTATACCTCTATTCAATAAGTTCTAATGGTTCCCTATTACCTCCAAAATCAAATATAAAGTAATCTATTTGACATTTAAAGTCACTTATAATTTGGCCCCATCCTACCTTTCCAGTATTCTTAAACTTTACTTCCTTCCAAGTATTCTACCATACAGTGCCACTGGCTTTCTTGCTGTCCCTCATATGGACATTCTATTTCCTAACTCTATGCCTGTCCTCCATAAATGGAATGTCTCCTATTCATTATAAATGAGAATTTGATTATATAAAATTTAAAACATTTCTTATGAACAGAATCTCTTCAGTCAGAATAAGAGTAATTTATTCTGACTGTGAGAAAATATTTACAATCTAACATCTCTGGTAAAATTCTAACATCCAAAACATACAGAAGATGTATAAGACTTAGAGCCTCCACTGACAGTTAAAGGAAACGAGCAGTTTTTAAGAGCTGAAATGAAAACTCTCAATAGCTAAATAAAATATTCAGAATCATTATTAAAATAAATGGAAGTGAAAAGTATGAGGTTTCATCTCAAAATTACCAAAATGGCAAAGATTACGCTTTAAAGATAGAAACAGTAGATTTTACAGTCGCTATTATGGAAGATAGGCAACCCAATACAATGCTGCTTAAACAGTGAGTTGGTCCACATGTTCTGGAAAACAATTGGTGATGATGCCCCCCAAAAGTGACTTTATTAAAATTCTTTGCCCAGTGATTATGCTAACTCAAGGGGACCAGAATCAGACAGAATGGCCCAGTATATACCAAAACATTTATATGTGGACCACAAAATTCCAATCTGCAACAAAAGTCATTGAAGCAGAACTTTGAGCACAATTAAGCAATTCATTAGAAAGACCAGTAGCTCCTAATCAGTTGGGTCCAAGACCTTTCTCATGGTCAAGGACCTTTTTGCTTGAGAAAAATTTTCTTTTATAGCCATTGAGAGAATAACAAAAATAGAATGAGGCAGTACAATTCCATGATCGGTCAATTCTAAAAGGAGGCAAATCTTATGACTGGCTAAGAGAAATATCCAGCAATCATCATTTTAGTCATTAGGCTCTCCATAGTTCATGAGACCCTGTCAGCAAGATTGTGGGCCTTCCACAGTTTATCTCAGCTGGGGCTTTCTTTCATAGGCCATCAAACACCAAAGTTTGGCCAATAGTATCCTAGGTAACCAAAGAAGTTGTGGTTTTGAAGTAAGCCCACTTGGAGTGGGCAGAAGTGATTCACAGGTGTGAGGGAGTATTACTGAAGCTTATAAACTTTTTTTCAAGCATAATATACTTAGGAGTTGGGAGTAGAGTATTCTAATGCAATATGTTCTTAGTTCAAACTAACCCATGTCATTACAAAAGGCCTAAATGCATAGCATAAATTTATCTGATAAATCGAACACAATTAATATAGTCATCAATACATGGTGGATTAATTCATTGTAGTCTACATTATCTCTTATTCTTACAACATCAGCTAGATCAAACAACTCTATTCCACTTACAATCACTGATACCCATTAAATCACAATGATCTAAGTAAATTGTGATGAAATTGAATAGGGGTATCAAAATTATTCTCACACACAGTAGCATTTTTTATAATAATTAGAATGAAGACATATGTCCATCAATTTGGGAAATGCCTACCTAGGCAAACTGTAGTATATGATTATAACAAATATTATTGCAAGCAAGCCTGGGTTTAGATTTCCACACTGTAGTAGTGCCTGGACTGAGTATTAAGAGAAATTGCAAAGAGTAGAGCAAACATGAGGATGAATGCAACCAAGCCATGGCTGGGACTCCTGTTCCTGTTAACCATTCAGATTCCTTTTCATAATGTAACTGCCCCACCAAGTACAAGTAAAAGGTTTTCAGTAAGTACTGCTATGCTGGCAGTAACTACACATTCACATTTTTACATTTTCCATGACTATGGAAGTGGAAATTCCCTGCAATTAACTTCTAGTGTTTTGAAACTCTTATTGTTCCTTCTACATCTCTCCTGTTAAGTGACTTAGCTAAGCAACAACACTGCTCTCTTGGCCTTCTTGGCTTCGAGTCTTCAAAATCATACTGGAACAATAGAGACCTTTACCTCGTACCCCTTTCAGTTCCTTCTTGTGTGGTCTTCTCCCACTAGAATATAAGCTTCTTGAGGAGAGAGGCTATCTTTTTGCCTGAATTTTATTCCCAACACCTAGCACAGTGTCAGTAACATAGAAGGCATTTAATAAACAGTTGTTTTTTTCCCATTCTTCTAAGAGCTAAATTATTTGCTCTGAGGCTTTCGATTTGACATCACATTTAACTTGCTATATTATAAATGACATGTGCCACAACAGTGACTGACTAGAATCTTCCAAGAATGCAGGCATAATTAGTAAAAATTGGCATTCATGACATTTAGTAGAAAGCTAGAACTTCCCATTACTTCCCCGTCTAACAACACTTTATATTTCATTAGCTACCTTGTTTTCCTTAATTCCAAAGACTTTTGAAGTACATGACCTCCTGAATAACTTTCAATGTTGTGTTTTATTTCTGTACATGTCAAATACCCTACAGTTCTAAAGATCATCTTTCACAGGGGTCACAGGGGTCACCTAAGATAATTGGAAAACACATATTTCCGATGGTCTTAGGAACCAACGCATGGCTCCTCTGTCCATCTCCAGGCAGATCCGCCTACATGCAGATACTCCCACATATGAGTATTTGAAATACAAAGATATTCGAGTATTAGAGGATTGCATTAGGAAGGTTGAGAACCATTTACACTGTAAATATATGCAAATATAAAGATATTTCAATATCTTAAGAGGCAAACATGTAAAAAAGCCAAATAACAAAGTAAAATAAGGACTGGGATATAAGGATTGGGAGTTCAATTGCACTGTTAAAAGTTCACAAGATTTTAAATATTAATCCTGTAAAAAATTTAAAAAGACCTTTGTAAATCAAAATAGCTGAAAACAGACTATCATTCAATATTTTTGGATATTAGAACTTTATATTAAGCTAAAAATGACCTCATTCAGGAAAACAAATATTTTTAACTGCCTCAATGCTGAAACTTTTTTGTTTTGATTTGTTTTTTGCTCTTTTGGAGGGCAATTGGAGTTAAGTGACTTGCCCAAGGTCACATGGCTAGTTTTTGTGTTAAGTGTCTGAGGCCACATTTGAACTCAGTTCCTCCTGACTCCAGGGCTGGTGCTCCATTCACTGCACCACCTAGCCATGCCTATGCTGAAACTTAAAAAAAAATTTTTTTTTGTTCACATGGTTATGCACCATGGCTTCTATTAGCAATATGTGATAGGAGTGTAGTATCTTATCTTAATAACAAAACATCTGTTCTCCTTAGGAGCCGGCCGCCAAACATCCTAATGCAGAAAAGTGTCACACACTACTACATGTGTAAACTGATGCTCCTTTATGCTCTATTCTGTTTCCTGTACTATCTTTTTGGGCTTCTATAAATTGTGTTTGTGTCCTCATGCTTTGACTCATAGTAACTACTCTCATGTTACAGACTTGATTTTCATTTAATACAAAATACAAATAAAAGGAAATAAACTAGAAAAAAGAAATATTATTGCACAGTAAAAGACAATAAATATAAGGAATCTGAGAAAGTATATGAAGATTAGTATATGCTGTGGCCAGCACAGTAGTATGGCCTAGCTACTAGCTGAAGAAAAGAAAGAGTGAGAGAGAGAGAGAGAGAGAGAGAGGGAGAGAAAGAGACAGAGAGAAACAGACAGAGACAGAGAGAGACAGAGACAGACAGAGAGAGAGAGAGAGAGAGAGAGAGCTGAATAATGGAAAGAGGGAGAGAGACGGGGATGTATTTCATAGTCTGTTTATTACAGAGCCATTTCATTCAGAGCCAATGATACAAGAAAATCATAGGACTTATATTCCCTATGGCAGAGATTCTTACTTAACCAGAATACAAGGACTCACCCTAGGTCTCAATCTTTCCCTATCCCAGCCCAAGGCTACTCATGCATAAAGACTTTCTCCTAGGACCATGTCTGGAGGCACAAGCAATCAGGGAGTTAAAAACAAGACTTGCAAATTAGCTACTCTGTACTTTCTTTAGATATTCATAGAACCAATGGAAGCATTCACCCAACAAGATTATACTCCTTCTACATATCTGCCTAGTGACCTTGTAGAAGTGGGGAGCATTTTCTTAATGGGGCCAGGGCCCCTGAAAGTCTGGTCCATTACAAGTATAAACTGACAGAATGAAGAAAGCAAATTCAGAGGAAAAATATATACAATGACTACAATAATATAAATGAAGGCCATGCTAAAAGACAACAGAATCCAGACCAAATGCAATGATCAATATTGGTTCCAAATAAATACTATTTAAAAAAAATTCTCTCAGGTCTGGAGGGCTTGAATTCAAATCTGGCCTCAATATTTTGTCATTTAACTTTTATCCCTCCGTTTCCTGAATTAGAAAAACAGATAATAACAGCACCTATCTTCCAAGGCTGTTGTGAGAATTAAATGAGGGAATATTTGTAAAGTTTTCTGCAGACAGTAAAGCACTATGTAATCAGTGGTTCTCAACCTGTAGGTCACAATCCCTTCGGGGGTCGAACAACCCTTTCACAGGGGTCACAAGGGTCGCCTAAGATAATTGGAAAACTAATATTTCCGATGGTTGTAGGAACCAAGGCATGGCTCCTCTGTCCATTTCCAGGCAAATCTGCCTACATGCAGATACTCCCACATATGAGTATTAGAGGATTGCATTAGGAAGGTTGAGAACCATTTACACTGTAAATGCTGCCTGCTATTATTACTATTACTGCTGTTAAAATGATAAGTTGTACATATGGAATGTAACTTGTTTTGTCAGTTGTAATTGCTTTATTAGGCACTTTTGGTTAACTGAAATGCTTAAACAGAATGTTCCTATATGTTTATGAAAACAGTGGGAAGAGTGTCAAAAATGTACCAATATTTTTTCAAAAAATTAAAAATATGATATATTGATTTACTTTATTGTGTTTTTTTCAAGTTCTGAGAATGTCTCTTCTTTCTCATCCTACTCAAAAGATATTAGCATATAAACTACAGCTATTTCATGATGGTTCCTTGTCAAATGTATACCATGAACACAGCAATACAATGGGACCAAATGTCCCCAGAAAAGATATTTCTTGTTGCTTTTGGATGCACTAAAGAAACACCTTAACTTCTCTCTGTGACCCTTCAGGCCTATGATTCATACTTCCATTCAGCGGCAGCTTTCTTTTGTCTTCCAGTTTTGTTTATGGCCAGAATGTCTAAAAGTGACACAATTACATTATCCCAGTGAGACATTCACTCACTGTTCAGAGGACAAGGTCCTAACATTTAGAGTAGCAATGGCAAAGTTAATGTTTATATAGATAATTCAAAAACGATACAATTCTTGCCACCTACTACGGCAATATCCAAAGGGGTTTGTAGAAAACGAGGGCTGTTTTGTAATCTTCTTGGAATCATGGATTATCATAACCTAAAAACCGACTGACTGCTGACTGGTCAGTCTACTTGTGAAGCCTCTCCAAACAGGCAAATTACCGGAAAGTGGACGCAGTCTGTTTCTGGGACCATTCTAGAATAGTAGAACCTGTTTTCTGAAGGCACAGCCCTTCTTTATTTTTTTATTTTATTTTTGGAGGTTATCAGACTTAAATGACTTGCCCAGGGTCACACAGCTGGTATGTGTCTGAGGCCACATTTGAACTCAAGTCATCCTGACTCTAGGCCTAATACTCTATCCACTGCATCACCCAGCTGCCCTCATGGCTCCTCTTTAACATGAAAAAAAAAACCATTTATGTATAACCAAGCACTGGCTCATTATTTGTAATGGATTAACACTTTCCCAATAATATTAGAAGCAAGGATTCCCCTATCTCTACTATAACCTGACGTTTTACCAAAAACACTAACTAGAGCAATAAGGAAAAAAATGAAAAGAGTGAGAACTGGCAAAGAAGGGGCAAAATTATTCCTAACTGAAGACAGTACAGTAGTTTATTTAGAAAACTCTGAGAATTAATGGAAGACTAAGGTAATAATATCGGCAAAACAGCAGGATACAAAACTCACACAGAAAATGCATCCATGTTTTTGTATATTACTAGCAAAAGACTGGGTGGGGGTGGGAAGTATAAACATTTTACTCAAGACAATGACAAATTAATAAATTATCCGAGAGCTGACTGATCAGGGCTTAAAGCTACAGAAAGCTATTTACAGAAATAAGGGAAAACTTAGATATTCATGACTGGGCCACATCAAAACAATAAAAATGATATTACCCAAAAGAATACACAGACATAAGTTTTTCAACCACATTAATAAATGATATTAATAAAATGTATGGATTCAACAAAACACTGACAATTCCTATGGAGGGACCCAGGGTAAAAAATGTCCAGAGAAATTATGAAAATAGAAATGAAGATGGATGAGTATGACCATATCTGAAAGCAGTAAATGATCAAAATTAGCATTAGAACCACAGGCTTCCCAGGTCCTCAGTTTGCTCACCTGCAAAATGGGTGTAATGATGCTCTAATGTCAGGTCTCCCAGGACTGGGATGGGGAGGAAGATAATTGACCAACCCCAATGCAAGGCGAAGTGAGTGGGGAATTTTATTATTATTGAGGAGAGGAAAATTAAAGAGGGAGGGGTCTTCTCAGAGGTCCCCAAATTAACAGCCCTTTCACATGGGTAAGTTTCTGAGGCATTTCTTCCACGCCTGATGCCTGAAAGGGAGGGTTGGGGGTTGGGAAAGAGAAGTTTCGCGCAGGCGCTTTGGAGAAGCGAGCTTTCATAGGTTCCTTGGTGAGAAGGGGCGGGACCACGGTGCTGAGACTACTGCAGGCACCGGGATCCAGGATTGATGTCAGTTACTTGCCCGTCTCCCCAGGTTGATCAGAGCATCTGAAACTCTATACAACCCTTGAGGTTTATTAGACGATTTGTCTGTATGATCTCATTTGCTCTTCACAGCCACCGTGGAAATTGGGAAGTACAAATATTTATCTCATTTTACATGTGGGGAAAGTGAGGCTCACGGCGGGAGGCATTGTGTTGCCGCCCCTCTCTCTTCCCCCCCCCCCTCCCCCGGGAATCGGCTGTCATTAAGTAGTCAGTCTCCTCGCTGTGCCACAATCATCATACTCCCTTCTTTTGGGTTTGTGGCGCTTCTCATAGCAGAAGGAAGTGAATAAAGCTGTCCATCATCATCTTAATCATAGCCATCATTTATATAGTTCAATTTAAATTTACAAATATATCATTTAATTCTCACACCAACCTTGTAAGATAAATGCTACTATGACCTTTATTTTATGCAAGGAAACTGGGGCAGACCTCCCCAGGGTCCCACAGCTAGTAAGTGTGAGACAGGAATTGAATTCTGGTTTTCAGCACCTCATCAGCTACCTTCTATTGCCACAACCTGAGTCTGACTCTTCCTTCTCCCCACCATCTTTACCACCCTACCCTATTCCTTATGCTCCATCCAAACCATTAGGAACTAGAAAGACTGAAGAAATTAAATAAAGCTCTGCACTAGAAAAAGGCTGGAGAACCTGCTCGGCTGTGGGAATTAAGTCTCCCTTCCCTTAGTGCAAATCAATGGAGAGCACATCATGGGGCTGATCTCCCCAAATTACGCTGGGACAAACAGCTGTCACTGAAGAAAGCGAAGCCTATTATATAACCACAGAAAATTCTTTTGGATGAACATTCCAGCAAGGTGGTCAATAGGTAGCTCCAGGGCGTTTTTGTTTTTTACTTTTATGAAAACTTTCTAAGAGTCAGATGAGTGCATTGGGGAGAAAGGGTCCAGTGGAATGAACTCAAAGAATCGTGAAAAAGAATGACAAGAGTTCTGATCTCTAAGGTTTCTGAACTGTTACATATTACATATAGATACCAAGGACATAACTGAATGTGTTCCAATGTCAGGAGCCAGACAGCAGCTAATCTTTAAATAGGCAGTATTGTATAAGAGAACAATGGATTTTGAGCCAAAGGAACTGGCTCAGATTTTGAAACCTGGCTCTTTTATTTGTCTGATATGGAAGAAATCTTTTCATTTATTCTTGCCTCAGTTTCTTCATCTGTAAAAGGAGTGTATTTGACTAGATGCCTTCTCAGGTCCCTTCTAGCTCCAAATCTATGATCAATCAACAAGCAATAATTAAGTACCTACTATGCACCAGGCACTGTGCTACTGGAAACCTAAATAAAATTTCAAGGCAGGAAAGGGGAAAAGTCCTTATATATCATAATTCCATATTTTCATCATGAGTAGAAGGAAGAATACTGAGGAGCTGCGACTGACAGGGACAGTTTTTTGTAAGTCTGCACTAGCAGCAGTTAGCCCCTGATGGGGGGTGAAAATCCAGTAACAGAGTCGATGACTGATGAGACAGGCTGAGATGCCAGAATTCTTCTGGAGAGATCAAGCCCAGAAATACCAGTGATCTCAAGCATCCAGAGTCAAACATCCTTGAGGTTATCACCCAAACTGCAGGAACTCTTTGAACCTCAAAGTTCCAGAAACAGCTAACATAATAGGGGTTTCTAATTCTAAAGGTGGGAGTGTAGGCTTGCCCAGAGGTGTTCTTTCTTCCTCTGAAGGAAAGATGAGAACCAGGAGTAAAAACCTAAAGGGTATACTGGCATACCCTCTGAATACACTCATGGCCAGAGGCAAGGCAGTAAACAGACCTGGGAATACACTAGAAGGTTCAATTAAAAAGTCATCTTTGTCTAAATTCTGAAGGGAGCAGTCAAAATAGAGAATTTTTTTTGGAGGGCAGTTGGGGTTAAATGACTTGCGCAAGGTCACACAGCTAAGTGTCTGAGGCCAGATTTGAACCCAGGTACTCCTGACTCCAGGGCTGGTGCTCTATTCACTGTGCCACCTAGCTGCCCCAAAATAGAGAATTTCTAATTGTTATAGGAACATAGGTTAGGCATCCTGGTATAGGGGGAAGAACATTGGACTCCTAGGGTTACTTAGGTCACTTAATCTCTCTGAGCCTCAATTTCCTAATCTGTAAAATGGAGGCAATAATACAACTTCACAGAATTTGCTGTGAGCATCAGAGATTTAGAGATGAAATGAATCTTAATGGGAATAGGGGCTAACCTATTAATTTGACAAATAAAGAAACTGAGTCCCAGAGAGGTTTAATATAACTTGGATAAATTCTTAAAATCACCAACTAGAGTCTTCTGTTGAGGCCCCTGATACAAATGTTTGACATTCAGAAAACATTTGTTCTGGCTTAGGGGACTTCAGAAGTGTCTGCCTTTAATCCTGCCAGCGGGCACTGTTTGGAAACAGACCACCAGAAACACTTGTGTGGACTCAGAAAAGACTGACCAGACATCAGTGATCAACTGTCATAACTTCACATCATCTGGGAAAATTTGTAGTGTGCAGTGTGCCTAGTGTTTACATCTAAGCATGTGACTGTTTGGGAAACGGCTGCTGAGTCAGTGGAGAGGGAAGAGAGTTGAAACTGTCTATGGTATTTATAAACCCAAATTTCTAGTTCTGCAGCAGGACACAGCATCATTTTGACAGGCTGTTCTCATGGGAAACTTGTAGTTTCTTTAAGAATTGGATTATGTTCACATGGACAAGGTCTCTAATTGATGGGAGTCCGACTGAGGAGATCCAATTGATAGTTCTCA
The DNA here is from genome assembly GCA_028646575.1 of Pseudocheirus occidentalis. Taxonomy (NCBI): domain Eukaryota; kingdom Metazoa; phylum Chordata; class Mammalia; order Diprotodontia; family Pseudocheiridae; genus Pseudocheirus; species Pseudocheirus occidentalis. The sequence goes on along the minus strand of CM053598.1, from coordinate 60,792,100 downwards.
TGGGAAACTCAGATTTTTTTTTAAGAACTTGATTACAGGCCCATGAACATGGGCTATAATGGAGAGCAGTCCAACCTCTGCCCAGATTAGAGCTGCTAGGGTGCTGGGTGGGAAGAAGGGTATAGCAAATGGAATTTTACAAAATTTTTAAGGGAATTCCTTTTTGGGGGAAGGAGGGCAAACTTTCCACATTTGCAATATGATCACGTTCTAGCCCTATAACTCTGCTTCAGAGTGAAATTAGGGCCATTGCCTTCCATGGAATTGCCCTAGTTGCAGATCAATTAACAAGCACCTTTCATTGTAGCAAAATCTGAATAGTAACTGTGGCCTTGGTTGTCTCCATGTGTAATTTCCAGGGAAGACTTTGAACAAAATAGATACACATACGTTTAAATACTTGGTGTTGATTGGTTGGTTACTTACTGTACAACAAATGTTTAAACTTTTAAACACAATGTTTTAAAAAATCACTTAAAACATTTAAGAAACATCTATTAAACTCTGATACATAGGCAAAAATGAAACAGTTCTTACTTTCACTGACATATTCTACAGGGTTGATACTTATCCAAAAGTAGAATGGGTTACATAGGATTATCATCCTGCACATACACTACGTTAAGTGTTCCTGGGAATACTCTAACGTACTAGCCAGCCCTCTTGCCATCTTGGACCTTGCTTTTCCCATTGGTGGTGGTGGTGGGGGCTTCTGGTGTTTGCATCCTCCACTTTTACTACTTTTGCTTCCTTCTCCCATTTTCCCTTTGCCATTTCTATGAAACTCTGGTATGGGAGAAAGGAAGGGGTACACCAGGTGACTCCAGGTGCCCAAAATCCAGAGCCCTCCTCCCCACTTTCTCTGTGCTGCTTCTCCCGCTCTGAGGGTGCTTCTATTTAGTGGGACCCAGCTAGGCTGTGCATCCTCCTCCTTCCTGCCCCAAAGGAGTTACTTGCTCTAGCCTAGTGATCCCCATTGGCTATAGCCAGGTCAGGGAAAAACCACACCAAGAACCAAGGACATTCTCTTTTCCTTTGATTTCTCAGTCACTTTGTTTTCCACATAGCTCATTCTTGGCACGCAGCTTTGGACCACTGATGGGTACAAAAGGCAAAACAGTGTAAAATACAAATTTAAAAAACCTGTTACTGTGGTGACCAATTCTTTAAATTCCAGTAAAGCCTTCATGGCAGGGCTACTGGAAACTATTTTGAGCCAAAAAGATAAAGTTGAAAAAGCAAATTGGTATTTTAAGGAAAGGGGAAGGGTTTGATTGAAAGAAGCTCTTTGCCAAGTCTGTATTTTTAGTGAAGTTTAGTTAGAATTTTAGTTTAATTTTAGTTTCTTTAGTTTGAATTTTAAAAATCATGCCCTTTATCTTAGTGTTCACCTTTAAAATAAACAAATTCCTTGGGCACACATGCTAAAGATACGCTCACAGGAGGTCTTTAAGCAGAAGCTGATGACTGCTTGTCAGGTGGTCTGTGGAAAGAATTTCTTTACAGGTAAAACTTGGATTAGATGGCTACTGAGATCTCTTTCAATTCTAAAAATCTGTAATAAGCTGTACCCATATAAGTAAAAAGAGAATATATATAATGTAATTTCAAGAGGGGCAGAACACTGATAACTGGGGTGAAGGAAAATCAAAAAGGACTCATAGAAAAAGTGGTCATTATACTGTACTTTGAAGGAAGCTAGAAATTCTATCAGGTAAGATTGGAGGATATGTTTTCCAGCAACAGGCAATGACCTGGACAAAGACATGGAGACAGGAGGGGGATATGTAGAGGGAACAGTTAGCAGGCTCATCTGACAGGAACAGAGAACATGTAAAAGGGAGTTATGTCATAAGATAATCATTCTGGATTTGAAGTGATCTAGATATAATCCCCTCATGTTCCAGATGAGGACACAGAAGACATAGAGTTCTTGGACATACTAGAGACATTATGCAACCTTTTCAAGGTCACACAAATAGTGTCAGAGGTGGTGCTGAAATACAGGACTTCTGATAACAAAGTCAGTGCTCTTTCTTTTCTACCATGTTATGAATCATTTTGAGTATCCTGAATAATTAATGTTAAAGATTCCTCTTTGAAATAGTCATAGATGACAACCCTAGGAGTAAAAATGTGATGGGATCATGTCCATCACATAGAAGGATAAGACATTTTATGAGACCTAGTTGAGGGGGAGCAAGACAGGTTTTCAATAAAGTAGTATTTGAGTAAAAATTATCCTCATAAACTCTGTGGTTTCATACCTTGGTCAAATCCCTTAATGGGAGTGGTGCTTCTATGAAGCTGCTAAAGTTGCATTAAGAGACTTCTGTTCATGTTATAGTTGGTTAAATTTTGTGCAAGCCCCACCTCAGTGACCCCAACCCCAGCAGGAGCCACCAGTGAGGCCTTGACACAAATGCTGACCAGTAGTGAAGCCCCACCATGGGGCTGGCCAACAGTGAGACCCCACCCCTGGAGCCTACCAGAAGAGAGACTCTGTTTCCATAGCAACCCACAGCAGGGCCCCACCCCTGGGGCAGACAAGTAACAAGATCTCAGGGCTAGCCACCAGCAAAAAGGCCTCACCAGTTCAGCAGGCCAGCAGCTAAAACCCACACCCAAGGGAGGTCAATGGGGACGCTCTACCCTAGTTACAGTACTAAAGGTATTTTTACCTCTAGAGAAAGCAAGCAGCTAAGCCTTGAAGCAAAAAAATTTGGGACAGTGCAAGACCAGAGCCCAACTCTCACATAAAATCACAAAATCCACCCCCAAAAAGACAGAAAAAAATGAGCAAAAAATCAAAATAAGAGTTTAACTACAGAAAGTTACTAAGGTGAAAGGGAAGATCAAAGCGTGAACTTAGAAGAGTACAATAGTGTCAAAATGTGAAGCCTTAAAGAAAAATGTAATTTGGTATCAAGGCCAAAAAGAATTCCTGGAAGAGCTTAAAAACAATTATTTTAAGAAGCAAATTAGAGAAGAAGAAAAATTGAGAAAAGAAATGAGAGCAGTGCAAGATAAACATGAAAAAGTCAATAGTATGGGAAAAGATATTGAAAAATTTACCAAGGAAAATAATTCCCTAAAAATAGAATTGACCAAATGGAAAAGGAATTAGAAAAGCTCACTGAAGAAAATAATTCCTTAAAATTTAGAATTGAACAAAAGGAAACCAGTGACTCTATGAGATATCAAGATATAATAAAACAAAATTTAAAAAGTAAAAAAATAGAAAAAATATTAAGTTTCTCACTGGACAAATAAATGAATGAACAAAATAAATAACATATGATAAACATAATATATACAATTTGTATATATAAATATATAATATAAATACAAACAATATATAATAAAAATAAATAAAAGGATTTATTTTGTGAAGTTTGGATTCAGTCAAAGGGCCACACTTGAGGACACAGAGGGCCACATGTGGCCTCGAGGCTGGAGGTTTCCCACCCCAATCAAGGGAAACATAAAAAGGTAAAAAAGAAACAAGAAAAAGAAAATATAAGACATTTAATATTTAATAAGCTTAAACTGTTTATATTGCTATATAGCAAGACAATATTTGCAACTCAACTTTATTATTACAAGAATTAGGAGTATATGTAGACAGGGGGTGTGGATATAAGAATGACTTTGATGGAAGGATACCCCTTCCCACAAAAAAAAAACCAGATAAGAAAGAAAATTGCACTGGAAGAAGGGGGTGCAATTGAATGGGAGTAAATTGTCCCACATAAAAGAGGCAAGAAAGGGCTATTATAGTGGAGGGGAAGAAAGGGTAAAGGGGTGGTAAGCAAAGTATAAACCTTATTCTCATCAAAACTGGCTTAAAGATGGAATAATATACACATGCAATTGGATATAGAAATCTATTTTGCCCTATAAGGAAGTAAAAAGGGACAGGGATAATAGAAGAGGGAGGGGAGAACTGATGAAAGGGAAGGTGTATTGAGGAAGGCTATGATTAGAAGTAAAACACTTGGGCTGCTAGGTTGCACAGTGAATAGAGCACCAGCCCTGGAGTCAGGAGGACATGAGTTCAAATTCGACCACAGACACTTGACACGTTTACTACCGATGTGACCTTGGGCAAGTCACTTAACCCCAATTGCCCTGCTGTCCCCCCTTCAAAAAAAAAAAAGAAAAAGAAACAAATGTTAAAAAAAAAAGAAGTAAAACACTTGCGAGGAGGGAAAGGGGAGGGTAAGAGAGAGGAGGGATAAACAAGTGAAAAATAACATGGAGGGAAATACACAGTTACCACAACTATAAATGTGAATGGGATGAATTCGCCCATTAAACAAAAGCAGGTAAACAGAATGGATTAAAAACCAGAATCCTACAATATGTTATTTATAAGAAACACATCAGAAGCAGAGACATACACAGGATAATGATAAGGGGCTGGAGCAGAATCCATTATGCTTTAGCTGAAGCAAAGAAAGCAGTGGTTGCAATTATGATCTCAGACAAAGCAAAATCAAAACCAGATCTAATTAAAAGAGATAAAGAAGGGAACTATATCTTGCTGAAAGGTACCATAGACAATGAAGTCATACTAATACTAAACATATATGCACCAAATGGTATAGCATCTAAATTTTTGAAGAAGCTGAATGAGGTACAGGAGGAAATAGATAATAAAAGTATACTAGAGAGGGACCTCAACTTTCCCTTTTCAGAACTTGATAAATCTAACAAAAAAAATAAACAAAAGAGAAGTTAAGGAGGTAAATAAAATTCTGGAAAAGTTAGGTATCATAGATCTCTGGAGAAAATTGAATGAGAATAGAGAGGAATATACATTGTTCTCAGCAGTACATGGCACCTACACAAAAAGTGACCATATATTAGGACACAAAAACCTCACAACCAAATGAAAGAAAGCCAAAGTAGTAAATGCATCCTTTTCAGATCACAATGCAATAAAAACTACATCCAATAATGGACAATGGAAAGAAAGATTAAAACTTAATTGTAAATTAAATAATCTAATCCTAAAAAGTAAGTGGGTCAAAGAACAAATCATAGAAACAATTGATAATTGCACTAAAGAAAATAACAACAATGAAACAATATAACATAATTTATGGGATGCAGCCAAAGCATTACTTAGGGGAAATTCTATTTCTTTAACTGCTTATATCAGTAAAATAGAGAAAAAGCATATCAATAAATTGGGCATGCAACCAAAAATAAAAAAAAGAACCTAGAAAAAGTAGAAATTAAAAATCCTCAATTAAACACCAAGTTCAAACTTCTGAAAATCAAAGGAGAGATTAATAAAATTGAAAGTAAGAAAACAATTGAACTAATAAATAAAACCAGAAGCTGGTTTTATGAGGAAAAAACAATAAAATAAACAAACCATTGGTTATTTGATTTTAAAAAGGCAAGAAAACCAAATTGCTAGTATAAAAATGAAAGGAGTAAACTCACCCCCAATGAAGGGAAAATTTAATCAATTGTTAGGAACTATTTGCCCAATTATATGCCAATAAATATGACAATCTAAATTAAGTGGGTGAATTTCTACAAAAATATAAATTGTCCAGATTAACAGAAAAAGAAATGAAATACTTAAATAACTCAATCTTAGAAAAAGCAATTGAACAAGCCATCAATGAATTTCCTAAGAAAAAAATCCCCAGGACCAGAGGAATCCACAAGCAAATTCTAACAAGCATTTAAGGAACAATTAATCCTCAATATTACATAAACTATTAGGAAAAATAAGTGAAAAAGGAGTGTAACCAAATTCCTTTCATAACACAAATATGGTGCTGATAACCAAAACAGGATGAGCCAAAACAGAGAAAGAAAATTATAAACAAATTTCCCTAATGAATATTGATGCAATATATTTAAATAAAATACTATCAAAGAGATAACAGCAATATATCACAAGGATATAGTTTGACTATGTAGGATTTATACCAGAATTGTAGGGTTTGCCTAATATTAGGAAAACCATTAGCATAACTGACCATATCAATAACAAAACAACAAGAAATCATATGGTTATCTCAATAAAAAGAAGACTTTTGACAAAATGCAGTACCCATTCCTATTAAAAAATACTAGAGAGAATAGGAATAAGTAGAGCTTATCTTAAAATGATAAGTAATATTTATCTAAAACAATCAGGAAGCATTATTTATAATAGGGATAAGCTAGAAGCCTTCCACAATCAGGGGTGAAACAAAAATGCCCATTATCACCTCTACTATTTAATATTCTACTAGAAATGTTAGTTATAGCAATAAGAGAAGAAAAAGAAATGAAAGGAATTAAAGTAATATCACTCTTTGCAGATTATATGATGTTATACTTAGAAAATCCTAGAAATCAACTATAAAAAACTACTTGAAATTATTAACAACTTTAACAAAGTTACAAGATACAAAACAAACCCACATATATCATCAGCATTTCTATATATTACCAACAAAGTCCAGTAGCAAAAAATAGAAAGAGAAATTCCATTTAAAATACTAGTCAACTTGGGAGTCGATTTGCCAAGACAAACTCAGAAATTATATAAACACAGCTATAAAATACTTTACACAAATAACAATTGGATCTAAACAATGGGAAAAATATTAATTGCTCATGGGTAGCCCAAGTCAATATAATAAAAATGACAATTTTACCTAAATTAATCAATTTATTCAGTGTTAAATCAATCAAACTACTGAAAAATTATTTTACAGAGCTAGAAAAAATAATAACATAATTTATCTGGATGAACAAATGTTCAAGAATATCAAGGAAATCAATGAAAAAAATGTGAAAGAAGGCGATCTAGCCATACAAGATCTCAAACTGTATTAGAAAGTAGTAATTGTCAAAACAATCATATACTGACTAATTGAGTAGTACATCAGGTACAATAGATATGGTACAGATTAGGAATAGATTAGATACAAATTACATTATAGTAAATAACCATAGTAATCTAATACAGCACTTGTTAAACTATGAGTCTCAAACCCATATGGGGTCAAAACAAATCTGGCTACAGTAAAAGTGCAACAACCAAAACTTAATTAAAAATCAAATGCGTAATGAACCCAAGGTGTTTCTGGCAGCGCTTGCCCATTTTGCATCTGCAACTTCACTGCAACGTTGGTTCTGAACACAAAGCATGTGCACTTGGCACTGTACATGCTCTCAGGCCACGCAACACCAGTGAATATTGTTGAGATAAGAAAAGGGGTCATGAGTGTAAGAAGTTTAAGAAACCCTGCTTTAATATATGATAAACCCAAATATCCAAACTTTTGGAATAAAAACTCATTATTTGACAAAAACTATTGAAAAAACTGGAAAATAATATGGCAAAAACTAAGTATAGACCAACATTTCATACCTTGTACCAAGAGAAGGTCAAACTGGGTATATGATTTACAAATAAAAGGTGACACCATAAGCCAATTAAGAGACCATGGAATAGTTTATCAGTCAGATTTATGGATAAGGGAAGAATTCAGGACCAAAGATAATATAGAGAGCATTACAAAATGTAAAATAGATCATTTTGATTATATAAAATGAAAAAGTTTTTTACAAACAAAACCAATGCAACCAAAATCATAAGGAAAGCAAAAAACTGCAAAAAAAAAAATTTGCAACAAGAATCTCTGACAAAAGCCTCATTTCTCAAATATATAGGAAATTTGGCAAACTTATAAAAATATAAGTCATTCCCAAATTGATAAACGGTCAAAGGATATGAACAGGAAGTTTTCAGACAAAGAAATTAAAGCTATCTATGGTCACATGAAAAATGCTCTAAATCTCTATTGATTAGAGAAATGAACATTAAAAAAATTCTGAAGTACCACCTCATAGCTATCAGAGTGGCTAATAGGACAAAAAGGAAAACTTTGGATGTTGGAAGGGAACGTGTGAAAACTCAGACACTAATGCACCAATGTTGGTGGAATTGTGAACTGATCCAACCATTCTGAAGAGCAATTAGGAACTATGCCCCAAGGGTTATAGAACTGTGAATACCTTTTGATCCAGCAAAACCACTGCTAGGTCTATATACCAAAGATATCTCCCCCATTCCCCCAAAAAAGGGAAAAGGACCTATTTATACCAAAAGCATTCATAGCAGTTCTTTTTGTGATGGCTTAGAACTGGAAATCAAAAGGAAGCCTATCAGGTATATGATTGTAATGGAATATTATTGTGCTGTAAGAAATGACAAATAGAATGATTTCAGAAAAATCTGGGAATACTCACATGAACTGATGCACAATCACAATGAAGGGAACAGAACCAGAAAAATGTTGCATACAGTAACAGAAATATTATTTGATGAAGAACTGTGAATGATTTAGCTATTCTCAGCAATATAATGATCCAAGATAATCCCAAAAGAATAATTATGATGTATACTATCTGCCTCCAGAGAAAGAAGAGATATTAAAGAGTACACACTGAAGCATGCTATTTTCCACTTTTTGTCTTTCATTTTATTTCTTTTATTTGAGTCTTTTGGTACAAAATGACTAATATGGAAATGTTTTACATAATCACATATGTATAACCTATATCTGATTGCTTACTGTCTCAGGGAGGAGGGAAGGGAAAAGAAGGAAAGAGGAATAGAATTTGAAAACATATTAAAATGCTTAAAAATTTTTTAAAAATCATCTTTCATTTACTTACTTTATATTTACATAATCCTCTAGTCCAGTATAAACATCTTTTTTTGTTTTGTTTTTTTATTTTTTGCTTTTTTGGAGGGGGGAGGGCAGGGCATTTGGGGTTAAGTGACTTGCCCAAGGTCACATGGCTAGTAAGTGTTAAGTGTCTGAGGCTGAATTTGAACTCAGGTCCTCCTGACTCCAAGGCCAGTGCTCTGATTCACTGCATGACCTAGCCGTCCCCCGTATAAACTTCTAGAGGGAAAAGACTTTTTTTGTTTCTGTTTGGGCACTTTGCACATGGTAGACACTTAATTGTTGGATGAAATTGAAGAAGTTTATGGAATGGGACTCTGCATGGGTCCTTTATCAGATATTCAGGAAAAAAAGTACTGTGTTTACATGCAGTAGGAAACCTCCCTATCCTGCTGATCAGTATAAACCATGAACAGTATTAATTACATTGGGCATTTCATAAATCTGGATCTTAGATCCTTTCATACTCTTGTCACAAATGGAATATTATTTTATAGTTAATCATATGCAAATTATAAAGTTCTATTTTCCTAACTAAACATTTATTGCTTAAGAAATTAGTTAATGTTGTTCAGTTGTTTCCAACTCTACATGACCCCATCTGGGGTTTTGCTGGCAAAGATAGTGGAGTGGTTTGCCATTTCCTTCTCCTGCGCATTTTACAGATAAGAAACTGAGGCAAACAAGATTAAGTGACTTGCTCAGGGTCACACAGCTAGTATCTGAGGCCAGATTTGAACTCAGTGTGATAAGTCTTCCTCTCTCTAGATCTGACACTCTATCCACTGAGTCACCTAGCTATCCTAAGAAAGTAGACTATATATCAATTTTAGAGGTCTATTTCCCAGGAGAGAATCAATTTTCTCTTTAATTCTGCTCCCAAAATTGAAAGGCCCCATGTAGTAACAATATACATATACTGCAGGCACACAATATGCAGGCATAACTAAGAAAAAAAGGATATAGTCTGGCAATATAACTCATAATAGCATTCAATAAAATATCCCTTGTTAATTACAAATTATTTTCATTCACACCACTCATTTGCACCCAGGAAGTAATCTGGGCAAGTGCTATTCTTCCTGTTTTATAGATGAAGAAATGAAGACCCAAGTGGTCCAAGGTCATCCAGCTAGTATGTGCCAGGGGCCTGAATCACTCCCAAGCCTTCTCACTCCAAGGCCAGGGCTACTTCCACTGTAGTGACATGACACAGAGCTCCCACTAGGTTTTTTTTTCTTCTTCCTTTGGAAAAAATGTATTATCTTATATTTTCTCTTAGTCAAAGACTGACATAGAGGAAATACCAAGAACAAAACTTTGAGGTAATAACTTCAGACCTGAGAGTACTTTGTTTTGCAACTCTACTGTGGTTTCAATTAATATTGTGTTAAAGTTACCCATCTTTGTGATTTATTTTAAGATCCAAGGGCAGGGGAAGAATCTAGAATTTAAAGCTCTGCAATACCTGCACCTAGGAATTAAGATATACAGGAGCTGGGGTAGGGAGACCCTCCCTGCCCTACCAGAAAGTAGGAGATCAGATCAGGAGAGGGGCTTTACAGTGGGATTGCTGTTTTAGGGTTGGGGTAGGGGAAAGACAGGGAGAAAATTTGTATTTCAAATATCTCATGAAAATGAATGATGTAAACAAGAAAACAAATTAAAAAATTAATTAAAAAAAAGATCCAAGGGCAGGGATCATGTTTTAGCTAAACTTTGTACCTCCCTAGGTATCTAGCATCATACTCTACACACAGTAGATACTTAATAAATGCCTACTGAATGAGTGAATGAATGAATAAATGAATGAATGAATGAATGGAGTATATCTTTCAAGCCACAATTTTGGCAATTATAGAAATGTATGCTATCCACCTATTTATTCGTTGAGGTAGGTTTGTTAATTACCATTAACTATGGGCAACTCAAACACAAAAATAACAACAAATCCCTCCCCCAACCCAAAATGTCATACAATGAGTCACTGCCAGGAGTCCCTTTCAAGGCCAATTTCCCATGAAGATGGTAGGAGGGCTCCTTCCAGTCTCACCTTGTCCTGCCCCTGATGTGCAGATGTAACATTGTGCCCACTTTTCCAAGTCTCACCCTGAAGCTCACTTATCTTTATTCCAGTATACCTTTTACTCACTTTCTTAATTTTCCTAATCTGGTCGGAAAGTGTGTCCAAAAGACGGGTTTTCAGGAAATCCATTACCTTGACCACTCGGCCATCAATGTAGTAACTAGAATGAGAAAAAAAGGAGAATTAGATAAATTTTAGCACACGGGACCACACATATTTTTTTCCCCTAGTTCATGACCATCTATTTTGACTAAGAAAACCTAATGTCCTATTTCAAGGGATCTCTTTCATTCTAACTAAATTTTTGCCTCTAAGATTTTTCTAAAAAAGAACCCCTACACTTCTTATCTTCTCCATTTCTACTTCCAACCTGGCCTAGTGCAGTAATTTTTAAACCTTAGTCCATAAAATATATGGAATTATGCAGAAGCTGCTTAAAATGTCATAATAGAAATTAGACAATGGAGAATAGTTTCAGGCAATGCAATTCTTTTATACAAAATTATCCCAAGGAAGTGCTTCATAACAGAGTTTTAAATTGGAATAGGGAGAACTTGTATTTAATTTTTTCCTGATCACTAAAAGTAATTTAAAATATGTAGAGATGTATAAAAAATCCCCCAAATATTCTCTTTTCCTAATGTAGCTTTCTAATCATTCTAAAAAGTAATTTTGAATGTTGCCCCCAGAATTACTAAACTGTTTATGCCCTTTAATCCAGCGATATCTCTATTATGATTATGCCCCAAAGAGGTCAAAGAAAAAGAAAAAGGTACTATGGTATATCTATATCTATATCTATATCTATATCCATATCTATATCTATATCTGTATCTGTCTCTCTAGATCGGTGGTTCTCAACCTTCCTAATGCCACAACCCTTTAATACGGTTCCTCATGTTGTGGTGTCTCCCAACCATAAAATTATTTTCATTGCTATTTCATAACTGTAATTGTGCTACTATTATGAATCGTAATGTAAATATCTGATATGCAGGGTGTATTTTCATTGTTTGTAACAATTGAACATAACCCACATATTGGGAACCACTGATCTAGATTGATAAATATAGATTTAAATGTGCACAAATATATTTATAGCAACTCTTTTTGTAGTAGCAAAGAAGTGGAGAAAAAGTATGGTATATGAATGTAATGGACTACTTTTATGCTATAAGAAATGAAGAGAGAACTGGGCATAGTCGTACATGCCTATAATCCCTGATAGTGGACAAATGAAAGTTGATGGACCTCCTGAGCTCAGATGGTCTTAGCTGAAGTAGGCTAAGTCAATTGGGTGTCTGAATTATATCTGGCACCAATATGGTAAGCCCCCAAGATCTAGGGGCTACTAGGTTGCCTAAAGAGAATCGAACCAGCCTTGTTTGGAAATGGAGCAGGTCAAAGCTTCCATGTTAATGAGTAGTGGGATCATGTAAGTCACATAAGGAACTGATTCAAATATATAAGAATAAAAGCTATTCCTTAATTGATAAAAGAAAGGATATGAACGGGCAGAGGGAAAAAAGTCCAGGTTATCCATAGCCAAATTAAAAATACTCTCCAAATTACTAATAATTAAAAAATTGAAAATTAAAGGAACTCTGAGGTTCTATCTCACATCCATCATATTGGAAAAGTTAACAAAAAAAGGAAAAAGACAAATGTTGCAGAAGCTTTGGAAAAAGAGAATGTGAATCGATCCAGCCATTTAAAAAAATTATTTAGAACTCTGTCAAAAAACTACATTTAAGTTTTTACTTCACTTCCAGTTTAGGAGAGAGAGAAAGATCCTGTCTCCAAAAAAAAAAAAAAAAGGAAAAGGAGGAGAAAAAGAAGAAGGAGAGGAGGAAGGAGGAGAAACTTAGGGAGGCTAATGCAGAGTGAGGTGAGCAGAACAAGGAAAGCATTTTATACTATAGCATAAACATTCTAAAAAAAAAACAAAAACAAACCAAAAACAAAACCCAGACAATTCTGAAAGACTTAATGCAATGATTAATTATGATTCTAGAGTATCAATGATGAGACATGTTGACCACCTCTTGAGAAAGAGGTAAAGAACTAATATGCACAATGAGACCCATATTTTTTGGACACGGTCAACGTGACTATTTATTTTGTCAGACTATTGTTTAGTTGTTACAAGTGTTTTGCATTTCTTTTTTCCTTCTCCCCCCAAGGAATAGGAGGGGAGGAGAGAAAGAGAAAAAAAAATTCTTGATAACTGGACAGAAAAAAGGGAAGTTTTAATGGGGTTTGTCACCTTATGTGTAGAAATTGCTTTTATGAAACAAATGAAATTTTATAAACTTAAAACACTTGTGTTGTGCAAGGAGCTATTTAATTTCTTACGAGGGGGGGATGGCATCTTTTAAAGGAAGTTAGGCACTAAATAGCATACACCTGGCTGAGGATGATAAGGAAACCTTCTGAATCTTGGACGTGACTTACTTACACATTCAACTCTGTTCTTTTCCCTCATTAACTAGCATTTTTAAACTTCTAAAACTGGCCATTCTACTCTTTCAATAAGGTCCCCGCTATTCACCTCTGTCTCTAACAGGTCTCCTAATCTGCCACACAGTGACATATGTTCATATTGTTGAAAGGGACCTCAGAGGTCCTATTTCACTTTACGAATGAGAAAAGGGAGGGTGACATCATTTAAAAGATTTGTCCAAGGTCACGGAGGTAGTAAACATCAAGAGGGCATTTTAACCCAGGGTCTCTGACTGGAGACTATGAGTTTCTTTACATTATACCAGTTATGACATGGATCACAATATTGGAATCTTCCAATCCATGTGCTTACTCCTAGCTTCCAATTCAGCAAGTAAGGTTCCTTTGGCTTATGAAAGGAGTCTACCACCATAGCTTCCCTGCCAGCTGAGATCTGATTAGAAGGCTGGGTCCTCTGGGTTCCATCTCTGGCTTTCACTGTAATTAGCCACTTATGCTCATTAGCCTTTTAAAATATTTAATGAGGAAAGCTGGCTGCTTCGAAGGGCAGCTGGTTTTGTTTACCCCTCCCTTTATTTTAAAAGGAAAAACCTCTGCCCCTTATTATCTGACCCCTTCTTTTATTTCAGGTAATTGCATTAGAGTCGACTTCCCAATGTTCAGGAATTTCCGCATCTACTTTGTCGCCTCCTGCTCTGTGGGGAAGAAAAGGACAGTCTGCTAAGAATTAGAACACTCAGCCTGTTAGAGGAAGGCAGATATTCCATAAACCTGGGGCCTTTCTCACCAAAGGGGGGGAACCTCAGCAAGACAATAATTATGAAAACTATGTTAGACCTATAAAATCTACTCTGACACCTCTAATCCAAACATAGTAGAAGACTGAAGAGTCCCTATAAAGGTTTATAAATGGGTGCTAGCCCCTCCCCCTAAGTTGCCTACCTTGGGTTTATAATAAGATGCATCCCTTACCATACTTTGTGTTGGCTTTTCTTCTCTATTTTTCCTTCTTTAAAATGAGATTGTCTCTGTTCTTAGAGTCCTGAACTGTCTAGTACACAAAACTCTAGTACAAAACTGTCTAGTACAAAAAACAAAGAGAATAAACACTAGTTCAAAGAAAGCCCCCGTTTCTTTGACCTCAAAACGAGATTGTACTAGTCCAAGGATTCTTAAACTTTTGGTGTGTGTGTCTCAGACTCCTTTGGCAATCTGGTGAGGCCTAGAGACTCCTTTTCAGAATAATGCTTTTAAATGCATAAAAACAACACACACAGACTACTAAAGAAACCAATTATATCAAAGTTATCAAAATGTAAACACAGCAACAAGTTCATAGACCCCAGATTTAAAACTCTTGGACTAGAAGATTTCTTGAAATTTTGATAATTGTTGAATTGCTAAATTCTACAATTTTTCTCACTAATTCTAGTTCTGCCAGTCTATGACTTTGAATATAAAGTTTCAGAATCCCAAAATTCTGTCCCCCCTACCATCACTACAGAAGGGTGATGATTCCAGATATGGAATACCACATATAAAGTCAGATGTATTCGTTTTGTTGATTGGTTTTTTTCCTCTTTGTTTTATAATCTTTATTACAAGGATAACTTGGTGGGTAGAGAGGGTCAGAGGAATATATTTGGAAATGAATATTATACAAAGACTAAAAATATTGAAGAAAATAAGATCCTTTAAAAAAAAGTGGTTTCCATGTCCCCCAGCCCACTGAAACAAGACTTCATTAATCATGTGCTCCTGGATACCTAGTAGGTACTTAATGAATGTTTGTTGAAATACACAATATGGTACAATTAAAGTTGGAGATGTTAAAGAGATAGAGAGATGCTTTTCTGGGGACATGAATGATGTCACCTGATAACTATCACATTAAAATTCATGCTATAGTAATAAGTCAAAGGACTCATTCATCAATTATAAATATTATTACATTTTTTCTGAGCACTGAGGTGTTATATAAAATCCAGTGCTTAACAAGTACCCGTCCAAAGGATTTATGTTCTATTTATTGTTACTAATGTGTTTTATGTACCATCATATGCCAATGTGGCCCCTGTTTCTTTTTTTCTTTAACACATTTTAATGTTGAAATGGGAGGTGGAGGAAGTGAAGGGAAGCAGAAGAAGAATGATGTGCTAATGTTCTTTTCTGGCAGCAAAAGCAGCCTGAACATTATCCCCGGGGGGAAGAATGCATGGTTGTCAGCACCAGCAATATCTTGGGGAAGGATATGGGTAACCTTTCAATATGATAGGATAATATCTGAAATTGCTCTGTGCCAGGCATCTAGCATGCTTATTCCTCTACTAATTAGCAAAGGTTTGTATTAGAGGTAGTTAAGATATTTAGGTTTTACATCCATATGAAAGGAAAAACTAAGTCCCTTGCAAAATGGCTATAGTAATATACCTTGTCTTTCCACTTGTCTCTTGCCTCAGCTGGGTCCCACAAAACACAGGGAAATTTAAGAAAATGAAGGACCCATGCCAGAATTTCAACCAGAGTTAGAAAAGCTTGCAAAAACAATGATCCTTTATGTTTACTGCAGGGAAAATACCTGAGCACTTTGTGAGGAAGCTCTCTGAGATAGGGAGGTAATTATCACCTATACCTCTGCCCTCTCCCCCAAGAAGTGAGAACAGCAAATAACCTCTTTAGTGAGTGGATATCTATTGTCTAAATTTTTTATGCAAACTTAAGGTTGGGGGGGGGGGAGATGAAACAAACAAAAAAAAGCAACCTTTTTAAAGTTTGCAACATTACCCCGTTCAGAACTACAGCTGCTGGTCATGGCAGAAGCACTAAATTAGAAGGGAGCTGTAAGTTGCTGAAAGAAGGTGGCTGCCATTTTTTTTCTCAATGAAGATTAAGTGGTAGTGGGGGAAGAAATGTAAAACTTATTAAACTAGACACAAGAATTAAAAGTAGAGTACTATGGGGGTCTCAAGTGCAGAAACAGGCAGCTCTATGCACCTCACTTGCTTCTTATGGCATCACTGTATTATATAATGATTTTAAATACATGTTATGGATATATTTTGTTTTTACATAGTCTATCTTTCTCCCTTATTCCTTTCCCACCCTTCTTCCAGAAATCTGTCCCATATTTAAAAAATTTAAAAAGAGAAAAAGGGGGGGAGAGAAATCAGCATAAAACTTGAAAATTCAAACCATAAAAAAATGCCTGATAATACATTGCAGTGTTTCACACCTGTGGACTCCCCTGACAGCCTGCACAGTGGTGGGGTAAGGTGGGAGAGTGTCTTCTCATCTCTTATTTGGGCCCAAATTTGTCCTTTGTAATTTCACAACATTAATTTCAATTGTTTTGTGGTTTTATTCTATAAAACCACATTGCTATGATCGTTGTAGATGTAGTTTTCTTGCCTTTGCTTACTTCATTTTGCATCAGTTTGTGAGTTTCTATGCTTCTATTCATCATATTCATTGTTTCTTACAGTACAGTAATATTCCATTACATTCATGTATGAAAATTCACTTAGCCATCCCCAAAGGGCACTTACCTTGTTTCTAATTCTTTGTTACCACAAAGAATGGTACTGCCAATAGTTTGTTGTATATGGTATACACTTAAAAATTTTTTGTTTAAAAATAATGTTACTTCTGTCACTGGTAGGTTATGAGATTCATAATCTGTTACTTATATTTCTTTTTAGCAATGAATTTCTTGAAACACATGCCTGGTAGTGGAATTTCTACATCACAAAGTACGGATATTTTAGCAACTTCATTGTGCTCATTTTCAAATTGCTATCTGAAACAGCTGTACCAATTCACAGTTCAACCAATAATGCATTCATGTTTCTTTCTTTCCATGATCCCTTCAACATATTAATTATTCCAGTCTTTTATCATCTTTGCCAATTTTCTGGGCATGAGGGGAAATCTCAGGATTGTTTTGATTTGAAGTCCTCTTATTAGTGATTTGGAACTTTCATGTTGTTAATGCTTCATAATCCATTTGAGAACCATGTGTTTATTTTGACCAACTACCACTGGGAATGATTCTTGGTTGAATATATTTCTATTAGCTGTCTTATATCAAATTCTTATTGAGAAATCTGATGTAAATATTTCCCTCATTTAAGTTTCCTTTATTGTACTTGATGCATTTTGTGAAGAAACTTTTCAATTTCATGTACTCAAAATTTTATATTTATCTGTTATAATCACCTCTATTCTTTATTTCATTAAATATTCTACAGCATAAAACTTTGGTTTTCTTAGAAAAAGATTCATATAAAAAATAATAGTAGGGGTATGTGGAGGAGAATGCATACAAAAGAATAGCACAGTTCTATAAATGACCAGAGCAATAAAGCCCAGAATGAGCTGAAGCCAGGAATGAACAAAAAGAGTGATGAATGTGTCCCGATACTCAGAAAAGAAAAAGACCAAAGAAAGGAACAGAGCCTTTGCTTGGGATAGAAGGAATGATAATATCAGATGACAGAGAGAATGCAGAGCTATTCAACTTGAATTTAGCTTCTGGGTTTTTTTTCCCTCTTATGGAGAATTATCTTTGTATTAGACAGTACAGAACAAAAAGGGCAAATAGGGAATAGAAGTCCAATGAAAGTAAAGAGATAAGAGAAAACCTCACTGCTCATGATGAGTTTAAGTCACCAGGCTTTGGACTTGAACATCAAAAGAACTGACAAATACAGTGACTAAAATTCCAGGGGTGGTGAACCTATAGCCTCAAAGCCACATGTGGCCCTCTAGGTCCTCAAGTGTGACCCTTTTACTAAATCCAAACTTCACAAAACAAATCCCCTAACTAAAAGGATTTGTTCTGTAAAACTTGGACTCAGTCAAAAGGCTGAACCCAAGAACCTAGAAGACCACATGTGGCCTTGAGGCCACAGATTCCCCCTCCTTGGCTGCTAAACCATTGGTAGGGATTGGCTGGATTTTGCTCACAAAATCCTAGAATGTATTATTAAATATCTGAGCAGTAACAGTCTCAGAAAGAAGTGATCACAAATATCCCATAAGATCATAGATGTGGAGCTGGGAGGAACCCCCAAAGTCCTTTTATCCAACCCCTTTATTTTACAGATGAGGAAACTGAGTCCCAGGAAAATTAAATAACTTTTCCAGGCTCACATAGGTATCAATACCAGAAGTGATATTTGAACCCAAGCCTTCTGACTCCAGAGTTGGTGCCCCTTCTACTGTACCATGGAGATTGTGGAAGATTAATCTCATTTCATTTTTTGACAGGCTGACTAGGCTTGTGGACTGGGGGAGATCATCTGGGGGAATGTCATATAATTGACCCAGACTTCAGCAAAATATTTGACAAAGTATCTCATGCTCTTTGGGGCAGTTAGGTGGTGGAGTGGATAGAGTGCTGGAGTCAGGAAGACTCATTTTCCTGAGTCTCAAATCTGGCCTCAGTCACTTACTAGCCACGTGATCCTGGGCAAGTCACTTAACTATGTCTGCCCCAGTTCTTTATCTGTAAAATGAACTAGAGAAGGAAATGGCAAACTACTCCAATATCTCTGCCAAGAAAATCCCAAATGGGGTCATGGAGAGTTAGATATTACTTATAAAATGAGCCAACAACAACTCATGCTAACCTTCTGGCTAAGATGGAGAGAAGAATGCTAAATGGTAATTCAGTTCAATGAATCTGGAACTCTTTGAATGAATAGATCCAAAGCCTGGCCATTAACAGACTGATGTCAAAGTGGAGAGATCCATAGGAGAGAAACTCAAGGATCTGTCCTTCAATTAGTCAAATGACATGCATTTATTTAAGTGCTTAAAGGCAAAAGTGAAACAGTCCTATACTGGCTGACATTTTTATTAATGACTCAGATGAAGGCAGGTCTTCTTATACCTAGACCAGTGTTCTTTGAAGAATGTCCTATAATGAAGATAGGTGAGATATTACTGAATTATAATTATTTTGGATCTCCTTATCATAGGGTGCTTTGCATGCCACACTATGTGATGGAAAGGAAAGGTCACCTGGCCCATGTTGCTATGTTGTAGAATGGAAAAGAGGGAAAGAAAAGCATGATCATTCTTTCCTGCTTTAGACAGCCCTGGTAGAGGTCAGATGACCAAAAAGGAAGAGAAAAAATGGAAAGCAAAGGACTTTCAGACTTCATAAAGACTATATTTAGCCACCAGAATACTGAGGTTTCCCAGAAAGGACTCCTTTTATTACTCTTCTCTGCATTGTTTTTCTTCCTCTCAAATGAAGCCTTTACCCTAGTCAGAGCTGAAGAAGATCTATGGAGTCCTATTTATCCAGTTCACTTTCCATTCCTGTCAACTCAGATGTTTTTTTCTTTATGAAAAGCAGGGCAAGGAAGGATCACAAAACCATTAACCCCTGGCCTGTTTTGAAAGGATTTCCCCTTGAGAGCATATGTCAGACACTTCCATGTTTTCCTAAGGCTGAAATTGGCCTTTGGAAGTTCCATAGCAGCCAAAAGTCAGTTTAGGTTAAGCAATTAATATGGTCGTGGTCACTGGCATTTACAGAGCATCTTTCGGAAAAGATCACGAAGTACTCCATCATTTTCTACAAAGCCCTAAAGGGTTCTTCTGAAAAGATTGGAGGCAGGTGTCATTTTCTCCATTTTTCACAAATGAGGAAGAGAAAAGGCCAGGGTTTTATTTCAAGTCACCAGGTTGGAAAGCAATAGGTGCTTAAGCATAGATTTTTATAGACTCTTCCAGCTGGAAACTTCAGAGATCATCTGTCTGACCATTTACAGAGAGGTTCAGGGAGAGAAGGGACTTGACTAAAGTACTGACAGCAGAGCTGGGACAAAAGCCCAGCTTTACTGATTCTCCTGACTTTGTACTGTGGTCGAGGAAGGGCTTCCTGTATAGTACAATTGAAAAGATATTAGATAGTCCTTCTGCTAGAAATATCTCTTCTACCCAAGTTCCTGATATTCTATTATTAATCAGTCATTCCTTTAGTTTAAACACTGTCCTCTCCAGACAGGCCATAACACTAAAATGAATGCAATGTCCCCACTCTCATATCATGTCTGGACCAGCGTCTTCATTGGTGTAACAAGCTCTCTCTACCAATGTAGAGAAGTAACTGTTCTGCAGCTTGCTGTCTTAGAGAGTTGACTTACACACAAGAGGGTAAGTGATGAGTCAGGGCACAAGTGTGAGTCAAATGAAGGCTCTGAAACCAGGTCTTTCTGATTCTGAGACTAGGCCTCTATCCACAAAGACCACACTACTTAACCTCCTCTCCTCCTCCTCCTCTTCCTCCTCCTCCTCACTGTTTTCTTTGTTGGGGTCATCATCAGTCATCATCAGGAATAAGGTTATTATTCCAATCTATTCATCATAAAGATAAGAAAACAAGCCCACAGAGGTGCCCATACTTGTCCAAGATTACATGCCTAGAGAGGGTAGTTCCTGGTCAAATCAAGACTAGAACTCAGTTCTCCTATTTCCTAGACTTACATTCATTTTTTCCATGATACCACAATCTTTTAAAGTATAAAGACTTCTAGAAGAATTATGGAGAAACTATAGATAGCTCCTGATTAGTGAGAATAATAAATTCTACGAAGTGGCCACATTATTTGATTTTGCATTATATTAAGTTAGAATTATATGTAAAGTATGATCATTGGTTCTAGCTGGATGGAAATATTGATTGGTTGTTTTTCAGTTGTCTCCAACTCTTCATGAGCCCATTTGGGGTTTTCTTGGTAAAGATACTGGGGTGGTTTGCCATTTCCTTCTTCAGTTCATCTTACAGATGAGGAAACTGAGGCAAACAGGGTTAAGTGACTTGCCCAGGGTCACACAGCTAGTAAAGTGCCTGAGGCCAGATTTGAAGTCAAGAACATTTTTTCTACTGCACCAGCTAGTGGCCCAATATGCAGTGTAAATTTGAATACTGGGGGATTCACTGTTCATTCTAATTAGGACTTAAGTGTAGTTGAGGGGTATCATTTTCTCCTCACTAGTATGAAAGCACTGGGTACCTACAAGAAGTCAAGATTCCTAAAATCAGAAAAAAATATGCTGACAGGGGTCTTAAGAGTCATAGAGTTGTCATAAATGGAAAGTCTAAGTTGAAAGGACATATAGGCCAACTCTCTAGCTCATAGGTGATTCCCAAGAAGTAAAGTGATTTTCCAAAGGACATGTCCACTAGTAGCAGGAAAAAACATGATGAGAGCCAAGAGATCTGGTTGCCAGCCTGCTCTTTATACCACCCTATCATGAGTGACAGAAATAGAACAATCAGGGACAAAAGGCAGCTTGGAGATCTTCACCTGCTCTATAATATGGTCAGTAGCTAGTTTTAAATCCCTGTGCTTAGGGTCATGGATCAGTGTTGCTAATCTATGGGGATCATAGTAGTCATAGATTTAGAGTTGGAAAGGTATTTAGGGACTACTAGATCCATCTCATTTTGAGGATGAGGAAACTGAGGCAAACAGGTTCAGTGACTTACACAGTTGAGATCTGAACTCAGGTCTTCCTAACTCCAGGCATGGAACTCTGTGTGCTAGGCCACCTAGCTATCTAGGTTATGGATTAATACAATACTTTGGCACCACGCTGCCTAGACTATGTAGTAATACAATATTTTAATGTCTCTGTGAAGGACTGTTCTAGCCTTTGACTCTCAGGAGAAGATCAGGAGGCAACAGTGGGAGGAACAGGTTTCAGGAAGATTAAAAGGGAAGAGAAAGATGAGTCAGTTTTATAGGTGTTATTCTAGGACATTTTGTAGCCAACATTTTTTTTTAACAAATCTGCCACAAACCAGGATTGTGGAATACTGTCTTGGGTCACCGCTCCTCTCAATTACTTGATATTATAGGTCCAGATAAGAGGAGTTAGATTTCCTTTCCTGTGAGCTATGCTAGTAAAACAAGTAGTAATCAATTTTTCAAAATCTTGAAAAGGTTTCAACTGTTCTGATCTGTTCCTCCTTCTCCCCAGTCCATACAGACCACAGCATTTAGCAGAGTGCATGGTATATAGTAGGAGCTTAATATATGTTTATTCCTTTCCCTTCCCCCCTAATTATTGTGAAACAATTTCCAAAAGGTAAGAAAACCAATGATACATGTATATGTGTTCTTTTGAACACACACACACACACACACATATATATACACACACGTGTATATGGACAGGAAGAAGAGGGAGAATATATTTACATGTGCATATGGACAGGAAGAGGGAGAGGGAGAGGGAGCAGAAGACAGGGAGAGAGGGGGAGAGAGGGAGAGAGAGAGAAAGAAAAAAAGAGAGAGAGAGAGTGAGAGGGAGAGAGAGAGAAAGGAAAAAAGAGAGAGAGAGAGAGAGAGTGAGAGAGAGAGAGAGAGAGAGAGAGAGAGAGAGAGAGAGAGAGAGAGAGAGAGAGAGAGAGACATCCAAGTATGATTAACTTCAGTGAGTGCTCATGAGGTAGGGACCGAGGTAAGAAAAGGGGAAAAGACGTATATGTTCAATTCAATAATCATTTGGTTGTAGCCTTATTTTCTTGGCTGCTATGTCTGTTTGTTGTTTTATCTGTTTAAATGAAGAAAGGAGAAGGAGTTGGTGAGGCAGAAAAAATAGGAGTACACAGCAGGAAAGGAATGGACATGTGTTAACGAGCCTGAGGGAGCCAACCAGGGAGTAATTCTCAGCACAGGATTTTGAAGGGAAATTTCCTCTTTAAACTTGATGACAGTTTGAATTCCGAGTGCATAAGATCTGGGAATATTTTGTTCATTTGCATTGGGCAGTTTTCTGCACTTCTATAAATGGTGCCAAGTTCTACATGCATAATTTCAGCCCATTTTTATTTGCAAAAGCTAATTCTGAAAGTGAAACTACTGGTATAGGAATTCAGAGGTGTACCTCAGACCCTGCTCTGTTATACTCTTGCTTTAATGACTTTGGACAAGTCTCTTCACATGGAAGGCGTCACAAAGGATGGGTCAACATGGATGTAATGTGGGCTGTCTTACTGAAGGGAGATCATCTTGGGGCAGCTAGGTGGCACAGTGGACAGAGTGCCAGGTCTGGAGTCAGGAAAGCTCTTCTTCCTGAGTTCAAATGGTGGGCAAGTCATTTAATCCTATTTGCCTCTGTTTCCTCATTCGTTAAATGTGCTGAAGAAGGAAATGGCAAACCACTACAATTTTGCGATAAAAGCCCCAAATGAGCTCATGTAGAGTTGGACGGGACTGAATCGACTCAACAATGACAAAGCACCCTTCTTTTCTTGTGATATTGTTGTGAGGATCAAAATGTGTGACTCTTGGGCTTTATGTTCATTCTCTGTAAAAATAGGAGAGTTGTACTACACGGTATCTTAAGGTCCTTCTCAGTTCTAATGTCATATGACTGTGAACTCTGAACAGTTAGGTTCTGGTTTTGCCAAAGGGAAGACCTTGATGTAAATCTGAAGAGGGGACAAGTTTCATTGGTGGAATACGTCCTTAGCATCAACTGTGTCAATATATTTATTTTGTATATAAAATAGTCTATCAGGAGTCCCATTCTTCCTTTTCAAAAGGGCCTTGGTAACAGATAGGAGAAAAGGTCAAGCTCAGTTTTCAACACAGGCTTCTAACGGGATATTTTCTCTTTAAAGCTAATGACAGTGTGAGTGCAAAGCTGTACAAATTCTTTCCTGAAGGGAGAGGAGAGTAGCTGGACCATTTGCATTCAGGTGCTACCTGCATGGTCTCAGATAAGCTATTCAACCTCTTAGGATTCCCCATTTTGGAATCGATAAAATGAGGAAACCGGACAACAGTCCTTTCTAGCACTAGCTATGAACATTGGATAGGATTGCCTTAATCACCGAATGTGCTTTGTCTCAGTTAAACTAAGACCTGCTAAAGACTTGAGCTTGAAAAGACCAAGGTCCCCCACTGCATCCTGCATCATACCCAGTTGTCCTGATTCATATCTGATCACCGGGCCCAGATGGCTCTGGAGGAGAAAGTGAGGCTGGTGACTTTGCACAGTCCTCCGTCACTTAAGTCCAACTCACTTGCATGTCATGGCATCACTTTCTTAACATCATGGTCCTCCTCGAGAATGGAGGATAAATAGCAACAGCTCTGAACATCTCAGGTATGTTCATAGAGTCATCAATCATTCAAGTTTGAAGGGACCTTAAAGATGGTAAAGTCGAATCCAGCAATTTTACACTGAGAGAAATGATTATTAAATAACCGATTGTTAATATTGGAGAGATCCAGAATTTTTTACCTTCTTTTTTCCTCGTTTTCTACTAGGTCAAATCAGCCTCAGAAGAATAGGGTTGATAATGAGATTGGATTTAACATTTACCTCAATCTTGTTCCCAGGAACCCAGCTGGGGAAGTTTAGTTCTGATTAAAGAGTAAAAAGAATCTAATTTAGGTGAATTCTGGCTCATTGTATTCTGCTTAGGCTTGGATGGGGGTATGAGGGGGGCGGGATAGATCCTTTATCTAAATCAGCAGTTCTCAACCTGTGGGTTATGTTCAATTTAAATACCTCCTGCATTATCAGGTATTTACATTACAGTTCAAAACAGTAGCAAAATTATAGTTATGAAGTAGCAACGAAAATAATTTTATGGTTGGGGGTCACCACAACATAAGGAACTATATTAAAGGGTTGAGGCATTAGGAAGGCTGAGAACCATTGGAATTGTCCTAGGCTAGGATGATCTGGGAGTAAGAATGACATAATCAAACTCACATCCCCTAGCTTCTCATTAGAATAGGTGCCCCTCTCATTATAATATTCATTCTGTCATTGTTAACCAATCAGAGTTGATTGCTGCCTGTCCTGTCAGAAACATCCAATCTTTCAAGGGTATATAAGCATCAAGAGGCTTCCAGGAAGGGTTTTTGCTTTAGGAAAGAAGGCCAAATGACCGTCCTTTTATTAATTTTTCACTAGCCATAATTAATAAAATTGTTACTTTACCCAGAAACTAAGTCTCTCATATATCACAACACACAAAGACTCTGAGGCCAATATTTCATATATAGGATTCATGCTAGGATTCAGACCCAGATCTCTGACTCCAGCTCTGACTCTCCAAAGAGACTGTCCTTAAAACACATGCCTGATCCTACCACACAAACTCCCTGTGAGCTCAGTCTTGCTCTGTTCTTTCTGGCTAATGACTCAGACCTTTTTTGTATAAGTTGCTTGATGTTGGGCACTCTTGTATCTGATTTGTTCAGTTCCCCTGGTCCTAGGAAATAGAGGGGATGATGAAGAAGGTGAGTGAGGTATCCATTGAAGGTCACAAAGAGAGCTAGTGATGAAGGTGGGATAAGGACTCCTCTCCTAATCTGATCTTCTTCTCACTGTGACCGAGTCATGACTCCATCACTCCTAGCCCAGCTGACTAGTCATTGGCCTGCCCATGTTCTGAACTCTACCTCCTTTTAGGCTTGGTAGAGCAGGGTAAGGGTAAGAGCTCTGGACTTTGAATCAGGAAATCTGGGTTCTAGTCCACTCTGACACTCCCCTGCTTTGTGACCTTGAGTCTTTAACCTTTGGGTCTCATTTTCATTATTTGTAAAAATAGGGATTAAGAAAACTCTAACTCTACCTTTTACTTCCTGTCATGTTTCTCTAACAGCCTTTATTTAGGATGCTTTTGTGGAGCCATTTCTCATCTGTAATAGGTTGTAGCCTGCTCATACCCACCATGTACCTTTTTTTTTTTTGCTTTTTGGAGGGCAGTTGGGGTTAAGTGACTTGCCCAAGGTCACACGGCTAGTTTTTTGTGTTAAGTGTCTGAGGCCGGATTTGAACTCAGGTACTCCTGACTCCAGGGCTGGTGCTCTATTCACTGTGCCACCTAGCCGCCCCCCACCATGTACCTTTAACTTGATTTTTGATCCTCAATGTCAATTCTAGAATCTTCCAGGACTCATAGCAATACAATATTACCGGAAGAATATTTGTGTTAAGCGGTGGCTTCTCCCTATTTCCTTCTGGGCCCAGCTGACTGTCTATGTGCAGTATCAACCTACGTAATGACAAGAGAACACAAAGAAGGCCCCCAATGTACGGGGCTCAGAGTGGCAGATTTATGGGAAAGCACATACAAGAATTTCATAGCACGGGCAGACATGGATGACAATGGTTGAACTCTCTGGTCATTGGCAGGGGGTACCTCTGGGCCTCAACATACTGTGGGATCAAATGAGGTAATGTGTATAAAAATGAAATGAAACAGAGTGCCGTGGAA
This sequence comes from Pseudocheirus occidentalis, assembly GCA_028646575.1. NCBI lineage: Eukaryota > Metazoa > Chordata > Mammalia > Diprotodontia > Pseudocheiridae > Pseudocheirus > Pseudocheirus occidentalis. Next base: position 60,765,576 of record CM053598.1, on the reverse strand, counting down.
AGCACACTGAACTTAGTGTCAGAAGACCTGAGTTTCAATCTCAGTTCTTGTTATCTGTGTCAGCTTGTTCAGTAGTTACTTCATCTTTCCAAGCCTCAGTTTCCTTAGCTGTAAAAAATTCAAAGAACAGCACCTTGCACCACTTAACTATCTCAATGGGTTGTTGTGAAAAAGGCTGGTAAAATTTAAAGGTTAATTGTTACTTTTATTCAAAAGCTATGTAAATGATCAATAAGTATTTATTAAAAAGTTACTATATTCTAGGCACTGTGAAAAATGTCTAGATATATAAAAAAGAAGACAAAATAGTTCCTGCCCCCATGGAGCTTACATTCTAATGGAGAAATGAATATAAACTATAAAGTGCTATGTACATATAGGTAATTATAATATATCCACTTCATAATTACAACTTAGAGGAGATCATACAGCAAGAGGGAAGAATAGGAAGAGAGTGGAATAGTTGGGAACAGCAAGATGCTCCTTTTTGGGGATGTAAATGACTCAGAAAGATCCTAGCCAATGTAGGATCCATGCTGCCTCAAAAAAATTCAAGGTGAAATGGGACTTAAAGCTCATTGTACTAGCCAACATTTACATACAGTATTTTGAAGCTTTCAAAGCACTTTACATGTTATCCATATGATCATCTCCACTGTTGTTTGCCTTGGTTACCAATGACATCAAGAGTATGGAAGGCAGGTGCTGCTATTATTCTGGGGGCAGCTAAGTGGTGCAGGGGGTAGAGCGCTGGGCCTGGAGTCAGGAAGACTCATCTTTCTGAGTTCAAATCTGGCCTCATACTATCTATACTATCTGTGTGACCCTGGGCAAGTCATTGAACTTTGTTCCCTCAAGGAAATGGCCAACCACTTCAGTTCCTTTGCCAAGAAAACCCCAAATCGAGTCATGAAGAGTAGAACACGATTGAAATAGTGGAATGTCATTATCCTAGTTATACAGGTGAGGAAACGGAGGGTGACAGAAGTTAAAGGACTTGCCCAGGGTCACACTGCTAGGAAGTACCTGAGATTGGACAGGAACTCAGGTCTTCCTCAAATCCAGCTTTCTATTCCCCATTCCACTTCACTGCCTATAAAATTTAACTTCTTTATTGTAGAAATGAGGAAACCAAAGTCCAGAGAGACAAAGCTGTCTGAAGACAGGGAGCAAGTCAAGGCAGGGCTGCTATCAGAATCTAGTCCTTCTCATGCCTAATCTAGAATGTTTTCCCTTCTCCAGACAACACTCAGAGTAACTGATGAACAGAAAACATTGGGCTGAGCTCTGTACCTCCACCAGAGCCTGTCTGATTGACTATCTGTTCAATTCCACTAATTCAGCCTCTTCTATTCCTCTTGCTGTACGTGGGTGGGCCAAAGCTGCCATATGGGTAGTTGGCCATCCTGTGCAATTATATGGGTCCCAAACCACCCCTTTCCTTACAAGGCAGGGATCCATTGGCTCAGCCTCCCAGGACAGCTTAGTCCTAGACTTGCCACTGTAGTGGCATGACCTTCTGTGCCTCATATCATTACTGGGATGCTCAGTCTTCTCTGGAAAAGGAGAGAGATGGGCCTCTCATACGGTAGCTTTAGGACCCTTTCCTTGCTCCAACATTTTATTAGGTTCTCATATCTGGGCCTAAGCATTATATTTATGATACATTATTATTCAAAAGGGGCCAATTGCAAATTTGAACAATTACCTCAGCATCCCTCAGTAGCCATTTACCTCTCAAGCTCTAACTATTCTGTATTTGAAAGAAACGAGTACATTTCTTAAAAAATATCCCATAGTTCAGGCTTCTTGCTAAGTCACATTGCCCTTTCCTGTCGCCCCTCTAGAAGAGACTCCGATATAATTTATCCATGTTTATATAGCTCACCTGGTATTTTAAAGGACATTGTTAATAAGGGCTATGAATCAGTGTCTTATTTGCATATTTTGTCAATTATTTATGACTTGCAGAGCTTTTTGCCAATGAATTCTTCCATTATCTTGTATCATCTATTACTTGCTGAACAGGCTGTGTACATAATGAATTTAATTAAATTCAATAGAGACCATGCTGATGAGAAGAAGACTACATAATTACATGCTAATGACAGCTATGTTTTTATAATGTGTGTGAGGACAAGAATTAAACTCCTCATCTAGTAACTTTGTCAAGGCAACAATCAAAGTACGTGGATTCATAACGATCCTCTAAACTCATAGCTCATTTGTTTCTTTTCTTAAAATAATTTTCTCTATGACAATGTTACTAATAGCTCCCATTTACAGAGCACTCTGCAGATATAAAGTACTTTGCATACATAATGTCACTTAGGATTTGATCTCCACAATAACCCTGGGAGGTAAGAGGTGTAAGTAATATTATCCTCATTTCATAGACAAAGGAACTCAAGTTCAAGGTGGTCATAGGATTGTCCAAGGTCACATGGCTGCTAGGTGGTGAATAAAGAGTTTATAAGCCAGGCCTGTGTACCCAAATCTTCCTATTCAATTCCATTAACAAACAATTATCACTAAAACAACGTAAAAAAGGCAAGGACAGCTGCTTGTTCCCCTCCAACCCACTCAAGAGCCCCAAACCTGAACCTTAAGTAATTATGGCATCAGACTTGGCTGGTTGGTACCTTTTGAATTTGTATCATTACCTCTATTTCTAAATATATTCTTCTCCTTTCCCTCCTCAGAGAGTCTTCTTATAACATAAGAATTAAAAGATAAAAAAGCAGTTCAGAGAAAGCAATCAACATGTCAAGTAGCCCTGACAATACTGTATATGCAATATTTAATACTCATAATCCCCCATCTTGGCAAAGAAGGCAGTTGCTGGGGTGGCTAGGTGGCACAGTGAATAGAGCACCTGCCATGGAGTCAGGAGGAACTGAGTGCAAATCCAGCCTCAGACACTTAACACGTACTAGCTGTGTGACCTTGGGCAAGTCACTTACTTAACCCTAACGGTGTTTCCTTCCCCCTTGCAAAAAGCAAAAAAGCAAAAAAAAAAAAAAAAGAAAGAAAGAAAAAGGCAGTTGCCTCCAGGTCCTTTTAGTGCTGAGTCAAAAGCTATCTTGTTCAAGAAGTGGCCCCTGGTGATCTGGAATTCAACATAATTCTATAGCTATTCAATGACTTGGTGGTGGTGGCAGTCCTTCTTTCTTGAAAAGGACCAAGGACATCACAAAGAGATTAAGATGCCTTGACTGAATTTAAGTGAGGCCTAGCTATGCAAGCAAAGTCCTCAGTCTCCCTCTCTCCTCCACAGTCATTGAAATCCAGTGGCAAGAAAAAGATCAAGATGACTGACAGCCCAGAATAAAGTAAATGGTCTTTCTAAACTAAGGTCTTCCCCAGGTCTCAGTTTGTCTAAGGACATGTTCATTAATGATGAATGACACTGGAGCATCTAATGAAAATCAGGATCTGACTTCTCACCAAGAGAAGAGTCTGGTCGTTTGGGTGAGGGAGTAGGAATGATGGGAACCTTGGGAAGAAATGACCATTTCTTCCTAGAATTTGAAATAAAGGAGGAGAGGAAAGTCAGGCACAGTTTGACGCACAGCATTGAGTTTGGGGAGAACAGATTCCAAAGCGTTTGGAGTAAGGGTAAGTATGATGGCATGGACTGTATTCTATGGGCCAAGTCCGGCGATGAGGAGCTGGGGGGCAACAAAGGCTCGGGAAGAAAATTCTGAAGATACAAAGAGAAACAGTCCTGAGGAGGACAAGAGAGAGTTTTCCAAAGAGAATAACAGGAGTGCACCCCATCATAACTAGATGTTTCTGTTTATTGTTTATCTCTGTTTAGACTCTCATTATCTCTACAATTTTGATGGGAATAGGTGAAGAATTTGTGATTTTTTTCAGTTCATGGGAACTCTCTCTACTGACAAGACTCCTATGGCATAAGTGACCTGTCCAAAGTCATACAGCTATGGTGTCAGAAGACAGAATTTGAACCTGGATCTTCCTGGCTCCTAGCCCACCACTCTTAACCAGGGGCAGCTGGTAGAGCAGTGGATGAAGTGCTGGGCTTGGAGCCAAAGTCCTGAGTTCAAATCTATTTTTCAGATACTTAGTAACTGTGTGACCTTGAGTAAATCAATTAACCTCTCTGCCTCAGTTTCCACAATGGTAAATTTTGGATAACAACAACACCTACCTCACAGAGTTGTTGTGAGGATCAAGCTCTTAGTACAGCGCCTAGCACAAGGTAGGTGCTTTATAAATGCTTATTCTGCCCCCTTCCCTTATGCGATCGAGTCAGTTCATTCTAATTTTGATTAGCTCTGACTCTTCCCGAGTTCTTTATTTATCTTATTTATGTCTGCTCTGACATCTTTAGCCTACGTGACATGCAAATGCAACAGTGAATAATTCCACAATTCTACCTACTACTGAAACAAGAAACATCAGATTCATCTTTTGCTTTATTTCTATTTTTAAAAAAGAAAAACTTCTTTATTATCTATAGACTTAACTTAATCATCAATATGACTAAATTTTATCGGCAACCATTTATATTTAAATAGATGTTCTTGTGTGCATAAAGTGGCATAATTTTTCAGCAAATTCCTCAAAGACTCCATTACAATTCTTTGTTTGGTCATTTTCATTTATTTTTCCTCTTGTATGGTTGTGGGTAGTGTGTATCCAATCCTTATCGTTCTGCTATTTTTTTCTTTGAATTATCTCATAAATATCCTTTAAGATTTCTTTGTATTCTTTATACCTGTAGATCTTACTTGAATTATAGTATTATATTACATTAATATCACATTTTACTTCACCACACTGCCTAACAATCAGGTTGACTCCAGTTTTTTTTTGTTCATTTGTTCCACAGTTATAAATAATGGAGCTATAAAATTATTTGAACACAGCTTAAAAAAGTAACACTATTAAGGTATGATGACTTACTCTGAGGACGCAGTAAGCTTTTATTTCCCTTTATTTTCTCCCTTACTCAGTTCATCAGTTCTGATTCTTTAAATTTCCTCAACACAGATCATGTGAATGAATGTACACACACACACACACACACACACACACACACCACACACCCCTTTTCTGAAATTTAGTATTCCATCACCAAATACCTTGAGGCATATCCATTTGAATGGCCTATCTGTATCTCAAACTCAAAGTGTCCAAAATGGAACTCATTGTCCCCCAACTCCGCCTTTTCTCCAGATGTCACTATTAGTCATGCAATAACCCTTCTCAGGTTTCCTCATCTGTAAAAGGGAGATAATGACAGTATATACTTCTCAGGATTGTTGGGAAGATCAGATGACATGACATAAAGCCTGGGACAACTAGGTGGCACAGCAGATGGAGCACTGGCCCTGCAGTTAGGAGGATCTGATACTTGACACTAGCTGTGTGACCCTGGGTAAGTCACTTAATCTGACTGCCTCCTCCCTCCCCCCAAAGATAATATAAAGCCCTTTGCAAACCTATGTGAATGTTTTTATTACTGTAATTATTATTCACACTGACATTTCTAGACCTATTTCATATCACTCATCTACAGATATTCTGTCCTAGCCTACTGACTATGCCCTAAACAACAGTCAGTCTCCTGTCTCTGTGCCTTTGCCCAGACTGTCTCCCATCACTCCCCTCTGCCTTGGGGAATCCTTAGCTTTCCTTAATATTCCATTCAGTTACCACCTGTGATTCCAAGCTTTTGCTTATTCCCCTCCCCCCCCAACACACACACCTGTTGGTGCCCTTTCCTGCCTGGAATGATCTTGTATTAACTCACTTGCATTTGTATATATATATATATATCTATATCTATATATATATATATATATATATATATATATATATCTATGTCGCATTCTTCTAGTTCAGTGTAAACTCCTTGAGGGAAGGGGTTGCTTCTGATTTTCTTTATACCCCCAGAGCCTTGCATCCTACTTACCTCTTAGTAAATGCTTATTAATAAATCAATGATGTCAATATTCTTTATAGTGTTGCAAGCCAACAATTACTTCCCATTCTTAGCTGATTCTTATCCATTTCTTTACCTAGACGCTCCAAAGAGGAGTTCCTCTATTTAAACATGTACAAGTATTTCAATGAAAAAAAGAAAAAGCCAACAACAGAGATGGACTAGAGGTTGATGAAGGTCATAAACTATCTAGCCGGTTCAGATTTTACTTCTGCAAAGGTAGAAGGTACAGGCCACATGGTCATGATAACTGTAGGAATATCCATTACTCCTTGAAGATCCCACTTATAACACCTTGGAGTAAGGGGTCAATCCTTGTGCCAGTTGGCCCTAAAGAGGTTGGGTACCTGCCAGTTAGCATCGAAGGGACTGACACATGTCATTTTTGAGACTAAGGTGAAATGTAATTATGCCCCATTTACTGCATTTTAAAGACTTGGCTCATTAAATTACCATGAAGAAAAAGCAATTTAAAGCACTGGTTTAATAATTATTTTTAATGTTTCTTCTATGATGTGGAAACTTTTCTCTCAGCTAAGACAGATGTTATTTTCAAGACATATGTAGGCCAAATTAAGGAGAAGGGAGATGATTTCTTCTCATCCCCAACCTTGCCAAGCATGCCAGTGCCAAGCAGGCCTGACCCTAAGCTAAATTGCCAAGTATGCACACCCAAGTTTGTCTTTGGCAATGGGTCCCTTGCCTTGGACTTAAGCTCTCCCTCCTCTGCCCACCGTCTTTGTAAGGAAGAGGCCTGATAAAAGCTTCCTGGGTGGTCTTGTTTCCAATATTTTAATTTATAAAAGGCAAATGGTGTTGCATTCTTGGAACTCCTCTCTTTCTTCTCCCCCACTGTCCCCTTCTCACCCTCTCTGAGAGTGCAGTGGGAAAAATAAAACAAAACAGTATCTTGGAGATCAGGAGACCTCTGTTCTTCTCCTAAGTCTGCCACTAATTCATTACTATGTCCTTGGCAAATCAGTTTTCCTCTCTTGGCCTCAGTGACCCCATAATAATATGTAGATGATGATAATTAAAACAGTTAATGTTTATATAGTTTATATAGGTTTGCAAAGCGCTTTAGATAGATTGTCTCATTGATCCTCACAACAGTGCCACAAATGTATTCTTGGAACTATTAGTAGCTTTACAGATTAGGAAACTGAGTCTGACAGGTGAAGTGACTGACCCAGGGTCATGCAGCTAGTGGGTATAGCTAAGTGGAGTTCAAGCACAGGTCTTTCTGACTGTACAGTGCTCTTGTCAGGAGCTACCCAACTCCCTGTTGCAGAAGATGGAACGGAAAGTGCTTTGTAAACCTCAATGTACTATAGAAAAGTGAGTTATTCCCTTTTTCCTTTACACTTTTCTGTTTCCTTCTTCCCTTTTTACCACCCCAGCTTCCTTATTATCTCTTTTTATGATTAACCTAATTACACATGACTTAAATATACTAGATATCCCATTACAACACACTTTACTATGATGTCAATTATTTAGAGGTAAAATAGTGTATGAGGACCAATATCTAAATTATCTCTTTTGTTAAAGCATGAAACATTTTAAAATATAGATGTTGTTCCTGTCCTTCAATATTGGTATTATGTTTTCCCTCCCCTCTTTTCCCCTTTTTTCTTTCTTTCTTTTTTCTCCTTCCATCTTTCCCTCCCGTCCTCTTTCCCTTCTTCTTTCCCTCCCTCCCTCCCTCCCTCCCTCCTTTCCTCCCTCCCTCCCTCCTTTCCTCCCTCCTTTCCTTCTTTCCTTCCTTCCTTCCTTCCTTCCTTCCTTTCTTCCTTCCTTCCTTCCTTCCTTCCTTCCTTCCTTCCTTCCTTCCTTCCTTCCTTCCTTCCTTCCTTCCTTC
>CM053598.1:60744128-60757641 GCA_028646575.1 Pseudocheirus occidentalis | reverse complement strand
CAACCCCACTATTGATTAGCTTGGAGCTTCAAACTGCTCCATTTCTTGCCTGGGTTAATTAGTTTGTCCCTTCTTAGGCAGCCTGTTGGCCACCTACTCCTGGTGGTTACCATATTGATCCCAGACTTATGCAAGCACCTGTTCAGCTTTAGCCCTTCTATAGTTGAGAACTTCCCAAACTCAAGTACCTCACTTGCCTCAGTCTCCCCTAGTAGCAGAGATGACAAACCTGTGCCCCTCCATAGTAGGTTACTTTGCATTTCTTTAATTGCTAAGTTAATGCTGAGAGGCAGTATGGTATAGTGGGTTGAGTACTGCATTTGGACTGTCAGGAAGCTCTGGGTTTGAATCCCAATTCAGTCACTATCTGTGTGACCTTGGACAGTTATTCCATCATTCTGAATCTCAGGAAACTCTCTAAATCTAAAAGTTATAGACAAGATCCTGCACTGATGAAGTCACAGATATTGAACAGACTTAAGTATTAATGTGCACTCATTTGTCTGCAATCAATGTGCTCTCTTTGGTATTGTCTGTGTTAGCAGATAAGCTTGCATAGGGAAGGAATCAAGGCATATGGGGAGGTAGCAAAACCTGGTGTGTGGTTAAGCTTTGTCTAGTGAAAGGATTCAAGGCACCTGGGCTCTACTACTGCCCTGACTATTGGCTAGCTAGGTCATGCAGCACAAGCCATTTGATCTGTCTGAGGTTCTATTTTCCCACCTAGAAAATCTACAAAATGAAACAGTTTGATCACATGACTTCTCAGGACTCCTCCAGGTACAAGAGTCTATGACTCTGATGGTATTCATTTTTTCCCAAATGAGGGCAATTTTCCAGAGCAGGTGAACCAAATGTTACCTTACTCTCCTCAAAAATCTATCAACTTGACATATGAGTTTACAAAATCAATCTCTCTCTTCCTCTCTCACATACACATACATATGCCAGGGTAAAAAAATATACAAAGTTGCCTTTCTCATTGGTAATCACTATTTTAATGTAATTCACATGAATGTTTCTCATGTGAAGTTTAACTAGGGAATGGAATAAGCATTTATTTAGGACCTACTATGTGTCACACACTGTGATAAGCATTTAAAAAAATCTCATTTGATCCTCACAACCACTCTGTGAAGTAGATGCTATCATTATTTTCATTTTATAGTTGAGGAAGCAAAAGCAAATAGAGGTTAAGTGACCCACCCAAGGTCACACAGCAATATCTTAAATGGTGATCTGAAGCCAAGTCTTGCTGAACAGCACTCTTTACACTACACTCAGCTAGCTTTTCCATGATATTTTCTTTGGTTTTTTTTTTGGAGGAGGGAGGGCAGGGCAGTTGGAGTTAAGTGACTTGCCCAAGGTCACATGGCTAGTAAGTGTTAAGTGTCTGAGGTAGGATTTGAACTCAGGTCTTCCTGACTCCAGGGCCAGTGCTCTATTCCCTCTGCTACCTAGTTTTCCATGCAATTTAAAAGCATAAAAATTACTCTGAGAAATTTACTGTCTTCTCTGGGCTAAAATTAGAAAATAAGGAGGTTTCTTAACTGTAACCTTGATCTTTTTTTTTATTTATATGAAATAAAGTGGGAAAGGGAAGGGAGGGGGTAAGGCAAACAACCTGACAGGATACAGCAGCTATCCACCTCCGCATAAAAATGCCAGCAGAAAACCGCAGCTATGTTACCATCAAACAACAATACTTTATGTTTATGAAACTCCCCAGGACCAGAAACAGCCATGTAATTCTAGACAGTCAAGCAATCACATCCTGCTTGTGCTCAAAAAGTCCTTTTTTCCATTGCTTCTAACTTCATTACTGTTTGTTTGTTAATTTTCAGGATTTATCCAGATCTCTTGCTCAGACAGTGAGTCACACCAAGAGTTTCCACTTTGCAGTGCAGGGATGGGGATATGTTTTTCAAGGGTACTGTTTGCTTTTTGGCCCCCAGAATTGTGGAGGATGGGGAAGAGCAGGTTTGAGTGATTTGGGGTTGCCATTGTCCACTTTTTTTGTCAAAAATAAAAGGGAGAAAGAAGTGAATTTTCTCCCAGAAAAGCAAACACAAGGCAAAGGATTGAGCCTCAGAATTTTACCCTTTCAGTGACTGCAGAGAGAATTTTTACACAGTAGCCAGGACAAAAGCCTCTCAATTTAATGTTAAAAGTTCAGCCACTTTGGAGACCTTGAAGAATTAGGTTAGGGAACATTTAACCTGCTCTTAAAATCAGACAAGTGCATTTATTTTTAGCTCCACAAGTACTTCTTGCTTCAGTTTCCAAACAAAAGAATTTTTGGATGAAGATGTCTGGATAAAGACCAAGTAAGTAAACCATCAAGCCTGAAAGGCATATTGGGGAGTCAAGGGAAGATATAAAGTCAGTGGAAAGGGGTCAGTAGAGAAATAGATTTAGGATCTCTCGCCTCATTTCTTAGATACAGGCCACTCTCCCATATCTGGGTACACACCTGGAAGGTACGCAGGGTCACTGAATGGTGTGATCTTGGGATCAAAACTCCCACATTATTGTAGACCCGTTTTGTGATCCCAGAATCCAAAGTCCCAAACCGAATGTAATCACTCTACAATGTAATCCCAGGAACCCAATGAGACAGATGTAATCACTGCCTCGACTAATCCTGAAAGTCAAACATCCACCCTGAAGCAAGCCAGCTCTCAAAGGGATCAAATGACATTAGAGACAAATGTCTCAAGTTGTTATAGCAACTGATACAAAGTGCTGTCCAGCTGTTTTCAGTCTGCTTTCCCAACATCAGAGGCTGCTCACTCGGGCTACACCATAAAAATACCTCCTTGCTTACAATAAGGCATTCTCTGAGTCACTCAACAGATTGTTCATCTCTTCATGGCTGTGGTCTGCCCCCATCTGATCTATGCTCACAGAGGAGCATTCTGGAAGAATCCTGCCAACCTTTGCATTGAATTCCCTGAACTCCTTGGAAGAAAGGCAAACTACTTTAGAAATGCTGAAAAGAATGCTGCAGTTTAGGTGATGTCTGGCTTTTTAAATGACCACCCTGTATGGTACCAATTATTTGCTTTCATTCATTATTTCTCTGACCATCACTATAGGCTCAAAAATCCTGGGTAGACTGAATTTGATTTAATTCAACAAGCACTTATTAAGTTCCTGCTTACTAAGTGCAAGGCATTATGCTAAGGTGCTGGAATTGCACAGAAAAATTTTTTTTCCTTTCCTCAAGTAGCTTATATTTATAGATGCTTTGAAAGTGTATTCAAATGGAATTAAGACTGCTCTGTCATAAGTGGGCAGTGAATAGAGTGCTGGGCTTGGGAGTCAGGAAGACTGGCTTGAATCTGTCTGACACTTAATAACTGTATGACTCTGGCAAACCACTTATCCTCCATGAGCCTCAGTATCCTGAACTGTAAGATCAGGATGATAATAGCGCCTAGCTCCCAGGCTGCTGTGAGAGTTAGATGTGATAACAAGCACTATATAAAAGCTAGCTCTTATTATAATGATCATAAAAGATAATATGAAAAAATATTTACAGTGTCCATATTTTCTGTTCCAAAAGGTGGGATATATATTCAGTCAGTCTGGCCATTCTGCCACAGCTGTGTAGATTTTTGCATTATCAATAAATCGACAAATATTTCTAAAGCATCTACCATGTGCTAGGCACTGTTAAATGCTGGGCTTATAAATAAAAATGCCAAACAGTCCCTGCTCTCAAGGAGACTGCATTCTGCTAGATTAGTGGATACAAGCCAGACATTAAATGCATTGCTCCTAAAATTATTGCCACTGTCATGTTGCCAGCACCCCCCACATGAATGGAGTATACCTTCAATTCAGTAAATAACTGAGTGCCTACTATGTGCATGATATTATGGCTTGAATTTAGGATGCAAAGATGAAATGATACTCTGCTCTCAAGAAATTTATACTCTAATGGAGGAATGATGTGCACACACAAAGAAGTATATTTCTAATTATAAAATGATTAAGTCAAAGTGTTTTGAGAGAGATGAGGAGGGAGGGATCATGGTTTGAGAGCTGGAATTTAACTTGGAAATTATCTGGTCTCAGGCTTTCATTTCACATGTAAGGAAATGGAGGTTCTTCCTTAAGGTCAAACACAGGCAGAGGCAAGATTTAAACTCAGTCCCTCTAATTCTAAATCTTCTGCTCTTTTTACTGTAGTGTGTATATATATGTGTGTGTAAATGTATGTGTATATGTAAAGAATTACACACATATACATATACATATGCATATACACACATTGGGGCAGCTTGGTGGCACAGTGGCTAGAGTGCTGGGCCTGGAGTCAGGAGGACTTCAATTCAAATCTGTCTTCAGACACTTACTAGCCAGGTGACCTTGGGCACGTCACTTAACCCTGTTTGCCTCAGTTTTCCCATTTGTAAAAAAGAGCTGGAAAAGGAAATAACAAACCACTCTAGTGTTTCTGACAAGAAAACCCCAATGGGGTCATGAAGAGTCAGACACGACTGAAACAAGTGAACAAAAACAACACACACACATACATATACAGTGTATACGTATGCATATATACGACACACACATATACACAGATACATATAGATATGTGCATATATGCAGAGCTCTATCTAGATGTGTGTGTGTGTGTGTGTGTGTGTGTATGGCCCACACTCATTAGCCTGCATTATGTGCCTTGGGATAGCTAAAGGGATGTGTTGTATGCATGCTTCTGTTAGCAATTCCAGGGTTTCTTCAGCCTGGGATTTTATAGCTCTCAGTCTTTCATGACACGTGTATGTTTATGGTGATGCTCATTGATTTGATTTCATAGGCTCAGAGATGGAAGGAGCACCCAGGAGGTCCCTTCCCCTTCTCCCCCGAACCTCAGGCTTAGAAGGCTGCTATAACTATCCTGAGGATATCTTAAGGAAAGCAGGGAGGAGGTAGTTTTATGTCATCTAAGAAGGAGGAAGGTGGGATTCAGTGACAAGGTCTCCAGTCCCTGCTCTGGCACTCACAGGCTCCAATGGGCCTTGGCTTCTCTTTCTTTATCTGTAAGGGAGACATGACAAAGCAGGGCCCTGGCTTTGGAGTCACAGTGTGCAGGCTCACATCCCAACTCTAAACCTTTCTAGTTGTATGACGACTTACCCTCCCTAGGCCTCAGTTCCCTTACCTTTAAAAGGAAGGGAGTCTGAGATCTCCTCCTGCTTTGGATTTATGATCTTCTGACTCAATGGAAAAGGCTGGTGTGTGTGTGTGTGTGTGTGTCTGTGTGTGTGTGTGTGTGTGTGTGTGTCTGTGTGTGTGTGTGTGTCTGTGTGTGTGTGTGTCTGTGTGTGTGTGTGTGTCTGTGTGTGTGTGTCTGTGTCTGTGTGCACACGCATGTGTAAACTAGGCTTGTCCTCATTCCTCAGTACCATTTATCAGCACCTTCTCTTCCGAAGTTATTTGAAGGCTTTGCTATCCCTGGCACAATGTCTGCCTCATAACAGGCACTTAAAAGGCTAACTGAATTTAATCACACCTAGCATTTATGGGTCAGCTAGATAACACAGTGGACAGAGAACTGGGCCTGGAGTCAGGAAGATCTGAGTTCAGATTTGGGCTCAGACTCTTAACTAGCTCTATGACCCTGGACAGGTCACTTAACCTGTTTGCCTTAATCCACAGGAGAAGGAAATAGCCAATCACTCCAGTATCTTTGCAAGGAAACTGCATGGGCAGTTATTGGTATGCGGGACACAAAGAGTCAGACATGAGTGAGCAACAACAGCTCATATTTACAGAGCTCTTTAAGGTTTGTAAAGGACTATAATACATTATTTCACTTGACCCTTACAACTCAGTGAAGTATGTTTTTATTTATTATTATCATCATTATTATTATCATGATCATTATTCCCATTTCACAGAGGAGCAAACTGAGGCCGAGGGAGATTTAGGGGGCTTGGCGAAGGTTACACAGCTGATAAGTAGACCAGTCAGGATTTGACCTTAGGTCTGTCTAACTCCAAGGGCAGGGCTCTCTATTCATTTTACCACCCAGCTAAAGGGAAAGACACCACTCTTAAAATCACTGTGGTTATTTATTCTCCTCTAGTACCAAAGTTCTCCCTCCTGGGTGACTTAATACCTAGATCCCATTCTCCCTCCCTGTCCCATCCGCCATGACTTGACAGTAAGGGCTCATTAGATCCCCATGGAAATCCTAATTCTTCATCTTTTTAAGAAGACTTCCAGCTTTTCCCACATTAGCATGGCCTAAATTCTATTTTCAACTACTTTAATTCTGCTGTTTCAAGAATTCAGTTTTTCTTCATAAAGGCAGCCAGGTTGTACCGTGGATAGAGCGACCAGCCTGGAGTCAGAAAGACCTGAGTTCAAATCTGGCCTCAGATACTTACTGGATATGTGACCCTGGGCAAGTCACTCAGTCTCTGTATGCCTCAGTTTCCTCCTCAGTAAAATGGATACTGTAACAATGGCTCCCTCCCAGGTCTATTGTGAGGGTCAAATGAGATTGTAAATGTAAAGCATGTAGCACAGCCTGGCATACAGAAAACAAAATATAAGTGTTAGCAATTATTAAATGAGACAGTGTGCAAAGTGATTAGCACCATGCTGGCATGCAGTAGGTGCCATATAAATGTTAGTTATTATTATCATGATTAAATGAGATAATAATCATTAAATGCTCAGCGCCATGCAGGCACATAGTAGGTATCATATAAATGTTAGTTATTATTATCATGATTAAATGAGATAATAATCATTAAATGCTTAGCACCATGCTAGCACACAGTAGGTGCTATGTAAATTTTAGTTATTATTATCATGATTAAATAAGATAATAATCATTAAATGCTCAGTGCCATGCTAGCACATACTAGGTGAGTGCTTTACAAATATTGGCTATTATTATTATTATTAATTATCATGGACCTTCCTCCAAGCCCATCACAGAAATCTCCAACTTTCAATCACTCCAAGTGTCGACATTTTTTTACTTGCCGCATCAGTGTACAGAGAATGTTGCTAAAGAAGGCGACAGAGCCATACCTATGTTATCTGGCCCTTTGCAGAATTAAGCTGGCCAACTTCAACTTGGTCTTCTAAGCCACAGGTCATGCTTAATAGGCTTGGTTCTGCAAGGTAAAACTTAATTTCGAAGTATAATGCCTCCAATCTAGGCAGTTAAGGTGGTGCCTTAGGATGTGGTATGCAAGTCAAATACTTCCCTCTCCCCCACCCCCCCAAGGCATGGATTATTGAGAGAATGATAAGTGGCTGCAGCAAGCTTTTCTCCTATAAAAATAATGTTTAAGTAAAATAATAATATATGTAATTAGGAGTTTTCTCTTGTCAAACTTACACATCCTCATTATATACGTTCCATATGCATTTGTTAATTGCCTACTAAGTACAAGGTGCTGTTCACGCAATGCATTTCAGTTCCTAAGGAACTCTCCTTTGTGATTATTCCAGTCTTCCTTTTCCATAACCTCCTTTAAGTCACTCCCAGTGTTCAGTGAAGGATGGCTTTTAAAATTGGCCATTGCAGAGAGAGGCTTAGTTCCTTCTAGGTGGTGGCAGTGCCTGGGGCAGGGTGGGAGGGGGGCACAGATGCAGAAGGGTGACACTTTGGGAGCTTGCCAGAATTTGAGATAAACACTGAGAGTGTGGAGGCATTTGGGTCATCTGCCCACTAGAAAAATCATTCAAAGCACAAAGAGACAAAGGATGATGAATGCAGGTCATTGACAGCAGACTTAGAATTGTTTGTCAAAATGAGGTTATTGATTAAACATGTTTGGCTGTCTGATCTTTCTAGATTAGGGTAGAATGGGAGCAGGCGGAGGAGGCTTTCGGAGGCAGACACACTGAGGGGGTGAGACGTGACCACTGAGGAAAGTCCCTGACCCCCACTCACGATCACAACCTTGGAGTCAACCTCTACTTTTCCAACTTCCTCATCTTAGCCCACCCCCCAAACCTATCCATACCTTGTTAATTAATTCTACCCCCACAATTTTTTCCTTTCACATTCATCCCTGTCTCCACCATTTTATACAACCTCTGTTTTATTCAGAGTGTCTGACTCTCCATGACCTAATTTGGGGTTTTCTTGGCAGAAATACTGGAATATTTTACAATTTCCTTCTCCAGCTCATTTTACAGAGGAGGAAACAGAGGCAAACAGAGATAAGTGATTTGCCCAGAGTCACACAGCTAGTAAGTGTCTGAGGCTGGATTTGGACTCAGATCCTCCTGACTCCAGGACTGACACTCTATCCACTGCACCACCGAGCTGTCCCCTATATAGCCTTTAGCATAGTTAAAGCTTTGTCAGTTCCTGCCCCTTCCTTCTTTCCAAGCCATCCTCCACATAGATATCAAACTGACATCTAAAACTCCCCCCAAACTGGGTCTGACCTAGTTAACTCTCTCACTCAAAAATCTTCAGAGGCTCCCTATTGCCTCGAGGATAAAACATTAACTCCTCTCCATGGCAGTTATTTTTAGTCCCTCCCCAATCTGCTTCACACCTACCTTTACAGGAAGACTTCAAATTAAATGTTGTCACCCATGCTCCTTTCCACACAAACTAACTTTCTGGCTGTTCCCAGTATTCCTTTCTCACATGTGTCCCTTAGCACAGATAGTCCCTGAGGTCTGGAGTGTGCTATCTGCTCACCTCTTTGTATGAAGATCCCCAGCCCCTTTAAAAACAAACAACAGCTCAGGTGCCATCTCCAACATGAATTCTTGCCTAATCTTTGCCTTCTTTAGTTGTGAGAACTCCAAAAAAAATGTATTTTGTCTTTATCCCATATCTACTACTCTACAGACATGTGGCATCCCCCCTTTTCTCTGCTCCCCTCCCCCAACTAAAGTATAAACTCCCTGAGAATGGGGACTGGGTCATTTTATTTGCATCCCCAGAGCTTAGCCCACAGCTTGGCATAGAGTAAATACTTAACAAATGTGTGTTGAAGTCAATTGAAACATAGAGCCTCTGTACACTTTGAACATGACTTAAAGGCATTACTGCATGTCACAGCCCAATAACTGACTTTCATAGCAATGATTCTGAGTCATCAGGAAAAAGTGAACACGGGACATTCTGTTTCTTCTGACAAAGTACTCCTTTGATTAATAATAATAATAATAATAATAATAATAATAACAATAACAATAAGAAGAAGAAGAAAGAGAAGGAGGAGAAGAGGAAGGAGAAGAAGAAGAAGAAGAAGGAGGAGGAGGAGGAGGAGGAGGAAAAGGAGAAGGAGATGAAGAAGAAAAAGAAGGAAAAGAAGATGAAGAAGAAGAGAAAGAAGAAGAAGAAGAAATAGCATTTGTACGGCACTTTAAGGTTTGCAAATCAATTTAACAAATACTGTCTCATTTTGTCCTCAAAACAATCCTGTAAGAAGTGCTATTATTATACTCATTTTACAGATGAAGAAACTGAGGCAAAGAGAAGTTAAGTGACCTACCCAAGGTCACATAGCTCGTAACTATGTAAGGCAAGATTTGACCTCAGGCCTTCCTGACTGTAGATTTTGCTGTCTATCCTAACTTCATTCCAGTGTGGTGTCCAAAAGGCCTATAATGTCATAAGATCACCAGATCATAGGTTGAGAGTTAGGAGAGATATGAGAGGTCATCAGACCCACCACCTCTCTCCTCAGTTTTACAGAAAGAAAACTGAGGCCCAATGGGGTTAAGTGACAAGGTAATACCAGTAAACATATTGATTATAGAACAGGTGAGAAAAAGCATGTACTGAATTCCAAGAATCCGTCAACCAAAGTTAGAGACATACATTACTAAAAAGTTGTGACGAGCAAGACATAAAACAAACCCACAGAAATCATCAGCATTTCTATATATTACCAACAAAATCCAGCAGCAAGAAACAGAAAGAGAAATTCCATATAAAATAACTGTAGACAACATAAAATACTTGGGAGTTTATCTGCTAAGACAAACCTAGGAACTATAGGAACACAGTTACAAACACTTTTCACACAAATAAAGGCAGATCTAAGCAACTGGAAAACATCAGTTGCTCATGGGTAGGCTAAGCCAATATAATGAAAATGACAGTTCTACCTAAACTAATTTACTTATTCAGGACAATACGAAACAAACTACAAAAGAATTATTTTATAAAACTACAAAAATAATAACAAATTTCATATGGAAGATCAAAAGGTCAAGAATATTAAGGGAATTCATGAAAAAAAATGCAAAGAAAAGTAGCCTAGCCATACCAAATCTTAACTTATTTTATAAAGCAGTAATCAACAGAACACTCTGGTACTGGCTAAGGAATAAGAGTGGTGGACCAGTGGAATAGATTAGATACAGGATACACAGTAGTGAATGACCAAAGTAATCTAGCCTTTGATAAACTCAAAGACTCTAGCTTTTGGGACAAGAATTCGCCATTTGACAAAAACTGCTGGGAAAACTGGAAAACACTCTTTACCAAAATAAGGTCAAAATGGGTATCTGAGTTAGACATAAAGGTGATCCTGTAAGCAAATTTGGGAACATGGAATAGTTTACTTGTCCAATTTATGGGAAAGGGAAGAATTTATGACCAAATAAGAGACTGAGAACATTACGAGACATAAAATGGATCATTTTAATGATATTAAATTTAAAAGTTTTTTGCACAAACAAAACTAATGCAACCAAGGTTAGAAGGAAAGCAGAAAGCTAGGGGAAAACTACAGCAAGTTTCTCTGATAAAGACCTCATTCCTCAAGTATTTACAGAACTGAGTTAAATTAGCAAATGGTCAAAGAATATGAATAGGCAGTGTTCTGGTGAAGAAATCAAAACTCTCTATAGTCATATGAAAAAATGATCTATATCACTATTGATTAGAGAAATGGAAATTAAAGAAACTCTGAGGTACTACCTCACACCCATCAAACAAGCTATTAGGAAAGAAAAGGAAAATGATAAATGTTGGAAGGGACATAGGAAAGTTAGAACAGTAATGCAACTTTTGTGGAGTTGTAAATTGACCGAACCATTCTGAAGAGCAATTTGGAACTATTCCCAAAGGGCCATAAAACTGTGCATACCCCAAAGGGTATCCAGCAATAAATTTCACTACTATGTCTGTATCCTAAAGAGATTTTTTAAAAAGGAGAAAGGACCTATTTGGACAAAAATATTTATAGTAACCCTTTTTGTGTTCACAAAAAATTGGAAATTGAAGGGAATGACTGAACAAGTTGTGGCATATGATTGTAATGGAATACTATTGCACTTTAAGAAATAGTAAGCAGGATGATTTCAGAAAAACCTGAAAAGACATACATGAACTGATGAAGAGCGAAGTGTGAACAACTAGGAGTACTTTTAACACAGTAACAACAATAATGTATGTCAATC
Source organism: Pseudocheirus occidentalis (assembly GCA_028646575.1). Classification (NCBI taxonomy): domain Eukaryota; kingdom Metazoa; phylum Chordata; class Mammalia; order Diprotodontia; family Pseudocheiridae; genus Pseudocheirus; species Pseudocheirus occidentalis. The sequence continues at coordinate 60,746,223 of CM053598.1, read as the reverse complement.
AACTGTGGACGACTTTGCTATTCTCAGCAATACAATGATTCAAGACAGTTCCAAAGGACTCATGATGAAAAACGCTCCACCTCCAGAGAAATAACTGATGGAGTCTGAATGTCAATCAAAGCATACTTTTTATTTTTAAATTGTTTTCTCATTGTTTTTATCTGTATTTTCTTTCACAATATGACTAATATGGAAATATGTTTTGTATTATTGCACATGTATAACATCAAATTGTTTACTGACTCAGAGAAGGGGGAGGGGAGGAGAGAGAGAATCTGGAACTTAGAATTTTTTAATATGAATGTTAAAAATTGTCTTTACATGCAATTGGGGAAAATAAAATATTATTTTTAGAAGTTGTGATGAATTTTTTAGACATGGTAACTCACAAAACCCATAGAATCTTGAATTACTGAAATATACTTTTTAGGAAGGCAAGGAATACATATGCTACTTTAGAAAGCATATTTTCCATCAAAATAGACAAATTTTTAAAAATTGTGGTGCCAAAGAAGAGTAACCTTAAATTAGCTAGAAAAAAACCAATAACTGATATTTTTACAGAGTACTTTACAATTAAAAACAACTTTCACATGCTTTATCTTATTTGAGCCTTACAATAGATCAATTAGTCAATAATTAAGCACCTATTAAGAAGGTACTTTGTGCCAAGCATTATGCAAGGTGCTGGGGATACAAATTATACCCTGGTGACCCAGCACAACAAGCGTTAGCATCCTACATGACATCTCCATTTAGAGGGTGCAAATATATTAAGAGATTCAGTTTAGCCAGGGGCAGAGAGGTAGAGTCCTACTGTGTGTTGTCAGATAAGTGGGCTAAGAGAGAGTTCTAGAACCTCCAAACTAATGTTAAAGGGAAGCGAAGTAAGGGCTACTTTACAAAGTTAATCTTACTGGAAAATAACTGGACTTATATAAATATACTCATTGCCTTAAAATACACTGAAGCTGTACTGATCATCAGAGAAACAACCCAACCCAACCCAACATCACACCGTGGGAGCCTTTATTGATGTTTTTCAGTTGAGGGTATTACATCTTATTTCTTTTTTGCAGAGGAAGACTGATGGGCACATTTATAGGCAAGGACTTCCTGCCCCCTTGCATTGCTGTACATAATTGATTGATGCCTTTTTCTGGGAGGTTGAGAGGTATGCATTTGTCTCTTCACTGGGAGGGCCTAATGGGTGTCAGAAAGAGTTGAGAATAATGGGTCTGGATCTCCAAGTGTCATCCACAGCTTGGCTGATAAAAATAAGAGAATCTAATGCAGAAGCTGATCAACTCTGTCATATATAGGAAGAGTCAAGTATTGATGACAGATTACTGTCAGTCAGGGAGTGGTTTAGAGCTTTCCTAAGGAAATACTAGTTGCCAGACTTTTATAATTCATGATGTAGTAGACTGAGGACTGGACACAGGGTTCAAGCCCTAGCTTTACCATTTAGTAGCCTTTTGACCCTCGGCAAGTCTCTTAAACTTGGTTTCATCATCTGTAAAATGGGGACTAGTCATGCCCACTTTACATACCTTATTGGATAGAGGTCAGCAGGGGTGCACTGATAAATGTTTTAATGACCAGCTTTTTAAAATTTTAATTTATTTTCTTGGTTACATCACTTATTTCCACAAGGTTTTGAGTTACAAATTTTCTCCCCTTTTTGCCCCTACCCCCCAGCCCAGAACATTGATCCCACTGTAAGGCCCCTCTCACAATCTGTTCCCTTTTATGCCCTCCTCCAACACCCCTCTAGCTTTCTAGCAGGGCAAGGAGGGGCTCCCTGCCCCTGTCCCTGAATGTATTATTTCCCAGTTGCATTTGATTGTATAGCTTTAAATACTAGATTCTTGCAATTCCTCTCCTGTCACCCACTCCCACTGGGAGGAGCAGCAATTCATTACACAGGACATCTCCATGGTGGGCAAATTGTGAGAGGCTAATTGTATGTCCCTCCTTCCTATCCTGCACCCCCCTTGTTTTGTTCTCTACCCTGTCCCTGTCCCTTTACTGAGATGAATGCTTCCTGTACCCCTCCCCCCACCCCGCTCTTCCCTCCATCAGTCCCCCACGC
>CM053598.1:60713552-60743628 GCA_028646575.1 Pseudocheirus occidentalis | reverse complement strand
AAGGATTCTAGAGTTTTACTGCTGTTCCTATCTTGCTTCCTTTTTCTCATGTTGGCCAGTCTATTAATTGCTTGGTTTTTTAGCTCTGTGGAACTCTGCTTCCTGGAGGGGGAAAGGTCTGTCCCAAATTTCTGGGGCCCTCACAGCTGCTGGAGCTATTAGTGGGATGCTGCAGCCCCCCCCAGCTTTGGCTCACTGAAAGCGCACCCCAGGACCACCACTCAAGACTACGATCCAGATCGAGGTCGCTCAATGCAAGAGCCCTTGGCCCTGATGGATCGCCTCAGCCCCCCTGCTATCTGCAGGCCGAGGGCTCTGAAGCAGTCCAGTGGAGGTTGCTGCTGCTCTGTTCCTGCTGCTACAGGCACCTCCCACTGCTTCCTTGCCCTGGGAGCAGTTTGGCTGGACCTGCACGTCTCCTCCTGAGTTAGCAAAATCCACTGACCTTTCTCTTAGCCTTTTTTCCTTCTGGCCTGATAAATGTGGTAACTGTGCCTCCAGTGCAGCAGATCTGCTCTCCTATAGACGTGGCTCCCCGCCCTATGCCCCAGGGCCTGACCCGGCCGGGTTTTTCGACCCCCAGACTGCTGTGAAGAGCCCCACCTGCTGAGCTGCCTGAAGCAACAGATGTGCTTTCTGTCTTTTGGAGAGTTTTGGAGCTTGAAAATCTGTTTAGTGTCCCATTTTATGAGTTTTTTAGCGTGTTCATGTGGGAGCTGCGATGCTTTGCTGCTTCTACGCCGCCATCTTGGCTCCGCTCCAATGACCAGCTTTTTAAAAAAAATGTAGCCACAACGCACTTTAAGTTTAATCTGCATTATTCAAAATTTTTTCCATCCCTTTCTTAAGTCTAGATAATAAATCAAAATCATTTGTTGACTGGTTTCCAAGGTACATATGCTCACACTGAAAATTTAGCAATCCGACGTCTCCCAAGCTAGGTTGAGCTGACTTCAGCATGCCCCTGGTTGTGAGATTGTGGGTGTGAAAGTGCTTTGTAACTCCAAATACACACCAGGAGTCTAAGACGGACAGGTGGAGTGAGGTCTGCATTATCATTGGGAGTAACCATGTTACTGAAATCACAAAATATTAAAGATGAAAGAGGTCTTAGAAGTCATCTAGTCCAACTTCTCAATTCATAAAGGAAGAGACTGAGGCCCAGAGGGGCTAACTGACTTATCCAGATCAAAATAAGACTGTAAGAACTCAGGAACATAAGAATTACTATTTTTCTTATTAATCATTAAGACCTCCAACATACCAGGTGCTCTACTAAGTACCGAGGACACATATACATCCTCTGATTCTTTCTTGTTTACAGAGTCATCAATCGATGTTAAGGAAGGGTGAGGTTGGCATGCTTGGTGAGAATTGCAAAGGTTAGAGCTACGCTCCAGATTTGTTAATTTCCCTTAATAGGATATCCATTATCCACAAACTTAAACAAGTTGATTTTTACAACCTGTACCACCTTCTGTGGTAGAGTTCCATAAGCTTATTATACACTGTTTTCTTTTCTTTCTCTTTCTCTCTCTTTCAAAGGAGTTGGACTTGACTGAGGTTTGGTGAATTGATTCTATCTATAATCTCAAAACTTCTGTAGACTTTGACACCTCTCCTCTCAGTCTGTTATTATGGACTTAAAAGTCCTAATCTGCTTAACCTGTCCTTTCATAGGATGGCTTTTGGAGAAGCTATAAGTAGAAGTGGATAGAGTGCTGGCTTCAGAATCAGGAGAACAAGTGAAAATCCCACTTCAAACATTTATTAGCTTTGAAACCCTGGACAAATCATTTCATTGCCCCATTTGTAAAGTGAGGATAATAATATTACTTTCTTTGGAGGATTGTGGCCAGAATCAAAGAAGATGCCATATATAAAACACTTTACAAACCTTAAAGCACTATACCATGGCAACCTATTACTATTAATTATTAATTATCAGTCCCACTCCCTTGATCATTTTAATTCCTAGCTGTAGTTGTCCTTGGTTCTTGAAGGCCAGTGGCCACAGATGTTAAGGGCAGTGGCTCCAATATCATGCCATATTAGGATGTAGGAGGAGGTACAGCAGAGTGCTAAGGGAGCTCTCTGAAGGGTCACTATCATTTATGATTTCCGGAACTGTAATGGACAGTCAAGGGCACACTATCCTATATATTTGGTATTATTTTTCCACAAATACCTGACACTTGACCTTTTTGAAATTCATTAATAATTTTAAAAAATAATAAATTCCTTTTTGTATTTGAGTAATGAGGTGATTTCTGATGTTCTTATTAGTCTTAGCTTCACCCCAGGGATCTATATAGGACTCACAGCTATGATGTTAGGTTAAAGGTTCGGGATTTCTCCAGGGCACACAAACTTGGGGTTGCTAGAGATGCAGCCCCTTTTCCCATTACATCTGCATCAATGGAATAAGTCATAGTAGTAGGAGAAAGAAATGTCTGGGTTTTGATCAAGTATATCATAAATCCTTGAGATTCTTTAAGGTCCAGGCCAACACGTTTTGAGTTCAGGAACTCATCTCCTCACTCTTGTGTCATCTAAGAAGTCTTTGGGGACTTCTAGGAAGCTGGCCCATGTGGCTCTATCTTCTCCAGGGGTCATCTAGTTGCTAAGACCATGTGGTTGAGGGTAATTACACATGACCCTTCTCAGGGTTTCCATATCTTCCCACTGGACCCAGATGGCTCCAGAGAAGAGAGTGAGGCTAGTGACTTTGCACAGCCCTACCTCACTTAAAACCAGTTCACTCGCAAGTCATAGATAGCATCACCTTCCTGATACCATGATCACCTTAAACAACAACAACAACGGCTCCTGGCAGTGAAGCTCTGCAGATGCAAAGACCCCTCCCCACTTAGGGCCTGTCTACTGCTAGAGAAAGACCTCTAGTTCCAGCTATCTTATTTAGATCTCTCCAAATTTCTGGGACTCAGCTCCAGATCCAAAAAAGCCTTTGTCAAGCAATCATCCTCAAATGCTCACTCATTCTAAATAAGGTACAAAATAAATGCCCTAGTCCCCAGACCCTGGAGACCCTTCAGTATTCTCAGCTAGGTGGTAATGAGAATGACTGTATACTCACCTCCTTCAGGAAAAGTAACCCAAATCTCCCAAACAAAGGTTCCCAGTTACATTAAATTGATCAGTCTTGCCCTGATCATGACCAAGGAATTCTCAAAATGCTTTTTGGCAGCTTATATTCAGATTGCATCTAATTGTCATTCTTTGAAGGCTTCCCTGTTTCCCTAGGCTCAGGCATTCTTTCCCATTTTGAAAGCCTCCTTCTTTCAGAGGGCCTCTTGGACGTTTTTGTTGTTAGCCAGGCGGGTTTTTCTCTGGAAGGCCCTATCTTTTTGATCTGGGATAACAATGAGGTACCTTGAACTAAACACCAAGCTTCCTGGGAATAATATACTTTCTTAACTCTTCCTTTCAATTTCTTCCTTATTGTTGCCAGCCTGAATATAATTCTGGTTTCTAAAACTGAATATCTGGGTGATGGATCTGTTAGAGATGCTTTCGCTCTTTAACCAGAATGTGTACTGAATAAGTCATTCTAATGCCCCATTAGCCCTGGGCATTTTCATGCCTTTCCAAGAGATGCTGTTCTCATGAGTCATTTTAATTTACATTTACATCAAAGGCAAATTCAGAGTCACCACTGCAATGATATACCTTTAAAATTGTCATTTTTGTGCTTTTTTGTATGGGTGGAAATTTAAATTTTAGAATGTTCTTCTTAAAAAAAAATGGAATCCTTTAGTAAAGACACCAGAGTGTATGGAGGTGTTAAGAAGAGACATGTGAAAAGTATAGACAAAGATAACGAAAGCGCTGGCTTTTCTTTATTAAGCTAGAGTAGAAGCAAAAAGAATAAGGAGAAGCTAGGCTTGCTGCTTGGGCCAGAAGGGAAGATGTGCACTGGCAGAGGGAAAGTGGGAAGTATTCAGCTCCTTTTTCGTTCCTGTTTTCTTCCACAACGATAATGATCTTCAAATGGAAAAGGTTACAATCACAGGAGTTAAGAAGGAATTGAAACCCAAGATAAAGAGGGTGTAAGTGAGCACTTAGTTGTCCTCAATGAGCTCACGTCACCTCTCCTGAAGACATTACAGGCAAGTAGCAAAGAACTTGCTATTGCTAAAGTACTGCCTGTGACCTATGAGTAACCATTGAAGCATACGAAAAGTATCCCAGCAATGAAGAATGGGAATATCATGATTTTTCCAGAGAGGAAAACTTGAAAGCAGAGATTGTTTCACCTTTGTATTTCTATCTGCAATGCTTAGAATAGTGTCCAGCAAACAGTAAGCCGTTAATAAATGATTAAATATTTATTAAGTAAACTATGGATTGGTGAGTTTGATATCCATATATGGGAAAAAAAGTTTAAGTATTAAATGAATGATTTGTGAGCATCTAGCACTTAGAAAGGCAAACACTAGGCGTTATGATATAGCAGGTCCATTTAGAACAAGTCATGCCAGACAAGATGAACTCCAATGTCTCTTGTAGCTTTAAATATATGATAGATCACATTGACCTAATTTCATTGATCGATGGGGTCACTGGACTGGTCAATTCATCTAAAGGTCAAGGATCTATAATTTCAATAGATCACCCTCCTTTTTTTTGGATAGGGTTACTAGATTGGCCTGATCTCTTTAATGGGGGACTTCCCAAGACCCAATTTGTTGTGCAACATTATATATACTCTATATGTTATAAGGCTGTTAGTCCTTTCCCCAATAAAATTACTTTACGTCGACTCGTTGTATATCTTGTACATAGTTATTTATGTACATGTGGTCTCTGATAAGATTAATATAATATTATAATATAATGTAATATAATACAATACAATATAATAATATAATGCAATGTAATGTAATATGATATGATATAATATAATAATATAATGCAATATAATGTAATATAATATAATATGATATAATATAATATATAATATAATATAATACAATACAATATAATATAATATAGGGTCCTAGAAAGAACAAGATCTGTTTTCTATTTTTTTTTTATTCCTGGTACAATGCCTGATACATATTGAGAGATTAATAAATGTTTATGAATGATTGATTAGCAGGCAATTCTCAGGGAACTGCTTAAGAAAGGTTGACTTGTCAACATCACATGGCTATTAAGTGTTTGGAAGCAAGACTGCAATTCAGTTTTCCCTAACTCCAAATGTAGCTTGCTAATCACTGGATGATGATGCCACTTTACCAATATACTGGAAACCTTTAATCAAACAAATGTATAGGTAGAGCATAACTGGATATAAAGCACTAATAATTATAACTCAATTTAAAACGATATCTTACTAACACAAGCATGTGAGGCAGGTAGTACAAGTATCATTATCCTTATTTTGCAGAGGTTAAAGGACTTCCCCAGAGTAAGAGAGAATGAGCATCATAGCAAGGATCTGAATCCAGGCATCCTGACTCTAGGTCCAGCATATTTTCCCACTATAGTACACAGCCTTTCATGAAACATTTGATAAAGTCTTTCATGATGTATTTACAGAGAAAATTAGGAAAGGTAGAATAAATAATAGTGCAATTATGTGAATCTGAAACTGGCTAAATCTGAAACTGGTTGGATCAAAAGAATGTTGATTAACGGATCGATGTCCATGTAAAGGTGGTGCATTCTCAAACTCTGTCCTTGACCATATTCTGGTCAATATTTCATCAATGACTTAAAAGAAGAACTCAATGGCATGCTCACTAAAACATGTGGATGACACAAAGCTTAAAGGGATAGCTATTATTCTGGCTGACAATAGGTATCACCAAAGTTGTAGAAAGGTTGGAATAGGAATTGGGAAAGCTAAAGCTAAACAAAGATAAATTTAGTCTTGTACTTAGGTTAGAAACCCCCCCCCCAACAAATAACTACATAGAATTGGGGAGATAAGCCCAGACCTAGAATTTAAGAGTTTTAGTGAACTATAAGCCCCAATATGAGAAACCAAGGAACTTTGTTGAGAAACATGGTGTCCAAAGCAAGGGAAGTGACAGGTCAATACTTCAATCTACCCTGATCTGACCAGATCTGGAGTATTGTGCTCAGTGTTAGGCATACACATCATATTTTACAAGAGGAATTGATGGACTTAATTTTGTCTCATCTGAAAAGGGCTACTAGGATGTTAATAAGACCTTAGACTATGCCATAAAAAGACTGATTGAAGGTACTAGAGACTTATTCATCTAGAGATCTAGGGTGGACGTGATCACCTTCTTCAACCATGGAATGAACTATAACACAGAATGATGACATGGATCCATTAGAGTCATCCGGTGAGAGGTAATCTGGTAATGGTCAGAGAAAGAAAAATCAAGTAGTGGGGGCAGCTAGGCAATGCAGTAGATCAAGTGCTAGAGGTATAGTCAGGAAGACTTGATTTCAAACTTACTTAGGTACTTATTGCATGGCCCTGGGCAGGTCCCTTACCCTCTCTCAGCTTCAGTTTCCTTATCTGTAAAATGGGAGTTATAAAAGGACTGACTTTACAGGGCTGTTGTGAGAATCAAAAGAAATAACTTGTGTAAAGAGCTTTGCAAACCCTCAAGTGTTATTATTATTATTAGTATTATTATCTGTAATTGGTGAGTGTGTGTCTATGCAGTGTGCATGTGTGTATGTGTGTGTGTGCACATGTGGAAGGTAAGTGTGATGCGGGTGGATATCGAGGCTATTGGCTGACCTCACAAACAACAGAAAGGTTTACTTTTTCTTGAAATATTGTTTCTGTTGTAACAGAAAGACTTCCTAGACTTGTAAAAACTGACCACTGGAGGAGCAGCTAGGTGACACAGTGAAGAGAGCACCAGCTCTATGGTCAAGGGGATCTGAGTTCAAATGTGGCCTCAGACATTTATTAGCTGTATGACCCTATGTAAGTCACTTAACCCAAATGCCCCAAAAAACCAAAACAAAGCAAAAAAAACCTCTCACTGCCAGAAATTCTTCTGGGAACAAATTGCTAAAGATTATGAAGTGTTGGGGGAAACAAATAAGCAATTGAAGATCTCTGGGGACACAGATGGTGTTTTCAAAACTATTTGGTGACAGGGGGTTCAAAACTATTTGGTGACTATTTGGAAGACAGGGGGTTCCCAAGAGAACGGCAGATTTGCAAATAAGTGAATACTTGGCAAAGGAGATGGTTTGGGAAAATACGATTTGGATTTCCATGTCACAGTTTAAAACATGAATACTGGATTCTAGCAGTTAGTCCTAATGAGGACTGGTGAAAAATAAATATACCTAGCATCTTACAGGGAAGACTTTAAATGGAAAAGAGAAAGAGAAAATTGGTCACTGAAACTGACCAGGCTTCATTCCACAGAGAGTAACAGATAGAAGAGCAGCAGAAAGGGCTAATAATTTACAGGATACAATATCCAATAAAAGCCCTATCAAGGAAACCCATGGCCTTATGAATAACAAAAAGGGTGAAAAAGAGAGTTCCACACAAAGGAAATTTGACTTCAGAAGTATCCTAAGACTGGGGAAGATGGGATTCATTACCAGAATAAGGCTATAGAAGGGCACACCCATATTCAAAAGACACAAAGCAGATCAACTGAGGAATGGAATAAAACTGTTTATAAGAAGATGTATCCATGTGAGGAGAGCTGAGAACCAAAAAGGGGAAAACATGGTGGAGAGCATTTATATGTGGAAGAAAGGAGGAGCTACCTGGTATGCCAGTTCTTACCATGGTATACTACTGACCTCCTGGAGTAATGGGATTACAAGTTGGGGAAACAGTACATACTTGGTTCAGAAGTACAATGTTGAAGTAATGGGGTTCTTCAATCATCTGAACATCTGTTAGAACTCTGTCTTTGCCAAGAGTGGAGCAGTTAAAATACATTCTTGATTGGCCTCAATGCTTATTTCATATTATAAAAGCTGAAAGAAGCTATAAGAGGAACAAATTCTGACCTATAAGGAAGAAGAGAATGTCAAGGTAGAAATAATAGGAATGCTGTAAGCAAATGACTACTTTGACACAGATTATGAAGAAGAAGAAAAAAGATAGGCACAGGCTGATGGGCATGGGAGATTTTGATAAGGTAGATTTCAAAGAGTTTAGGGAAAAAAGAAATATTAAAAAAAGAAAAAAGAAAATTAAATATCTAATAGCCTGAAGTCAGTCCATGAAGAATAGGAAGCTCTCAAAAATGAAAATTTAATGACATGAGCAGAAATGATTGTTAGAACAAGGAATATAGGGAAGCTACCTAAAAAGCGATATGACTATACATTAGTGAAGCTCATCAATTCTGATTTTTAGAAAGAGCTACATAAAAGATAGGATGGAGGAAATGTAACTGAGGCTAAATACAAAAGAATGGTTTTAGAAGCACAAAATATAATGGATCACAATTAATTAAAACAACAGGTTTTTTTCATTAAAAATGAAATCTAAGGGGAGGATCAAATAAGGAATAAAACCACTGTTTGAGGTGATTGGGATGCTAACAGTAGATGAAAATGTGAAGGCTGAACTACTCAACTCTTATTTTCTGGAAACTTGTCATACCATTACTCTATCTGTCCAGAAGGTCAGCAGTATACCACAGCAGCAACAGGCATACTAGGTATCTCCTTTCATCCCATCTAAATGCTCTCTGCCATGTTTCCCCCTTGCCTTTTTTAGTTGTCCTCACATGAATACCACTTCTTGACAGAAAAGTAGCTCAGTGCTACTTTTTTTTTTCTCTTCAAGAAAAATGATCCAAGGGGTTGTGAAAGAGAGAAGAAAAGAAGTTAACTAAGAGTTGAAACCAAAGAGAAATGAAGAGCTTACCTGTCCTTAATGAGCTCAGACCACCAGGTCTAGACAGCTGTTTCCTAGAGTAATGACAGAACTAGCAGCTATGATTACTGAACCATGATTAATGATCTTTGAAATATCATAGTAAGTAGGAGAGGTGCCTCTGGTCTGGAGCAAAGTAAATGTTCAAATTTTTAAAAGACGGTAGAGTCTGCAAATTACTGGCCAATGATCTTGACTTCTATTCCTGAAAGGATTCTAGGATGCATCATTAAAAGTCTGGTTTATGAACACTTAAAATTTTTTAGTAATTGCTGATAATAAAAACAACTTGACATCATCAGAAACAGGTCACAGCATATTAATTTAATCCCCTTTTCTGACAGTGTCACTAGGATCAATATATCAGAGGAATATGGTAGATACTAAATAACTTTATTTTAACGAGGCACATTATGTTTGGGGAAAGGATTGTACTAGTGGTATAATTCAGTGAATTCAGAACTGAATGATTGGAACCAAGGATTAGTAATTCATAGGTTGGGGTCATCTTGGAGGTCTTAAGTAGACTGCTACGTATAAAATTTAAAATTGAACTAGAGAAACAAAAGCTATGAACTTGGCAACTGTAACATGTCTATGAGAAAGCACTGATGTATAAAAAAGTTAACAATTGATAAGAAACATTGGACAGTAAGAATCTGTCAATTTCCTCAACCATGATAAGCTCATAAGATCCAGGTGGTCCTATCAGAAGCACAGAATGTTAGAGTTGGAAGTTCATCCTTAGGAATCGTGCAGCTTAAACTCCTCACTCCCCCCACCCCAATTTTACAGTTTTATATCTGGCACCTTTCTTTTTGCCACTGACCTTAATGGGGTATATACTCCATAGTGGGATCATAGTTTCAAATTGTTTCCCAAAACAGAAAGACCAATTCCAGTTGCACCAACATCAAATTCTACCTTTAAGTGAAGAGGAGACTGAAGCATGGGAAGAAGGAAATTTACCTAAATCTACATAGGTAGGAAATTGAGTTTATAGGATCATAGATTCAAATCTGGAACGGACTTTATAGATTATTTATCCTAGGGATAACTTGAATCCAGGCCCACTGTCTCCTAGTCTAGTGATCTTTCATGTATGTCACACCACCCTGAAAATTTGTCTGAGTAGTCAGTCAGCTTTTCTCTAGCAACTCCTTTTTTCAGCCCTAGTATGTTTTTTTTTTCTTTTTGGAGGGGGGAAGGTAGGGCAATTGGGGTTGTGACTTGTCCGAGGTCACACAGCTATTTTTTTGTGTTAAGTGTCTGAGGTTGAATCTGAACGCAGGTTCTCCTGAGTCCAGGGCCAGTGCTCTATTCACTGTGCCACCTATTAGTTCTATTATGACACTCAAATTTGGGGGGCTAATGGGTGGAGCAGCCTAGAAGCCTGTGATACTAAGGTCCTCAAAGTAGAGCAAATTCTCCATAGAAATACCTATTTACAATTACACAAATGGGTCTAATTAGGGGCTAAGGTCTCTGCTTCCCAACACTCAATTAGAAGCTACGTGCTAGTTTCCCCCTAAGCAGTAGACTTTGTATTGGGTAGTGATTGCTGATTTTCTTTGCATTAAGAGAACCTTCATCAGAGTTTCCATTAATATTATAGCAACATGGCATTTGGCTTTAATTTTTACGGAGTACTCGTGGTTTGGATTTCCTGGGATTATTCTATAACTTTCCCAAGTTTTGATTGAGGACCATGGCTAGGAGGGAAAAATGGTGGATTACAGGTGCTACTTGTTGTCCCCAAATGAGCACAGATCCTTGAGCCAAAAGAAACACAACACCCTCCCTGCTTTTGGGGTGTATCTGGAGAAGTTGCAAACACATGTTGTTTGTCTTGAGAAGTGGCCAATATTTTTAAAGTACCAATAAACGAAATGTATTTATAGTAAACTGTTTTCCCATTACTTTGAGTGTGGTGATATGATCAACAGGGAAGAAATGCCCACAGATTCAACTCTCCTTTTATCCAGAAGAGGATACTTCGGTCTGCCAAAGAAATGACTTGCTCCGGGTTACACAGCAAATCAGTGATGGGACTGGGACTAGAACCTGGAGCTAGTAACTCCCAGGATGGTGGTCTTTCCATTACAGAACATCTCCTCCTCTTCTTCCTAGTCCCTTTTTGTATTTTCACTGCTTACCCCTGACCACGAGGAGAATGTGTGTGCACTTGTGTGGGAGCCACCAGAGAAGTGTTTTTCTTATTTAAAAGAAGGTGAACATAAGAATAATGTCCCCCAAGAGGAGAATGAAAGTATCAGCTGTGCAGGGAGCAAAACTGCAGCCACAGGCATTCATTCATTTTATTCATTCCTTCCTTCACTCTCTTTTGTTCAAACATTTGCTTGAGACATTGCTAGAGGAAATCTATTGTGTTCAGGGATACAAAAAGAGAAATACTGTCTGGTCTTTGCCCTCAGAGTTTACAGTTTAGAGGAGAGGTTAAAACATAAAGGGAAAAGTTCCCCTTCTTTAAGATTACCTTCAACACACTTGGCATGATCTTGTTTGTGTAAAGTTGCTTACATGTGCTTTCCCCTACTAGACTGTAAACTCCTTGAGAGCAGGGAATGTTTTTGCCTTTCTTTATATTTCTAATACTTTTCACAGTATGAACACAAAGTAAGTGCTAAATAAATACTTATTGACTGACAGGGCAGCATTTGTGAAGTACCTTATGTATGCCTCGTGCTGGGGATATGAAAACAAAAAGCAAATAATTCTTCTTCTCAAGGAACTTAACATTCTATCCAATATACAGATTGGAGTATAATTGGTGAGGGATTAGGTGAGGGATAAATCACTTTAAGGTGGTGTGTATATATGTGTGGAAGGATGCTGTCGGATCATGTAGGAGGGTTAACATTTGAGCTGAATGTTAAAGTATGAGTAGCACATCAACAAAATGAGATGGTGCTAGGGAAGAGCATCCAAGTGGTTGAGCCTTAGGTTGACTTTTCCCCATTGCCCAAGGAAGGTGGTACTCCAGGAGTGAACCTCAGGAAAACCAAGGCTATAGGCTTCTATGAACAGGCCGTTCACTTGAGACTCCTCTGTAACACTCGGATTCCTTGAGCTTTAAGGATAGTTTTTGTACATGGTGGAGGTGCATGCCTAGAGTACAGCCTTCCTTGGGCAAACACCCACACGGCACAGAAATGGTCACTGTCGAACATGAATTACGACATTTCTTATTAAAATCAGCAGCCTCGCTCTACAGATTCTTGGCACAGGATGCACACTCCACAGCCAAGAAGGCAGCATGACTTCATTGGCAGAGAGAAAGAGTTATAAAAATCTCAACTGCTCCCCTTCAGATTCAATGGCCTTGCCCCTTCTTTGAGACTTTGATATTGCTGCCTTGAAAGCTTCTCCTATCTTGGCTTCCATGACTCTCTACTACTACGGTCTGCCTCTAGCCTTTCCTCTTTTGTCTTCTTTGACTGCTCCTCCTCATCTTCCTCAAAGCGCATTCTGCACTTCTCCACTGCTCCTTCCATTGGAGACCTCAGCTGGACTTCGGTTAAGTTCACATCCAGCCTCATTCCATTTCATCTTTGAAACAACTCTCTCTTTTATCCCCTTGACCAAATCTGTCACTGAATTTGGCTACTTTTCTTTGAAATGGCTCTTAGATGTTCTCCTGGCTCTTTATTCATGTTCTTTCTCAAGATCTTCATCATCTCATGCCTGAATTACTTCTAGACGGTGTCCACTTGGTCCCCCACTTCTCCAACTTGTACTGCATATTAGTGTCTGACAAATCTTCCTTAACTCACATTCTATCATGCCAGTCTTTGTATTCCCCACGCTTGACCCAGCCCCTGGCAAAGCTTAAGTACTCACTTAATAAATGCTCACATAGTAAGCACAAATCTACAGTGGCTTTTGTGATATTGGTTTGTAGTGGGAAGAGCACTAGATTTAGAATCACAAGACCTGTGGTTACTTATTATCCGAGTGACCTTGAGCAAAGAAGTTAACTTCTCTGGAGTCTGTTTCCTCATCCATAAAATGGTGTTAATAATACCTCTGAGTGCTTATTTTGCAGGGTTGTAACTCTGAGGATCAAATGAGCTATGTTCCGTAAAACTCTTTGCAAACCTTAAGCCACTATGAAAAAGCCAATTATTTGGGATGATGATGATCTTGGGCAAGTCACTTAATTTCTTTCAATCTGTTTTCTCCCATCCCAAACAGGCAAGTTAGATTAAATGACTATCTAAGGTCCCTTGCAGTCCAAAGTCCTGCCATCCTGTTTTATCATATTTTGTGTTTTGACACTTACAAGAATACTCCTAATTGAAGGCAAATTGTCACTAGATGGCAATAACACAGTCTAGATCAAAGCACATCTGATGCAGGCATTAGTCCACATCGCCCACCAAAGATACTTTCTGAAAATGAGTGATTTCTTCACTTCAGCAATGTGTAACTGAACAGCTGAAGTTCCCCTGTCTTACCACTAGGGACCACTCTTGGTAATTTACTGAAAGAGCTGGTAAAAGAATTCTATAGTACACTATGTTCTCTTTACCAGATTCAACTCATTATTTGCAAAAGCCTGTGCCTTATAATCCCCTCTAAATATGTAGGATGATAAAGTTGGTTTAAAGGGAAAAAATGGCCTACAGTTGCCAACTTCTTAAGTGGAATGCCCCAAGAATCAGCCCTTGATTCTGGCCCATCTTAGATTTTAATCAATGACTCAGAAGAAGGCAAAGTTGTAATGTTTTGTCAGCTCTGCCGATGACACAAAGCTCAAAAGAAATTCTCAGTCATCTGGTGAATTAGGGTCCAGAAAGTTCTCCATAGGCTAGAATGATGGGATAAAAGCAAGAAGATGAAATTTTAAAGGGAATGTTATAAATCCCTATATTAGGTTCAAAGACAGCTAGGTGGTGCAATACACAGAGAGCTGTCATAGAGTCAAGAAGACCTGAGTTCAAATCTTGCCTCAGACACTTACTAGTTGTGTGTCTCTGGGCAAGTCACTTAATCCTGTTTGCCTCAGTTTCCTCATCTATAAATTAGCTAGAAAAAATGGCAAACCAATCCACCATGTACCCCAAATGAAGTCACGAAGAGTTGGACACAACTGAAAAATTTACTAGACAACAACACATTTAGGCTCAAAGCAACATATTGTATCTGTTTAGACAGTAACTCATGTGAAAAAATTCTAGGAGTTTTTGTTGACCACAAGCTCGGGAGAACCCAGCAGTGCGATGCAACTGCTAAAATTAAGTGAATACAATCTTAGAAAGTGGCTAATGGAAGAACACACTTATCTAATCTGGGGCATCATACATTAAGTGCGGGTACTGTTAAACTAGATCACATTCAGAGTAGGGCACCACGATGCAGTGTCTGAAAACCATGTCAGAAGAGGACTAGTTGAATCACCTGGGGATGTTTAGCTCAGAGGTGAAAAGCCTTGGTGGGGAAACATGACACTTTGTCTTCATATATCAGAATATCTGTCAGGAAGAAGAGGAATAGACTCCCCGTCTCACTTCAGAGAACAGAGCTTGGACCAATGGGTGGCTGATTTGAAGAGACAAATTTAACCAAGTAGCTGAGTTGGGCACAACATTTTTTTGAGGTGGGAAATTTTCTGTCAAAATAAGAAAAAAAACTTTAATGAAATCAGAATTCCCCAAAATGGAATGAGTTGCCAGTGAAATCCCCATTATTTGGCATATTTGAACAGAGATTGGATTATGATCTCTAAGGGATATTGTTGAAGAAGCTCTGTGATGGGAGGGAAGTTTCACCAGATGACCTAGAACTTCCTTTCAAAATCTAAGATGCTGTTATTCTGAAGTTTGATATCCCCTCAGAGATGGATTCTGTTCTGATTTCCAACACTGAACACCGCAGGTCAGATTTCTCAGAGTATATCTCTGCATGACATTTCTGCTGCCCTTCCCACCCCTCTGTGTCTCTTTTGGACAGAAAATTCTAGCTCTAAGAGCTTCTCATTCCTTTCTTGCCTTAGGTAAAAGAAAAGAAAGACCATTACAAAGAAACATCTTGCTAGTGACAGTAAAAGCCTCCATGCCTTTTCCCTACCCTAAGAAAGAAGTATTTTTCCACTTTTTCTTTTTGGAGATTAACTCCTTCCCTCCTCCCATCTGTTTTTTGACAATTTGACATAAGATTACTAATAATATCAGATTAGAGCTTCAGGAAGAGAAATGCTGAATGCCTATTTGCATAGGGTTTTAACTAGGTTTCTTGAAACTCCCTATGGTTGTACCAAATCAAATCCAAGTATCTCTCTGGATTTGAGATTCTTGTGATCGCATCAGCTAAAACTCTGTTCAAATCTGTAGTTTAAGTAACTCTGTGACTTTAAAAACAATAAAGATAGCTTGTATTCCTATTCTCCTTCAAGATTTACGAGACATTTTCTTGACCACAACCCTTGTGGGTTTGAAGTTTCAAGGCAGTTCTAGTGATCTTAGGCCTTCATTCATTTGGCTTTTACCATACCACAAGTCAGTGCCATCAAATGAGTGGTGGGAAAACTAAGTAGCCAGGCTCTTCAAAGTGTGTGTGACTGAAGCTCAGAGACATTCCAGTGTAAATAAAACACTTGTTGTGCAGTGGACAGAGCATAGGACTTGGAGTCAGGAAGCCCTGAGTTAAAATTCTACTATTTACTAGCTCAGTGTCCCTGGACAAGTCACTTAACCTCTGTCTACCTCAGCTTCCTCATCTGTAAAAGGGGGACAATAATAGTACCGACCTCCCATGGATGTTGGGAGGATAAAATAAGAAAATATTTCAAAAGTGCTTTTGAAACCTTAAAATGTAGCTTATTTATTGCTGTTCAGTCTTTTCAGTTTTGTCCTTCATGACCCCATTTGGGGTTTTCTTGGTAGAGATACTGGAGTAATTTGCCATTTCCTTCTCCAGCTCATTTTACAGATGAGGAAACTGAGGCAAACGGGGTTAAGTGATTTGCATATCTATATCTCTATATGGAGATATAGATATAGATATATAGATATAGGTATAGATATAGATATAGATATAGATATAGATATGGACAGAGCTATCCTAATAAGTCAAGGTTAAAAATTAAAAGGGAAACTTCAAAATGCTAAGTGGTTTATCAGATGGTCTCATCTACTCTCCTGACATTATTTGCCCTGTGGGAAGTCCTAGGTTTATCTTTAATCTTATGTCAGAATTCTGTCTTGAGCCTCTTCCTGACTGTCCCTTAGCCAATGTGGGACAGTCTTTGTTTAACTAGGACAGAAAGCTCTCCTGGCCTTACAGTGCAGAGGTATTTACTTTCTGATGGATTCACTGCCATTCTTCCAGCTGATTAAACTGTGACTTCTTCAATTCTGTTTTCTTAAACACTTGGCTATGCTGTACAGGTACTGTGGTACAGACTGCTGTATAACAGGAGTGGCACTTGATTTGGAGTCAGAAGATTTGGATTCAAATCTACCACCTCTTACCCAGAGGGATTTGGGTAAACAATTGAAGCTTTTTGAGCTTTTGCTGCCTCATTTGTTTTAGACCAGATCAAAGGTTCTTGACTTTCTGCCATGGACCCCTCTGGCAGTCCGGGGATACCCACGGACCCTTCTCAGAATATTGATTTGTTGCCAACATTCATAATGAAAGGAAATGCTAAATTTCTATAAGAGGTTAGTGAAAATAAAGATGTATTTTTTCCAAACCAAATCTGAGGAGTTTTCTAAGAGTTAGAGGTGAAAAGATAATGCCTTCCTGGGTTGGGTGATGGTCTGTGCAAATACACCTAGGTAAATGATGTTTATTCTCAGATTCTATGTCTTGGCTTATATTATTTCACTTATCTTGAATTCCTTGGTCTATAGCCATCCTACTTAATATTCGAAGACAAATTCATGAAGCCATCCTTGCTTATTTGTAAGGGTGTGAGCATTTCAGACTTTGACAAATTTTCAGGATTTAAGGGGCAAGTAACCAAGATTGTATCTCTCTCAGACTGCATTCACATCTTGTAAAGGGTGAGTTCCTTTCATATTTAAGTGAATCACGTTGTACCTAATAAAGGATATAAAACTTTTAGGGGGATCATTTGCACATAATAAATTGAGAAAAGTAGCTGAGAGAAGATATGAACTCATCCCAGGCCATTAATTACCTTTGTATCCTTTCCTCTCTTTTACATGGACCAAAAGGTAAGCCATAGAATTAAAAACAAACAAATAAATTAGGGAGCTTTGAACCCTAGAGCTATTTAGCCATCACAGGACAAACGGCTACTGTCTGGTTTAGCCTATAGAGGTAAAGACTGAGAAATACACTATATCACCCAAAGTTAGGGTGAGGTGTTTCACAAGGAGACCAGTCTTGTATCTGGATAAGTTGTGAAAAGGAAAAGCTAAACATGAAGGTAAACATTAACTTGCTGAGATAATCCTGCACTCCTATTTCCAGCTGGACATAGTAGGATGCAGAACCGAAGTCCCAGGAGAGCAAGAGCTGGGGAGGTTTCTGCACGTCCTCCAGTAAGAGTCCCTGTTCTTTTTAATGTGTTAGCTAGAGTATTACACTTAGTTGGGGGCTCAGAGCTAGAAAAAAAAGTAACAGAATTATAATTCCTTTTGTTACAACTTACCAGAGCAGAGAAAGGTTGTTTATAGCAGGAAATCCATCTAGATCAGTGGTTCTCAACCTTCCTAATGCTGCAACCTTTTAATACAGTTCCTCATGTTGTGGTGATCCCCAACCATAAAATTATTGTCACTGCTACTTCATAACTGTAATTTTGCTACTGTTATGAATTGTAATGTAAATATCTGATATGCAGGATGTATTTTCATTGTTACGAGGTGAACATAACCCACAGGTTGAGAACCGCTGATCTAGAAGAAAGTCAGAAGGAGGGTGAAGAACAATCGGGCTCACTATACTATACCCACATTGCTACCAGTCTCATAATGCTCTCACCCTCATCTGAGCTCCTGTTACCATATCACAGTAATTTAGCTCTCATTTGTTCTGTTTCATGTGTTAAATCTTATCCCAAGAATGATACATTAAACTCAACTTTCTAAAGACTCTAGGCATTTCTCAGACTTACTTTACTTCTATAACCAGTATTGAAAGAATTGACCATTTAAGAATGACAAGATCTCTCTGGCTTTCAAAATTTTAAGTATGTATAGATAATGATAACTGTTCATTCCCTGTCTCATGACAATTTGATGAAAGTTGAAAAGATGATCTCTGCAAGCATATGTAATTGGTTGGAAAGTGGATAAACATACAAATGTGAGATTTCACTTGAGGGCTAACAGTGCACAGCACTACTGGGCATGGTTAAAGCTGCTGGCTGAAAAGATTAATAATTATCAGCATATCAACAATAAGCAAAAATGGATCATATTCCTTCAAAATCATACCACTAAACTTCTATTAGTTTCAAGTTTAACCAATGCTGCTCTTAAATTTTACTTTTCTCTAAATGGAAAATACACAAAGGGGGTACAAGAAATAGCTGAGTATTTGATAAGTGGCAAAATGGCGACAATTCTTGGGTAATATTATGAGGGGGTCCAGGTTGGAGAAGCATGCATCCTAACAGTCAGGGTTATATTCAGCTAAAATCAAACTGAAAGTAAGTAAAGGAAATTAGGTTATACGTGGGGACTGTTGAACAGGAAAAAAGGTTAGGTAGAGTTATAGAAAAACACTTAAGTGGGTCCTATGCTACATTTGGGTTAAGCATACAGTGAGGAGGTGTAAGTAGGCTTATATATGCTCCTTATATAGGTAAAGGCATAGTGGGACATATATAGAATGTCTTCTAGGTGCACTCATATGAAAAGTATCTTGATTTCATCAAGGTAGGGAGCTCCCAGTGTGATAACAGCCTCTACCAACAGAAGTTACAACCCATATCCAACTTAGTCCTTATGAGTTTCTTGAAGCAAAATGAACATTTAACCTTAACAGAGAGGCTAATGACCTGCCCAGCATCACAGAGTTGGTAAAAGTCAGAGATACATTTTGAATTCAGGTCTTTCTGACCCCAAGTCCAGCCTTGCTTTCACTACACCATATTTCTTTTCTATGTACTTGAAGAGATGCTTAATAAATGTCTATTGGATAGAATGGAATTGAATTGAATCTATCCAAGGGAAAAACTGAGCTCATTAGACAGTCAGTTAGTCTTCTTTTTCTTCTTTTTCTTTGAGTTGCTGATTTTTACAAGCAGTCCATTTTTTGCCTCATTTACTTCCTGGGAGCTCTGTGCACCCATTCACTTAAGGTCACTTCATTTCCTTACAAATCATCCTTTTTGACCTGCTTGGTTCTTCACTTCACAGATTAACTCAGTCCTAAGTATGGCTCTTGCCACTGAGACAATTCAATGAGATATCACAGGAGATATCACACATTGCAGGCGTATTAAAATTCCAAGTTTTCCCCTGTCCTACAGAGTCCAGTTAGAATAAATGAGGAAATGTATTGCTGAAAGAAATACCAGACTCAATATATTCCCTGCATTTAGGCAGCCTGGTGGTAGATAAAGAATGTTTCCTCAGAGGAAAGCTTCAGATCTCTATTCCCTGTCCACTAATGGTAGTTTAATCTAAAACAATCAATAATGTCTGAGATCTGGTGAAAGTGACAGGCTGCTTGGAATAAGAACCCAGAGGATTATGAGTTAGTATTTTTCTGTCATAATAGTTGGTTCTACAATCAGTTTCAACTTTTCCTTAGAGGATGATGGATAATTTTAGGATGCTTCAGATGTAAACTCGGGGATGACTAATTTGTCTTTCTTTCTGCCACAGTTTAGCTGACATAAGGAAAAACAAGACTGATGAATACCTACTGTTGCCAGGTAACAGCATCCACAGTGCTCCCAGCTACCTTCATGAACCTAGGAAAGAAGGAAGGAAAAAACCTCATGAAACGTGAATTAAGTGACATAAGCAAGGGTCAAGTCAAATAATACAAAAGGCAAATTGTGCTTTCTGGTCCAGTGCAAGACCTACAGTAAGAGTTAGTCGTTCTTACTAGGGCTGATTATGGGTCCAAGTGAGGTTGGTCTTTAATCTCCATGCTTATAGGAGCACAGAACCTTACCATCAGAAGACATCTCAGTGAAACCCTGATTTAAAAGGCCCTCTAGTCATCTCCAACAAGTGATAATCCAGCTTCCCTTTATGGACCTCAAGTGAGAGGAAAGCTGCTAAGTCCCAAGACAGCCCCCCATTCCACTCCTGGAAATCTCTTAATTGTTAGGAAGCGTTTCTTTATATCAAGCCTAAATCTTACATTGTTGCAGCTTTTAGACATCAATCCTAGTTCTGTCTATATTCTCACCCCTGCCCCAAGTCAGGAAATAATTATAATAATTATAATTATACAAATAATTATAATCATTCACATACTAGAACTTTAAATATTCAAAGACAGCTATTATGCACCCTCTTAAGCCTGGTCAACCTAAAATGTCTCCAGTCCTTTCAATGGCTCTTTAAGTGGTGTGATATTCTGGCCAGAAACTTGGAGGATCTTCCTTTCCCAGACTGATATCTTTACGATAGTAAACTGTGCCATCTTTTGTCTCCTTTCTTACCTAGCTCTTGGTCACTGAATGGGTATGGCCTTAGACAAACTGAAATCTGGAAAAGACCTTAATTTAAAAGGTCCCTCACTGCCTCTCTAGTCATTGCTGGTGATCTTGACCTTTCTCTTGCCACTGGACTCTGATGATTCTGGAGGAGAGAGCAAGGCTGATGACTCTGCATAGCTCTGCCTCACTTCAATCTAAATGATGTGCAAGTCAAGACACCCCCGTCGTGATGTCACTGGTCTTCTTCGAGAACGAAAGATCGACAACAAAAACAAGGTACGTGTGGCGCTCAGTCTTCTTGGCCCCCAATCCTCTTCTCTGAACGCATTCCAGCTGGTCAAGGTCCCTTCTAAAATATGGTTCCTAGAGGTAGCATAGTGGAACGTTTGCTGAATTTGGAGGCTGAAGTCCTGGGTGTAAGTCATAGCTCTGCCTCCTGCTAGCCAGATGATTTGGGGCAACTCACATAACCTCTCCAGGTCTCAGTTTCTTCAAGTGGAAGATGAAAGGCCTGGACTCAATGAATTTGATGGTCTCTTCCAGTCCTAAATCTATGATTCTACTATCCTTCTCTAGGTGAAGTCAAATCTTGGCAGAATACGATGAGACCTCAGCCCCTACGTTCTACAGCCTGCTTCTCATAACAAGTTAAGATTGTGTTCACTTCATTTGGCTTTCATGTTTCTCTCTTGGTTCATATTACAGTTTACGGAAAGCCCAATTTCTACCAAATTACTCATCTTGGAGTCTCAAATGCTCACATTCCTTTTTCAGATTCTCTTTCACCTTACCTCTGCTTTGACTAAGTTTTAACCTCCACCTTTGACTAAGTTTTAACCTCCACCATCAATGAACACATGAAATGCCACAACTCTTCAATTTCATGACTTCACTAAACTTCTACCTTCATTTCTTATCAGTTACCCAACAGCCATTACAACACAGGCTTCATCATCTTAAGGCTCTGCTCCACTTTCATGAAATCAAATGCTTACTGCTGAAAGGGGCCTTGAGACCACCAAGTTTGACACACTGAATACATATATATATATATATACACATATATATATACATATATATATACATATATATATACATATACATGTACATATACACACATATATATTAATAAGCTGAGGGACAGAAAGATTAAATAATTTACCTAACATCACATAAGCTGCTTCTTGTTATTATTCAGTCATTTTTCAGTTGTGTCTCATTCTTCATGACCCCATTGGGCAGTGGGGTCAACCTTCCTAATGCCGTGACCCTTTAATACTCGTATTATGGGCTTATCTGCATGTGGGCGGACCTGCCTAGAGACGGATAGAATGGTGTCTCGGTTCCTAAGACCATTGGAAATATGTGTTTTACAATGGTCTTATGTGACCACTGTGACCCCCATGAAAGGGTCCTTCGATCCCCAAAGAGGTCGCAACCCACAGTTTGAGAACTGCTACCATTTGGGGTTTTCTTGACATAGATACTAGAGTGGTTTGCCATTTCCTTCTCCAGTTCATTTTACAGATGAGTAAACTGAGGCAAACTGGGTTAAGTGACTTGTCCAGGGTCACATAGCTAGCAAGTGTCCAAGGCCAGATTTGAACTCTGGAAGATGAGTCTTTCTGACTCTAGACCTGACACTCTGTCCACCTAGCTGCACACCATATAAGCTAGAAAGTATCTAATTTGGTGCTCTACTTTCAGTCTTATGAGGAAATGAGCAAATTTGCAATTATCTTGATTTTCTGATTTTTTCTCCAGTCATGCTTGGCAGTCTTAGATCAAGGCTGGAGAAATCAGTAATAATTTTGCAGCAATGAAGACACAGGTTGGAAGTAGTGGAAACAGGGGCAGAGAATTTTAAGGTAGTAATTACTGAGACATCAAAGTGACCAATCACAAAATCAAATAAGTGAAGCCAAGATGAGGTTATACGAACTGGGAGAAAGGAGCCCTCTTAAGAAACTGGAGGAAGGCCATGATAAAAGAAAAGATAGTTTAGTATGAGTAACTATGAAGGGTAAATGGATGGGAGTAGATTTCACAAGGTTTGGGTCTTGGAGATTATATGAATCTGGAGATCTGGTGAGTTCTAACATGTGACCATGTTGCTTTGTGGTTGAGATGGAATGAAGAAGACTGAGAAAGAGAGACATCAGATTGCTCCTGAGGACATGCACATGAGGATGAGGGTGAGGATGGGCTTGAGATACAAGCAATATTGGGTCTATCTGATCCTTGGAAGCCATCATTTCATCCTGTCATTCCCTCAAACTCTCATCCTACAGGACTCTCTTCTCTTTCACAGCAAACTCCTGAAATTGTTTATCTTCACTGCTTTAATTTCATTACCATCCACTCAATTCTCATCCCTATATGATTTGGCTTCAAATTGCATTCATCAAAAACAAACTCCTCTCTTCAAGGTTATCAGTGTTTTTTTAATCAAAACTTGGCCTGGAATTTGAAAGACCCGACTTCAAATCTAGCCTCGCATACTTATTAGGTACTTGATCCCGGGCAAATCACCTTAACCGCTGCCTGCCTCAGTTTCTCTAACTGTAAAATTGGGAAAATAATAGCATCAATCTCCCACAATTGTTGTGAGGATCAGATAATATAATATCTGTAAAATGCTTAGTTCAGTGTCTGACACATAGTAAGCACCTAATAAATTCTTGTTTTTTGCTTAACTGCTTTTTCCTGGAGACTTTTTTACTTTGAGAAAGTATAAATACTGAAAAAAGTTTTGAATTATGAATTTTCTTAGACTGAACAGTGAATAAACTTTTTTTAAACACAAGATGATCATCTTTTGCTACTCAGCCTTTACTTATCACAGAAATAGTGATAAGTATAAGTAAATTTTCACAAATTGGAAAATTTAAAATTCACAAAATTAGAAAAAAAATCCAGAAATTTGCTTGTTGTAGGTTTCCTCCTATTGCCTTTTGAACCAGTAGCTTGTAGATAAATACCTACTCCATTTGTTGTATCAGCAACCATACTGGAATACCAAGGGTGACTGCTAGTGCAGGTTCTTAGTTCTGTTTCATTAGGAAAGATAGCTAAGGGTTCAACAATCTTTTAAAATTACATTCACTAGTTCAGGGGAAAAGTCAGCACCCTGAACTTCAGAGAAAATTCAAACAAAGAAAATACAGAAAATACAAGCAGAGAATTAAAAGCCAACAGACAGGGCTTCTAATTGCCCAAGAAATTAGCACAGACCAACAGACAGATCCAACTGTCTGACCAAGGCAATACAAACATCATTACCAGAGAGAGAAGCACCAGCATCTGGGTTTTTCAAAGCACAGGCACGCTTGTTTGTGGAAGGGGGAGCAATGGGGGGGGGGGAGTGTTCCTAAACATCTATCCAGAGTCTCATTTGGTCAGATCACAAGAACACTCTTCCTGTGAGTGAGCCCCAAAGCAAAACACTAACAAGTAGCGTATGTATGCTTTTTAGAACCGGGGGCATCACAATCCTCCCAACTCAGCACCTAATTAGAAATTAACAGAAGGTGTGAAAGCCTTCCTCCAAGCAAGCTTCCCCTAATCAAGCTTCCCTTAATGGACTCCAACTGAGCCTATTAATGGGCAGGGAAGATCTTATATCCCATTAATAGTACACTCCTCTAGGCTCAGAATGGCTGAATATGCAGGGTCCACTGGCAACAGCATATCCCTTTACTTCTATACTGATAAGAAACAGAAAACTTACTGTTTTTCTTGCTCAAAAGGTTCAGGGCACTGGGAATCAGAGCAAATAAAAAGTTGGAAAGAAGTGAAGGCCTGTGGCCTAATGCTACAGAAAGGACCAGGTAGCATTGTGTAAGGGGAACACAAAAGACCTGAAAAATGCCCTGAGAAATTATAACTAAGATTCTGGTGCCCAATGGAGGGGTTTATCTGGAGTTCTAAAGGAGAAAAGAGAGGGTAATTATCATTAAGCCTGAATGTAAGACAGGGAGCAAGCTTTCTGTCTTTGGGAAGGATAGGTTTAGTAGAAGAGAGAAATAGTAGGATTAGGAAGAAGACTTTTGAACATATGGAATTCTAAGATCAGAGAATTGGGAGGGGATTTTCAATGAGGAAAGGTTAGAGCCAATAAACATTGTCTAAGAACTAAATATATTTTTCATTTTGAAGATCATGTTGGTAGGTAGTAGATGGAGGGATAGAAAAAGCCTTTATTAAGTGCCTACAATGTTTCAGGAGCTGTGATAAATGCTGATGAAACAAAACTGCAACATTTGAATCCCTACACTCAAGGAGCTTACAATCTACTACAGAAAGTCAATACATATAGAGAACTGCTGTCCAGGGAAGGGAATTTTGGTCTAGGGATCATAGGGATAGTAAGTAGATCCATAAGTCAGTTAACTGACATGCCAGTTCTAGAAACAGTGGTGCTGATCCTCAGAGCTTGCTGGACACCTCCATGTTGGAAAACAGTCGGCCTTTAATGTCACAGTATAGAGAACAGAGTCTTACTGGATACAAATTGGAAAAAGACATAGAGAATGGGGATACTAAAAATGTGCAATAAAGATTGAAGTAGGATTATGTTTTATAATCATTACTAAACAAAACAGAAAAAAGTATAGAATACGTTAAAGGTAGATGAGTGAGGGGTTGGGTGACAATCCTAGATATAACTACCACTGGTACTGATTGAGCTGAAGTGGGCTTGGAACATAGACATACCAAGTAATGAGGATGCCACTGTAGATGTGTCTGTAGGAAATGACCATCATGCCAATGGTCTACATGCTAAATGACAAAAGTAGGACTGAATGTTCACACTTAAGTTACTCTGACCTCCCCCAGGACCATGAGTAGAATTTTTGAAAAACAAGCTAATGAGTAGAATTGACTCAAGTGAGAGTCAAGTGCCCACAACTGGTGCTGTTGACAATAAGTGGATAATTCAGGGCAGAGGGTACTGGGTGGTAGTGGCAGTAGTATTCCATTATCTTAAGACCTGAAGTTTTACTTGGTATCTGCTATCAAGGTGAAGTGCCTCAGACATAAACACAGCTTGGGCTGTGTATCTGTAAAGGTGATTGACCTGAGACTTCAACTTGTCTCTCTAAGGGTACATCTCAGAGCCTAAGCTCCTATTTGCTATTCAATCATTTCAGTCACATCCAAATCTTTGTGATCCCATTTGTGATTTTCTTGGCAAAGATACTAGAGTGGTTTGCCATTTCCTCTTCCAGCTCATTTGACAGATGAGGAAACTGAGGCAGAGAGTATTAAGTAACTTGCCCAGGGTCACTCTGAGGTCAGATTCTCAGCATCTACACAAAGAAACTAATCCTTCCTTGCTGAAAAGTGTTTAAATTTATCTGAAGATTAAAGCTATGGCCTAGCTACATTCATATTTTATAACTTACATGCAATCATTCTTGAATTCCCTCTGACCCAATATTTTCAAGGCAAAATTGCCCAGTTTGCATTTGTAGCAAAGTAAGGCCTGCCTGGCTGAAAGGCTATATTACAGTGAACTCTGAAGGGAATGCCACTATTCGATGCATATTTGTATGAAAGTCACCACTGAGTCACAATGTTCCATAGCCACCCTCAGCAAAATAGGCCAGTTCCTAGCATATGGAAGCATTTCTACATTGACTTATTTTGAAGAGGGAGAAGAAAGAGAGAATCTGCAAACACTGTCAAGTGAAACATGCATCTCTAAGTGCTGTGAGGATGACCACACGCATCCTCAAATGTCAGACCAATTACAAAGCAAGTCTTCAGTTTTGAGATGTTAACGTAGACTGCAGGATCTTGCTAATGGCAATGGATCAGAAAACGAGGCTGATTAGACACAGGCCCAGACGGCAAAAGTTGTGGTCGGAGAATTTGAGAGTCTTCTGTTTTTAAATTATTACTATTATTATTACGATGCCCTCATTTCCTTCCCTGCAACGGAGACTCACTGTTATCTGCCTGCCACTGGCGATGACACAATCTAGAAAGCACAGGAACTCATCTGTAACATGGAGGAACAAAGATCTGTAAAGCCCAAGGATCAAGGGAGATAATGTATAGAAAGTTCTTTGCAGACTTTCGTGATAAAGAGCAGAGAAGCACAGACCGAGAGCAGGAAGGGACCTCACAGATCATCCCATCCCTGCCCCTTCATTCGACAGAGGGGGGAGATGAACCCCAAAAAGAGTAGGCAACTTGCCGGCGGTCACATAAGGAGCAGAGGCAGGATGGGAAACCAGAAGGTCTGATTCCAAATCCAGAGTTCTTAGCACTAGGCCTGGCAGCCTGTTCTCTTTGCTAGACATTATGTTGCTAGACCTTTCTGGTTTGTGTTTCTGCTTGCCTAAGACCTATAAGCAGGGAACTCTATATTAATCAGTCAACATGTATTAATCACCAGTAGTAGTAGTAGTACAGGTTAGACCCCAGAGAATATAAACACATAAATGAAATAATCCTTGCTTTCAATGGGCTTACATTCTAGCTGGCTTTGCAACAAAAATGTAAACTATCTTGCTGCACATTCAATTTATGAGCTTGAAATTTAAAGGAACATGAAAGAAATATAACCTAATAAAAAATAGAAAAAGAATTCATCCTTCTCAAACACCCAGAAGCGAGCTTATTCCAACCCCAGAGTCAGATAATAAGTAGAATGAAAAAAAGGCAAGTGGAACCAGGCTGAAAAGAAGTTAGAAACAGGAGAGAATGCAAGCGAAAGTGCCTAGAGAAAGGAGAATGGGATCTGCAGATAACAAGGAAAGTGAGGAGTCTACATACACCAGAGGAAGCTAAGTAAGGAGCATTAGGGAAAAGCCAGGGCTTTGAAGGTACAGTTATCAAAGGTACAGCTGTCACTGATAACTGATAACCCAAACTGTTCAGTAACCAGCTTGCAGTACAGTCTATTACACAAAGATGACCTGGAGACACAATCATTATAAATACAGGAAAACAACCACAGACACATAAAGAAGCTGTTCAGGATCCAGAGACGAGTTCTGTTCTTCCACAAAAAAGTTTCATCTGTTCTCTTGCTTCTCCTCCTATTAAGACGATCAGTAGAAAGGCCAGTTTAGGAAGTGGCCCAAGGCTAGAAATGGTGGATTTCTGCTTTTATAAAATACCTTCATACAATTTCAAAAGTAGAGAAAAGTTGATAAGAAGGCTGAATCATGTGCTGGTTTTTGCACATGTCCACCTAGTTAATGCCTCCTTTAGGACCAACTGATATCAATGACTGCCTTCCTGTCCCCACAACTCCACTGCTGTGCCTCCTTGATTATAGTAACAAGTGTGTCCAGAAAGGGAACTTCAAAGAAAAATAAGAATAAAAATGTCAAGGAAAAACACGTAACAGGGAAAAAAAGATGGGCTGGTTGCATGATCAGATGAAGGCTGGACAAACAGGGAGGCAAGTCCATAGGTTTCTCACTAAGTCAGAAGTAGAAGAGAGACTTAGCCAAAGGGGTAGACTCCCTGGGATGAAGTCATGGGAGGACGTGGCCAAGATGGGCAGATGTGGATGGGTTTTGAACTACATCTTTGGAGGGTGCATCTGAATTCATGAGATTATGGATCCATTTGAGTGGACTAGGAGAAGATTGATGATGCAGCAGAAAGAATACTGGGATTGAGCCAGAAGAAAATGGGACTCTTATTCATCCTTTAAAATTTGTGGGATGACAGGCAAATCACCTAATTTCACTGAGCCTGAGTTTTCTTATCGTAAAACAAATACAAGCCAGTCCTCAACTTTCATAAGGGTAATATTCCCATAAAATGGCACAAAAGTAAAAAAAACCAACAACCCATGAACCCTGATACATTGAACTCTTGGGAAATAGGGGGTTAGGTTCTTCCAACTACCTCAGCTAGAAATTGCTGAAAATATACTTCTCCACATACAACTATTTATATAAAAACATTAATCCTGATAATATGTACTTTTCCTAATACAATAACCATAAAATGATCCATAAAATGCAGTACACAAAATAAAATTGATAACATGCAACACATTTTTTCTTGCTAATCATTCCCCAGAATTCTGTGACCTTTTGTGTTAACATCTCAATGAAAAAAACATTAACTTCAGAAAATATTCACTTCTCAGAACACATGAAATCTATAGTATTATAAATACTTTCTTCCTGTCTGTGGATATAACAAATTACCAGCTCCTTAATACCAAATTCATGGTTGATAGCAGCTACAGACATTCCAGTGTAAACTATATCTAAAACTTTTATATTCTCACTAAGCCACATCACTGACTTTGCCCGCTTGGCTGGGCTTAGAGTCCAAAGGATTTGCACTATGCTTTTGGGGCATAACCTGAGTTTTAAACTTGAGTTTTAAAAGCAAACAATGCAAATACTCAATGAATGCACAGGGAGTTCTTGGCTCTATAATGGCAGGGTGAAGAAGAGCAGCGAAGCACATAGTAGGACACCAACCACTCCACAAACCCGCCCTGTATCATGCCTCTCATTTTTTTTCCTCTACTGTTCCCAGTCATGAATGTGCATGGTTGCCAGGGTGAGAGTGAAAAGGAGGTTACTCATAAAATCACGAGAATGCTTGACATCGGGAAAGTTAAACATGCAAATGTTGAAGACTGACTGCAATTACAATTACATTTACCTCACAGAGTTGTTGGGAATCTAAAATGAGACAGACTGTCAAGTGCTTTGCAAATGCTTAAAGAGCCATAGAGTTAAAGTAGCAATAAAAGAATATATGGAGCGCTTTAAGGTTTACAAAGTATTTGGCTCATTTGATCTTCCCAGCAACCCTTGGAGGTAGGTGCTATTGTTCTCCCTATTTCATAGGTGAGAAAGCAGAGGTTAATAAGTGACTTGACCAGAGTTACGCAGCTAAGAAACATCTGAAACAAGAAATGTTTGACATATCTTCTTGAAGATGTGTCTTGTGTGAAGAGTCATCTTCAAACAAGAATTTTAACTCAGGTCTTCCTGATTCCAGGTTCAGCGCTCTATCTACTTTACTACCTAATAACAGCTAGTAGCAATGGTACTACTAGTAGCAGTAGTGACGGTGGTAGTCCAGTGTTCAATGCACTTTACTATCTAGCTGCCAGAAACAATAGTACTAAGAGTAGTAGTAGAAATAGTAGTAGTAGTAGTAGCAGCAGCAGTAGTAGCAGCAGCAGCAGCACTACTACTACTACTATTACTACTACTACTACTACTACTACTACTAGTAGCAGTAGTGATGGTGGTAGTCCAGTGTTCAATGCACTTTACTATCTAGCTGCCAGAAATAATAGTAGTAAGAGTAGTAGTAGAAATAGTAGTAGTAGTAGCAGTAGTAGTAGCAGCAGCAGCAGCAGTAGCAGTAGTCCATCATCTTTGTGATTCCAGGTCCAATGCTCAATCCACTTTATCACCTAACTGTCAGTAGTAATCTTTTTTTTTTATTTTTATTTTTTACCTTTTTTTTAATGTAAATTTAAATTTATTTCTTGGTTATATCATTCATTTCCGCAAGGTTTTGAGTTACAAATTTTCTCCCCTTTTTGTCCCTACCCCCCAGCCCAGAACATTGATCCCACT
>CM053598.1:60690028-60713052 GCA_028646575.1 Pseudocheirus occidentalis | reverse complement strand
TATCCTCATAATAAGAAAAGTTTCATAAGTTACTATTATCATTTTGGCATGTAAATAGTTCAACTTTGATAAGTGCCTTATGATTTCTTTCCCATGTTTACCTTCTCATTCTTCTTGTGTTTGACTGTCAAATTTTCTGTTCAGTTCTGGTTTTTTCAGCAAGAATGCTTGAAAGTCCTCCATCTCATTGAATGACCATATTTTCCCCTGGAACATTATACTCAGTTTTGCTGGGCAGGTGATTCTTGGTTTTAATCCCAGCTCCCTTGATCTTCAAAATATCATATTTCAGACCCTTTGATCCCTCAGTGTAGAAGCTGCCAGATCCTGGGTTATCATAATAGTGCTTCCACAGTATTCAAATTGTTTTCTCTTGGCAGCTTGTAATATTTTCTCCTTTAACTGAGGGTTCTGGAACCTAGCGATAACGTTTCTAGGAGTTTTCTTTTGGGGATCTTTTTGAAGAGGTGATCAGTGAATTCTTTCAAGTTCTATTTTGCCCTCTGATTCTAAAACATCAGGACAATTTTCTTTGAGAAATTCTTGAAGGATGCTTTCCAAGTTCTTTTTTTCATCATGGTTTTCAGGTAAACCAATAATTTTCAAACTGTCTCTCCTGGATCTATTTTCCAGATCAGTGGCTTTTTTCAAGGAGATATTTCACATTGCTTTCTATTTTTTCATTTCTTTGTAGCTGTTTAATAGTATCTTGGTTTCTCATAAAGTTATTAGCTTCCACTTGCTCCACTCTAATTCTAAAGGAATCATTTTCTTCAGAATGCTTTTGAGATTCTTTTTCCATCTGGGAAATTTGACTTTTTAAGGCATTCTTCTCCTCATTGACTTTCTGGGCTTTTTTGCCATTTGATTTAATCTATTTTTTAAAGTGTTGTTTTCTTCAGTCAGGTTGTTGACTCTCTTTTCATGATTTTCTCGCATCATTCTCATTTCTCTTCCCAATTTTTCCTCCACTTCTCTTATTTGTTTTTCAAAGTCCTTTTTCAGTTGATCTATAGCTTGTAGGCATTTTTCAAGTGCTTTAGGAGCATTTGGTGTGGGACTTCTGACTGTGTTTTTTTCCTTTGATCCTTTTTGTCCCCCCAAAAGGATTCTAGAATTTTATTGCTGTTCTTATTTTGCTTCCTTTTCCTCATGTTGGCCAGTCAAGTAATTGATTGGTTTCTTTTTTTTTTAGTTTTGTGGAACTCTGCTTCCAGAGGGGAAAGCTCTGTCCCAAATCACTGGGGTTTTCCCAGCTGCCAGAGCTATTAGGGGGTTGCTGCAGTCCCCACCAGCTTTGGCTTGCTGAGAGCGCATCCCAGGACCACCACCGAAGACCACGGTCTGGATCCAGGCCACTCAACACAAGAGCCCTTGGCCCTGATCAATTGTTTTAGCCCTCCTGCGGGGTCCGCAGGCCAGGAGCTCTGAAGCAGCCCAGTGGGGGCAGTTGCTGGTTGCAGCAGATCCTGCCCTCCCCCGCTTCCTTGCCCTGGGGGCAGATTGGCTGAACTGCTTTTCCTCCCCCAAAGTTAGCTTGAAAGTTTCACTTTCACTGACCTTTCTCTAATTCTTATTTTTCCTGACTTGATAGATGTGGAGATTGCCCCAAGTGCTGTAGATCTGTTCTCTGGGGTAGACTCACAGTGGGGCTTAGGAGGCTGGGCTCCTCCCCAATGCCCTGGGGCCTGGCCACAGTTTCGGACTGGGCTGGACTTGACTCCTGGCTTGCTGCAACGAGCTCCTCCTGCCAAGCTGCCTGGTTTGATGATTCTCTGTCCCTTTTCTTAGCCTGCTTGATAGGTGTGGAGATTGACCCAGGTGTTGCTGATCCTTTCTCCTGTAGTCTCCAGGTGCAGCTTTTCCCAACTGCCCTGGGGCCAGTCCAGGTTTTGGGGTGGGCTGGCCTTGTCTCCCGGCCTTTTGGGATGATCCCCTCCTGTTGAACTGCATTCAGCAAGAGATGTGTTTCCTGTATTTTTGTGGGTTTTGGAGCCCTAAAATTTGTTTAGAGTCATATTTTCTGGGTATTTGAGGTGGCTGTGTGGGAGCTGCAGAGCTTTGCTGCTTCTACTCCCCCATCTTGGCTCTGCCCCTCAGTGGAAGCTGGATTCAAACTTAGATTTTCCTGATTCCAGGTCCAGTACTGTATCTATTGCCCTATCTAGATGCTTGTCCCTTAACATTTCCTTTTAAAAGTCATTCATTATGTTAACATGGAAAAGTCCCCATCCCAACCCTGCATCCCCATCCCAAACTCAGTAACTGCGGCCATCCCTGGTTCTCATACTGTCTCTTAATCTATTACCCATGTTAACAGGTCATCCTTAGGTACGGTGCATGCCATAAGAATTCAGATCCTTTCTAAGTACCTTCGCTCTAAGACCTGCTCTTTATCAGGACAGAAGTGGTACATATAGTGCCAATATTTTGTTTGGCTTTTTGTCAAAGAGAATGTGACATAGTAGATTGGGGCCTGAGATCTGAGTTCAAGTCCTGTCTTCTGATCTATACTGGGTGTATGATACAAACCCATAGTAGCTAATACTCTAGGACTTAAGTTACAGATAGCTTCTGATTTGTGTCAGTGGAGCCTACAGAGTTCCCTATCTAATTAAATCACAAGGGTCAACTTTTAAAAAAAGCAACTATTATAGTGTGACTCTCAGTTGTATTCTCTGTAACACACACATGCATACATACACATTTGCAAACATAAAACTTTGGGGAAAGCCCATAGGGACCTCAGGATCTAGAGTTAACATTGGAGACCATCTAGTCTGGCTCCCTCAATTTACAAACAAGGAAACTGAGACTCAGGGTAGTTTGAGAGGTTTTCCCAAGGTCACATAGACAACAGTCATCAAAAGTAGGATTTGAACCTCTGACTGAAGACGGTGTACTCATTCCACTGAACCCCTCTGACCCATTCTCAGCCTTTACCAGTAAGAGTAAAAGCTGTGTACTCTTTAATCCATTGCTTATTTTAGAGGATTTTTCAAAAGAAATTTGGAAAGATTAACGACAAGAATATTTATGAAAATATCTCTGTGACTTACATTTGTAACCATTCAGATATGTGGCTTTGGCCATTTGTATTTAATTTACATTTGAAATTTTTTCCCCCTTTCTTGGAGCACCGCCAGGCAAGCATGTAGCCTGGCCCAGAGCCCTGAGCATGTAAATAAACAAATAAAATGACACAATCCATTGCATGTTTAGATAGGAAAAATCTGCTGCCCTCCTGGGCCCTTCAGCAGGTGACTGGAGTGGACATTGACAAGCCCTTAGATGGGAGGACCTCCCTCGGATTCCAGGGTCCCTCCTGCTTTCCTCCATTTCCTCCTTTGCTCTGAGGTGACTGTGAAAGCTGAGGAGAAGGGAATTGTAAGGAAAGCTTCATCTGAAGAGAATTAGCTCTCTGAATGTAAATGAAGGTGTGGATTGCCATAACTGGCCGTCAGGCTTGCTGACAGCATTTCTGACTGCTTAGGACACTGTGATGTGATGTGGTTGACTGGCACAGTAATTTGACAGATCAAAAATAGGCATTCCTTTGAGGTTAAAAAAAAAGAAGCAGCAAGCTTGTTTGCTACATGGTTAAAATAAATATGCATTTGGTATTTGCACTGGTGGCTTAAAAAAGAAAGTATTGCATGATACTATGGGAAAGATTTAAGCGAACAAGTTGGGTAGGATGAAATTAGAATCAGAATTTATACCTACCCATGTGAGCCTAATGTCCTACACACAATAGGGGCTGAATAAATATTTGTTGAGTGGAATTAAAAAAAGAATGGTAAAAAGAATTCTAAAGAATACAAAGAAGGCAGCCAGGCATGGTGGCACACATTTGAAATCTGAGATACTGGGGAGACTGAGGTTGGTGGATATTTTGGGCTTTGTAATTCTGAGCTTCAGTGGGCTATGAACTAAGTTCAGAACTAAGTTCAGAAGTGTAGTGAGTCCCTGTGAGCAAGAAAAAACCCCTGGGTTTGTCTAAAGAAGGTGGAGACAACCTGGGCTGGAAATAGAGCAGATCAAAATTGCTTATGTTAATTGGAGTGGGATGCAGATTGTAAATGATCCCGGCACTTCAAGCCACTCCCAGACAGGGAGACACAGTCTTTTATATTTTTTTTAAAGGAACACAAGGAAGGCTCCAAAAATAATTAAAAGCCAGGGAAAGACTGTGGGGAGGGACAATTCCTCATAAGTCTTTGAGAAACAATGAGAGGCACTTAATTTCCGTAGGAAGATAGCATTAAAAAAAAAAGATTATAGGGAAAGGGTGTTTGAAATTAAGTAAATGTTTTATCCAGGAGGGCATTTTCTGTCAGATTCTGAAAAAAAATTGCTTCCTCCCCACCCCCCCACCCCTGCCCCCTGTCTGTTACCAGTGGTTAAGGGAAATGGGGAAGCTGAGTAAGCTGGTGGGATTTATCAATTCTAAGTTCCTTGAGGCCAGAGGTCATGTATTATTGTTTTTGGTATACCCCATCATACCCAGTATAAAGCCTAGAAGTTTCTAAATAAATACCAAAGAAACGAGTCAATGGATATATAGTGTGGTTTTAGGAGAGCTTAAAACATAAGTAGTCTCTGAAAAAAAAGGTTCTGAAAGTTGGTTTGTTTGTCCACAACCGCTTTCTCCATTTTCTTCGGCCATTCAGGAGTTTAGAGATTTTTCCCTGTGAAGATGGTTGTTGTTAACCTTTCTACCACTTCAGCAATTGCCTTCCCCTCACTTTACTACACCTCATCACATTATTCAGTCAGCTTTTTAAAATTCATGAACAGTTTTGATGCAGTGAGAGAATGCAGAGGATGAGGGTGGGATTTCAGGACATATATATATATATAATACATAATAAGGAAGTTGTAGGTACAGTCATATTACTCAGTTAATTTAGTCAGTAAACATTTATTAGGTGTCTACCTAGTATGTGCCAGGCAGGAGGCTAATTGTTGGTGATACAAAAAGAAACAAAAGAAAATCCCAGCTCTCAAGCAGCTCATAATTCAATGGGGTTAGGCACAGATTCATGCCTTCATACTTCTTAGTAATTCCAGGAGGGCATTATCCTAATGCGATTCTATGAAGAAATATCATGTTAATGAGGCCCCAGTAATAGTTGTAGAATATATAAAAATCTAATTTTTCTACCTGCCTCTTTCCATCAGAGTCCTTGGTCAACAACATTAGGACAGCCAACAACTGATTTGAAATGTTGTTCTCTATCTTGTCCCTGTAATAAAGGATTCAAGAACACTGAAAGATGGTGGGATTGTCTTCCTTCACTGACTCAACACAAGGAGTAATTCCTGATTAGCCGTTGGAACTTGGCAAACATCAAAATTGTCAGCACTGTGGCCAGGGGTAGCTGCATAACCAATACCCCACTAGATTAGTCAGCACCATGGCTAGGGAAAAAATGGGACAGTTGTAGCAATTGGGTTATATTGTGTTACCTTTATGTGCTTTTGGAGGTAAAGGGGAAATGGTGATGGTAATTAGGTTTGCCACAGTTGTTGAATCTTTTGACATATCCATTTGTTTGCAGAAAGTAAATCCTAGATCCTTAACATTTCTAAAATGAAGAGATCCTCCAAATCATTTTCTAGTATGTATGAAGGGCATAGCTACATTGTTTGGAATCTGATGGAGATTTCCTTGATTTGGTGGACTTTTGGATGTTTGCTGAGCCTTGAGAAGGTGGTTGGAGAAACCATGAATGGTATCATGTCTATGACTCTTCCTCTGAGTGTTGTGATTATGCTTGGAACCAATGATGATAAAGGTTAGGCCTTCTGGAACAATTAAAGCTGTGATCATAGGACCATGGATTTATACCTTAGAGTTCATGCATTCTAAGCTTTTTATATTACTGATGAGGAAGCTGAGTCCCTGAGACTTTGTGATTTGTCCAAAATCACAGAGCCAAGATTTGAACCTAGCTCCTTTGATTCTAAATTGAATATCCTTTTTGAAAAGAATTTTCTGACTCAGCCTAGAGTTGCTTTTCTGAGATATTTGGGACTCTTCCCTTTTATCCTGCAGATTTGCCTATTGAGAAATAGTAATCATGAAAAAAAACTGAGCTAGAGATAATATACAACCTATTTGTGATCTGCTTGTCAGATATTCTAAAAACGTTATAAAAAAGATAAGGTCTCAAATATCTTACAGTTTTTCTTCTGTGACATATTTGAACTTAAATAGTTCTAAGGTGAAATAAAAAACATTTGAAAATAATAATTAAATCCAACCTATTTGTTTTATTTTTAAATTTTGTTTTAATACCCAGTTTTAATAAAAGTAATTCTTGCTCCTGGGGAAGATGTGACTGGTGGATTGCCTGAGTTGAGGAGTTCTGAACTATACTAAGACTGAACTTATTGGGCGTCTGCCCTAAGTTTTGTACTAATATGGTGAGCCCCTAAGAGTGTGAGGCCCAGATTGGAAAAATGGAACAAGTCCAAAGTCCCATGCTGATGAAGCCTCTGAGTAGAGCTGCCACACTTCCAACTTGGGTATGATAAGAGAAGTGAGTCCCCTTCTCCCCCATCTGACACACACATATTTGTGTAATTACATATGTTATATAAAATATTCTTTTTAAACTATTATATACATACATACATACATACATACATACACATAGATCGTTTTTATCCACCCTAAATAAAATTAGATTGGTCTCTAAAGTAGGAGAACTGGGGCATCCTTTCTTATGTCTCTTGCTATAACAGGGAAACTCATTTGGAAGAATTACAGGCAACATAGGAGATCTGGTGCCACCATGTTCTGAGAGAGAGCCATCAGCTTTTCCACACCCCCAAGGTAGTTGCTTTTAGCCAGGGGAGTGAAGGAGGAAAGTAATGTAGTCATCACTAGTGCACTTGAGACTGGTCCTTGACATTTCTGAAGTTGTAGAGACTTACAACATGAAGTGAGAGGGAGGAGGAGCCAAGGACTTAGGCTAAGGTCTTGGGTCCTAGGTGTCTGTCTCTCTGGATGTGTCTTGTTGTGCTCATCTTCTGACCCTCATAGGAGAGCCACTGGCAGAGAAGTTGGTATGTGTTTTACTCCAAGGGTGTCTTGTGCGTCTGTGTCCAACTTTATATAATATTCCAGAGTCTGCACATGATTTAGACCACTTCAGGAAAGAACAATCTGAGATGGCTTTATGTCTTCACAGTCAGTGAAGTTCTCATATACCTGTTAGAACTGCCTGAGACCCTGTTTGCTGGTAGCACAGCTGGAACTAGGAATTATAGCACCTGGGTGAAGGAACATGACAGGTCCTAATTGACTCCTGTAGAACCTATAAGCCAGGCATCCAATTAGGACAGTATTGCAGTAGTCCATGCAAAAAGTGATAAGGGCCTGAACTAAAGTGGTTTGGGTATGAGTAGAGGGAAAGGAAAACATTATTTCCATGTTGTGGAGATAGAAATATAAGTTTTGGAAACATATTGGTTGTTGGGGGGAGGGAATAAGCTGGGGGAGATATTGAGTTCCCTCTTGGTTATGCTGAATTTGAGATGTCTAGAGGTGTTGCAGTGAATAGAGTCCTGCACTTGGAATCAGGAAGACCTGAATTCAAATCTTCCCTCAGACACTTACCAGCTGTCTGATCCTGTGCAATTCACTTGACGTAACTTGGCCACAGTTTCCTCCTCTGTAAAATGGGTCTTACAGCAGTATGTATCCCACAGGGTAATTGTGGGGGTCAAATGAGATATGTAGGAAGCGCTTTGCAAACCTTAAAACGCTATGTAAATGTCAGCTTCTATTATTATTGTTGTTGTTATTTATCCTATAGAGGGTAAAGGCTCTGGGTTTGGATTCACAAGTTCTGGATTCCAATTCCAGCTTTTCTTCTTTGCTTCTTGTGTGAGCTTGGGACTTGTGACCTTCAACTTTCTGACACCTTCTTCATCCCTAAGAAGAGGTGATGTGGAACGATGACACAAGTGCTAAGACATTGGAGACACGTGACCTGGTGTCAGACTCCCAGCTGCAGGCTTTGGCCTTGACCTAACTGGGACTCAGTTTGCTCATTGGTAGAACAACATTGTTAGAACAGACAACTTCTGAATTCCCTTCTGGCTCTATATCTGCAATCCCATAATTTCTAG
This sequence comes from Pseudocheirus occidentalis, assembly GCA_028646575.1. Classification (NCBI taxonomy): domain Eukaryota; kingdom Metazoa; phylum Chordata; class Mammalia; order Diprotodontia; family Pseudocheiridae; genus Pseudocheirus; species Pseudocheirus occidentalis. Next base: position 60,704,907 of record CM053598.1, on the reverse strand, counting down.
CAAAACTCTCCATGTTAAGTTTGCCGAGCTCCCCCTCCCCACATTACTCCTAAAACTTTTCTTGGGATCATTTTGTCTTTTCAAATACAAATTCCTTGACTTACTCAGGATGACATTTGAGGAATTTATGCACCTGATTCATCGGTGTGAACACAGTAATTGAAAACAACACAGCTCCATTTCAGCCCTTACCCCCTTGGCCTCCCACATGGAAGCCAAGAGGGGAAAGTGCTTTGTTGGTTGCAAGAACTCTGTGATTTTTCAGGCCCTTGACACAACATTTTCTCATGTAACTAAAATGCCAGAGTTTTCCATTGTTCACACCACAGAGAATCTAACAGACCAGAGCAGACGCCCAGGACCCCCTTCACAAATGCCACAAAAGGTGTACATGTGTGTAGCAGATCCATACAGACATTCCTGTTTACAGAGACATTCCTTCAGGCTCATCACACACAGACATGAACTCGTAATTTACTTTCAGGTTCCTTTTCACCTAATCATGACTCTGAAAAACCCTGTTCACAATAGAGAGAAAAGACAACCCCATGTAGGTGGCAACATGGTTGGGGAAAGAAGCTTCGAGCTTACAGACAGACCTGAGCTCTAATCCTGGTGTGTGACCTTGGACAAGTAATTTCTCTAGGCTTCAGTTTCTCATTGTTTCATTTGCCATCCCTTTACAGTCAGGCCCTAATTAGTATAAATAATGAGTCCTGTGAAGTCATCACCTGTATTATAATTTGCCCTATTAGAAGTAATTATATAAAATATTGTCATTAGTTCCAGTCCAATGGAAATATGCATTGTCAATTCAAATAGTGCAAACACTTTACAAGATTCATTAGTTCATTCTTTGTATTCATCAGGATCTAGCTGTACATATTTTTAGATATTTAGCATGCTGGGTGGATCAATACAAGTGCTCAATAAATGTTTGTTGACTGACATTTTAAAAAATAAATAGACCTGAATTCAAATATGGCCTTAGATTAGCCACATGACCCTGGGCAAGTCACTTGAGTTCTATCTCTGTTTCTTTATTTGTAAAACAGGATAGTCACAACACTTATGTTGCAGATTTGTTGTAAGGACAAAATGAGATATTTGTAAAAAAAAATGCAAAAAACAAATTGGGGGCCACTAAGTGATAAAGTAAAGAGAACATCAGCATTGAAGTGAGGAGGACCTTAGTTCAAATGTAGCCTTGGACTAGTCACAATCCCAATTGCCCTGCCTTCCCCCCTTGAAAAAAACCAAAAACAAAGAAACCAAAAAATCAAACCAAAAAATGTTCCTTAATTTTCCTTAAAATTTTCTTAAAGTGTCATACAAATTCTATTATCATTATTGTTACCATATGGCCAACAATGATTCCCAACATTTCCATTTTCATCTTTGTGCATTCCTTAATGGATTGTAAGCTCTTTGAGGACAGGGACTATGTCATCATGGTCTTTGCATCCCAAGTTCCTACCTGGGATCACTCTTTGTAGTAGGTGATGTATGAGTGTTTGTTAAATTAAATTGATTTCCAAGAAAATCGTACAGCATAGTATTATAAATTTTCCACCCCTAAAATCACAAACGCAAACCTTTAATTAAGTAGACTTCTACTTTGAAAATTCTTGACCTATGCCTAATGAATTTGTGTACTTCAAAGCAGTGAAAGTCACACAAATATGCCGCTTCTTCCATGAAGCCATACTGAACTTCCCCATTCAGGAACCATCTTTTCTTCCTCAAATCTTACATCGATTTGGGGATGGGGGGAGCTCTTTTATATGCTTTCATGTGTTCTCTTTTCATTATGATCATTTGTCACAGTTTCTTATCTGCTGGGTAGATTTAAAAATAGGAACCGTTCTCTGATCTTTGTCACCTCCCCCAGGGTCTAGCACAGTGCTCTGCACATCTGGCTCTGTGATCTTCCCAATAGGAGTATTTTCTTCAGAAGTTCAAATTATTCTGCCCATTGTAGATGCTTAATGACTGTGATCCAAGTCGAATGTTATTAGAAAAAAGAATAAATACATAATCAAAAGGATCAATTCTTCAATGCAATAATGTGTAAAGTACTTTGCAAAGCTTATGGTGGTATCATTGTTATTATTTATTAAGCAGAGGGAAATTCCTGGGATGAGAAATTCTTCTAATTTGGCAAATGACAACCTATCTATGATTTAGTATGTAAATCCAATTAAGCCCCAAAGAGATCAAGGAAAAAAGAAAAGGACCTTTATGTACACTTTTTTTTAAAGCAGGTTTTTGTGGTGGCAAAGAATTAGAAACTGAGTAAATGTCTATTAGGGAATGGCTGCATGCGTTATATAATTGTGATGGAATACAATTGTGGTATAAGAAATGATGATGGAGAGCAGGGTAGAGCCAAGATGGTGGAGTAAAAGCAGGAACTTGCTTGAGCTCATCCCCCAATCACCTCCAATACCTGAAAAAATGACTCTAAACAAATTTTAGAGCTACAGAACCCACAAAATGATGGAGTGAAATAAATCTCCAGTTGAAGTCAGTCTGGCAAGCCAAAAGGAAGGGTCTGTTGCGCCAGTCTAGGAGCAGAGTGCAGTCTCCTGTGGGCCTCACTAGCATAGACCAGAGGCACAGACTGAACCAGAGCAGACTTCAGGGGACTGAATCACTGGCAGCTGTTGCAGTTTACAGACTTCTTAAAACACAAATGCCAAAGAGAAACTAAAAGGCCAGTGGGAACCCTGTTGGACATAAGTGAGAGAAGAGAGTGGTCCAGCCCCTATCCCTGGGGCAATAGAGCTGACTGTGGCTATAGCGGCTGCTTCGGAAGCTCTATACAGGGGGACCAAGTGACTGATTAGAGGGCAATTGCAGGAATCTCTTTGCTGCCACTGAGGCAGGATTCTCTTGTTTTGCCCTGCTTGGATATGGTTTGCAAGCTTGGGTGGCTGTCCTGGGGTGAGGAGGAACACTGCCTTGGCAGAGACTGTGGTAGCTATGAAGAGGGAGTCCTCTTCACAGTTCTGAGGCAGGTGTCTAGAAGTAGCTCTGACAATAGTTGTGCAAAACCCTGGAAATTTGGGGGTTTCTCTACTCTAGAAGCAGAGTTCTACTGTGGCAAAGAGCTCAAAAGTCAAGTAATTGGCTGGCAAAATGAGCAAACAGAGAAAAAGAAATCAGACTATAGAATCATTCTTTGGTGACAAAGATCAAAACATAGAACCAGAAGAAGACAACAGAGTCAAAACTCCTGCATTAAAAACCTCCAAGAAAAATATGAATTGGTCACAGGCCATGGAGGAGCTCAAAAAGAATTTTGAAAATAAAGTAAGAGAAGTAGAGGAAAAATTGGGAAGAAAAATGAGAGCGATACAAAAAAATCATGAAAAACAAGTCAACAGCTTGCTAAAGGAACCTCCCTCCCCCAAATATGGAAGAAAATAACACCTTAAAATAGACTAACTCAAATGGCAAATGAGGTCCAAAAAGCCAATGAGGAGAAGAATACCTTAAAAAGCAGAATTGGTCAAATGGAAAAGGAAGTTCAAGAGCTCTCTGAAGAAAATAATTCCTTCAAAATTAGAATGGATCAAATGGAAGCTAATGACTTTATGAAAAATCAAGATATTATAAAACAGATTCAAAAGAAAGAAATTATAAAGGGAGTGGTTTCAGAAAAAAGAACACAGGAAGACTTATATGAACTGATATAAATAGAAGTGAGTAGAACCAGGAGAACATTGTGAATGGTAATAGCAACATTATAACAATAATCAATTTTGAAAGGCTTAGGTACTGTAATCAAGACAGTGATCCATGACAATTCCAAAGGATGAGATGAAAAATGCTGTCCACCTCCACAAAGAGAACTGGAATTAGAATGCAGATTGAAGCATGTTTTTTCCCTCTTTATTTTTCTTGCTCCTCCATCTGCCCACCCCCACACACTTAGCATGGTTAATGTGGTTTTGCATGACTTCATATGTATAATGGGTATTGGATTTCTTGCTTCCTTGGTGGGTGGGGGAGGGGTGGGAGAAGGGAGAGAATTTGAAACTGAAAATAAAAATAGATAAATCCAGTCCAAATAGAATTTATAAAATATATACAAGACACTAGGAGGACAGTGAAAGTTAAATAGAGTTTGCCCTTAATATGCTTACATTCTTCTAGGGGAATGGTACGTAAACACATGAGTAGAGGAAGAAGAGAAGGCTAAGAGCTAATCGACTTCAGGTATGGAAAATCCTCCCATGGGAGGTGTCACATGAATTGAGGTTCAACAGATTATGCAAAAGCAGAGTTAGGAGAAGGAATACTGGATTTAGGGCAGTTGTCTAGTTCTTGGATGTTGCTTGAGGAGTGTAGTGGTTATTTTCTTAGGTCACATAGCTGTTAATATTGGAATTTGAGACCAAGTCTGGGTATCTCCAGGGCAGCTAGGTGTTGTCATAGTGCAAAGTGCCACACCTGAAGTCAGAAAGACTTATCTGCATGGGTTCAAATCCAGCCTCAGACATTTACTATCTGTGTGATTCTGAGCAAGTCGCTTAACCCTCTTTGCCTCAGTTTCCTCATCTGTAGAATCAGCTGGAGAAGGAAATGGCAAACCACTGCAGTATCTTTGCCAAGAAAACCCCAAATGGGGTCATGAAGAGTCAATCACAATTGAAACAACTGAACAACAACAACAAAACTGGGTGTCTCTAAGCCCAGCACTACATCCACTATTTTATCAGTTTATAATCAGATCTAGTACAATGAAAAACTCAGAATCTAGGTATGGAAACATTTTCTTTGCTTTGGTGCAAAGTATATAACCCTAAATCAAAAGTATATAACCCAAATACATATTGAGTTCAATGTCTCGGGTTTTTTTTTCTATTTTTCTTCAATGACAGCTTGCCAGCCTTAGGTGGGAAATATGGGAGTTCCTTCCTGTGAAAAGTAGGTAGCATGGTTCTCATATGCTTCTCCTCCTCTGATACCTGAAGGCTCTTGCCGATTATTTGGGTCATCCATCTGAGGGAAGTTCCATACTGGCTCCTACTGTAGGTACCGTGTTTGTTGTCTAATTCAATTCAACATCCAGCCAACCCACAACTATGTCACATTACTTCTATTAAAAAAAAAGATTAAATTAAATCATCCAAACAGGGACAGGGCCAACAAATTAGTTTCAATTTAGATTTCCAAATCACTATATATATAAAATCCTTATAGTGGTAAAATGCCTTACACTTTTCAAAAGTGCTTTTATCCAATCCTCCCAGCAGCTTTGGGAATAGATAAGACATTCAATGATTTTTAAAAATAATCTTCCACTCACTTCTGTTTTTAAGTGATCAAAAGTTGGCTTGAGCCTTCTCCTCAGCATGATTTCTAGTTACGCAGTGTGCAGACAAGACCAAAAATTTCTATCCAATAAGCTCATAATAATCTCATATTCCCCTGCAGACCCAACCATGACAAAAAATCTATCCAATGGTGAATCATGAAAGAGCTATAAACTTATCTTGCTTAATAGAAAACAGGAACCCCATCCCACTTGCCAGACTCAGGCCCCCAAAGTCTGCCTCCATCCAGGAAAAATCACTGGGAATGAAAAAGAATTTCTATTGGTTGGGCCAGTAATTAGGAACCCTTCATCTCTGGGATAATGTTCCAGTGTTTGACATTATGGCCTCCATGCTCCAGACACTCTCAACTCTCGTAAGTCAAATCTAGACAGAGGAAACCATTCCTGTTCCCTTCTGATCCTTGAAGCATCTGTGAATGCACCATTGCTTCCTGAGGAGGGAGAGGAAGTGGAATAGCAAAAGGGAAATCCCTCAATTATATTTTAAGGGAAATAATGGTCTGGGAGGAAGGGGGTAGAGGGGAGGTCAGGTTGCCTAGATTCTGGATTCTAATCCCTAACTTGCTTCTTATTAGCTGATTGTCCTTAGACATGGACACTTCACTTCTTGGCCTTAGTTTCTTCATCTGTAAAATGAGGAAATTGTTTCATAGGATCTCTAGGTTCCTTTCCAATCCTAAGATGCCATGACTTCTTCATAAACACACAAATATGTGTGGAAGTAATGGAATTTTATATATAGGCAAAAATGTATATATACATATACTTTAGCTATATATACAAATGCCATCATATTTGGGTTTGGGGGAATTCATATCCCAATCCCCAGGACAGTTAATTTACTTGTTTTTGGAGCTTGTGCCTTAGAGTCCAACCTAGTTGATGGTGACTAAGTGCTTGCAAACTAGCCTATTTAGTTTTCATTTAAATCTTTTCTTCTTTCTTTTTCCTTCCTTCCTTCCTCTTCCTCTTCCTTTCTTTTTTCTTTCTCTATCACTATCCATTCACACACTCATCTTCATTCTACCCACAACTCTCCTCCCAAATAAAAAACGCTGTTTTGTATCAAAAAAGTATAGTCAAGAAAATAGATTTACTTATTGGCCATGTCTGAAAATGTATGTCTCATTGTACATTTTCCATCACCTTTGTACCAAGAGATAAGAAGCATGTTCAATCATCATTCTTCCAGAGTTCTGAGTAGTCATTGCATTGATCAGTGTTCTTAAGTCTTTCAAAGTTGTTTTCATTTATAATATTGTTATCATTGTATAAATAGTTATTCTGACTCTGTTTATTTCACTCTCTGTCAGTTCATATAAGACTTCCTAGGTTTCTCTGAATCTATCTCCTTCATCGTCTTATGGCAAAATTCATTATATCACATTTAGATACCATAATGATTTGGCCATTCTCCTATTAATATCTGCTTAGTTTGTTTCTAGTTCTTTGTTAGGTCAAAAAGTTATTCTATAAATATTTTTGTACATTTATGTATTTTCTCTTTTTCTTTGATCTCTAATATACAAGCTAGGACTGAGGAGCATTCATTTCAGTAAGTCTTTGGGTATAGTTCCAAAGTACTTCCCAAGGTTGTTGGGTCATAATAATACATTAAATTATGTGCCTATTCTCCCAAGCCCCTACAATAATTGTCATTTTCCTTTCTTAATTTTTGCCAATCTAATTCATGAGAAATAAAATTTCTGAATTGTTTAAATTTTAATACTAATAATTTGGAGGATTTTTTTTCTATATGGTTATTGAAAGCTTACCTTTCTTCTTTAAAGAACTACCTATTGATATCTTTTGGTTTTGTATCTATTGGCAAATTACTCTTGTTCTCATACATTTATATAAATTTCTTGCATATCTCAGATATCAGATCTTTACCCAAGAAATTTGGTTCAAGATTTCCCTCCCTCTCAGTTCACTGCTTTACTTCTAATTCCATCAGCATTGATTTTGTTTGTGCAAAACCTTTTCAGTTTTATGTAATCAAAATTATCCATTTTATGTTTATATCCATTTCTGTCATTCAGTTGATTAAGAATTGCCCCCATTCATAGTTATCTTTCTATACTTGTGATATGACCTTTTATATATTGGTCAAACATTCATGTATTTTAAAAATTCTTTATTTATTCTATTAAATATTTCTCAATTACCTGTAAAAAATTTAACCATCATTTTAAAAAATTTTGAGCTCTAAATTCTCTCTCTCCTAACCCTCTCCCCTTATTGAGAAGGCAAACAATTTGATTTTGATTATACATGTGAGGACATGAAAATACATTTTCATAATAGTCATGTTATAAAACAAAACAAAATAAAACAATAAAAATAAAGAAAGTTTAAAAATATGCTTCAGTCTGAATTCAGAATTCATCAGTTCTCTCTCTAAAGGTGGATAGCATTTTCATCATTTGTGCTTTGGAATTGTTTTGATCATTACCTTGATCTGACTACCTAAATCTTTTACAATTGATCATCTTTATAATTCTGCTATTACTTTGTACAATGTACTCTTGGTTCTTCTCATTTCACTTTCCTTCAGTTCGTATAAGTCCTCCCAGATTTTTCTGAAACCATCCCCCTCATCATTTTTTATGGCATAATAGTTTTCCGTGACAATCACATACCACAACTTGTTCAGTTATTCCCCAGTTGATGGGCATCTCCTAAGTTTCCAATCCTTTATCACCACAAAAAGAGCAGCTAGAAATATCTTTACAAAAAGTTCCTTTTCCTTTTTCTTTATTCTCTTTGGGGGTACAAACTGTTATTGTGGGGTAGTGGTATTGCTGGGTCTGTGTGTACAGTTTTATAGCCCTTTGGGCATAATTCCAAATTGTTCTCCAGAATGGTTGGCCTAGTTTATAACTCTACCAATAGCGCATTAGTGTCCTAATATTTCCACATCCCCTTCAGCATTTTGGGGAGGCTACCAATATGTGGAATATCTGATCCTTCAACATGTCCCTGACAGCTCAACCCAGAAACCCCAGTCTCCCCAAGGAGAAATTCACTGAAGTCTTTAGGAACTCAAACTAGCAATCAGAAACGAACTGGGGATCAGAGCTTCTCTTCTCCTATGTGCCCCTTCCAAAATCATTCTGTCTCTCAAAACAGGTCTTCTAGGAGGAAAGAATAATGTGACTCCACTCCAAAGACTTTGTGCCGACTCTGCCCATCATGTACGCACACAGTGAGCAAATATTCTCTCCGCTAATTTGGAATCCTAAGCAGTAACGTTTTGTAATGTAGGTTACATGCTTACTCAACAAACACATTCTTTAAAAATCATTAAGTACACATGAATTAAGCAAGGCATGATATCTTGTCCCAGTTCAAGCAGTTAGGAAATTTAAGAGGAGGCCTCACAAAATAATTAGGCCAATATTGTATAAATCAGTGACACACAAAGGGAGGGCCAAGGCTTAAAATTTCTACGTAGAGGTGAGAACATAGAGGTGCGGCAACTGGAAATCAGGTGTCATTGTCTTTAGGCCACTGCAGAAGGCAGAAGGGGGTGGTGTGTCAGACACAATCCCTCAGAGCCTCTATTGTTGGGCTTAGCTAACGTCTAGTTTCCCCATTTCTGTTTGCTCATCCTCCATGACTGTGAGATAACTCGTTTCTCCACATCTGGGGATCTTGATGCTGCTGAAGGTCAGAGGTTTCATAGAATGGAAATAATTCTCTTTGAATGGTTTCCCATCTCTGCTGTCAAAGACAAGGTGATGCTAGGGGAGTCTTAGCTGTATCAGACTGGGACATGGATGTTTCCAGAAAAAGGGAAGGTTTTAAGCAAGGAGAGGGGATGGATGCAAAGCAGAGGCAACCAGCCAGTGGTGAGTGCTGTGGAGAAACAGAAAACAGAAAGGATTTTTTTGGACTATCACAGATCCTAAAGTACACAGGCAGAGAATTCCCTGGGTTACATGGTCCTGTTTAAGTTTTAGTTTCACACCTGCCTCAACTGTATGGTTTCTGCTCCAAGAACTTGTCTGAGCAGGACAAGCGCCTGGTCTCAGATCACCAATGTCAGCTGGTTCTCATAGGCTGAGCCTCAGTGTTGGAGGTGGGGGAAGAGAGGAAAGGCTCGTCAGTTGATGAGAACACACCCCAGCTGCATTATCTCAGCTGCTACCTTTTGTTCCCTGTAGGACCTGCCTGTGTTCATTTTCTTGGTCCCAGAGTGTTTGACACCTGACGCCACTGACCATACTATGATGGTGGGCATGGGTTTTGTCAAGTACACATGGTATTGTTTATATCTGCATGTTGGCATGGGAGCTTTTTCCCTGTTGTCAACCACAGTGTTTGCAGAGCTGACACAGACTCATTTCCAGTCTTCTCACCCCATTGTCCATGATTTCTCAAAAATTGCTGTCAGTGTTGCCGAGATCACACCTGCAAATTCTTCCCTCGCCCTGCGATATATTTCATCAGACTTATGAAAAAATGAACCCATTTCATGCAGCTAGGTGCTTTGTGACTATCAGCTCACCTGTCTGGAGCTCCAATTCCCTTTGTTTTTAGCTGCCTGTTGTATTTCTTCTCATTTGATGATCATTTTTATTGCTGCAGAAAACAGAAGCAACCTCCTACATTTTCCTCCCTTCCACCTCTAGTCTGTTTCTGACTAGAGAAATCCATCTCCAAATCACCCCTTCTGCCTCTGCTTCAATCAATCATAGCACTCTGCCTGCTTCCCTCCTTTGGATCCTTCCAATCTGTAGATATGTGCATGTTATCCTATATCCTCCACTGGCCTGCAGACTCCACAAGGGCAGGGCTTCTGTCTTCGTCATCCTTCTACCAGGTCTCTTCCAGCTATAGATCTATGATCCCATGAGCTTTGTTATCTCTTGACACTTAGCACATGGTCTTGTACTAGTAGGAGATTTTTGTTGTCATCATAGTTTGTTGAAGAGTTTGCCAGCTTATACATGGTCAGTACCCGGTCAATAATTGTTTGTTTGAAAGTAGCCTTAGAATTGAGGACTTCCTGCTGTACTTGTCCAGCTGGTTGCTGCTTTGGTGCCTTAAACTCAAAAGAGAATCCATATTTCCCCTAATCCTATTCACCCTCTTAACTTTCCTGTTTCTATTAAGGGGACCACCATCCTTCTACTCTACCATGTTCACAATCTTGGAGTAATTCTTGACTCTTTCTTCTCTCCTGTCCTGTCCTGTCCTGTCCTGTCCTGTCCTGTCCTGTCCTCTCCTCTCCTCTCCTCTCCTCTCCTTTCCTCTTGTCTCCTTTCTCCTTTCCAATCTGTCCTTTACACAGCTTCCAAGTTGATATTCCTAAAGTACAGATTTTCCATACTCAAGTTTGCTTACTCCCCTGCTGCAGAAACTTCAAGGGTTCTGCATTGCCTCTAGTGGGTAAAATACAGAAACTCTTCTCTCTGTCTTTTAAGCTCTACACAATCCGTCCCTATCCTGTCTTTCCAAATTTAGTGCAAATATTCCCTTTCACACTCTCCACATTCCAACCAAATTGTAGCATAGCAATTTTATTCTGCTCCATATGTATTATGTATGTATGTGTATATACATGTATGTACACACACATATACACACATATTCCATCTCCCACTTCAGTCACTTTGCCTGGGCAGCGTCCACCACATCTGCAATGTGTTCTCTCCTCATTTCTCCCTCTTAAAATCCTTAGTTTTTCTTAGAATTCAGTAAAAGTGCTGTCTCTTAGATGAGGCTTGATCCTGATCCTCCTCCCCCTCTAAAATCATTTTGTATTTATTTACTCTGTGTGTGTGTGTGTGTTGTGTTGCACATATCCAGGTTTGGGCATGTTTATGTTCTTTTCCCAGTAGAGTATAAACTCACTGTTTTTGTTTTTTAACTTTCTTCCCTAAGCACTGAGCCCAGTGCAGTATGCAAGTGGTGCACAATAAGTCATTATCAAATGGTATTATATTCAACAGGGTTTGGAGCCAAAGGATTCAGGGTCAGATCATGACTTTGCTGTCTGTTACTTTTATGTGACCTTGGATGAGTCTTTCTCACTCTTTGGGGTCTCTATTACCTAGGAAATGGGGCAATTGGTCGAGATGGTCTTGAAGACTTTTTTCCAGTTCTAAACCCATCATTTCCAACTGTTAAACTTAAATGGCTTGTTATGTGAAATTAAATGAGTAGAAAAGATGTTGCATCTATAATATGCCTGAGCATTTGGGGCTGTTTTGTGTCATTTATAGAAAGCTACCCAAGGCTATGACAGAAAATGAGTTTTCCTCGAAGAACTAAGGAAAACAATTCATAGAATACCAGGAGGATGGAGATCCATTTCATTAGTGAGCATTAATAAGCAATAGATTAGAGGTTGTCTTGGTTTGGTTACTTGGAGCATTTTTATGGCTGACTTTTCTGCTGTGTGACCTTGGACAAGTTGTTTACCCTTTCTGGGCGTCAGCTTCCTCATCTGTGAAATTAAGGATTTGGCTAGAGGGCTTTGAAGGAATTTTCTTAGCTCACTATTTGTCATCTCATGATCCTTCTGGGAGTCAGAAATAAGAACTGGAAGTTTATAAGTGCCCTCAAGGCAAGCGCCTTCAAGTAGAGGTGGCCAAAGCTATAGAGGAACATGTTCAAACTTTTTCTTGGGGAGTTTTGTGAATAGGGAGATTTGGTTGCAGCGGGAGAGGGCATCCTCAGCAGCAACATGGATGGCTAGAGGATTTGGAAAAGGAAACACAATTATACCAGCCCCTTAGAAGAGACAAGTGGACCGAGGTTAGGGACAGGCTGGTAAATGCTGGACAAGGGGCTCTCCAGGGAGGAAATGGACGCACTACACTCTTTTAAATGTAATCTGCATTGTTCAAACTTTCAGCTCCACTTTGTTAGGTCTAGACTACCAACAAGACAACAAGGCAAGCTCTGATTAATAGCATTTGTGGATTGCTTTCCAAAATGTAAATGCTCACACTGAAAATTTAACAATTGGCTCTCGGGAAAGTCTGGACTGGCTCTGGCACATCACTAGCTGCAGTACAGTCATATAAACTTTCATTCAATCATAACCACATAACTGGAAGGATGTGGGTTGGGAGTAATGGATTGTGTGTGCCCAGGGTTGTAGGCTTTAAGGCCTGAGAAAATGGGAGAAGGGAGATCTTTGCAGACATTTTGTTCATATTTCCTCAAGTCCCTTAGCTATGACAGGTTTTATAAATGAAAAAGAAAACAATAAAATAGAAACTGCTTTTATTAAAAGGGGGGGCGTGACATTTAAACAGCTGGTGACACAGTGCTTAGATCATGGGACCTGGAATCAGGAAGACCTGAGTTCAAATCTAGCCTCAGATACTTACTATGTGACCTTGGGTGAGTCACTTAACTCTTTTGGCCTCGGTTTCCTCATCTATAAAATGGGGACAATCAGAGCATCTACTTCCTAGGGTTGTTTGGAGAATCAAATAGAATAATAATTGTAAAGTGCTAATAAGGCACAATGCCTGGAACATAGTAAGCTCTATATAAATGTTAGCTGTTATCCAGTACATGGAAGCATAGATTTGGGGAGTGAAAAGGGAATTTATAGATAGATGATTCCCTACTCTTCCCCACTCACAATATCTGTAGGAAGAAACTAAGGCCTGGAGAGGGTGACGTGACCTGCCCAAGTCACACAGTAAATTATGATTAAAGCTAGGATTAGAACCCAGATCTCCTTATTCCCAGGTCATCATTCATTCTGCTCAGTCACTCTTGGGTTTTCCAGCCTCATTGTACTCCTAGTAAAGATTCATGGACATCGTTGTAGTAATATAGAGAGACAGAGTGGGATGGTGCATAGAGAACTGGGTTAGAAACTAGGAAGACTCGAGGTCAAATCCGCCCTCTGATGCATACTATCATTGTGACCCTGGCAAGTTTCTTTACCCTTCTAGGTTAGAAGCGTCAAACGCACGTCTGGCTGGTAAGTGGCCACAAAACTCCAGAGGGCAGCAGGTCACAGATTAAAATGTCTCTGGGAAATGTTTAACAATTAAAAAAAAAAATACAATGCCTATTTGTGGTTTTCTAAGTCAGCAGGAGGCCCAGGATTTCTGTTGGAATTTGCCGTCATTACTCTGGACAGTTCTCTGAGTGTGTAAGTCTCTAAATTGCACTACTGGATTGACCTGCCTTGATAGAAGGAGGTATTGCCCTCCCTTGGGAGTTTTCTCCAGTGTTTCCAATGCAGGTCCCATCTGTATCCCTACCCCCTAATGCAATACTTGCTTCTTTCTGAACTATCCCTGTACTTCTCCCCCAAGGCATTTTTTTCTTTTTCTTTTTCCTTTTTGGAGGGCAATTGGGGTTAAGTGACTTGCCCTAGGCCACTTGGCTAGGTGTTGTGTTAAGTGTCTGGGGCCGGATTTGAACTCAGGTTCTCCTAACTCCAGGGCTGGTGCTCTATTCACTGGGACACCTAGCCTACCCGCCAAGGCATTTTTCAACCACCAAATATGGTGAGATGCTTTGGGTAAAAGAAGGATTTGCAAGTGTTATCACAGCCTTACCACTAATATCATCTTCTATAGCAGTGCTGTGTGGCTTAGGATAGCAGGCATCAATTATGGGAATACCGTCTATCTCTGAACTTCTCTTAAGCATTTAAATTTTCAGCCTTAATGTTCCATAGATATAGGTTTTCGCCTTTAATTTCAAATATTTCAGTATTTTAATTATGCCTAGTAGAATGAAGTGAATGTTCTTTATATGGGCCATTACTTACATTAGTGAAAAAGCGCTGGGCTAAAATTTAAATCACATACTTTGCACCATCCTGTTTCTAGACCTGATCAATTACATTTTTCCATTAACCTCCTTAGATGGTGTCTATGAATTTTAAACATATACTGAATTATATCATCCTCTCCTATTATGGTAGGATGGAAACTTGAGTGGATGCCTAATTAATAATATGCCCAACTATGACTCATTAGTACAACTGTCTATCTTCAGGAGTCGGCAGGGTGGTATAAGAGGTTACTAGCAAGTGGGACAGTGGTAGAGAGGAATAATTAGGAGACAGAGGGCTAAGTTTGGGTCAGGAAGACCTAGACCCAGATTTTACCTTACATACTTACTAGTTATATGACCCTCACCAGCTGTGTGGTCAAATTACTTAACCTGGCTTTGCCTCAGTCTTCTCATCTGTGAAATGGACTCAAATTGCCTCTAGGGTCCTATCCAACTAAATCTATGACTCCCTGTTGGTCCTATGATTAATGTATTATCATATCACTTGCCAGAAACTGATACTTTCCTGAACTTATACCTGGAATGCCTTTCCTGACCCTAACCCCCACTTCAATTATCTTTTGTTTAAATGCTATGATATCTGGTTCAGTTCAATTTAAAAAGCAATTTTAAGGGTCTACTTTATGTCAAGCATGGTGATAAACACTAGAGATTTAAAGATAAATGAAATATATGTACAAAAGTATTTATTGCAGCTCTCTTTGTGGTGGCAAAAAACTGGAAATTTAAGGGATGCCCATCAATT
>CM053598.1:60660358-60689528 GCA_028646575.1 Pseudocheirus occidentalis | reverse complement strand
AGGAAGGGGAGAAAAATCTATAACTCAAGTGACTCTGGAACAGAATCTTGTAACCTAAAAGTAAACAAACAAGTCAATTTAAAAAAAAATAAAAAAAAGATAAGTGAAATAGCCCTTTCCTTCATGAGGCTTACATTCTACTAAGGTTAAACATGCACACCACCAATATAAACATTGTTGTAAATATAAAATGTAGGCATTTTATATTTTCTGTAGAGCTGAGGATAGGGTGGGGGAGATCAACAATTCTATAACTTTTTTTGTGAAGTCATTTTAGATAAATGGAAGCATATAATCTCTTAATTGAGTGAATGGGGTGGGGGTGAAGAGAGATGAGTGAGATACAGCCTCTGCTGCAAAGAGGAGCAGGGGCATCTTTGTCATTAGGAGAGAGTCAGGTCTCAGTGATATGGAAGAAGTAGGAAAGGTAAAGGTGTGAAGTGAAAGTTACTGTGTTACCTATAGAACAGGCAACCCAGAGAACACAGTGAAAAAGGTGGGTGGGTAGATTTAGAGTAAGACACTGGAGGAGTTGGTTTGAAGGGGGATGAGAGCAAAAGAGTGAGCAGTCAGGAACACAGTGGTGTTTGAATTATGGTAGCTGAAGGGGGAAAATCAGTGGGACGAGGAAGGGATGATAGAGAAGAAATATGTTAGTCATTGATGAATGAGTTAGGTGGGTCCTCATTGTTCATGGAGGCTCAGCATGGGGGTGGGGTAGTCCTGGGGTTTCTGGATTTATATGTAGCTAAACGTGGTGGTGAAGACAAATTGACTGCCGTGGAGTTTGAGTATTTGGACCTTGATTCATTGGCTGCCCTGAAAGACCAGGAAACCATCCTAGGAAGTCACAGGCAAGCTACATGCTATGAACCTTGAGTGCCTAAGGGTTCAGTGTTTTCATGAATTATTTGGATAAAGGCATACGTATAATACTTAGCTAATTTACAAATAATGTAAGGAGGTGAGACTTGGAATCAGAAAGACCTGAGTTAGACTCATGCTTCAGATACTTTGTAGTTGTATGTTCCTGAACTACTCTTAAGGTTTCAGTTTCTTCTCTGTAAAAGGGAATGGGGAAATGGGGGATTTCTTTAGAAATGCTGTATGCTTGGTACCAGACTAAGCTAAAGGAGGAGATTGGAGTAGATGGCTTTTCAGATCCCTTCCAGCTCCAAATAAATGATGTTATGACCATGTTATTGACAGAATCATGAGTCGGAAAGAACTTGGGCCAAATTGAGTAAAATTAAATTTTGTAGGGATAAATGTAAAGTAGTACATTTGGGTTAAAAAGTAAATTTCACATTCAACATGGGGAGGTATGGTTAGATGACAGTCTCTCTGAAGAAGCCCTGGGAGTTTTAGGGGCCACAAGTTCCATATAACTCCATAATATGATGTCAGTCCAGAAAGCTAGTGGACCTTTAGATTGCATCAATGAACTCATACCTTCCAGGACAAATGAAGAAACAGTTCTTTTGTATTTGCCCTGGTCAGAAGACCAGGAAGTATTGTGCTCTGTTTGGGGTGACATTTTTCAAAGCCTAGTGACTGATCAACTGGAGAATGCCCAGTGGAGGGCAGTTGGGATAGTGATGGAGCTTGATCACATGATGTGAGTGTGATTTGAAGGAACTGGAAGTGTTTAGCCTGGAGAAGAAAAGATTTAAGGGACATGATTGTTGTCTTCAAGAATTAGTAAGACTGTTCTTGGAAGAGGGATTGGATTTATTCTGCTTGGTTCCAGTGGGTACATCTAGGAACACTGAGTCGAAGTGGCAAGAGTGAAATACAGTCTTGAAGTCAGGAAGAACTGGTTATTAATTTGAGGAGAGAAGAACGTACTGTTTTGGGAGGTTCAAGAAAAAAACTGGATGGTCACTTATCTCAGATGTGTCTTAGACTCTGGGAAGGGAGATTCTTAACCTAGCATCCAGTAACTTTTAAAAACATATTCTATGTAACATTATTGTATTACAACATACATTACATATAATAGTATTTCAGTATAATTGGGTCCTTTTGTAATGTTACGTATGTTTATGTTATGCATTTAAGACAATGTCCTGAGAAGGTATCTGTAGATTTCACTAGGAATTGCCAAAGGGTTCTATGACATAAAAATAGCTGAGAATCTCTGTTTTTATGCAGAATTTTTGTTTCACTATATGTGAAACTGGATAGACTTAGAGTTTCCTACTATCTCAAATCCTAGTTGTGTTTCTCAATGATTGCAAAGATGTCCTGATCAGAGTAAAAAAAAAAAAGAGTTCCCTCTTAAGGTTCCATAGTTGATGTTGATTAATTTCATTAAGCCCTGAAAGATTTTTGAATTGGAAATCAGACCTTGAAGTAGGGTGATTTTCTAAGGAAAAATTTCTCAGGATAGTTTAAGACACTGGGGATATAGTAGATACAGTTCTGGAGGTGAAGTCAACAAGGCCTGGGTTTGAATCTCATCTTAAATACTTAACCATCCATTTAACTCTGGGAGTCACCTAATCTCTCTCTCTGGGCCTCAGTTCCCTCATTTGTAAAATTAGGTGGTTGAACTCAGTAGCCTCTAGAATCCCTTCCAGTTTTTGCTTTTCTGACCCAAAACAAATGCTTAGCAGTTTGTAGAGACAGTAAATTAAAATCATAGCCAACAGCTAGTCTTTTGCCTTTATTTTTACCTTTTTTATGTTGTTTGATCAAGATTTAGCTTAATAGCTTTCTTTTGTCAATGCCTTCAAACAAGTTCTTTTTATAAAGGCCTAATAGATGTTTTTAGGGGACATCATTCAGAGTATTCATCCATTAAACCCAATATTATAGGATCATAGCAGTAGAACTTCAGAGGCTGTTTCATCCATCTCCATCACTTTATAGATGAGTAAACTGAGACCCCGAGAGTCCCAGTGACTTTCCTGAAGTCATCTGGTGTGACAAAGGTGGTCCTTTGACCCTAAATCCAGTCTCTTCCCACCACCCCATGCTTCCTTTGTCAGAGCTGCCATCTTGTAAACTCATTGCATAGGTAGGCCATCCTTGGTATGCATGGCTCTGGTGGCCAAACTAGAGAGGGCAGATCTCTGGGAAGAAAGCTTCACTGGGATTCATGGGCTGGAATTTGCCTCTTCATGAAGGAATCCAATTCCTTTTTTATCTCTCTGCTGAGCAGCTCGTAGATTGTTAGGTGTTTGGAGAACTGTCTGCCTCTTGCCTATTTGGGAATGCTTTTAAGAGGTTCCAGAAACTGCTGTTTGTTGATAAATCAGGATAATCAGAGAGAAGTGTTTTAGTGAAACTGTGTAAAAGTAGGAACAAGGCCTTCTGCATCAGTACCAGCTGTCGCCTCTTAGGAGCACGCATAGTAGATTTCAGTGCTTCTCAGACATCTGCTCTCATAGCCATATAAAACAGTCTTTCTGTCAGCAAAAACCCTGGCAAAAAAGAGCTTACATTATTTCAGGAATCACATTCCCAGGGCTGGTGTGTATAGTCTCCTCCATCGTTATGGGTAAAGAGAAGTCATATAATATTCTCCTGAACATTAGCCCATGACCTAGCTCTTAAGTAACCATTTTCATTTCATTCCTGGAAAACAAACAGCAAAACTGGGACTAGGACACGTATCTCATGGCTGTCACTCAAGATTCCTTCAACAGTAGCTAAGGATTAAGCCTTGACTCTGTAGTAGAGGTGCCTCCTCCAAGTCAGAGTCTACAGCCCATGGCCACCATCAAAAGTCCTTGGCACTTGGGTCTATGCCATGTGTTCTCTCTGGTCCAGACCATCCCAGTGGTCTCCCTAGGCTTTTGGGATTCTACAAACTGAACTCTCTCCTCTTGACAATTTTCTAAACCTTTTACCATTTTGAGATTGAACCCAGATCTTTCAGTTTAGTTCAAGCTGTTTGTCAGCTTTCACTTGAACCCAGAAACCATTGTTGTCATTTGAACTCTTTACCATCTGACGATTGAAAACAGACCCCCTTGTGGGTCTTCCAAGCCTTTTAATGACAAGAGATTGAACCCAGACCTCACTCCTGTCATCCAAACTTCTTACCATTTGAGGATTAAACCCATTCCCAAATGTCATCCAAGCTCTGTGCCATTTGGGGGACCAAACTCCAGGTCTTAGGACATTTATCTAAGTTCTTTTCAATTTCTAGATTTAACCCATGCTGCTTGTTTGTTATCAAAGCATTATATCAATTGGAGATTGATTCCACACGACAAGGCTGGGAGCCAAGCTCTTCAGCAGTTAGATATTGAACCCAGACTTCATGGTTGTCTTCCAAGTTCTATGCCAGCTGGGAATTGAGCCCACATCCTGTGGCTGCCATCCAGCCCCCTTATTGGTGGGGGAGAAACCCCGAGACCCTAAACTACTCTTTAGGTATTTCAGAGTGAGGGACAAAACCTATCCGTGGTCATTACACAAGTTTTTTACCAGCTGTGGATTGAACCCAGCTGTCAGAAATCAAGAGGGAAGATTGACTGAAGGCCTAACTTTTCTTCTTCAGCTGCTAAAGATCTTGAATGATGATATTAGTAACCCCTAGAGCAAGATCGCCTGTTATCTGTTGGGGAATAATCTCAGATCTCCCAGCTGTCATCCAGCTGCTTGCCAGCTGGGTATAAAATTCAGGTTCTTATTAATACACTATATCAGCCCATTACTTTATTAGCTTGGATGTGCATGCCAAGTTTCCCTAACCATTGTTTGGTTATATTATTATACAGGATGGAGCTCATTCCCCTGGCCTGATGCAAAAAAAAAAAAAAGATCAGAAACTGTTTTGTGATAGTGTAGCAACTAAGCCAAGCCTGCCAGTGCATTTCTTTTTTGCACAGTGGACCACCAATGCTGTACCTTGCCTTAGGGACCACACCCAGCAAGCCCCGAATGTAGGGCTTTCCTGTATCTCATTCTTCACACAAGTTACAGGAAGGCCCAGCATGGTTCTCAAAGGGAGAAAAGAACAGTTTTGCCCACCTCGTCATCTCCAACAAACAAGTAGGTCAGATTGGCAAATCAGGTGAGTTCCTGAACCACTAATCTGCCTGAATTCGGCTTCTCTCTCTCTTTTTTTAAACCGAAGCATTTATAAATGTACTGATTTATAGTGAAATACATAGGGATGGAGAATGAAAAGCAAACAGTCTGGATGTTAACATCTGGAGCAGACAGAATTAAAACCTAAGGACTCGTTACTGTAACAATTACTAACTGAGTCTGGGAAACTTTTAAACCTAAATCTGGGGAGAAATTTTTCAAGAATGCTTTAATATAAAAATAACTTAGAAAAGTCTGCATAGACCACTCTGCATCAAATCGAATTTCATGTTAACTATTGGAAATGCATGGCATTGCTTTTTAGGCGATTCTAAGGAAGGAGCCCCCCACACTCTCTCTGGTGTGCTAAAATGTGCATGTTTGCCTTAGACTAAGGGGTGTGGGTAATTCAGAGTCTCTTAAAATAATGAAGGTCCTGGTTCTATATGGAAGGGCTATGAGCCTTCTTCCTTTGGTTAAGGAAGCTGAAATCCTCATAGTCTGTGATGTCTAATAATGCTCATATCTGCCCAGGAACCTTTCCTAAAAGGTGGGCCTTACCAAGCTATCAACGTAGTTATTCTTACTCCTTTCCCTAGTCTTCCTGGGAGCTGTAGCAGCCGAAGTCCAGTGGCCTGTGGGCTGTCATCACCAGATCTTTTTCCGTGTTTATTTTCTGGGAAGTCAGTAGGAAAAAATGGCCGGAGAATAGTCATACAGCTTTTGAGATTCCCAGTGGGGTTGGGGAGAGAAGGGTCAGGGAAAAAAAAAAAAGAAAAAAACGAACAGCCCAACAACTGTATGATCTCAGAGGCTTATTTTCTTCAGTCTTATCTTTCCCTCTGCAGATCTTGAAATAGTCAATAGCCAGTAACCCTCCCCCAGTCCCCAACCATCTACCCATTCCTTTAACTCCCATTCTTGTTGGCTGGCCAACCTTCTCCATTGACCCTCACAAGCTGTCTATGCTCTCAAATATTCTGCATTTCCCCCCTCTTTCTCCCACTCTCAAGCTATCAAGATGCAGGTTTATTTCTTCAGTGTTAGCATTTCAAATTGAAATTTTATAAAATAGGATAAAATGAATTTGGGGCGAAGTTTCCGAAAGAGAGTAGAGATTGAATATTAATGTAAATCCCCATCAGTAATGATTTTGCAGTGAACCTTCTGTAGCCCTGGTATTCCCCTAATCTTGGAAAGTAAAATTGTGTTCCACGGTTTCTTTAAGAACCACAAGGATCCCTGAGATTACTTTCCATGGTAGCCCATTGGGTAAGACACTTAGGAATGGGTTTGATATTGCTTGGAAGGTGAGGTACTCTTCCTGTTATGGAGACAACAGCAACATCAGTAACAATATCAATTAATGAGCATTTATTAAGTACCTAGCCGTGGACTTGGAAGTGCGGAGACAGATAAAAACGAAACATTCTCTATCCTCATGGAGCTTAGATCCCATTGGAGGAGACAATATGTACATAGATTAGTAAACTCAGACTACGTTTAATACATCTTTAATTTTACTGGTGTAGAGAATTCAGACCGAGGAAGTCCCTTTATCAGTGAAGATTAGCGCCTGGAGTGTGATAGAGCCAGCTCTGACTGGCTTGGGAACCAAGCAATCCCTGCTACAAATCAGGACCTGACTTGCTGTTTTACTGGTTGTTTAGACTCAATAAACTGTTAAAATGTAGATTAAACTTAAACATGTGTGGACATACATTATTTTTTTCCAGGGAGTCAGGTTGTTGAGCATTGACCAGCACTCCCCTGAGCAGCATCTTCCCTGTAAGTTAGAGTATCAGACAGTAATGAATGGAGACACTGAGAAGTTAAATGGATTGCCCCTGGGTCAGAGGTTAGAACCTGAATCTAAGTCTTTCTGATTGAAAGGCGAGATTTTTATGTACTATGCCATGCCACCTCTCCTACAGGATATATACTAAATTAATATTAATTAATATAGGATCTGGCCATATCAGAAAAAAGCTTCATGTCTAAGGTGATGCTTGAGCTGAGCCTTAAAAAGAAACAAGGGGTTCTATGAATCAGAGAGATGGGGAAGGAAGGACATTCAAGGCATGGACTCAGGAGATGGAGTATCAGGTGTGAGGATAAGCAAGAAGGCTGATTTGACTGGACCAGAGAGTGAGCCAAAGGGAGGAGTGCAGAATGAAGCTGGCAAAGTATCTAGGCCTTTATGTTGACAGCCCCCACTAAAGTCCTAGTTTGGTGCCTCATCCTGGCATGAAGTTGACCTAGGGTTCTCAGAGAATAGACACAGCAAAGAGTAAACTTAGTCTTTTTTTTTGAGGGGGGAAGGCAAAGTAATTGGGGTTAAGTGACTTGTCCAAGGTCACATAGCTAGTAAGTGTCAAGTGTCTGAGACTGAATTTGAACTCAGCTCTTCCTGAGTCCAGAATCAGTACTGTAGTCACTGTGCCACCTAGATGCCCTGAGAGTAAGTTTTGGAAAGATTTCAGATATAAGCCTGGTAAAGGACCCAGTGTCTGTCCTCCTGGTCCAGCCTAACTAGTTTCAGAGATATGCTCCAACAGGTTGGCTATATTCTTCATCCATGGCAATTCTGAGACTGTCTGCTGAGGCAGAGAAGGACTGTGATCAAGCATGGTGGGAGGGGACCTGAGATAGACAAAACCATGGTTCCTTGAATTATGGAAGTTAGAAGTATCTGTGGTCACAAAGAATATCAGTAATATATTTTCATTGGAGATTTGTTACAGACAAATGGAGAGATGGTACAGACATTGTCATCTCCATTTTGCAAATGAGGAAACTGAGATTTAGTCTTATCCATAGTCACTTGCAAGTGGCAATGTTGTTCAGTTGGGTCTGACTCTATCCCATTTGGGGTTTTCTTGTCAAAGACGCTGGAGGGGTTTGCCATTTCCTGCTCCAGCTCATTTTACAGATGAGGAAACTGAGGCAAAGAAGGCTAAGTAACTTGCCTATAGTCACATGGTTAGTAAGTCTCTGCGGCCAGATTTGAATTCAGGAAGATGAATCTTCCAGACTCTAGGCCTGGCACTCTATCTCCTGTGCCACCCAACTGCCTGTCAAGTGGTGATACCTAGCATCAAATCCAAGCCAACTGATTCTGTCCAGTGTGAAGAGATGAGGCCAGTCAGTGTCCTGAAGTAAGTACCTGTCTATGAGTAGACAAAGGAAACTGTTTTCCTTATTACCCAATGAGCTAATCAGAGAGGTCTCCAAATGGCATTTTATCCCATGGGCACATTATTGTCTTGGGACTACAGAGTACCTCTCCTCTTCTCTAAAGCCTATCTAAGTAATGTCAGGAGTAATTAATATGAAACCGATGGCAGAATTAATCAGAACAGAGAATCATTTTGTTACTGTCAATAAATCATTCTTCTTTCTCACTACAGCCAAGTATCCAATCCCATCACAAAGAACTACATAGACCTCCAGCCTGACTTGGTAGTAGAATTCAAGTAGAATTCAAGTATAATATGTAGTAAGAGATGTTCCTGAAACAGAGCTCTTAACCACTCCACTCCCTTACTCTAGGAACTCCAGGGTCAGACACAGATCCCTCTCTTGGACATTTGAAGTTTTTTGCAACCTGGCTTTAGCTTATTTTTTTCAGCTTTATTGTCCTTTTTCTTGTTCCTCAAATGTGAAACTTATCGCACTTCGCTGTGTCTTTACACAGCCTGTCCCCAGGCCCAAAATGCACTCCCTATGCATGTCTGTCTCTTAGAATCCCTGATTTCTTCAAGACTGTTATTTTTCTCTTCTACCTGAAGACTTTCCTAATCTCGTAGATGCTAATGCCTTTCTTAAATAATATGTCATATTTCTGTTTTAATTATGTCTGGATTGTGTGTGTATGTGTAAATGTTGATGTGTGTATACATTAACATTTACAATACACACATGTTGTCAGTCCTGGGAAAATATAATCTCCTTGAGATTAGGAACTGTTTCGTTTTTGTCTTGTGTCCTTGGCACCTAGAATTATGCCTGGCATGTGGGCCCCTTTTAAGAAATGCTTACTGGTTGCTTGATTCTGACTGCATGAGTTCCAAGTGAGACCTGCTCTACAAAGGGTGCCAAGTGCCTTTTCATCATAGAGACTCTTAGGCAGGGTTGGTTAGAGCTAGCTGGAGAGAGCCAATTGTTAAATCTTTATTGTGAGCATTTACACTTTGGGAATAGGCAAACATTACAGGTCAGGGCTTTATTAGTCTTGCTGATTATCTAGATTTAAGAAAGTGTTAGAGAAAATGTTAATGCAGATTAAATTTTAAAATGTGTGGTGGGTGTATTTTTTGAGAGTTGATTGTTAATTATTTACAAAAGCACCGCTGCTATTAGGTGACCCAGAAAATATATTTGTTGTGTTGATTACAGAGAATTCCTGGTAACTAGATCAGCAGAGTATTCTGAATACAGACCATCCATAAACTCATGGGGATGAAGTAATTAAATGAAGTAAATAACTTCATTTAATCTAACACATTGTTTTAGATGAAATTTTACCTCTTCTGTACAAATTAGCTTATCTTTCCTCTTTGAGAGGTTTAGACTGCCTTACTCCACAATTCTTAAATGCTTCACTGTGTTGTCATATAACCTGCAGATTTCTCTAGCGGAAAGAACAATGGAGTGAGAGCCAGAAGCCTAGATGTTCCTTCCCTACAGCTTACTTTCCTGCTCTATAAAATAAATAGTATGAAACTTCTGATTCTCCAAGATCCCTTTTAGCTCTGACATTGTAATGCAGTATTTTTAGGCTGCCTTCAGAGAGGCATTTCATCTGTAAATATAGCAACGGTGACCACACTGTACTCTGACCTAGTCAGATCAAATATTAGGTCCAGTGAATGGATTGTAATAATGTAAATTGTAATTGTGAATGGCTAGAGCTTTTAATATCAGACTAAAATAACTGTGTTCTTTCTAATCTAGCTTTGGGACTTTGAGCTATAATCACGAGAGAACCTAATGATTTTGTTCTGTTGGTTAATAACTAGTATAAAGCCCTCAGAAGCAGAGATTAATTAATATAACTTGAAATCATTCCCCTCAGCCCTGAGTCTGGAGAAAACGGACTTAGGAGGTATAAAGAGGCAATTGCTTCAGGCAAAGTTGCTTTTCTTATTGTTTTTTCAAGGGCAATGTAAAAATCTTATCATCCCCTGGGGAATAAGAGTATCAGCCTGGGGCAGCTAGGTGTCTCAGAGGATAGAGCACTGGACTTGGAGTCAGGAAGACTTGAATTCAAATTAGGACTCAGACATTTACTAGCTGTATGACCCTGAACAAATCACTTAACTCTGTCTGCCTCAGTTTCCTCATCTGTAAAATGAACTAGAAAAGGAAATGGCAAACCACGGTAGCATCTTTGCCAAGAAAACCCCTTGGACTTGAATGAAAAATGACTGAACATGAGAGAAGTCTTCACTAGGGACTAAGGGCAAAGAGGAATTGGTGCCCACATGCCTAAGGGGCTCATTCCAAAGGGAGGAAAGAGGAATGATTACCTCTTACTTTCAGTTTTTCTTTATATAACCAGCCTTTCCAAACAGCACCACCTGCTGGTTACATTCATTTATATATATGTATATATGCATATATATACACACTCATATACATATGTAATAGAATTATGACTACCTTTAGTGGTGGTCATAATTAATCAGCATTTAGTGTTATTTAAATATTGTCACATTAAAGATACCTTATCTTTTTTTAAGAACCCAGATATCCCAGTCAAAAGCAGCAAATAACAATATAAATTAACATATGATAGATATCAAAGGAATAATAATCAGCAAGCATTTATCAAGTACCTACTCTATATTGACACTATGGTAGGCATTGGACCTACAAAAACAAAAATTAAAACCCCTGTTATCAAGGAATTTACATTCTATGAAAAGACATAATGTATGCATATTTAAATATATACCAAATAATTAACCATATTCAGAATAAATATAAGGTAGTTAAATGCAATAGAGATCAAAAGACTCTATCTAGCAGTTTCCAAGGAGGGTTTCCCATGATTTGGAAGGAAATGGGGAATCTATGAGGCAGAGAAGAGGAGGAAAGGATTTCTCCAGACAATGAGTCATGGAACTCCGGTTTGTCTGTATAAAAAGGGGATAATAATACTTCTATTCCCCAATAGCCTAATATTATTGTGAGGAGGATACCATGTAAACTCTAAAACATAATGTAAGTAAGATCTATGATTCCTATGTCAGAGTTGACACTTGCTTGAATAGTATCTCCCTGCACTATAAGAGTTAATGTCACTTTCAAATGTGCTTAACATATGACTAAGGAGTCATTTGCAAACTGAGAGAATTTGGCTCAACAAACAATAATAGCAGCAAATAGAGTATTGTTGAAGAATCGTAATTCAGAAGCCATGGGAGCCAGAGAAGGATTTCCCTTTTTAATAATAGCTCACATTAGTTTAGCGCTTTACAAGTTTCCAAAGTCTGTGAGGCAGATAGTACAAGTGTGATGATCCCTACTTTTACAGATGAGAAAAATGAGGCTGAGACGCATTCATCACCACATGGCTTCTAAGTGGCAGAGCCACTATTTGAACTCAGGCTGCTTGAGTTGTCACTGTAATGCTTTTTCCTTTGCCCAAAGAAGAATGTTTAATCACGTAATTGGCTCAGTTCTTCCTTTGTGTACTTTCTTCCTTGGAAGGGAGGTGTTTTTGAGGAGGGGTTAACCCTTTCATGTCAGTGGAGCACCATTGTAAGCCTTCCTAAGCAAAACTATATGGAATGCTACCATATTGCCCAAATTACTTGATTTATTCAGAGTCCATGCCCTATTAGTACATGGACAAGCTTGTCTGGGGAGAACAACAAAGATTGTGAAGGAAATCAAACTTGAGAGATGTTTAGCCTGGAGAAAAGAAGGCTTTGTTTGGCATTGGTGAGGAGTGCATCAGAGATGATTTGAAATAATTTAATCATTTTCACATGGAGGAGAATTTGACTTATTTTTGCCTAGCATCACAGGGTAGTAGTAGGACCAGTTGTTGGAAATTACATTGAGATAGCTATGATTTCAATATAAAGAAAAGCTTCCCAACAATGAAGGCTAACTAAAAGTGAAATGGACTGACCTGAAAAGTAGTAAGTTCCCCCTTACTGAAAGTCTTCAAGTGGAAGCTCAATGCTCATTTTTCAGGGATATTATAGAGAAGATTTATCTTCAGGAATGGGTTGAACTAAATGAATGTTGACTTCTCTTTAAGATATTATAGTGCAGGCATGACACCTAAACCCTCTTATCTCTTCTATCTTGGGGTTGACTGGCTCACCCTAACCTGCGCTCTCATGTTGACAGGTTCAGATGGGGGTTTCTGAAGAAGATGGCCACATTGCAACAACTAACTCTCAGAGTTTCAAGAGTAACTATGGTGGAGGGAACACGCTTCTACTACTGTACAGTGTAGCTTCTGAGCCCCCATCGGTGTGTTTCCCATTTAGAAGATTTGCCAGCTAAAGTCCATTAGCTCTTAATAATAAACATTTGATAAACAAAAGAAAAAACAATAATAATAATAACATAATTTTCCACCCATAAGCTGGGGAATACTCTCCCATTTATGCACACAGTGACTGTATATAGTAATCATCAGAAAGTGAGCATAAACTTACAGTACCAGAGCAGAAAGGCATATGTGTATAAAATACATGTATATAGAACACACGTGCCTGAGGCAGCTTAAAACTCTAGTCTGTGATCCTTGATGTCCTCTTTTTCCCTAAGGGACCGTCTTCACGACTATTCACTATAATCATGCTTTTCTGCTGGTAGCTCCATTTCTTCTCTCCTGGGCTGTCTAAGTAGTGTTAAACTCTTTAAGCAAAAGCAGAAACTCTAAACCTGGGGTCTGTATAGCTTCCTCATGTCAGATCTCTTAGTTGGTCTCTGAGGGGTTCCTGTTTCTCAGGCAGTAGGTGGTAGTGCTGTGAAAGTCAAAGGTAAAAGCTAATCTTTCTCCATTCAGTTCTGCCAAACAGTAGATGGCAGTACAAGCTTTCTTGTCTTTTTTCCCCAACCTGAATGGGGTCTCTTTTGAGCCTTATCTTCTATATCCTTCTACTTTTTATTTATTCCATTCTTGCTGATAAATACAATGACTTCTTTGCTTTTGCATTTTCACATCACCTCCCAATGGCTGCTTTCAATTATAATTAAACATTAGACAATAAAAGGGAATTCCTAGAGCTAGAGCAACATAGTTTGCAATGTAGTTAAATTTGGCTTGGTGACACTAATTGCCATTCTGTGAGGATGGAGCATCCTATGATCATGGACCATAATGAAGGAGTTATTATGAAGGGGTTGAAGTTTGGGGTATTAAGAGGATACACATAACCTTGGAAGACAGAATGTCAGATTCAGGGACTTTGAAATAACTAAATGCTGACATGGTTCCTTGTATTTTACAATTAATTACAGAATTGCTTTTTATCCCTGCTGGAATTCACATAATTATTTAATCTGTCTTTTTTCAAAATTCATTGTTCTCCTTATCTATTTTATACATTATTTTTACCTTTGTCAAATAGAATAGTGTAGAAAGCACTCAGTATAGTTCTTGTGCACAAAGTAGGTACTTAGTAAATATTTGTTCCTTACCCCTTCCTCTTCCCCCCACCCCCAATATCCCCTTACTCCTCCCTCACTATCAAAAGTCTTCATATTCTATCTGGTATCATTTCTACCTCTTGCTCTTCTTTTTGCTTCTCTTATCTAATCTGTAAAATTGAAATAATAGCCTAAATAGGATTGAAATAATGATATTTGCATCTCTTACTCAAAGTGTTGTTATAAGGAAAAGACTTTATAGAACTATCAAGCGCCATCTGCATGTGACTTACTGGTGATAATAGTCGCCATGAAGTACCACTGATGGTCGTAAGAGTAATAATAAGAGTGGGGATAGTAATAATAATAATAATAATAATAACAATGATTCAGTGGTAACAATAATAAATTGACAATAGGTAAGAAATGAAATGCTGGGCTTTTTGTCCTATTACTCATCTTTAGGCTCAGGGAAGAATTAGAATTATAGCAGTTTATATCAGGAAAGGACCTTTCAACTCCCTTATTTTACAGATCATGGGGTCATGGAATTAGAATTGGCCAAGACCTCAGAGGGGATCTAGTCCAACACAGAGGAACTGAAGCCCAGAGGAGTTAAGTGACTTACCCAAGTTGATGTAGGTAGCAGGTCATAGAAGCTGGATTTGAACACAGGCTCTCTGCTTTTTTTTTTTTTTAAGAGGGCAGTTGGGGTTAAGTGACTTGCCCAAGGTCACACGGCTAGTTTTTGTGTTAAGTGTCTGAGGCCGGATTTGAACTCAGGTACTCCTGACTCCAGGGCCGGTGCTCTATTCACTGCGCCACCTAGCCGCCCGAACACAGGCTCTCTGACTCCAAATCTATTGTTCTTTCTACTGCACCACTCTGGAAACTGAATCCCAGAGAGCTTTTGATTTGTTCCAGGTCCCACCAAAAGTTAGTGGCAAAATTCAAAACTCTATTAGTGTAGAGCCATAGTTCTCAACCTGTGGGTTGTGACCCCTTTGGGAATCGAACAACCCTTTTACAGAAGTCACCTAAGACCATCGGAAAACACATATTTCCATTAGTCTTAGGAACCTCCTCTATCCTTCCCCAGGCTGGTCCACCCACATGCAGGCAAACCCACATATGACTATTAAAGGGTCCCAGCACTAGGAAGGTTGAGAACTACTGCTTTAGACGTTCTGTGTGGTTTAAAAGGGCAGAATTAGAACAGACCAAAGGGAGGAAGGAAGTTAAAGGAAGGTAGAATTTTCTAGCTGAGAGGTCCAAAAATGAAGTGAGCTGCATGAAGAGGCATTTAAGAAGATACTAGAAGACCACCTCTCTAGTATTCTAGTATAAATGGAGTTTGGTTGGAGATAAAGCTCTTTAAAGGAGATTCTTATATACAGGCTTCCTCATACAGAATGGGGCTACTAATGAGATGGACTCTTAGCAGTTTGTGAAAATTGGGGTTTATAGCTCATTGAAAGTGGAAACCATTCTTTTGGCAGGAGTATTTGTCATCCTGACTTGTCTGGTACCACTCCCAGTTCCTGTCCTCCTACACAAATGGGATTGGCCTATCATAGTAGGTACTCAATAACTGTTTGTAGAGTTGATTTGAATTAGCAATGAAGCAGTAGAATCATATGGCAGAGGGCCATGGAACTGGAATGCTTCAGCTTATCATATCAACAGGAAACAGGTAAATCAAAGGTCATTTGCAATAATCAGGGTCACCAGTGTATGAAGTTCTTATGTCTTTGATCATTTTCAGTGACCTTCAAAGAATCACAGAATCACACCATTTTGGAACTTGAAGAAACAGCAAAGGCTTCCATCTAGGCCTGAAAAATGGTCATCCAGCCTCTTCTCAGCGGGCAATCACTTGCTCCTGAGGTAGCTTTGTACAACTGGTTTGTGTCATTATTGCACTTTAAAATAGGAAAAAAAGAAGCTTACTTTTCTGAGGTGAACTGGTGGATTTCCTTTCTTCTAAAGCTCTTGTTAATTTTGTCTCTTAGTAGCCTGTTCCTCCATCATCCCTCTAAGCAAGGCCTAAAGTATCTTTGATTTGCTTAAGAATTGGCTTTATTTATGGAGAAATAGGATTGAAGAGTCAAAACAATTACCTAGCAAATGTATACCAGAAATCCCTCCAGTTGAAAAACAAGGAAGAGGGCTTTAAGAGAACTTGAATTACCCAGACAGGGTATGGAATTCTATTCTAGGTAACTGCTTAGTGTATTTGCCTTTGATTTGCCCATGTAAACAAAACCTGTTTATTCACTTAATATATGTGGATTCACTCCTTTCCTCAAACTTTTCAAATGAATTTTATAAAATCATACAAAGCAAAAAATGACAATCACAACAACAGAAAAAAAGTTTCCCTTTCTTCATTTCTTGCATGGAGTTGATGAGGAGCTGGGCTTTATTAGCTTTTTTCCAATCTTAGAAAATGCCAACCACACTTCTTAAACATGATGCTTTCAGGCACTTGTAAGTTCAAAAATACCCTTTATTCTTTCAAACTCAGTAAGGAGGCTGGTCCCCATGGAGACCCTGCCACAAAGCAAGTTTGAAGTTTCCTTTTGTTCAGCTTATATGGAGTTATTGGTGAGCAATAGGAGCCTTTTTTCTCCCTAAGTTTGGGGTAGGAAAAATGAATGGCAGGAACAAAGCTAAATTTTTGTGTTTACTTTTCCATATGTCTGAGATTTTGCTCAGAATTGACGAGCGTGTGCGTGCATACACACACACACAGAATCACATGCACGTATACCCAGTGACTCACACTTGTTTTTTCTTGATAATGAGAAAAGGGAAAAATGAATAGTCAAAGGTTGGAATTTATCACTTGAGATTAAATACACTTTAGCCAGTGAGCTCAGACAAGGCTAGATGAAGGGGCCTAGCACTGACGTCAATTTTAGGGTTTTCACCTGGCCACAATTTAGTAGTTCTACATCTGGGTACCCTAAAGTACTGATTGTCACTGTCAGCAGGGAGACGGGGCAGCTGGGCTGTGAGAGCAGGAAGGTAGCAACAGTCCCAGCAGTCCCCAGGAGTACTGATGAAGGCAGCAATTTCTCTTCTGTCCTTGAGGCTGCCCATAGGCAGCATGTAAAAATAGAAAGGGATTTAACCTCTGTGCTGGCACTGAAGCTAATGCGTTGGATGACAGGGTCAGACCACTATGAATTGGAAATAATGAGAACAAAAGAGCCAGGTGAAATCTTTTCATGGCAAATTAGTGAAGTCCCAGAAATTTAGCATCCTCCTCTCCAGAGTTTTTCCTGTGTATTTTTATTGTCTCCACTGTGTTGTGTACTCCTGAGGAAGTCTTGTGTTTTGAATTCTCTGGACTATAATCTTCCTGAGGTCATGTGTGTGTGTGTGTGTGTGTGTGTGTGTGTGTGTGTGTGTTCTAACAAAAGGGTTTTTTAAAAAACTTTATAAGGTTTTAGTTTAAGTCATATGATGACAGATAACTATTGAATTACTCCTGAGAAAAAGCACTTTCTAAAAATATTTTTTAAAACAACACTTGAAGCAGTTTTATGCATTGCATGCAGCCCTAGAAAATTCAGTGAACCATCCAGAATTACTTGAGTTAATGTATTTGGATTCAGGATTTTCTGTTTACAGCATAACTATTAAACAATAGAAAATTTAATCCCAAACAGCCTTTTGCATAGCTTCAACAACACATGCTCAATTTGAGGGATTTATTCTCAAAATGAATAATGATTTTCCCCTTCCACAAGAATAGTGATCACATAAAACTCTATCTTCAAGAACAGACAAGGCCACAGGTTTGTAGAAGTCCTAAAGTATGTAGTTGGATCAGTAAACTTTTAAGAGTTAAATGATGATAATCCTGTGTGATAACTCCATTTTAGACAATACTTTCTGGACCCTTCCACCTTCTCTTGGATGTGCTTGTGGTAGAAACTAAGGATCACAGGACCCTAACAGACTGACCAAAAACAGAGATGAGAATGATAATTCTAGAGCAGTGGTTCTCAGCCTTCCTAATGCTGCAACTCACATACTCGTATGTGGGTGTATCTGCACGTGGGTGGGCCCGCCTGAAGACAGATAAAGGAGCAGTGTTTCGGTTCCTAAGACCATTGGAAATGGTTTTAGGCAACCTGTGTGACCCCTGTGAAAGGATCATTCGACCCCCAAAGGGGTCAAGACCCACAGGTTGAGAACTGGTGCCCTAGAGGTTTGTACAGTCTACAAACTTTGGCAAACTAGAGTTTGCTTCTATAGTATTCTCAATGCCCATAAACTTTGTCTTGTACACCATTTGTAATTATATTTAATTACATTTCAAGGTATTGTTGAACATGTTTGACTACTCTAAAACATTGTGGTCATTTTTATACATTTCTGGGAAAAATTTGGACTAGAGAACAAAATTGCATGGAAAAACCATAAAGTCAGAATCTAGTTCTGGCCTAGTCACTAACTAGTCAATGCAGGCTTAGGCAAGCCAAGTACCATTTCTGCTCCTCACTTCCCTTATCTGCAGAATGGTAGAATAATCTTTGCTTGACCTATCCCACACGGTGTGTTCTAGATAAAATGAGAAAGGGAATGTGGAAGTGCTTAAATCAGTCAAGCGGTATCCTTCTTACAGCTCTGTAGGACCATTGGGATCTCTCTGGGGCCTTCTACAGGCATAAATGCCATACCTGTACTTCCACCCTTCAAGAAGAGAAAGAAAAGAGTCCCTCTTGTGGTGATGAAATGAAAAGCACTACATTACTACTAGATTAGATCAAGGGCCTTATTTTATTTTATTTTTTTTTGCTTTTTGGAGGGCAGTTGGGGTTAAGTGACTTGCCCAAGGTCACACGGCTAGTTTTGTGTGTGTGTGTGTGTGTGTGTGTGTGTGTGTGTGTGTGTGTGTGTATGTATGTGTGTGTGTTAAGTGTCTGAGGCCGGATTTGAACTCAGGTGCTCCTGACTCCAGGGCCAGTGCTCTATTCACTGAGCCACCTAGCCGCCCCTTCAAGGGCCTTCTTTTTACCAGTATTTTCTTCATTGACTAAATAGGTAGATTAAATCAAGGGTTCTTAACCGGGGTCAGTAACCCGTCTTCTTAAAACATACTTTGATAACTCTATTTCAGTATAGTTGACTACCTTTGTAATCCCATTCAGTTTATTTTAGGCACCTAGAGACTTCATTGCTAGAAAGCATCATCCCTAGACTTGACCAGCCTGCCAAAGGGATCCCTGGCACATAAAAGGTAAAGGCAATTTCCAGAAGGTCACGCAGCCAGGACTACAACGTGGGTCTTCATAGTACTAATCTAGTGCTCTTCTACGTGATCACCACAAGAGGGCAGTGGTCTTTGGACTCTTTCTCTTCTTGAAGGATGAAGTAATGGCGAGTTGGCCACTAGGTATGGCTGTAGAGGGACCATGGAGGTCTTCTCTAATTCCAGTTATGTCTGCATTTCTATACTGTTTACAGCCCAGTTTTGCACTTGTAGAAGGTGCTGATTGGAGTCCAGTCCAGCAATATAGATGGCTCTCCCATGCGAGCTCATGAGATTTTCCATTCTGACCCAATGGCTTCTTTGTACAAATGAGGAAACTGAGGCTCAGAGAGCCATAGTGACTTGCCCCAGATCAATTAAAAATAACAGGGGTCAGAGCTGGAATGAAAATCCTGTTCTTCATCAGTGAGGTGGAACAGTGAATAGAGCGTCAGGCCTAGAATCAGGAAGAACTGAGTTCAAATCCTACCTCAGATACTACCTAGCTGAGTGACCCTTGACAAGTCACTCAACCCTGTTTGCCTCAGTTTCCTTATCCACAGAATTATTTGGAGAAGGAAATGGCAAGCCACCCCAGTTTCCTTGTCAAGAAAACCCTAAATAGGACCATGAAGAGTCAGACATGACTGAACACACACACACACACACACACATTTATGAAGCACTTAGCCAGTTTCCGGCATGTAGTAGGTGCCATATAAATGCTCATTCTCTTCCCTTTTCCCATTATACCAAATGTAGATGTTCTTGTGTGCTAGTGAAACTGTTGCCATTTTAAAGTCTGGCTGCCTGTGGGGAGGGCTGTGCATGGATGGTGTTAGGAAGGAGTCTTAAGCCAAGGCCCAGAAAAGGGAAGAGGCTGAAATGTTGGCAAATGGGACAAAAGAGCTGGCTCAGGAAGCCTGAAACCTAGCAGGAAAAAGGAGACTAGAGAACAGTAGTAGAGAGGTCAAGAGAAAGGTAACCTAGAGTTTTGACTGTAGACATTTCAGAAAAGAGGCCTTGGTCACAGGCCTGTGAAGGGATTAAGGGATCGGCATTATGAGACTCTGGAGGCTGTTTAAAACCTCAACCACCAGGGACATGAGTGATGAGGACTGAGAGCTTTTCAGTGTGAAACTAACTTAATATAACTTAAAATAGCTGAATTACACTTATGTCCTCAGCTCTTTAAAAAAAAAAAGGCCCTTTATCTTATTGTAAATAGTGGCTAGACCTCTAGACTTAAAATTGGGAGGATCTGGGTTCACATCCTGCCTCAGATACTTCTCAGCTATGTGATCCTGGTCACTTAACCTCTCCGAGATTTGGTTTCTTCTATAAAATGAGGGTGGAGGGGGTTGAACTTCGAAGACCTCTTCCAGTTTTAAATCTGTGATCTTCTTAGTCTATGCACATAGACACACATCTGAGTACAGAACTGTAGAGAACTATGTAAGGGAAGAAAGTATTGGCAAGGGAGAGATAGATGAACAGAAGGAGACAGAGACAGAGACACTGAACGAGAGAGACCAGAGGAGTCATAGGCTATGTATGATTCCAGGGCTGGGAACTATGAAGAAAGAAGCTTCCCTTACTGCATATACCTTTTCCCTTGAATGGTTTGAGACAAGATGGGAACACTGAGGTGGCAGTCATGATAATTATTTTGTTTCCTCTCTCCCCTGCCCTCCATTTTATAATATTACCCATCCATTGCCACCTCCTTCCAAAAGTGTTTGCTTATGGCCCACTCACCACAGCATAGTTCCCCATCTCTTGGTGGTGAGGCTACAAATCACCTAGACCAGCGCTTTTTCCAAAGCCATTCCAGTGCCCTGTGCTCCCCACATAGTTGATCATCGTTGGTGGTGAAGAGGATCAGGCACCATACGTACCTTCATTTTATATGTCTCAGTTTCTTTTGGTAACTCCTCCAAATACACCTGTTCTGACCAAGACTCTCAAGTGATGATGGACTAATGCCTTAGCACAATCACCATATCATAAATAGAGCTCTAGATATTTCTGAGTAGCCTCATCATAAGAAAATTCACCTGTTCTAAAAACCTGAAACCCCACCTTAAAACCAGGATGGTACCAAGTTCTACCAGAATAAGAAATTCTTGAGGAAAAGAAACAGAGCAAACCCTGCCCCTGGGCAGTCAGCACATAGACTAAGAGTTACAGAAATGCATCTAGGTCAAAGGAACGTCTTAGGAAACCCAGAACAGAAACCCAGAGACTTTCTTGGGTTTCCACAGACAACCAAATATGCCTAAAGACTTAATTATCCATTGGCAACAGACACCTTCCTTGGGCTTGCATAAATATTATGGATAACATCAGTGCAGAGGCACCTTGCCCAAGTGGTACAAGTACTCTCAATGTATTTCTCCTGTTACCTCCATGGGGCTTCTCTAATGACAGTGCTAATAGCACCTCCCCTTTTTAGACTCTTTCTTTCTCCTTCTGTCCCTTGGGAGGGTGTGCATGAGACATGTGTCCTTCCCACATGTTGTGGGGGAGAATGGACACACTCTTTTGTTCCTTGGGATGCTGCAAGGCTGCTGATGTCTTTGTAATTATCTGCTGTTGTTTCCATAGGCATGGCTAACAATCTTCATTGCATTTCACTACTAAAATGTTGAGCACTCTTATTTCACAGACTTTCTCTTTTCTCTTGAAAGGCTGTTTTGTGCTAATGACCACTCATTATTCCCTGTGTTCCTCTCGGAGTTTCAAAAGCTACTTTACTTCTTTGTTTGTGACTTCCCCACTTGGGGCAAAAACTTGATTTTAAAGACTTTACTTCTTGAAGGGAGGGTAAGATTCAATGGAGAACTTTTCCTGACTCTTATAATGGAGGTCACTCAGTCTTCCATATTCAGAGTAAGGCTATCAGCTCTTCTCCCAGGGCTGCCATGCCCTAAGATACTAGTCATTATAAAAATGTTTGGGGTTGAGTAGGGCAACACAGACATGTAGTCCCTTTTGCTGGGAAGATTAAACTAAGTTGGTGGATCTCTTGAGCTGAAGAGTTCTGAGCTATAACCAATTAGGTATCTGCATTAAATTCAGCACTAATAAGGTGAATCCCTGGAAGCAGAGAACTATTACCCTGACTACAGAAAAAATGGAGCAGGTTAAAGTTTCCATGTCAGTCGGTATTGGAATCAGACCCAAGAGTAGCCACCACACTTCCAGCCTGTAGCTGAGAGAGGTAGACCCAAACTCAAAAACAAACAAACAATAATGAAGTATGGGGAGGGCTTGAGGCCATGCCTCTATAAATCAGTTTCAGAAAGGGTGCATCAACCCAAACATGCAACCATTCAAGGTAGGAATTGTGCCACCCTTATTGGTGACAGCATCTTCATCTCCAGAAATATTTCCCCAACTCCTTTCTCTTTCTTCCTCAACTCCTGATTCTAGGATTCTTGGAAACTGATCCTTTTTGTTTGTTAGCATCTAGATACATCCCCCTCCTCCAGAGCTTCCTTTGACAGCCTGAGCTTTAGGACTGACCCTGCACAGAATTAAGGTGATCTAGGCTTCATTTTCCTCTTGTTGCCCTGCCCCCTCCTCCAGCTTAGAGAAAGGTCAAGCATCCTTCCCTGAGGGATCCAACCTTGTCTTTCCAGTAGCTGTACCACATGCCGTGAACTCTCTGTTTAGGACCATGAGAACTGGGAGCTCATTGTGAAAATTAATCAAACAAACCAAAGAGGCCCAAACCATGAATTGCATCTGGCTACTTCTGTTGCTTTGTTTCTGTCTTTCTGTTCCTCCTCTCTGAAGTTACCTCTTCTTCTCCATGCTCTGGATTCCTATTTTTCTCTGGGGCCCAACTTACTCACTTCTCTGTTCCCTGTTAGTATTTTTAACCTTCCTCCACTGGTGCATGACCTTCTGCCTTCAAATTTAATTAGGCAAATACGTAAGAGTGAAAGCCATTTCCCAGTAGAACTGCAAGCCAGCAATGATCATATAAAAATGTTCCACATCATTAATAATAAAAAATGCAAATTAAAATAATTCTGGGATTTTACCTCACACTCATCAAAATGACAAAAGATGCAAACCATTGCTTTTGCTTAACTTTTCTTTATTGCAAGAGAAAGAGAAATGTTCAGTGTTTTGGGGAGAAGGGAGTTGGATATTGGGGAATTCCCAGCTCTAAAAACAAAAGGCATGAATCCAAGGTTTATTTTAAGCCTTTGCTTTCTTCTGCCTCTTCTGCTCACTACACTTTTTTCTACGTCTTCCAGACAAAGTTCTCTAATGAGAAATCAATACTCAGCCTCTGTGTCTTCATTACCCACTGTCTTCTTGAATCTTCCCAATATGACTTCCTCTTTAACTGCTTTATTGAAAGTGCACTGAGACCTCCCTCTAACAAAATTCCCATTGCCCTTATCTCATTTAACTCTCCAATATTCGATACTTTCAGCTTCCCCCTGCCTCCTTGAAATATGTGTCCTATTTATCTTCTCCAACACTGCGTTGTCTGCATTCTCCATGGTTTCTTGGCCTGTTTTTCCACTGCCAATCTCTCCCAACAGTAGGTGGTCCCGATGGCTGTTTTCATAAAATTAGATAAGAGCTGGGAGGAATCATATCATCTAGGCCCTCCAGGACCTCAGGTGTGGCTCTTTGACTGAATCCAAACTTCACAGAACAAATCTCCTCAATAAAAGAATTTGTTCTGTAAAACTTGGACTCAGACAAAAGGTTTTACCCAAGGACATAGAAGGTCACATGTGGCCTCAAGGTCACAGGTTCCCTGCTCCTGATCTAGATTCTGTTCTGGCTTTGGTGCTTAGTGGCTTCAGAACAGCTTGACATCAAACACATGCAGGCTGTCTCTACTTTTAACCAAACAGGCATTCATTCATTTGTACTCTGAACAGTACTGATACTGCCAGCTCGCAGAGCCTTTTGTCTGATTTTGCCTTACTTAGAAATTTTAATTTTGTTTTGGTTGGATTTTTCTGGCTCCGTGGTATCCATTTCAACTCCAAGAAAGACAGATCAAATGGAGCATAGTCTTAATAGGTCCACAGTTGATGATTTGCCAATGATTATAATTTTCTAATTTTTCCACCACACTGGCTTCTTTTGTCCAATCCTCTATTCTTTGAAGCCAGGATTTGTGTGAAACCCATGGATCTATACGCAGTTACTTAAGATTTTCTAATAATCACTCTAGCAGAAGCTTACAGTCGTTTTTGAGTTTTATTTCTATCAGAGTTCTCCCCTTTCTGATCATTAAAAAACAAATAAACCAAAAACCAAACAGCAACAACACTTAAATATAAGGGTTTTTGACTAAAGGTTTAGAGTAGTGGTTTTCTCATATTCTGGATCCTCTGTTTTGGGGTGTGTGTGTGTGTGTGTGTGTGTGTGTGACTGGAGCAATGCTCAGTGCTTGGGCATATACACACATACATATATATGTACACACATGTATATACATATATATCCACACACACATATACATATACATATATACACGCACATATATGTTCCCCTCTTCTCTATGAGATCTCTTTTTAAGTAGTAGAGTGGGAGAGTGTTCTTGTCCATCCTCTTCCTCAAGCTCCACCCACCCTTACCCTCCATACAAGTTGAAAAGTTTAAGAAAGCACGGACAGATTTTATGACAACCTGCTTCACCATGTCTCAGGTTCAACATGTCAGAAGAATTCTGAGGGGTGGGGGTGAGGAAGAAATTTCTTCCCACTATTACTGGGCAGTGCTTTCAGAGCATTAATCTTCTTATGTGTTCTTTGACTGCTCTCTTTCTATTAACTAGATGATGAGAATAAGGCACAGAAAAGTTAAGATTGTTTGCCCAAGGAAGAACTGCCACTACCTCATAGGGGGCAGTAACTCTTTGGTGCCTAACCATATAATGGCTGCATTATGAATGTGGTGGTTCTATCCTGATGCAGATGCCACCCTCCTATGTTGCTCAAGGACCGGGGTAATTTGGGGTAGTATATCACATTCCTCTTGGGTTGGGTCAAGTCCCTTTTGGGGAAGTTAAGACCCACAGTCTAGCCCTTCCTGTTTTCAAACACATTGGTCACAGTGTATGGAAGAGGGGAAAAACACCTTTAATTAAAGACAGTCAGGAAACATCCTCTCCTATCCTTTCCCAGTAGAATACAAGCTTCTAAAGGACACAGATTGCTTGTTTTTGTCTCTGTTTTCCCACTTTGGAACTGCTGAATATTCTCTAGTGTCTGCAGTTACAGGAGTCCAAAGCCCCTACTTTGTGGTCTCCAAAGTCACTTCCTGGTTGAGGGCTCTGTCATAACTTTGTGATTCTCTGAGCCTCGGTTTCTCCACGCTTATACTAATCCAATATATGGGTCTAAAGCATTTTATTTTAGAGGCATCAAAAGTAGTGGATAGAGAGAGCTTGCCTTGGAGGTGAGAAGATAAGGATTCAGATCCAGCCTCTGACCTACCCTGGCTATGTGACCCTGGGTGAACTTCTGGGCAGCTCTCCAAGACTTGAAGTTGCAGACAGGGTGCTGACCTGCATGGGTAGAAGGAGTTTGATCACTTAGGAGTTCTTAAACCTGTGAAATCACGGGTTGAATCTTCACTGTCTACCCAAGGTTATTATGGAGAAAAAAACCAAATAAATAATTTTTAATATGCACCTGTGTTAGGATGTTGTTGTTATTATTATTTTTATTATTTCTGTTAGAGACAACTGGGGTTAAATGACTTTCCCCGGGTCACACAGCTAGTAAGTATCTGAGGCTGGATTTGAACTCAGGTCCTCCTGACTCCAGGGCCAGTGCTCTATCCACTTAGCTGCCCCCTGGATGTTATTGCTTTTGACAGTTTTATTAATTTTTGTTTTAAAAATTATTTATTTTTACTACTAATAAGGATAACAACAATGCTCACTTTTCTCAGTTTTGCTAATACAGGTCTTTACTACATGATTTATTCACAAGACAGATTTAGAGTATGAAGGCTCTGAGTTCAAATCCTGACTCTTATTTTCTTTAAGAGCGTGGACAGATTGCTTAAACTCCCCATTCTGCAGGGTTTTTTTTTTCACTTTTGAGATTAGGGAGATGAACTAGGCCAAGATCCTGTCCAACTCCAAGACCATGAGACTATGAGCCTTTAGTGATGTGCCCACTCCCACAAAATCTGCTTCAGGGCCCTGTGATGTCAGGGAAAGAATGCTGGTCTCACAGCGGAGAGACTTAGTCCTGATTCTGCTGCTTGCAAATGTCATCTCACTGAGAATCAGTTCCCTCGTCTGTACAATGGAGATACTAGTATTTGCACTAACTATCCCCATGTTAGGAAGAAAACATTTGTAAACTCTAAAGCTCTGGATCAGAATGAGTCCTTATCACTGGCTGGTGGGGCCGCACATCTCCTCCCCACTACGTGTACAGCTTTGCTCAGAAACTCGGAGAATTAGCAGGAAGGAGCCAAGAATTTTCCTTCCATCAGAAATCCTGCCTAAAACGGTACTTTAGTAGGGAAGACTGAGCTTTGTTCCATCACTTCCGTGGAGGGTGGGACTAACCATCCCTAGAGCCTTTGAGTTTGGTCATCCAACAAAGCGACCGCCTCTTTCCTTCATAGGCTGCTTGTCTCCTGATTTCATTGGGTATGTGGTTTTGGGGGGAGTCCTCATCAGTAACATCACACTCAGGATAATTATGCCCATCCCAACCTCTCTTCCCTTTCTGGCATCCCTCTGCCTTCTCTGTCCACTCAGAAAAGGAGAGGGTGGCCTCTCCCAAGGGGCTACATCCAGTCACCCTGCTTGTCCCCTTAATTCATTTTGTCTACATTGTGCAAATCCAGGCTGGGGGGAAGGGAGGGATCTACATGTAGAACAGATAACCCTGGTTATCCATGTGTCTGTGCACACATGTGCTTCTGCATTCTGGATCGGTGATAGAATGATTTCAGGCTGACCTAACATGAGTGCCAAAGGAACAGACAGCTTAAAGAATGCCCCATACAGTACTGACTTTGCAGAATGCATATGCTTTCTATCTAAGCCTTGAGCTCTCAGATTGCAGAAGAGAGAGGGAGTCAGGTGTCCAACAGTTCCAGACTATGGGTTGTTTTTCCGTGCTTTCTCTGCTTAATGGAAAGAGGAAAGGGGGCGGGGGGAGTAACAGAACACTTTGGTTCTCTCTTAGAAGTATTTCAGGCCACTGGCATCCAGAAGGGCTGGCCTTGGGCCCTGGTGTGTGACTAGAAGTCTCTGTTGACAACATACCTTGGGTGAAGGTTTATCATAGTTTTATACATTCCGAGTTAGGAGAGACCTAGAGGCTAGCTAGTCCAACCCTTTCATTTTACAGGTGGATATGGAAGCCCAGATTGCTTTAGGGATTTGACTAAGGTGTCACAATACCACTTGGTGACAGGAGTGGCTTCTGGATTGATCCCAGGGCTTCTGGATTTTCCCTGTGCTACTTTCATTGTACCATACTGCCTTCAACGTCTACAACACTATGGCTCATGTACTATAAAGGAGATGAAGGGGTATAGACACGGAAGAAAAAAGCCCAAGTGGGATGTTGTGTCTTTTTTCTCCCCCAGGCCCAGAACGCAAGTCTTGTGCCTTAGAAAGAGGGGCCTGTACCCTGTGTTTAATGCTCAATGCTCATCTGCCACTACCTGTTACACAGAGGACCCCTGATATTTTCCAGATATCTTTGCAGGGAAAGCAACACCTGATTTCAGTTAAAACTGTGGTGTCTGCCTCACTTCTTTCCCCAACCCAGCCCCACACCTCACCCACCAAGGCAGTGACGGCAAGGAGGATGCGATTATCCAGAGGAGAGGGTGGGATGGGAGCAGGACTCTCAGGAGAGTTTCCATCAGTGTTCTGGGGTCTGATTTTGTGACTAAATCCCACTATTTCTCCCACATGCATAACACATACTGATAATGAAGATGGAGGAAGAAGAGGGCTGACACCATCATCCAAAACAAAGGGTGTGTGTGTGTGTGTGTGTGTGTGTGTGTGTGTGTGTGTGTGTACATGTACGTTTGTGTGTTGTGAGTTTTTCTGACAGCTGTAACTCTCTTATTTCGGTTTTCTGAAATCACAAAGATAGATCAAGCAAATTAAGCCCATAGAATTTTGCTCCTCCAAGTGCCAGTTAACATTGCCAAGGAGGACTGTAAAGTTCATCTGGGAGGCTAGGAAACCTTGCTCTCCAGGAGAATAAGGACTCACACACACGGTCTGATTACACCATAAACCTTGTTAACTTATACACAGCCTTCAGTGCTTTTCTTTTTTTAGATGTCTGAAAGTTTATACAGAAGATAGTCCAAATTTCCAAACGTTAAATTTAATCTATCTTCATGAAGGAGGGAGTGAGAAGGATGGCCAGAGATTACGGTCGAAGGGATTTAAGTCAGATTCAGGCTAACCTAACCTTACTTAAAGAGGGGAAGACAATATAGCAGACTCAAGAGAAAATTTCCCTTTTTGGAGATACTTTTCAAAACCCCATGAATTTTGTTGGAATTTTTATTTCCTTCATAGTTAGGGGGTAAGACCTGGCAACTGAGCCCTTCAAATTAGACATGCATTCCTTACCCCATGCCCTGTGCTGTGCCCAGTACAAGATGGTAAGTGGGCATAAGCAGTAGCGAGGCTTACCCATCCTTCCAGTTCTTAATGGGAATAGAAAACTTGAACCAATCTGAAATGTTTCGTGTGTGTCATTAATTTTTCACTCGACTATGTAAATAACCTGGCAAGATTTGAGATGCAGAATATAATAAATTAAAAACTCACCTACAATATGAGATACTTCATTTCTCCAATGCATTTGAGATCTCATTGATGTTGTTATTAGCCCTAATCAGGAGGTCTCAGTAATTATTTAATTATGGAGCTCTCTGAAAAAATGCATATGGGACACACTTTTAAGATTAATCTGCATTATTAACACGGTTTCCATCACTCGCCTTAGCTTAGACAATCAATAAAACAAATCCTTCCATGATGGGTAGAATTTGCTGGTTTCCAAAGTGTAAATGTTCCTGATGAAATTTTTTTTTAATTTTAATTTATTTTTTTGGTTACATCATTCATTTCCATAAGGTTTTGAGTCACAAATTTTCTCCCCTTTTTGCCCCTATCCCCCAGCCCAGAACATTGATCCCACTGTAAGGCCCCTCCCACGATCTGTTCCCTTTTATGCCCTCCTCCAACAC
>CM053598.1:60633664-60659858 GCA_028646575.1 Pseudocheirus occidentalis | reverse complement strand
CATGTGAGTTAATTTGCTCTTTAAGGTATTGTTTTCTTCAGTCAGGTTGTTGACTCTCTTTTCATGACTTTCCCGCATCATTCTCATTTCTCTTTCCAATTTTTCCTCCACTTCTCTTATTTGATTTTCAAAGTC
Source organism: Pseudocheirus occidentalis (assembly GCA_028646575.1). Classification (NCBI taxonomy): domain Eukaryota; kingdom Metazoa; phylum Chordata; class Mammalia; order Diprotodontia; family Pseudocheiridae; genus Pseudocheirus; species Pseudocheirus occidentalis. Next base: position 60,659,723 of record CM053598.1, on the reverse strand, counting down.
CTTTTTCAGTTGAAGTATAGCTAGTAGGCATTCTTCCAGTGTCTTGGAAGCATTTGGTGAGGGAGTTCTGACTGAGTTGTCTTCCTCCTGCTCCATGCTTTGATTTTTTTGTCCATAAAAAAGGATTCTAGAGTTTTACTGCTGTTCCTATCTTGCTTCCTTTTTCTCATATTGGCCAGTCTATTAATTGCTCGGTTTCTTAGCTCTGTGGAACTCTGCTTCCTGGAGGGGGAAAGGTCTGTCCCAAACTGCTGGGACCTTCACAGCTGCTGGAGCTATTAGTGAGATGCTGTAGCCTCCCTCCCCAGCTTTGGCTCACTGAAAGTGCACCCCCGGACCACCACTCAAGACCATGATTCAGATCCAGGCCACTCAACACCAGAGCCCTTGGCCCTGATGGATCACCTCAGCCCCTCTGCTATCTGCAGGCCGAGGGCTCTGAAGCAGCCCAATGGAGGCCGCTGCTGCTTTCAGCCATTCCTGCTGCTACAGCCACCTCCCACTGCTTCCTTGCCCTGGGAGCAGTTTGGCTGGACCCGCTCTTCTCCTCCCGAGTTAGCAAAATCCATTGACCTTTCTCTTAGCCTTTTTTTTCTTCTGGCGTGATAAATGTGGTAACTGTGCCTCCAGAGCAGCTGATCTGCTCTCCTATAGATGTGGCTCCCAGCCCGATGCCCCAGGGCCTGACCCGGGCCGGGGTTTTCTGCCGCGGCTCCCAGACTGCTGCAAAGAGCCCCACCTGCTGTGCTGCCTGTAGCAACAGATGTGCTTTCTGTCTTTTGGAGAGTTTTGGAGCTTGAAAATCTGTTTAGAGTCCCATTTTATGAGTTTTTTAGCATGTTTGTGTGGGAACTGCGGTGCTTTGCTGATTCTATGCCGCCATCTTGGCTCCGCCCCCCCCATGAAAATTTAATAATCTGTTCTAGCATGCCAACTGAGAGGTCCTAATGATGCAGATTATACCTTATCTACTGATGTCTATCCTATGTGACTAACATCTATGTTCTCCCATAAATTCACCATTTGGAGTCTACTCAAGGTTTTTTTTTTAACATCATCAGAATTCTTATAAAATACATATAAGCTTTCCACTCTACCGATTAAGTAATAGATTTTTCTTATTACATCTTCTACACCATTAAAGTCAAACTCAAATAGAAATGAAGCCACTAAATCATATATAAGGATCCCTGTGTCAACAATAGTGACTTAGAAAACCACAAATTAATATTATCTGTGTTTTACTGTATTGTCACTTATTTTGTCAAATATTTCCTGATTACATTTTAATCTTGTTTTGCCCCACTTGGCCCCTGGACTGAATGCTTGATACCTCTACCTTACCCTATTCTAGTGTAACTCCTCATGCCCACACCTGCTTGCACTTACCATGTTGCTCTCCACTGTCCTTCTACGATCTTCAATTTCAGTTATTTGGAGACTATGACTAAAACCATGCCACAACACTAGAAGGAAAATAGTGTTTGGAAAAGTGTCTACTGATGTAGAGGATGTATTGAAGTGAAAAAAAGATTTGAAGCAAGTGGGCCAATGAAAAGGCTAAATCAAAAGTCTAGGTGAGAAGTGATGAGGCCTGAACTAGGGTAGAGAACATGTGTGTGAGAGACAGAGAGAAGGAAATGGCAAGATTTGACCACAGATTAGATTGTTGCATTGTAGGTTGTTGAGTTTTTCCTTTGTTTTCAAAGAGGACCATGACGTCAGGGAGATGATTACATGCCTTGCAGCTGACTTTGATTTGAGAAAGGGATGGCTGAGGTGAGCAAAAAGGGAGTCAAGGATTACATCAGCTTACCTACTCAGACGACTGGAAGAATGGTGGTGCCATCAAGAGCAGTAAAGAAGTTCACAAAACGGGCTGGTTTCACAAACCAGGGACTTCTGTTTTGTGTATGTTGAATTTAAAATGGCTTCCATTTTGAGATCTCAAGAGGCAATTGGTATATGGGTCATAGAAGAGGAAGGCCCCCCTGTAGGTATGTTCAAGATGTAATGGGCCATGAAAAGTGGTCCAAGAAAGCGATGCAGACGAGGAGGAAAAGGGAGTTCCCATTTGGGACAAGCATGCAGTGTTGAGTGTTAATAATTTAAAGACAATCTATACTAAACTGTAATGCAAGGCCTGTAAAAATGTGATGGGGTTAAGTATATACCAGCTACCATTTATCATGCATGGTACAATGGCTGGCAGAAAGATTTCCTTCTACCCTGAAGGGAATGTAAGTCATAGAGTAGAGGATTTAGAATTGGAAATGACCTTGGTGATTGTCTAGTATAATATTATCTATTTTAACTCTTATTTTACTATGTGACCCTCGGCAAGTAATTTCAGCTTTCCAGGCTCTGGAGAACAGAAGACTGGAAGGGTGGAGGAAGGAGAGTACAAAGAGACATGATAATTATTTTCAAGTATTTGAAGGGCTGTTCTTGTCTGACTCCAGAAGGTGGAACCAACCCAGTGTTGGATGGAAGTTGCAAAAAGGAAAATTTAGACTCATGTTAGGAAAAATATCCTAAAAATAGAGAGAATTACCCCAAAGTGTAATGAGTTGCCTTCAGACCCTCATTTGATGTCTTCAAGTAAAGGATAGATTATTGACCATTTGTTGAGTATGTTAGAATGAGGAGTCCTTTTTCAGATATGAGTTAGACTAAATGGTTACTGAGTTCCCTTCTAATTAAAATTCTGTCATCCTGAGTTTCTGTGGCTGAAGAAATTCAATACTTGGTGATCAAGCTTCTGGTGATAAATTTTTCTGATTTTAATTAGGCTGATGCCCAGATGACAGACATAAATAATGATATGAGATTTAAATTTCACACAGTTAAGACAGTAGCAAGTCTACCACAAAGCAGTACATGATTCATTGCTAAATGAATGGCCTAAACACTCAGTAGTTCACAGAAAGGAAATGTTGTTTTAGGCTTGGGGCATGTGTTGGAGGTCATAGCCTTGATTCATAGTGGGAATAACTGCACCAGAATTGCTTTGTGATGTTTGCTAGAGATAGGCTTTGGGCTAACAGGGAAAACCCTGGAAGGCTTCTTGCAGGAAGTGCCATTTGAATTCGGCTTTAAAGACTGGATAGGAAACCAGCAAGCAGAGATGAGAAGGAAGGGTGTTCCAGGTGAATGAAACAGCATAGGCAAAAACGTGGAAGAAGAAAAGTACTTAGCTTTAATATTTGAATACTTTTACTTCTGGCTGGGCCAGCATATGATGCCTGGACAGCATTGGACTAGAAAAAGTCATTTGTTGAAGGGACCAACTCTTCAAACCTTGTGGCTAAATTGACTCCTTCTTCCACTGGGATCTGTTATTCCCATTTGAATACAAAGAAAAATTTTCTTGGTCAAGGTTGTGGGAGCTAGCTTCCAAATCCAATTGCATCCAATAAGTGTTCATGAAGTCCCTATTATGAGCAAGGGAGTGTAGTAGGTGCTCCAGAAAATCCAAAATGAAAAACAGCCCTCGATCTCAAGGATGTTACATCCTATAGTAACCTAGAATCTTTCTAGCAGCTACAATGTCCGGGTCCACCAGATACGATCATTCAATCAACAAACATTTATTAAATACCTGCTTTGTACCAAGCACATTGCTAGACTCTAGGGCTACAAATACACAAGTGAGACATTCCCTGCCCTCAAGGAGCTTACATTATATTGGGTTAATATTACATGCTGATAGATGAGTAAATACAGGATAAATATGCAATAATGTACAGTGATTGGGCGGGAGGTACTAAGTACTAAAAGTACTAAGAACTAGAAGAATGAACAATAGCCTTTTGTCAGGGGAAACTGAACCTTGAAAGAAGCCAGGAATACAAGAAGAGGAAGGAAAGCATTCCAAGCATGGGACAGAGAGTCTTTCAAAGGCTCAGAGATAGAAAAAGGAATGTCATATGGGAAGCAGAGGGTGCATGAGGGAAGCGAGAGGGACTGGCTTGACTGAGACCACTCTTCTATTAGTTCATTTTCAGTGTTGGAACAGAATGAGGCACTTTTAAGTCATTCAGCAGTTAACAAAAGGACGCTTACATAACCATAGCATAGGAAAGACATTAAGTAAGGATGTTCCAGAGCTTCACTTGAAGAGACATGACCCCCCACTCCCGCTTAAGAAACACATTTGGTCAGAAGGTCAGTCTGTGGTCACTCATACAGTCTTGGGCTAGGTTTGGGGCTATCTAACAAGACTGAAGGGCTATAACCCTTGGTTAAGCAGGAAGACGTGTCAGTAGAGTAGAGTCTACCAGGAAGCTACATCAAGCTACCATCTTGAGTCTTATTCCAATGAGACAATCAAGTCTTTAAGAAACCTCTTTTTTTTTTCAGGGAAAAAACTAGCCTAACCCATAGTGGGTTTATGGGAAAGAAGAAAAGGGGAGGGAGCAAGCATTTATTAATCACTTGCTGTGTGCTGGGCACTGGGCTAAGCATTTTGCAACTGTTGCCTCATTTGATCCTCACGACAACGCTGCAGTGTAGGTGCTATCATTACACTCATTTTACAGGTAAGGAAACTGAAGGAGATAAGAGTTAGGGGACTTATCCAGGGTCACACAGCTAGTAAGTGTCTGAGGTCAAATTTGAACTCAGATCTTCCTGATCTAAGACTAGTGCTCTATCCACTGCATGTTTAGGGAAACTGTCCTTTCAGTGTAGTGAGTAGTGTGTAATCAGCCTTGAAAAGCATGTCAGGGCCATATTCAAAGAGCATAAAATACCAAACAGAACAATTCTTACTTTTATCTTACAGGTAATTGTAAGGGGCAATGGGGTAAAGAGGGGAGCAGGGCAATAGGATTGGATCTGTGCTTCACAAGTGTTTGTTAGCTGTGTGGAGGATGGGCTGGAGAGGAGAAAAATTGGTTGCAAGGAGACTATTGCAATGTCTCTTCAGATAGTATTAGACAAATTCTATCATTTTATTCTCCAACTGATCTTTTTCCTCAATAAGTGAGGTACATTGCCTACACTTTCATTGTTCATTAGTTCTTTTAGTTCATTATTTTCATTAGTTCGTTAGTTCATTGCTCTTTTCCTATCAACAGACTTTGACAGAAGGCTAAGTTTTTCAGTTTCCATGTTATTCCTTGTTATTAAAATGGATGAGCTGGAAACCCATCTCCAAGTCAATGCATTTGGCTCCTTCCTAGCAAGGATGGGGTGTGGATTGTTGTGAGCTTCAGCCCTAAAGCAATACTCCTCCCTGTTGTTCTTGGAACCTTGTCCCTGGACTTAACAGAATTTAGGATATGTAGCAGTCTGTTTGGGGACAGCTCTATGACTCAGTAGATAGAGCACTCCAGCTTCAGACACTTCATTAGCTATGTGACCTTGGATAAGTCACTTAACTTCTATTTGTCTTAATCTACTGGAGAAGGAAATGGCAACCACTCCAGTATCCTTGCAAAAAAAACCCCAACCCTTAGACAGTACAGTCCATAGTGTCATAAAGAGTGGGACACTGAACAACAGTAATCTGCTTGCAGACTACAATACTTAACACCTCCAATATCAGAGACTATAAAAGTGTCTTTTTGTATGTGACCATCATGACTTATTGCACATGTTCCTGTCTTGTTCCCCAACCCATGTTAATATTCCACTGTCTATGTCCAAGGCATTTATCTATCTTAAATATAAATTCCATAAGAGCAAAGACCATGTCTGTCTGATTGCACTCAGTACCCAAGTGACTAATAGGATGCCAGTGAGTATGGAATGAGGACACCCTCCCTCTTCATCCCCTCTCTCTACTTCCATTGTCCCAGCTGTTTTCAGGTCCTTTCTCTACATCAGATTCTTTGGAGAGATGCCCCATCACTCTGCCCCCTCCCTTTTCTTTCCTTCATTCCTGTACCCCTCTCAGCTCACTGGAGAGCTGGGGACGTCCAGCCAAAAGTGGTTCTGAGTCAAGAAGTGTGTTCCCTACTAGAGCATGTGAAGATTTATTTCTGGCTGGATGGGAACCATGCCAAGTCACTGGTTACAGTGTTTTCAGGACACCATAAGAGCTATCTTCTTTGGAAAAACATCTTCAGCTGGGACTGAACAAACTCGTTTCCATGGCAGCCTTAACCCTAACTTTTTTTTCTGGAACAAGGCTTGTTTGAGAGCCTACAAGACAGAAATGCACATATTGTCCTGTGATTCTGAAAAGAGCCATGTGGTGGGACTGTACCCCAAGTGTAAGAGCCAGAAAGGCATAGAGATGGTTTGAGGGTGATCCCACCCAATGCCAGAGAGGTCAGTGTCTCCAAGCTCCTCTCAGCCTCGTTCATGATCCTTTACCTCTGTATGACACTGTGCTTTTTAAAGCAAGTTCACACACATTATTCACACAAATGCTAAAGTAATTTTCCTAAAACACAAATTGGACAAGGTCACCTACCACTTCCCAATAAAGCCTTCAGTGACTCCCCATTGTTTCTAGGTTAAATACGGACTGCTCAGCTTGACATTTAAAACCCTTCCCCATATGTTTCTACCAATCTACCTTTTTAGGTTTACTGCACATTATTCTCCTTTATAAACTATATATTCGGGCCAAACTGTCTTGCCTGCTGCTTCCTGAACTCATTGTTCTATTTCCTGCCTCTCTATGCCTTTGCCCATGGCTGGAATGCATTCCTTCTTTATGTCTGACTCTAGGAAGCCCTAGTTGGGGAAAAAAAGTGCCAAGGTCTCCCATTGCTTCCAGGGTCGTATCTCGTCCTCTTGATCTGTGTCTTGCCACTGGACTCTGATGACTCCAGAGGAGAGAGTGAGGCTGGTGACTTTGCATAGCCCTGCCTCACTTAAATCCAGTTCAGGTTCAAATCAAGATGTCACCTTCCAGATATCATTGGTCTTCTTTGAGAATGAAGGATGAATAATAACAACAGGAAGCCCTGGCTTCCTTGAGGCTTAGATCATATTTTGCTTTTTACACAAAGTATTTCATGATCCTTGTAATTATTAATGTACTCTGTGTCCTCAAATAGTCGCATCTTTACTTATCTGTGCACATGTTATATTCCCTACTCCCTTATCCCCAGTAGAATGTAAGCTTGTTAGCTGCAGAGACTTCTTTGTTTTGTCTGATTGGTATTGTTTTTATATCTTTAGCCCTAGCACAGTGGTGCCTAGTATGTAGTAGGGGTTTCAGAAATGCTTGTTGGATTAGATTGTCTCATCTGAATTACATTACATTACATCTGAAGTACAAAGACCCTGGATGATAGGAGGATGGGAATTATTGTTACTATTACCACCACCACCACCACCACCACCACCATCACTAGCAATACTAATACTAATCTCCATGTATTTGATTTTAAAAATTGGAAAACAGGTTATTTTCAAGTCCAACCACTGAGTTTGATATCAAAGAAAGGACTAGAACTCAGGTTTCCTAAATTTTTAGTCCAGTTATCTTTCCACTGCATCTGATTTAATAATCCTTTGAGTTCCACCTCCATTAAATATCAATCAGTCAATGAACATTTATTGAGTACCTGATTCCCCATTTCTATTGAGAGGGCTGTTGTGCTTCAGATCATCCTAGTTTACAGTTTCAGGAAGATTATGAATCTTCCCTCTCCATCACTCCACCCCTTCTGCAGTTAGTTGCCAAGTCTCATTATTTCTGCCCCACCAAAAGCTCTTGGTCCTTCCCTTTCTTTCAATTCATATTGCCATTGTCCTGAGTGTTTCTCACTTAGATGATTTTGGTAGCCTCCCAATTTGACCCTCAGCTTCTAATCTCTTGACCTTTCTGCTTCTTCTTTTCAATGGCTGCCAATACTATTTTCCTAAGAAACAGATCTGACTGTGTGACTTACCTGCTCATGAGTCTTCAGTGACTCTCCACTGACTCTTTCTTTGACTTTGCCATATTGGTCCATATTTTGTCTCATTTCTCACCTAGCCCTTAGTTACTGAATGGACATGACCTCAGAGAAACTGAGACCTGGGAAATACCTTAACTTAGAAAGGTCAAGGTCACCCATTGCATTCTGGCCATTGCCAATCATCTTGACTTTTGACCGAGATGACTTTGGAGGAGATAGTGAGGCTGATGACTTATCAAAGCTCTTCCCCACTTAAATCCAATCCCTGCAGCAAGTCAAGACATTACCTTCATAATGTCATTGGTCCTCTTCAAGAACAACAACTGACTTTAGGATGCATTGCAAATGCTTCAGCTTAATGTTTACAAGTATCGCCTAGTCTGACTCCAGCCTTCTTTTCTGAATTATTTAGTATTACTCACATCTGTATAAAGAGGCAGCATGGTCTAAATGCATAATACACTAGACTTGGAATCAGGAAGGCTTAGGTTCCAATCACCCCTCAAACATGTAGTAGCTACCAGACCTTGACCACATGACTAGCCTTTATTAGCCTACTTCCTCACACGTAAAATGGGAGTTATAATACTAACTGTCTCACAGGGTTGTAGTGAGTATCAAATGAAAAAAGCATACACAAAGCATGTTATAAACCCCAAGTCATATAAATGTTTTATTACTAATATTACTGTTAGTACAACTGCACATTATTTTGCAGCCAAATGAGCTCACTTGCCCATCAAATCTGACTTTCCATCTAAAACCATTGTACCTCTGCACTGTCTTGTGTGCCTAGAATATATTTCTTCCTCACAGCAGCCTCTCAAAATCCTTTGCTTTCTCCAGACTTATCTCAGGTACCATTTCCAAAGAAAAGCTCCCCTTGATCACCATAAATGTTACTGTATTCTCTTTCCTCATCTGTATGTATCTCTGTAAATGTTATGTGTCCTCCTTCCCCCCATCCCCACCTACAATAGAATGTAAGCTTCTTAAAGGCAAAGGTTACTTTTCTTTTATTCTTTATCTCTTCAGTGCCTAACATGGTGCCTTGCATATAGTAAGTACTAAAAAAAAAACACTTCTGGGGTTGACAGTTTAACCAACAGTTGTATGTAAGACACAAGATAGGATGACTGCCTTCAAGTAGATTATAGTCTAATTGGGTAGGGGTAGGGAGATAATCCAAAAATATGTAACTTAATAGACAGTAAAAAAGATATCACAAGTTAACAAATAAGTAAGTGCTATATTCATAAAATACGCAAAGGTGGCAAACCTCAAAATCACTTTAAAGCTGCATTTCGATCTCTCTAAGTACAGTAGGGGATGTTATTATAAACCATTTTAAAACTATTTTTAAAACCCTATTCCTGTCATCCAGTGTCAGTCAGACTCCCTGTCACTTTTCCCAAGTCACCTTCTTGCCAGACTTTGAACAGCATTTAGAGGGTGAGTTATGTTTGCTGCCAATTCTATTTTCCCATCATCCTATTTAAGAAATAGGGAAGTTTGGTAAAAGAAAATATGTTGAGTTCTATCTTGGTCCTGACAGATATCCCTGGACATCCCATTTGAAATGTTTAGTAAGTGTTGCAGAGCTAAGCTCTGGGGAGAGGCTAGGACCGGACATGTGGATCTGTGAGTCTTCTACACAGATGTGCTAACTAAATCCTTAGGAGTTAATGAGATGTCCCAGAGGAGAATGTGGAAAGCTAAAAGGGTCCAGGACAGAGCCTTGAGGAACACGAGGAACACCCAGAGGGCATTATATGGATGGGGACCCAGCAAAAAAGACTGAGGCGTACTCAGACAGACAGGAGGCGATTCAGGAGAGAGGAGTATCATAAAATCTCAGGTAGTATACAGGAGAAGAAGGAAAAGAGGGACTGAGAGGCTGGTGAGTTTGAGGGGGCATCAGCGTCGTTGTCAAAGTTCCCTTGTGTGAGAGCAGGACATAAGAGAAAAACAGTGAGCCAGGTTCTATATGACTGTGGAAAGGAGGGGAAACAACCGAGGGGTGATAAACATTAGCCACCATGATTTGAATATGGTTAGGAATTTAACATGAACCTTAGAGGAGGAAGGGTTGTTGAAGCAAAGAGGGAGTCCAGAAATGACAGTGAAAAGCAAGAATTGTAGCCACTCCTCCCCTATGACCAGTGCGTCAGTGACTGAGGAAAGTTGTAGCCAGGGCGTCAGAGGGTGGAGAGGATGGCCAGGGATGCATGCTTGTCTGCCGAGTTGGCAGGGAGAAGCGAGGGCTGTGCCTAGTTTCAAATTGCAACTCATTATTCTCCTACAGTTCCTCTCTCTAAGGTCATCATTCCCCTACTTCTCAAATGCATTGGCCTTTTCTTGGTTCAAGATTTATTAAACTCTCTGTAGCACTTATCACTGTTGACCTTCACTTTTATGGCTTTCCTGCTCTTTCTGACCACTAATGCATCCGTGACTATTTTCTATCACCCTGTTCTGGGCTAGGAATGACTCAGACTAGTTCCCAGGTAGTTTATGGTTGATATTGGAACAAAATGAAACACACATCGGCCATTCATCAGTGAACAAAAGCAGATTTACTTAGCCATAGTGGAAGTATGTTCAACATTGAGGTCACGTTGAGTTGATACAGCTGAGTTGCCAAAGTTGCGACTTTTCTACCAGCCACGCATCAGAGAGAACCTGGAGCTACTTTATTCCTATTTTGTTCAAAGGTGAACATTCTTGAGTATTTAGTCCTTGGAGTCAATCAGATCTTGAGGATGATTTAAATATTTTCCAAGGAGAAAAATATCCCAGTTTGCATGGGGACAGGGATTAGGATGTTCCTCTTACCATATTCTGTTTCTAACAACAAATCCAAAAAGTTTTTAGCAGGCTAGAACAAAAGTCTAAATCTAGTCTGAAATTAAGAGGGGATAAATGTAAAGTTGTAGATGAATGTATATGAAATCAGTCTTTCATAAGTTCAAGATAGAGGAATGGTTAGATTAAGGGTCATGTAAAAAAACTGGGGTTGTCATTGTTGTTGTTTTTTTTTCCTTTTTTTTTTGTGAAGTGTAAACTTGATTTGAGTCCGCAGTATGATGTAGAAGGCCTAAAACCTACCCTGAGCTTAGGCTACATTTAAGAATACCTTAATTTCCAAAAGGAGAGAGGTAGTAAATCTACCATTCTCTGCCCTGGGCAGAACATATCTGGAGTATAGTTTTTATCTCTAGACCCCAAATTTTAGGAAACACATTGATTTGAAGATAATTGTCAGAATGGAAAAAGCCTTGAACTCATGCCATAGATGGAAGAACTGAAGAATTCATGATAACTGTGTTCTAGTATTGAAAGGGCTATAATGTGAAATGGTGATTGGGTGTGTTTTTCTTGGCATCAGAAGTCAGAACTAGTAGCAGTGAGAAGTTTGAGAGGCAGGTTTAGGCTAGATATTATGACAATAACAATAACGTCATCCTAACAATTAGAGCTTTTCCAAAAGTGTAATTACCTTCGTCAGGAGGCCGAGGTCTTCTAGTAAAGGTTAGATGTCTATTTGGAGATGATTTTCAGTCTGAAACTGGTTGAAATGAAGGACCTATGAGATTTCTACAAAGTCTTAAATGCTAGGAATAGTGAGTCCTCTCTAAGATTCAGTCCTAAACTTTCTGCTCTTGTTTTGCTAGACAGTCTTCTTTAGAGATCTCATCCATTCCAATTCATCATCTGTTTGTGGATTACTATCAAACCTGTAGCTCCAAACCTGACCCCACCCCCTTCATATTGTTCTCCATCAATTCCATTTGTCTACAGGACATTTTATCACTTGGAAACGCATCCAAGTCTACTCAGTTCGAAAGAAGACACAGCTACTGGTACCCTTTGGTGGGATGAGTAGAAAGTCTGTTAACATAGATCTTCCTCATTTATGGTGGGAACTTTAGCCATACAAGGACATCAAAACTACTTTCTTGCCTAGTCCCAACCATACTATCCTGGAAAAGACTGGGGGGTGGGGGGAAGGGGGAAATCAAAGCCATACTCCCTGGAAGAAACTAGGGAATGATTTTCCCTTTGTCTTCCATACACCTTTCACTTATTTCCTTAGAAGATCCTTCTTCTGTGCTTTGCCACTATCTTAGGGAGCCAGTAGAAAAATAACTAATTTGGAAATAAAGATGTAAGCCTCTGGCCCCAGCTTTCTTAGCAACAAATTATGGGACCTTGCACAGATTACTTCACCCCTCCTTCTGGACCTCAGTTTCCTAATACTTAAAAGCAGGTTGTAAGATTAGTTTATCACTAAGGTCCCTTCAGATCCTGGGTAGCTCCTTGAAAGCACAGTCTTGCTGGGCATGGTGGCACATGCTTATAGTCCCTGAAGTTGAAGAGGCTGAACATGGAGGATCACTTGAGCCTGGAAGGTCTGAGCTACAGTAGAGCTTAAGCAGTTTGGGTGTTCACATTAAGTCTGGACCCAATATGATAGTCCCTAGGAGCAGAAGGCTACTGGGCTGCCTAAGGAGGGGTAAACCATCCTAGGTCAGAAAAATGGGGAATATTAAAGCTTCTGTGCCTATCAGCTGTATTGGGATTGAACTTGTGGTGGCCGCTACATTTCTAGTCTGAGTGAGGTAAGGAGACCAATTCTGGGAGGGAGGGAAGAAGGAAGGAAGGAAGGAAGGAAGGAAGGAAGGAAGGAAGGAAGGAAGGAAGGAAGGAAGGAAGGAAGGGAGAGAGGAAGGGAGAGAGGAAGGGAGAGAGGGAGGGAGGAAGGGAGGGAGGGAGGAAGGGAGGGAGGAAGGGAGGAAAGAGAGTGGCAGGGAAAGAAAAGGAAAGAAAGGGAAGGAAAGAGACGAAAGGAAGAAAGGGATGGGAAGGAAGGAAGAAAAGGAAAGAAGAGAAGGAAGTAAGGGAAGAGAAAGAAGGGACAGGGAGGAAGGGAGAAGGGAAGGAAGGAAAGAAGAATAGAAAGAACAAGAAATCAGAGGTTGTTTGTCATGGTATTCCCAATGCCTTGCTCATAATTATTTAATAAATGCACCCTGAATAAATGAATGAAGTGTGTGTTGTATGTGTGTATGTGGTATAGACATAATTACTTCTCCTGAGGATATTATAATCAGAAGGATCTAATGAATAAACTGTGTACCTCCTGCTTAACAAATTCCTTACCAATCATGATATAGTAGATATTGTGCCATCAAAGCTATTTCATTGTTTACCTTGAACTCAGGTAATTTTCCTCCTTGAGTATTTATTTACATGCCAATATATAGTTTGTTCAGGGAGGTCTTCAGACTAATGAAATTCATGGAGCTAAGATAAATGAGTTAGGATTCAGAAATAAAGATTCAGGTTAAATAATGAATAGCAGATTAGGAGTTGAGATACACATAATGGGGAAGCTAGGTCATACAGTGAATAGTACACCAGGTGTGGAGGCAGAAAACTCATCTTCCTGACTTCAAATCTGGCCTCGGACACTTATTAGCTGTGTCATCCTGGGCAAATCACTTAACCCTGTTTGCTTCAGTTTCCTCATCTGTAAAATGAACTAGAGAAGGAAATGGCAAACCCCTCCAGTATCTCTGCCAAGAAAACCGCAAACGGGATCAGGAAGACTTGGAAATGACTGAAAAACAACAAAAATACACAGAATACAAAAATACCAGAAATCAGATCCTTTCTCTATCACAGTCTGTTTTACCAAAGCTTGCCTTATTCCCCCTTTTCATCATCAAAAATAACAAGAAGCATTTGTTAAACCCCTATTATATACTAGACCCTACACTAAGTATTGGAGATATAAGAAAAGCCAAAAAAAGCCCCTGCTATCAAGGACCTCACAGTCTACTGGGGAGACATCATGCAAACAACTGTGGACAAATGGGATCTGCATAGTTCACAAGGAAAATGTGGGGTAAGCTCAGAGGGCAGGCACTAGTGGAGGTTGGGAGGGGAAGCCTGGGAAAGGCCTCTTGTGGAAGGGATTTGAGCTGAATCTTGATGGAAGCTTGGAGATGGAGATGAAGGAGAGCATGTAGACAGAGTGAAGAGATTTACTTACTTAGCTGCACCTGTTAGTCTGTGGGCTGCTACACTGCAGAGTCAGGCATAACTCTAGGACAAGGATGATGCATCTAATATACCATAATGGAGTTCATTCATTCATTTGTAGACTCAAAGAATCTCTGATTTGAAAGGCAACTTCAGAGTCATCTCTTCCATCCCCCACATGAACCAGAATGTCTGTTAGTAACATCCCCAGCAAGTGATCATCTAGCCTCTGCCTGAAGGCTTCTGATGATTAGGAACTCATTTCCTCCCAATGCTACCCATTCTACCTCTAGATGTCTCTCATTATTAGGAAGTGGATTTTCTTATACCAAGGCAAAAATCTGTTTGCCTTTCTGCAACTTTCACATATTGCTTTTAGTTCTGCCCTCTCAGTCCAAATAAAACAAATTTAATCCCTCTTCTAAATCCTTGAAGATAGCTCTTGTCCTCATCCTCCCAGTCTTCTTCACTTTAGGCAAACATCCTCAGTTCTGTCAACCATTCCTTGCATGGTATAGTTCTGATTCCCTCTGCCATCGTAGCCACCCTCCTCTGAATGGTCTCCACTTTATCTGGGTCCTCCCAGACCCGAGTATGGTGCCCCCATGTGGTCTGAGTCAAGTAGTACTGACACTGTTTTGGTGCTAGTGATTTAGCCTTTTAATTGTTTTGGTTGCTATTGTTGACCCATATTGAGTTTGGGTCCATTAAGACCCTTAGTTGTTTTCTTTGTATGACACAAACTATTATCAAGCCACTGCCACCCCCATGCTGTACTTATACAGTTGATTGGGGGGGGGAGGAGGAAGGATGGGAAAGCAATTGAAGTTAAGTGACTTACCCAGGGTCACACAGCCAGTAAGTGTCTGAGGCCAAATTTGAAATCAGGTCCTTCTGACTCCAGAGCCAGTGTTCTAGCCACTGTTCCTCCTAGCAGCCCCTGGAGCTGACTTTCTGAATCTAAGGGTACGACTTTATATCTGTCTCTGTTAATATAACTTATTAGGTTCAGCGTAGCATTCCAGACTATTAAGAACTTTTTTGAAGCCATCTAACACAGGGATGAGCAAACCTCATCCTGCTGATTGTTTTTGTATAAACTAAGGGTGGTTTTTACATTTTAAAATACAATAATTCCCTTTATTTGCAAATGTAAAAACCATTATTTGCTCTCTACTCCATACAAAAATAGGCAGTAGAAAGATCTTGCTTGCAGGCTGCAGGTTGCCAGGTTGCCATTTGTGATCTAATACATTCACTGTGTTTGCCAGCTTTCTGTCATCCATAAATTCAATAAGCATCAGGCTTTTACTTAAATATAAATCCTTGATTTTTAAAAAATGCTTAAAAGCACTCAAGGAAAACTCCCTGGGGCATTATACTAGAGACCTCCCTGTTTTTGACAATTATCCATTAATCACCACCCGTTAGTTATTTCATCCAGTATGGCATCCATGTAATGGTACCATTGTCTCATCCACATCTCTCTGTCTTGTTGCCAAGGAGAGCACAGGAAACTTTGTAAAATGTTTGGCTGAGATTTAAAAAAAATACAGTGTCTATGGCATTACCCTGTTCTATCAATAGATAGGTCTGTCAGAAAAAGAAGTGAAAGCTAGTCTAGCATGGCCTGTTCTTAATCTGATTCATAGTGATCACCATTTCTCTTTCTAAATACTACTGTATCATCTTATTAATAATGTGTTCTCAAAATTTACTGGTGGTTGAAGTCAAGACCACCAGCCTATAGACCAGAGAATGACCTCCCTCCCTTCCAATTCAGTGATATTTCTGTTCACCAGAGTATTTCAAAGGTCACTAATAGGAACTGAGCAATGGCATCAACAAATTCTTATTCTTGCAATAACCAGGGAATATAATTTGCTTGGGCCAAATGACTTGAACTTCATCGCTCAAGTGAGAATACTCTCACCAAAATTACCAGTGATCTCTTAATTGCTAAATTCAGTGACCCATTTTTTCAGTCCTCATCCTTTCTGACCTCCCTGTACCTTCTGATGTGGGATCTCTTTCTATTCTTGTATATGCTCTCTCGAACTTTTGTGATACTGCTTTCTCTGGTTGTTTTTTCTCAATCTATATTTTTTAGATCATAACACATGTCTTGCTTCCTGAGACTCATAAATACAGAGAATAAATACTTTTATTTTCTATCTTAAAGGGCTATTGTTAAAAAAATACTAATTTTCAAGTTCCACATAAACATAAACTAGTATTTTTCACATTTATTTAGTGTTTTGTGGCTTAGAATTCAATTGTATTTCAGTCAAATCACCAAAAATTTATTAAGAACCTACCGCAGGTTCTGAAGATACAGAGAAATAAATGAAATAGCCCCTACCCTCGAGGAATGTACATTCTCTCGTTCTCTTTTTGTTAATCTAGACTTCCACACTCTGGCCCTTCAGTGTCATTTTTTTAAAAATAGGAAATAATTATTGTATTCTCTATCTCAGTGCAATCCGGTGTAAAGAACTCTGCATTTGAAGTCAGAGGGCCTAGGTTCAAATCCTGTCCCTTGCTCTTGCTCTTGCTACTTTATTTGACTTTGAAAAAGTCACTTAAAGAATCTAAACCTTGATGTCCTTTTCTGTAAAATGAAGATAGTCTATATAATTGCTAACTGTCTGAGGGAGATAGAAGGGGAAATAAGGAGGGAGAAAATTTGGAACACAAAATTTTGTAAAAAGTCAATGTTAAAAATTGTCTTTACATGTCATTGGTTTTCACTCTGCCATCTTGGTTCTGTCCCCCTTTACGTGTAATTGGAAAAAAAAATACTAGTAAAAGTTGAGATACCTACACTAGTGGTCTTAGGAGGTGTCATGAACCACAAATAAGTCACTCTCTATATGGCACTTGGCTCTGGGCTCTTAACTACTTTAATTTCCCAAAGTACCTTCTTGTCCCTCTTCTGTGCATTTGTCATGTGTTAGTGTTATATTGTGTACATTTGTGTATATATGTGTGTGTGTACATATATATACATATATTTCTGGTGTATATATTTGTATTATATTGTTGGGATGGGTGTGGGCATCACAAAACTGGCACATCCCTTAACCAATGACTATCAGACTCCAATTTTTTTTAACCCTTTTCACCTATGACACAGACTAGCCAAACTTCAAGAAGGCAGAAACTGGTATTCCAGTAGGGGTAGGGATGGGGACTGCCCCTGGGATTTCATTAATATAGGGAATTCCCAGGTGAGTAAACTCCCTCTACTAATGCAGACTAGCACCTCCTCTGCAGCTCATAGTCTGACTGAGTGACTTTCCCAAAGATTTCCCCAAGCCTTTCCCAATTGCTTCTAATTCTATAGTCTTCCCTCTGTTGATTATTTCCAATTTATCCTCTGTAAACTGCTTGTATGTAATTATTTGTATGTTGTCCTCCCCTATTGAGCTATGAGTTCCTTGAAAACAGAAAATGTCTTTTGCTTTTCTTTATATCCACAGAACTTAACAGAGAGCCTGGCATATAATGGGTGCTTAATAAATGCTCATTGCCTGTCTGTCTGTCTCAGGCATTACTTGAACCTAGGCCTTCTTGGTTCTGAGGCAAGTTCTCTATCCATTATGCTACAGCTTCTCTGTATTATGGTAGCGTTTAATAAATGCTTGTTAGGAAGGAAGAGAGAGGAAGAAAGAAGGAAGGAAGGAAGGAAAGAAGGAAGGAAGGAAGGGAGAGAGGAAGGAAGGAAGGGAGGGAGGAAGGGAGGGAAATAGGGAGGGAGGAGAGAAAAGAGGGATGAAGGAAGGGAGGAAAGAAGGAAGGAAACAAGCATTTATTATGTGCCAAGAACTGTGCTAAGTACTTTACAAATATTATCTCATTTGATCCTCCCAACAACCCTGGAAGATAGCTATCGTTATTCCCATTTTACATTTTAGGAAACTGAGTCAGACGATGACATGAACCAGGGCTACACAGGTTGTCAGTGTCTGAAGCCAGATTTGAACCCAGACTTCCTGACTGAGAGCTCTGTCTACTGTGCCACCTAATTGCCTCTCAATGGAATTCATTCCTTTCTTTGAAATCTTTGACCACTTCCTCTCATATGGACTTTTTGTTTGAGAATTACAAGCCTTCCTTTGCTTCTTCCCAGCCAGGTCTCTAGACAAACTCTATAACTTCGCTGACTGCTCTGGGCTGCACCTGATCTTCGCCTTGAACGCCCTGCGACGCAATCCTAACAATTCCTGGAACAGCTCGAGCGCTCTGGGTCTGGTTAAATACAGCGCCAGCAAAAAATACAACATCTCTTGGGAGCTGGGCAATGGTGAGTAAAGACATTGTCTTCTCTGCACTGACAAGCGAGGAAGAAAAGGGAGGAGAAGTTGGTGGTCCTTCCTGTCAGACTGTCACCTGGGCATGAGTCAGGAAAAACTACAGATGCCTGGTCTTTAAGAAGACACCCCCCCCCCCCAGCCCCAGGATCCAAATAGCCTGTTTAACTCAACTCTCCCTTGTGGAGTTACAACCACTTTTACACTTGGATCTTCTTGTTTGAGTTTTCCCTCTAGCTGGCATTATGATTGTTCCGATTTGATGGGCGGAAAAACCCCTGAAACTCTTAAGAGGTTAGGACCACTTTCACATTTGAATCTTCTCACTTGAGTTTCCACTAGCCAGCAAGTAGGATTGTTCCCATTTGATGGGCAGCAAAACTGTGACTTAAATGCTCCTTGATGTAGCTGGTAAACGACAGGGTCCACATTCCAACTTCTGGCCCCAACTCTAGTTCTTTAATCTTTTTTTTTTAATTTATAATTAATTAAACTATATTCATTTTAACTAATTATTGATAATTAATTTATGCTTATTTTGAATTAATTATTAATAATTAATTAAATTATACTTGTTCTTCAATTAACAAGCATTTGTTTTCTCTTCCTCCCACCTCTTCCTGCTGGGAGAGTGGGGTGATGGGAACAAAAAAAAAGCAAAACTCTTGTAGCAAATATGCAGTCAAGAAAAAACACATCCCCACAATGGCCGGGTCCAGAAATGTGTGTCTCATTCTGTCTGCATCTTGAGCCCATCACTTCTCTGTCGGGAGGTAAGCCTTTCCACTACACCATCTTGCCTCTGCGAACCATAATCCATTGGGGAGCAAACTGCTCATTTGGGTGAATGCCTGGATTTTTCAGGCTCACCTTTTTGTTTGCTTAACTTTATGGGACTCTGAAAATGGCCGGCCAGGGATTTCAAAGCAGATCACTATGGCTGTTTTTGGGGAGATTTGTTTTGTTACTGCTGTTACACCTACAGCAACTTGATTCAGAGCATGGGAATAAAACCACACGTGAACTTGACTGTTCCTCTTTTAACCAGGATACAGCCCATCTGTAACAGCCAGGATAATATTTTCCCTCTGGTAATTTAACCTTTTTTTATGTGAGACCTTCTTCTGGAGAATCTGGAATTCATTCCTATTATGGAATCAATGCTAATTATGATTTCATTTTGAGTAATAGCCATCTGAACTGAAAATGTGCCAGCATCCTCATGAATGGCTTTGTAATTTAATGCATTTCATTCTGTTGATACTGAGGCTAAAGAAATACAGGATGGCCTTGTCATTCTTGGATTCTGAGATCCCCTGGAATAGAGGAATCTCTGAATCCAAAGGCAAGGTACCTGGATGAAGATGGACTAGAGTTACACAAATCCCTCTATTTTTTCCGACTTTTCCCTAATGGCAGACAGCTTTGAGAATCTGTGCCTAACCTCTTGGTTCCTCAGTTTTCTCTTCTTTAACTTTCTGTCCCTATCTCTTCATCTCATCATTTTCCACTTCTCAGAAGGAGAAGGAGAGGATAGGGAAGCACTTAAGGGGAGGAAGGGACTGGGCAGCCTGCCTGGATCAGATTGGAAAAGCATGGCAGTAGTACCTTCAAGTCTTGAAATCTCAGTTTGAGGTATTGATGCCCTCTGGGCTTACACATGTGCTAAATCATGGAGAACAGTTTGTGATTTGGGATGATTTAAAGAACCAGAATAGTTACTTCCTGGCCCATTTACATCCCTAATCTTAGCCCCAGTCACTCTGAGCACAGTTCTCTACCTTCATCTAATCTGAGTCCTCTACATGTGCTTTCCCGAAATGGATCCACAGTTAACCTATTCTACCTCACTCTAGCCCCTTCTGTGAATGGAATTCTCATTCACTGAGATCTAAGAAGATTAATCAGCTTAACTGAAGGAGAGATAGAAGGGAAATTTTTATTGACTCCACAGAAGAGCTTGAAAACTATGAGGAAAAGAAACTGTTTTGGGGACTGTGTAGACCAACATGGTAGACAAAAGAAACTTAAGAAAGGTCATCAAGTTCACATATCTCTAAAAGGCTAAGTAATAATGGATTGCTTATACTTTAAAAGAAGGAGAAGACACAGTTGTCCCTTTGTTGTAGTCTATTATCTCTAAAAGTTAATTAAGGAAGATAGAAAAAATACCCCTAGAAAAGGAGAGGGGAAGAGAAGAGAAAAATTTATTATTTCTTGCAATATGGGCATTGCTGAAGGAGAAGTTCAAGGGGGTAAGGATATTATGAACCTTGTGATTATCTGAGCCACAGTATATTTTTAAAAATGAACATGATATTAATGTAAATCCTGTAAAGTGAGGAGAGGATTTGCCTGACACAAGAAAGAGGAAGACTAGGGTTTGAAAGAGAAGGTAGAATTAGGAAGAAGATCGCTTCAAAGAGAACAAACTATAGCCCTACAGAATAGTTATAAAAAGGAATAAATTTAGAAAACATACATGATTCATTGGTTTGGGTATGGGCTTGGAGAAGGAAAGGAGAAAAAAAACGCACTGACTTGATCAATTCATTAACTTTTTGAATTTTGTTTTTTTCTTATGATAATGGTGGAAGAATGGAGAGGAAAAACATTATAACAGGATTTGATAAAGGGAAATACAAATTTAACACTCATACACATGAATGAGAATGGGATAAACTCACCCATAAAAAGGAAGAATTTGTCAAAAGAACAGAATAGAAAAAAATTTGTTGGTTACAAGAAACACACTTAAAATATAAAGATACATTGATTGTTAAGATAATAAGGTAGATTAGAATTTATTATGCTTCAGCTACATCCCAGAGAGTGAGAATAGTAATGATGATTTTAGACAAGATAGTAACCAGACAAATATGTTTAAAAGAAATCAGCAAGGAAGCTATGTTGTGGTTAAAAGTACCATAGATAATGAATCAGTAGCAATATTAAATTTATGTATCAAATGACATACCATCAACTTAAGGTACTTTAAGTACTTGAGGAAAAAAAATAAACCTATTTACAAGAAGATCTAAATAGTAAAACAGTAATTCTTCAGTGTACATTTCTTCACACTTGAACAAATCAAACAGAAATAGAAATAAGACAGAAATTAAGAATTTGAAGAAAATATTTGAACTGGATATGATACACCCTTGGTAATTATTGGATGGTTATTTTCTGGAAATAACTATTTTTAGCATCACATAATGTTCTTAGAAAAATTCATCTTGTGCAAAAGAAACAAATACCTCATAAATTCAGAGAAATAGTAAACATTTTTATAGATATAATTAGTCTCCAAAAATATTAAGTACTTATTGTTTGCCAGGCACTGTGATAAGTATTGAGAATACAAAGAAAGAAAAAGATGATGTATCCCTTCAAGGTGATCATATTTTAATCAGAGACACAAGATACATATAATTTTACATACAAGACATATTTAGCAAATGGAAAGTAATCTCAAAGGAAAAGTATTAGCAGTTGGGGATGGGAGGAATAAAATAAAATTTTAATATAATTGAAATGTAAGCAATAAGGGAAACATGAATCAAGATTTCATACTTGAATGTAGATGAAATATTGTCTTCCTAAAAAATAAGTGGGTCAAAAACTAATCATAAAATAATAAAGATATGAAATAATATTATTACAATGAGATACTATTCAAAATGTGTCTGATAAAACTAAAGCAATCCTTAGGCAAATGTGTATGTCCTTGAACAGATATATCCACAAAAGAGAGAGTTACTGACTTGAACAAACAGCTAAAAAAAACTAGAAAAGTTGACAATGCTAAAAAAAACCAGAAATAGAAATTCTGAAAATAAGAGAAAGGTTGAACAAAAATCAAAAACAAAACTATAAAAATATTTTACACTAATCAATAAAAAGGAGGGTTTTGTGGCTTTTTAAAAAGACCAATAGAGAATAGTATCCATTTGCTATTTAATTTTTTAAAAGAGAGTAGTAGAAAACCATAGTATCAAAATTTTTAAAATGTGGAGAAAGAATTCACAATAAATAGAGAAGAAATAAAGAAAATATCAGAAATTGCTGCACCTAATTATATACCAACAATGCTGAAAACATCAATGAAATGGATGAATATTTGAAAAAATATAAAATACCCAGATAAACAAAACCCAAGACTTATAAATACAAATTATTCCTTAGAGAAGTAATGCCATTGAAATAAGGTATATATTCATTATTCATAGTTGGGCAATGCCAATACAACAAAATGGCAGTGCCTAAATTTAAATTAATAATTTAATGTACCCATGAAATTATCAGATGATTACTTCATAAAGGTAGATAAAAATAACATATCACTTTACTTAGAGGAACAAAAAATGAAGAATTTCAAAGGAAATAATAAAAATACAGAAATGATGTTTAAACTATTTACAAAATAGTAATTATTTGAAACTAGTTTTAAAAAGGCAGCATGGTATAGTAGCTGACCTTGAAGAAAGAAACATTTGTGTTCAGATTTTGTCCCTGTCACAAACTAGCTGTATGACCCTAGGTAAGTCACTTATTTGATCAGTAAAACCAGGCAACTTTCTAAGACTACAAATTGTAAAGCAGATACCAGCAAAGTAGATACCTATGGAGTGTGGAATGCCTGAACAAAACCATGGTATGTGAATATCAAGAATTATCACTGTACTATAAGAAACAGTTAAATATGAGTAATTTGGAGAAATACGTATGTAGTATGAAGAAAGCTGAACCACAAATGCACACGCGCACACACACATACACTCACACACAAAGGCTACAATAGTGTAAGCAAAAGCAGTACTAAAAGACATCAAGAATTCAGGTTGTTTATGATGTCCAGTCTTGGTAACAGAAAAGCGATGATATGGTATACTACCGGCTTCTATGTGGATGGGAGGGTGGTGAACTGGGGGAGCAGATTGTTGCATATGCTGTTTGTTGTGGTCAGTCACAGTAATCCCTGTGTTGGTTTGTTTTGCTTAATTGATCAGTCAGTAAGCATTTATTAAGCACCTATTATATACCTGGCACAATGCTAGACACTGGGGATGGAAATACAATACATGAAGCTCCTATTTGTGAGGAGCTAAAAATCAATAAACAAGCTTTTATTAAGGATGTATTTCAGTCAATGTGGTAGTTACCAGGAATGTAAGACAAGAATGTAACTGTCAATTCCTTGATGGAATTTACACTATTGAGAAAGATGACATTTATGTATCAAGAATATACAGGATATAGACAAAACAGACAGCAAATAACCTCAGGTGAGAAGGCAAAAGTAGCTGAGGGGACCAGAAAAGGCTTCCTGCAGAAGTTAGCATTTGAGTTGAATATTAATTATAAGAAAAGTTGGGAGATGTAGTTAGTAATTGAGAAGTGACAGTGTCATATAAAAGCAAAATCTTTGATAAACATTTTTTAAAAGAAGTTACCATGAATTGTGGGGAAGTATAAACATGTAAAGGGAAGTTGCTTAAAAACAGAGGAGGAAAAGGGTAGGAACAAATGAGAATTCCCTTGGATTGAGAATCATAAACAGAAGTGGAAGGAATGAAGGAAAGAAAGAAGAACGGAGGAAAGGAAAGAAGGGGAAAGGACGGAAGGGGAAGGAAGGAGAAAGGAAGGACGGGAAAGAAGGTAAGAAGGAAGAAAGGAAAGGAAAGGAGGAAGGAAAGAAGGAAGGAAGGAGAGGAAAGGAGGAAGTTAAACACTTAGAATGTTCCAGATACTGTGCTAAACAGTGGAGACAAAAATATGAACAAAAAGAAAGCCTGTTCCTGCCCTCATATTCTAAAGGAAAAACCCCACCCAACAGGAAGCTAATAATCTTGGTGAGAAGGTAGTCTTGAGCAATCTTGTTAAAAATTTTTCCTCAGTGTATAAAATGAATGCAGCATTGCAAATAAAATTAATCTGGAAAGACCTCATAACTCTAGCTACATAGAATAGTTGATATGATTACCATGCCTCAAAAATGAAAAGATATCCCTGATAATAATTAAAATCATTTTTAGGAAATATTTTCTCAAGAAAGAAGTTTGTTTGGCTAAGATGGCTCTTCTGATAGATAATAATAACCCCTCAAGCAGGGATTATTTCCTTTTTTGTCTTTATGTGCACGATACCTAATACATTCAATCTCAATTTAAAAAATAATTTTTTCAGCTTTATTAATGGTACAAAACCTTTTTCATTTTGTAAAATATTCTATTATTCATCTTATTTTAGTTAAACATGATTAAATATCCTTAAAATTCTGGGTTTTATAATAATAAATATAATATATATTTATATCATATATATATATATAAAATAAAGCTAGGCTTTATGTAATGCAAACTTTTGAGATTGCAAAGCATTTTCTATTCATTATCTCACTTAGTCCCAGATTTGTCCCCATGGCACACTGATCCCAAAATCTGGATCTAAGTTCAGGTTTTTTAAATATTTGATGTTAATGACTGTCATAGATGAAGAAAAATACCTTATAAACATACATAGATCCAAATCGAAGGAATATGTTCTTGAGTGCACTTACTAAACCACGGTGCTCATTTTTCAGCCTTAACCCCCAGTTAGACAAAGGCTTACTAAATAGTCGTTCATTGATTTTTTTTTTTTTTTGCTGCATGGAAACCATGTTTTTTCAATAGATTAAACATAATTAACTAGATTGGAAGCAAGAAGGAATGCACAGTGACATCTCCAGGCTTTTGCTGAGCTCTTATGAATAATCAGTTACACAGCCCATAGGACAGACAGAGAAAATTCTGGGGATCTTTGCAGATAGGTAGGAGAATGGCAGGTAAACTTCAGTGTAAAAGTTCAAGGTAGAAAAACAGAACAAACCCAAATACAAGTCAAGGTTGAGAAGTTATAAGCCATGTGTTATGTATAGTCTTGAAGACATGGTTTATTGAGCATCTAAGAATGCCCCATATCAAGAAGGGCAATGGAAGCAAAACTCAAAACGTTATTTTATGTATTAAAAGGTTGTGTGACCCTGGGGAAGTCACTTGACCTCTGTTTCCTCATCTGTAAAATGGGGATCATAATAGCACTTGCCTCCCAGGCTTGATCCTGTGAGAAAATACTTGTAAAGCACTTAACCCAGTGACTGGCACATAATGTTATATAAATGCTGGCTATTATTGTTGTTATTATTACAAGGTAACATTATATATGGGATAGAATTTTGCATTTTAAAGTCAGGAGACCTGAGGTTTGAATCCTGTCTCATGCATTTAATAGCTATGTGATCATTCATTACTCATTCAGTAATTCTTTTTTTTTTTAAATTTATTCATTAAAAGACTTTTTTATTGACTTTGTTTACTTTTAGTTTACAAGATTCAGTTTCAGAATCACTTGAGTTTCAGTTTTTCTCCCCTTCCTTCCTCCCCCCTCTCCCCCCATGATGGGGTACAATCATGTATAGGATCTGCCAACTCTTTCACACTGTACGATAGTCTGGTTGTATAGAAGCGCTGTAACCAATGGAGTGAACAATGGGAAAAAAGAAACAAAACCAAACATAGAAAAGAACGACAGCATGTATTGCTTCAGTCTTCATTTAAACTCTGGTCTTTCTGGATCTTTCTGTGAATGTAGACATCTCCTTCCATTCTGAGACTTGTAGAATTGTCTTTTAACTGTGCATTGCTGAGAAGAGTCCAGTTTATCAAGGTTGGTCGTCACACATATAATGTATCTGTGACTGTGTACATATTTTTCCTGGTTCTTCCTGGCTCTTCTCACTTAGCATCAATTTGGATAAGCCTCTCCAGGTAATTATGAAGTCCATCTCCTTCC
>CM053598.1:60602188-60633164 GCA_028646575.1 Pseudocheirus occidentalis | reverse complement strand
AGAAAGAAAGAAAGAAAGAAAGAAAGAAAGAAAGAAAGAAAGAAAGAAAGAAAGAGAAATCTCTAGCCTGTAGAATGGCTGCCATCCCCAACCTCCAGAGACCTCTGTGGGCATCATGGAATATTTCTGGTACCCCAGGTCTTGGGTTTCCACTTGTGATCTTAGACCACTGGACACTGCCAAGTAAAATATGGTATCCTAGGACTTAGGGCCAGATTGAACTGTGGAGACCATTGGTCCAAACCCCATATTTTACCAATGAGGTGCTTATGTAAAAGGGATAGTGCCCAGCAACATTTTTTTCTGAGATAATTTTCCAAATACTCAAGGAGAGGTGGTTTCATTAAAAAGCTGGTGTATTGTTTAAACCTTTCTAAGAGTGTCTTCTGACAATGATCTAACCTGTGCCCTATATCCCCTGCCATGACATGGCAGCCAATTCCTCCTTCAAAGCCAATGGAGGGAATGACTGATGATTTTTTTTTGCACTTTGCGAGCTGGGGATCTGGTATTTTTCAAAACTAAAACATTCTAACTGAAAATTGTCCTAAGAAAAAGGAAATGTTTCAATTTCAAATCCTTAATTAAAACCATATTCATAATTCTTCGTATTTAAAGAGAAAGTTAGAGAAGAAATTTACTTTTGCACATCACAGAGATTATAATAAACACAGGGCCCTGCCAAAGGGATGCCTCCAGCTGCACTAGGAGAGCATGGGAGTGTACCAGGGCCGCAGCTCCAACAAGGGGAGGCCGAAGGCAGGATCATGTGCAGAGTGGCAAACAATCCTAATGCAAAACTCATGCATCCTGCTGGAGCTCAGCTCTGCAGAGACACATCTTTCTCTCTCTCTCTCTCACTCTCTCCCTCTCTCTCTCTCTCTCTGTCTGTCTCACTCTGTCTCTCTCTTTCTGTCTCTCTGTCTCTGTCTCTCTCTGTCTCTCTCTCTCTGTCTCTGTCTCTCTCTGTCTCTGTCTCTCTCTCTCTCTGTCTCTCTGTCTCTCTCTGTCTCTGTCTCTCTGTCTCTGTCTCTCTGTCTCTGTCTCTCTCTCTCTCTGTCTTTCTCTGTCTCTCTCTCTCTTCCTCCTTCTCCCCCCCCCCCACAGAAGATGCACACATCACAGGCACATACAAATGCACAGAGAGACACACAAAGTCAACTAAGAGCTAAGCTATTAAATGCTTTCCATGTGTTGGGTACTATAATAAGCACTAAGGCTAGAAAGAAAGGGGAAAAAGTCCCTTCCCTCAAGGAGCTTATGTTCTAATGCGGGAGACAACATGTGAACAAACAGGCAAACTACAGCTACCCAGACGGACACACAGATACACAAAAAGACAAAGATACCCAGGCAGAAGCATGAGTACAGTCACACATGCAGTGACACACAGAAATACATTGATAAATACACAAATAGGACAAGCCAGAATTAGAAATCTGAGTGCATTCAGGGCAAAGGGGAAGAAGAATTTACAGGACAGAGCACAATTAAAATCAATTTTTTAAAAATCTTATTCTGTGGGGAAAAAAAAATCCAAGCAATAAGTAAGACAAATTCAGTAGAATAGGTAAGGAGATTAATTAATTATATTAGAGGCTGAGAACATCCTACTTTAATTATTCTTGTTAATCAGATACTTATCTCAATTGTCCATTTTTTTGCACTCTCTAAATTTCAGGACCTTAGGAAAAAGTCCCAGCTACTCTCTCCTGGCTATGTTATGTATTGATACATCCATGCTTTTATACATGGATAGACATATAAATACAAAAAAAAATACACCCACATTAGGGAAACTCTGTTTTTAGGGAAGCTCAAAAATGCTAGCTCCTATGTTAACTCATGGATCTTAGGGGCCACATGTATTTATTCTATGAAACTGAACTATGAAACAGCTATGAAACAGCACCAGCAAGTCAATTGAGAATTATCTCCCTGGGCCACTCCACCACTGACTTTATTTCTGTCTGAGGTCTCCAAAGCCACAGATCTTCTACTGCCTCTCCCCCGGAAGAGATTTTATTTTTGCCAGATTTATTTTGCCAAAATGAGTTTTGGCAAAGTTTTATTTCAAATAGGTTATGTTTCATAAAACAATATATACGTGTGCGTGTAAACATACATATATCCTTCCAAATGCCTAAGAAAAAACTGCTCCAAATGTACAATTGCATGCATAAAAAAAAAAATCTAGCTTCCACCTAGCTGCATAGGAAAAATGGGATAATTTCTCAAAGTCCCCCAGCAGCAGCCACCAGACAACTATTCCACAAACTGCCATCTACTAGCCCTCGTGGAGAGACACCAAAAACAAAGTCAGTCTTTGTTTTTGAAGAACCAGAACAAACACACAGAGAAAAACCTTAAGAAGCATCTGAAATACATAAGGAAATGCAAACTGAATATTTACATTTACATTTATGAGTAGGGGACAAATCAGAATAAAGTGGAGTTAAACAAGAAAAGTTTCTGGAAATATGTGAGTTTTGAAGACAGAAACAAGAGAAAGGCATGAATTGGTGGGAAAGAGCTAAAGGAGTTTTTCAGATTGAGAAAGTGGTAATGCAAATAAGCACAGAGGAGGGAAATTCAAGCAGTAGATGGAAGTCTAACCTTCCGACTCTGATCCACACCAGCTGCGTGACCCTGGGAGAGTCATTTTAGGTGCTCAGAGTTCTTTTAGGCTATAATGTGTGTAAGAGGTACTGATCTATTTCAATGGAAGGAAATTCCACACCAGAAGTTCCCAGTATCTACACAGTCACAGATAAAAACTACCCCCAAAATAATGTTAATGTCTACCTACTGCCACTGGAAAAGAGGTCCACTCATTATTTCTTTGACATCAAAAACTGAAACTCCCTTCCACCAACACAGACACCACTGACCCTGCAGACTCGAGATCAGGGCCCCCACAGCTGCTGAGGAAGAAGAAGCAGGCCAGCGTAGTCTGGAGAAGAGATTGGTTGGGAAGGATCGGGCTGTTTAAGAGGTTTAAAAATTGAACTAATTATTCTCTGTAATGAGGAACTGACCCCAGTCATCTCAAGTGTGGTCACCTCTGCAGGAAAAAGCCCTGGTCACATCTCTCTCTGCCTTGAGATCATGACTCAGTTGGAGAATTAGGAATGTTTGCCTTCAAGGATGAAAGACTTAGGGATAAAGCCAAGAGGGACAGAGTAGCTTCAAATACATAATCAGCTGTTAACTAGAAGAGAGAATTTTGTTGTTCGTCATTTCAGTTGCGTCTGACTCTTTGTGACCCCCAGGGGAGGAAGGGAAGGTAAGCTTCTTGGCAAATATATTGGAGTGGTTTGCCATTTCTTTCTTCAGCTCATTTTACAGACGAGGGAACTGAGGCAAACAGGGTTAAGTGACTTGGCCAGGGTCACCCAGCTAGTGAGTATCGGAGGATTTGAACTCATGAGAAAGAATCCTCCTGATTCTAAGCACAGTGCTCTATGCACTGTGGTGCCCCCTAGTTGTCTCACCTGGTCTCAAAGAGGTCTATGACATCAGGAAGATGATGCTGTGACTTGCAAGTGAATTGGATTTAAATAAGGGAGGGCTGTGTGTAAGGTCACCAGCTTCATTCTCTCCTCTGGAGCAATCTGCGTCCAAACTAGTTGTACTGAGCCTCAGACAGCAGAAAAACGAGAAGCAATGAGTAGAAACTGCAGAGAGGAAGTCTGAAGATTGTTTTAAGAAAAAAAAACTCGTCAACAATTAGAGCAGTGGTTCCCAAAGTGTGATCTATTGGCCCTCAGGGGTCCCCAAGACTTTCAGGGGGACCATGAGGTCAAAATTATTTCCATAACAATACTAAGATATTTAAATTTCTAATATAGTAAATTTCCACAAATATACATCAATTAATATGATTACTAATTTATTATTCATTTTATTATTAGTTAAATAAATTTAAATTTAATTATTAATCATTAAGTAATAGCTCTTTGGGGGGTCTGAAATAATTTTTAAGAGAGCAAAAGGGTCCTGAAATAGAAATAGAAAGGAGTCACTGAATTGTCATTCAGTCATTTTTCAGATGTATCTGACTCTTCATGAACCCATTTAGGGTCTTTTTCTTGGCAGAGATCCTGGAGAGGTTTCCCATTACCTTCTCCAGCTCATTTTACAGATGAGGAAACTGAGGCAAAGAAAGTTAAGTGACTTTTCCAAGGTCACAGAGGCACTAAGTATCTGAGGCTGGATTTGAACTCTGGAAGATAAGTTTTCCTGGTCTAGGCCTGGCACTCTACCCACTATGCCACCTTCATGCCCCAAATGAATTAGAATCATCAATGAATTAGAATCATCCAAAAAAAGCAATGGGCTGCCTTAGAATGCAGGAAGGGACTCTACCTCACTGGAGGTCTTCAAGTAGGACCTAGGTAACTAGACACCCAGAAAGTTGTAGATAGGATTTCTGTCTAGGTAGTCATTGGGTTAGGCAGCCTCTGGAGTCCCTTTCAACTCAGAGATTCTATGGTTTTGAGACAACACATATGAGTGAATAAATATTACGTCCTTGTGAGCAACGCCCAGCCTCTACCCTCATATGCTCTCTGGCTGCTCTTCTAGTCTCTGCCCATTTTGTTCTTGCAGGTGATTCAGAATCCCTCTAGGGTTTTTTACATTTTTCCCAATTTGTCAACATTACTTAGAATCCTCAACCACCTTTTGGCCAATATCCCCCAGGGAGCATTGTTTGCTTCTCCACCAGTCTTCCATAAACACTGAACATTCAGAGACCCTCCCAAAAAAGGCAGAGCTGTCTGAAGGTGGAACGGGAAACCCAGGCTGAGAGGAAAACCTTCTCTTAGTGAACAGGACACCAGAAGACTTGGAGGTAGATGGGTCACAGAGATGGGAGGAACAGCAGGAGTCATCTATCCCAAACCCCTCATTTAGGAGTTGAGAAAATGGAGGCCCAGGAAAGGCTTGCCTAAGACTGTACAGATAACATGTGTCTGAGTCAGGATTTGAACCCAGGTTTCTGATTCCAGAGACAATGTTCTTTCCATTATACAAGATCAGCTGATTCCAAACCCTCATCCGGCAGATTTGGAAACTGAGGTAAAAAAAAGGCAGAGTGTCTTATTTGTTCCACTGCTAGATAGTGGTGAAAACCAGGACTAAAATCCAGATCTTCTGGCTACTAGTCTTAAGTATCTTTCCTTATACCAACCACACTGCCTGTTATTGGCCAGCTCCCTCGAGTCCCCTCCTATGTGCCATGGAATGGGAATCAAAGACTGAGACTTGGAATTGAACTCAGAGATCACCAAGTCTAACTCATTTTTTTTTACAGATTTTTTTCACAGACAACTGAGGCAAATAGTGACAATCTCCTGATGACCAAAGAACTACACCACTAAAGGAGAAATCACTAATAATCAGAGAAATGAAAACTAAAGAAATTCTGAAATTCTTCCTCATACCCATCATATAGGCAAAAAAAATGACAAAGGACAAATGTTAGAGGTATTTCAGGAAAGTAGGCACACTAATGTGACCAAGAGATACTATTAGCAAGCCTACACCCCAAAGCAATCACAGGAAGAGGAAAAGGACCTATATGTACAGAAATATTTATAGCAGTCTTTTTTTTTAGGGGCAAAGAACTGGAAACTTAAGAGGGTACTCATCAATTGGAATGGTTAAACAAATTATGCTACATTAATGGAATGGAATATTATTGTGCTGCAAGCAATGACAACAGACGGTTTCAGAGAAACCTGGGAGGATTTATATGAACTGATACAGAGAAAAGTGGGCAGAACCAAGATAAGAATCCATACAATAGCAACACTGTTAAGACAAACCACTTTGAAAGACGTGATCAATAAATTGACCAACTATGTTTACAAATGACATGATGAATTATGCTATCCATTTCTTGATGCAGAAGTGGATGGACACAAAATGAAGAATGAGATATATGTTTTTTGGACATGGACTATGTGGTAATATACTATGCACATTTGTTACATGGATTTTTTTTTCTAAACTGGGGGTGGGGTGGGGAGAGAAAATAAATGCTCATTAATTAGAAAATTGAAAAAGGAAATTTGGAAAAGGGTTCATATCAACTCTTTTCTATTGTATTGTTTGAAATGACATTATCTTGGAGAGGGCTCCAGTATATGTCATGCAATATAATAATAATGTTATGTAATGGTAAACGTACAGGTTTGCACATTTGAAGACCTGGGTTTAAGATCTACATGACCCTGGGTAAGTTATGAACCTCTCTGAATCTAAATTTCCTCATTTGTAAAATGGAAATAATAATAATAATAAATAGCCTCAATCACCGGAGAGTGTTTTGTAACCATTAAAGTGCTCTAGAATAATAAATGTAGAATTGGAAGGGACCTCAGTGGTCATCTAATCCAACTTCATTCAACAGATGAGGAAACTGACAACCAAAGAGTCTAAATGACTTACCCACAGTCACATTGGCAGTAAATAGCAGAAGGGGATTAGAATTCAGGTCCAGAGACTACAATGTTGGCAGACTTTCCACCAAACTACAAAAGGTGAACAATTAGCATTTCACTATAATTATTCCCTCTTCTCTTCCTCGAGATCTTCCTTCTTAAGCAACAGCATCAAACTCAAACACAAATGGGCCACCAGACTACAAGTAAAGATCCCTGTCTGGCACAGATTGACTTAGAAAACCACATCATAACATTATCTATGCTCTATTGTATTTTTACTTGGTTAAATAATTCCCAATTATAGTCATGTCTGAACCTCTGCTCTCAAGTATTTCAAGGTTGAACTGAGGATGAGAGGAAAAAGCAAACCACACCAGGACCCTCTGTCTTCTACAAAAGTTGGGGCTCTAAGCCAAAATGTGGATGATTAACTTAATCAGCTGTATTCACAGGCAGGGCCAGGAGGGCACATTATTGTTAGTGGACACTACAGGCACTTAGGCTGATTTCAGCCCAAAAGCTGTTACGGTATAGACTCTTTATCCGATCTTTGTGTAGCTTTTGAACCTCTTAATGTCACTAACTCAGTTACTACAAATATAATTGAAACCATTTCAACTTAGAAGCCATGTAATCTCTTCTCACAGCTGTTACGGCCTTCAATCTGGCTTGTTGTAGGCATGGTTTACCTATTCCTCTCCAACCACAATCATTCCCCATTTCTCAAAGGATCAGAAATGAGAATGTACAGCAGGGGATTGTGTAATGTCTATCACCCTAAATGTAAGTAAACAGACTTTCAAAAGCCAGTTAAAAGGTATTCTTCAATTTAATTTGCTCATACTTTAACATGCCCAAGGATTTTATGAAGATAATAAAACTAAACTGGGCTTTTATTTTGAAGTTAATGACTGCATTCACTCATTCATTCACTCAGCAAACATTTACCTTTCTACTATGTACTAAACAGAAAAGAGATTATAGTGATAACTCCTGGCCATGGCAACTTGCTGTGTAGACAATGAGGAATATTTCTTCAGCTATCTGCTCACAGCGCACTTTGGACTAAAAATTCTATATAGCCATGGCTCTCAGACAGTAGCATTTTAAAAGTAATGTTGAATATTTTTAAAAGAATATTTAAAAGGCAAAAAACAGAAGTCACAAAAGGATGAATATAAATTAAACAATGAACTGAGCCCAGAATTAAACAGGAGTAGGAAGGCAAGTTAGATGGCCTTCAGGAAATTACAAAGCTGCTTTAATGTAGGCTGACTTCTCCCAGAGGCAAAGGCCCATCACTTTAATACCAATATTTTACCTTGGATATTACACAGTCGCAAAGTAAGGGATCACTATGACTTTCAAAGAATTAAAGATGAGTATCACATCGTAAATAATGGCGGGTGTATGATGGGCAGAGGCTGGCTGAAGCATAAGATAAGGAAATTCAAATAACTGGAGTGAAGGATATTAGCAAGGAAATATGTGACTGAAAAGATGATGAACCGATCATGGGGCAAGATCTAGGGATAAGAGGTAGACAGTCCATGTATTCCACTGGTGTTCATACAATGTCAGGAGAAAGTGAAGCGGGCCTGTAGCAGGCTCGGTGAACAACCTCAGTGTCCTGAGGTTATTGAGAGACACTGGTAAGAGTCACAGCAGATGGGCAGGCATGGACAGACTGCAGTTTGCATGATGGAAGAAAATCCACTCACTTATACCCAATTGATACCCAATGAGATCACAGTTCCATCTGGGTATTTTAAGATAATGACAACAAAAAGCTTAGAAATCATTTCTCAAAAATTAGAATTCTACTTCTTATCCTTCTATACCACTTTCAAGCAGATCAATTCAATTATGAAATCAAATGCCAGAACATTTTAGAATGAAATAATGCAAAACCTCATGGTTTTTGTTGTTAAGTGAAAAGCTAGATGAAATTAATACTTAACTTGTAGGTTGACTGGAGGATACAAGAAGAAAGAGAAGGCATTCCTTAGGCCTGACATCTGGTGCCCCAATGTGGGGTCTGCACAATTCCTTTGTATCCACCCACAAAATCCCAGAATTTCAAGTTCAAAGGCGCTATCTAGCCCTCAGGATTCAGTCTATTCCCTCTCCTCACCCTTACCATTTTGACACTGAAAACTGGCTTTGCTTGGAACCCTTTGGACAGCAAAAAGCTAGAAGTGGGGAGTCACAGATGTCCTCCTTTTCCTGTCTTCCTTGGTTACTGCCACTACCACTCCCCTTTGTCCTTTCAGGAGTTGGAGGGGACATTTCTACTTATGTTATCTTCTACTTATAGACTTACTTCTGTCTTCTACTTATTTCTATGTAACCATCTCTACAGGTCACATACCTCCCTGGCTCCCTGAGACGTCAAAAGAATCACTGATACTCACTGCCCTTCAGGAGAGCCCACAGGCAGATCTTGTGTGGGTTTACAGTGGGATGGGATGGTTTAGTGATGGGCTCCTCAGCAATGTGCTATCACTATTTGCTCTCACACTTGGCTGGTTCTCACATGAAATCCTAGACTGAGTTCAAAGGATTTCACCAAGCAGCCTCTTATTATAACCCAATAACACTAGGAATGGGGGAAAAGTCCAAAATAAAAGGCATTCCAAAGAACCCAAATTAGCTCAACTTGATTCTCGTTTTAAATCCATGAATGCATGGGGTAGGGGGTAGGGGTAGGGAGGGCCTGCTCTCTCATCCCAAGAGCACCTTCTGGCATCAGCACAAACAAAGGCAAACAGAGGGACTTTGCTTTCATGCTGTTCTTTCATCTTCCTCCAGATTTGAATGTTCTTTCTCTCTGCCCATCCCACCCCACCCCCAAACTGGAAAACCCTACACTTCCTGGAGCTACAACCCCTCTCATCCTCAATCAGCTCCACTTTACCAGCAAAACTCATTCCTGGGATATTCCCAATCACTGCCTTTGCAGAGGTAGGTCTGTCTCTCTTCCCTCCCCCAATATTGCAAACAGTATCAAAACTCTCTCAATGCAGGGGAAAGCAGCAGGGTTGGAAAAAAAAGATTATATATCTCAGAGATGGCTGGTATGATCATGAGCTTGGTGCGAGTGGTGCATATAAGTTTTTCAAGTATTTAAAAGGGTTACAAAAAATCCCTTATGTTTGCTCTTGATTCAAAAGTAGGGGTCAAATATCATTGAATACAAAAAGAAATCCACCAGTGGTAGAGACTTGAGTAAAAATGAATAGAAAAACCAAAATGATATCATGTTGGTAGTATACTGCAAACTTCCTGGCCAGAAGGAAAAGCAAATGATGAGATCTTGAAGAACATCACAGAAATGGGACAGTGGGAAAAGAGAACTGAAGGGAGACTTCAAATGTCTACGACATAATGTTGTAGCTCTTCTTCTGCTGAAAGTATAGCAATTAAAAATCATGATTTGCATTGCAGATAATTCCATTCTATAGAAAGTGGAGGAAGGAATGAGGCGGAAATATTATTGTGCAATAATAGAGTCAGGAGGGATGGCTAGGTGGTGCAGTGGGGCGGCTAGGTGGCGCAGTGAATAGAGTGCCGGCCCTGGAGTCAGGAGTACTTGAGTTCAAATCTGGCCTCAGACACGTAAAACAAAAACCTAGCCGTGTGACCTTGGGCAAGTCACTTAACCCCAACTGCCCTCCAAAAAGCAAAAAAATAAAATAAAATAATAGAGTCAGGAAAGTCTGAATTTGTATCTAGTCTCAGGCACTTACTAGATATATGACCTTGGATCAACTAACTTCTAGATGCCTGTTTCCTTCACTGTAAATTGGGTACGGGAAAAGCACCTTCTATAGGAATTTGCTGCCAGGGCAGAAATGATAGAAATCTCAGTAGGAAATGAGTTCCCAATCGATAAGAAGGACCCTGGTAGGCACACTCTAATGGACTTTATGTGAGTATATTTCAAAGAGTTCAGAGAAAATTTTGGTACGAACTCTTGGCTTAAAGACATTGGATGGGATGCCTTCAAAAATGAAATTAGAAAGACATATGATTCTGATAAGGAAATAGTGGGGAGAACTATGTAAAAGACTTGGGATCATAGGAAACTATTCAACTGATATTTAAACAAACATTAAATTCAACAAGTGTTTATTTAAAAGCCTATCGTGTAATGTTCTATTCAGTATTAACTTCACTTCTATTTTTCTCAACTAACTGGGAAATACAAAACAGAAATGGCCAGTGGCATCAGAAGGTGGGGAAGAGAGTAGCTAAGTACCATCAGTTAACTCAATTCAGGCTAAACTATATCCCAGAGTATCAAAAGAATATGTGGGCATAACTGCTGTTGGTAATTACTAAAACAAAACAAAACAAAAACAAAAAACCCACCATAGAGAACAGGAGAAATGCTGCAGGACGTGCAAAGACTGTTCCAACTTTCAAAATGGAGGAGAAGGCTATAGGCCAGTGAGGATGACTTTGACCTCTAGCAAAATCATATACTTTATTTTTAAGGGGAGGTTTTGTGAAGGATTAGAAAGACAAGCAACACTCACTAGGAGTCAAGATAAAGTCATTATGAATAAGTCATAACAAACCACCCTTATTTCCATTTTTACAATTTGGGAATATGATAGACTTAATAAAACCTGGATTTCAATGAGGCATTGTACATAGTATTTCATAACAGCCCTCTTGACATAAAGGACAGATACAGAATGAATGGTAGTAGAGGCAAACTCAGAAGTAATTGAACAATTGGACCCAAAGAATGATAATTAACAGACTAATGTCAACTCAAAAGCTCTCTGGTAGGATCTGTTCTTGGTTCTGTTAGACTCAACATTTTAATTCATGATTTAGAGGCAGAGATGTCGCAATCATTAAACTTGCAAATGATAAGAACCTGGGAAAGATAGTTAATATGTTGGATGATGTAATTAGGCTTCCAACAGACTGGATTTATGGGCTGAATTTTATATTATTAAATCTGTAACTAATATTGCTCTCTTAAAGAGACTGATTTTTGTTCTTTGTTAGTTCCCCCTTCCTCTACCAGTTTTGCTGAATTCCTTAATCCACTGTGACATTTCTGTGTAGGAAAGTTTTACACAAATCTCCCACTTTCTTCACAACTACTACTCTTAAATCATTTTTCTAACCCCTAGCATTTCAACCACTGTAGCCAATCCTTATCTACCCCAGTCATTACAACCTCTCCCTAGGTCCTATCTAGTGATATTGGGTGCTATGTTAAGAGGTACCATCTCCCTCCATTACTGGAAGCTGGATCTGCATCAGCCACAAGCCAAGGCATGAAGCAGATGCCCACCTGGCAGGTAGTGTTGGAGATGGAGGAGAGAACATGTAGTTCTAGGTTCACCAGAAAAAGTAGCTCTGGAGGATTACTAGGTATGAGAAAACACACTGGACCTGGGATTCTATATTAAGTTCTGGGTATCACATTTTAGGAAGAGCTTTGATAAAATGGTGTACATTGTTGGGGACAGTGAAAAGCCTTGAGCTCAAGTCTCAAGAGGAGCTGGTGAGAAAATAACGGTGTTGAATTTGAAGAAGGAGAGGCTTGGGAGTTAGGATGGGGGAGGCACATGATAGTCATCTTCACATATGTCAAAGTCTGTTAAATGGAAGAACTTGTTCTGTTTTGCCCCAGAATACAGAATAAGAAGTCATGAGTGGAAGCTACAATGACCCAGATTCAGGCTGGTATGGGAAAGCTTCCTAAATGAGCTACCCAAAAGTGGAAGGGGCTACCTAAAGATGCCAGTTGAGACCTCCAAACAAAAGCCGCATGGCCGCTTATCAGATATGGTATAGAAAGGATTCTGCGCAGAGGTAGACTAGACTAGATGGCCTATGAGACTCCATTCAGCTCTGAGGGTCAAGAGGTTGGACCTCTCCCCTAGAACTGACACTAACTGGGTTGACTCAACCAAATCACTTCTTCCTCTGAGGGCTTCAGATTCTTCAGGTGGAAATGAGAGCCCTGGACTAGATAAAAATCAGAATGGCTTCTTCCAGCTCAAATATTCAATGGTTCTAGAACTAGATGGTGCTTCATGACCATACTCTCTTCCAATATCCATCTGTGGCAGGTACCTTGATTGCAGTATAGTGCAGTGAAGAATCAGGGGGCCTGAGTTCAAATCCCAACTCCGCCATTTACTATGTGTGGAACTTTGAGCAAGTCAATCAACCTCAATGGCCCTCAGTTTCCTCATATGTAAAATTAAGGGACCGAATTAGATGATCTCTTATCCCTTTCAATTCTAAATACATAATCCCATGACCCCTTCCCTTAATTCTGGGCCTGATAGTTTGTCTTACAACTATCTAATAAAGGGTCTAATTTCTACCATTTTGATTTTATTCTTATTAGCATTCCCTACATCTCCATAGCAATGCTAACAAATATGTTATAAATTCCTCCCCAACATTTCATTTATTTTTGGGGGAGAGGGGGAAAGGTAGGGCAATTGGTGTTAAGTGACTTGCCCAAGGTCACACAGCTAGTTTTGTATTAAGTGTCTGAGGCTGGATTTGAACTCAGGTCCTCCTGATTCTAGGGCCAGTGCTCTATTCACTTTGCCACCTAGCCGCACCCCAAACACTTGAAAAACAAATCTTTGTGGATGTGTATATTTATTCTAACACTTCCTCTATTTTGAAAAAAGTAAATCAGTGGCGGATAGGTGGTGCAGTGAATAGAGCACCGGCCCTGGAGTCAGGAGGACCTGAGTTCAGATCCTGCCTCAGACACTTGACACACTTACTAGTCGGGTGACCTTGGGCAAGTCACTTAACCCCAATTGCCCTCCAAAAAAGAAAAAAGTAAATCTCTAGTACTAAATGTCCATATTAAATAACATACAATGTTTTGCAAGCCTTAAAATGCTCTGTAAATGTAAGTTGTCATTACATCATAAGCTCCTAGAGAACAGAGTGACCCTTGCATACAGCACCTACATAACATTATGCATATATTAAAATTTCCAGAATACAGCACAGTAGTACATAATATTATGTGTAACCTCTAAGGGGTAGGTGATTAATATTCAGTGACTATCACTGTGTACCAAATAAAGTTTGAACTCCTACACCTGGCATTCAATGTCCTCCCTAATTAAATTTAATCTCCCAATTCTTAAAATTTATAGTAATGATAATAATAATAATAATGACATTTATAGAGGGTGGTGACACAGCACATTAGATGCCAGCCATGGAGTCAGGAGAAGTTGAATTGAAATCCAGCCTCCATGGAGAGAGAAAAATACATACATCGATGGAAGGGCAGGACGAATTAGAAAAACATGATCAAAAAGAGAAAGAACAGAATGAGGAAAAGAAATTAAAAGAGAGGCAGAAACTTAGGAAAAAAGAACGAGGAAGAAGAGAGAGAGGTAGAGACGAAAAGACCAAGAAAAGGAGAACAGAGATGCATGAAGTTCTCTGTGAACATCAGCTGAGGGATTATACTCATCTCCTTTTTCAGTCTATGATCCTGGTGTAAATGATCATTTATTAATACAGTACAATAAAAGTATAGAACAGTGTGGGGTCGCTAGGTGTCACAATGGATAGAGCACGGGGCCTGATGTTAGGAAGACTCTTCTTCACAAGTTCAAATCTAACCTCCAATACTTACTGACGGGGCAAGTCGCTTAACCCTGTTTACCTCAGTTTCCTCATCTGTAAAATGATCTGGGAAGGAAACGGCAATCCACTCCACTGCCAAGAAAACCCCAAATGGGTTGAAACAACTCAACAACAACAACATAAAGGAAGAAGCAGTCACAATGAGTCAATTGTGGCTTCATCCAAAACAAGGCGTGCTAGACCAATCTTGTTTGCTTTTCTAATAGGGCGACCACTAATCTAATTAATCACCATGACTTATTGACTCTGCCTCCTCAACATTTCTCACATCGACCCCTTTTCTGCTCACCATACTATGGATCTAGATGGTGTCATGCATAGAAGATCTGAGTTCAAATCCAGTCTCATACTTACTATGTGACTGAGCCATTTCACCTCTCCCTTGGTTTTCTTCAGCTGTAAAATGGAGATGAGAACAATACTTACCTTGAAAAATTGTTGTGAGGACCTAGTTTCTGACACATAGTAGGCACTTTATAAATGCTTATAAACTTCTGGCAATACTTCTTACCTGGACTATATTTTCTTCCTCCTTTTGTTTTATTTATTTTTTTAAAACAAAATGTTGTTTGTTATATGAGAGCGCTCTCTAGGAGAGAGAAAAGACAAAAATTCTGGAGAAATTTTGGTAATGTAAAAACAAAAACAAAAGATCACTAAAAAAAAAAATTCTCCCCCCCAAAAAAGAATCCAAGATAGTTTGGAGGTTCCTGACTGAGTCCCGATGTTGAATCTCATTTTGGCTCCCTCTCTTGAAGTCACCAATCCTCTCTGTGGCCTTAGCTTCCTGTTGGTAAAAAGAAGCCGCCAACACCTACAAGGCTAATTGCTGTGTGAATGAGTTCACTAATGGTGGTAAAAGCTGCTCTAAGACAGAGAAAGTGCTAAATTTAATTATTTATTATTAGCGGCTCCTCCCCAGCCAGATGTTTCTGGTTTTTAAAATGTGAACCATGTGGAAAACTCCAGAGCAGCTCTAGTCTAGAAAATGGGGAAAGAAGAAAGGAAGGCAGAGGGGAGGCAGGGCTGGGAGAAAAGGGGAGCAGGAGAAAGAAGCTGGACAAATCTGGATGGAAAAATACACGGGGAAGGTAGCTAGAAGACAAGGAAATTTGCCCAGGCTAAAAGATGATAGACAGGAAACAGCAAAAGGAAAATATCATAAGGAACAAAAGTGGAGCAGGACAGGAGACATAAAAAGAGAATAATGGGAGGCCAGGTCGACCAGGGAAGAAGTAAGGGGACTGGAACACCAGAAATGGTAGGTCTGCTACTCTCTACCACCAGCATGACCAGAATATGCCAGAAGGGAAGAAGCAAACGTAAGCAGATGGGAAGAGGACTGCAGAAAAATGGAATGAATAAATGCAAAGTGAAAATATGAACCCAGAGAACCAGCTGTGCACATCAACACAGACCCATGTGACCAAAACTTAGAGTGTCCTCAGGCTGACCAGGGTGGGGATAAAGAAACACAGGCAATGGACTCTGAAGGAAATCAGGCAAGCGTCCTGAAAAGCATTTAGCAACTAGGTTCCCCCTTCCATGACTTTTTAATGGTACTTTCATGGAAATCTGTCTCTGGATGAGATGAGATAAGATCTGCAGGCCTTGATGACCGGCATGTGAGAATACTTAAGGGTCTGACTTTAAGAGGCTTGGGGTTTAATAGAGTTTCTGTGCTGGACTCACTGAGGAAGACCGGCTCAAGATCCCTGAGGCTGGAAAAGAGCAAAATGTTCTGCCTGGTTTTTTAAGATGGGCCCATGGAAATGATGGGCTGGTCATTGCGGAGGTATAGAATAGTATCACACACACACACACACACACACACACACACACACACACACAAGCTCAATGGGCCTTTCTCCTTTATAAATACCTACTATGCCCATCAATGGATAGAAGAACAGGAAAAACATTGGACTTGAAACCTGAAAGATGAGGGTTTGGGCTTGGTTTCACTTACTAGCTACATGTGACCCTGAGTCAGTGACTGAAATGCTAATCTTAAGGTTCATCATCTTTCACAGATGGGAATAATGATCCTAAATGCAATGCAGCTTAATGAGCAGAGAGTGCTGTACACAGAG
Organism: Pseudocheirus occidentalis; assembly: GCA_028646575.1. Classification (NCBI taxonomy): domain Eukaryota; kingdom Metazoa; phylum Chordata; class Mammalia; order Diprotodontia; family Pseudocheiridae; genus Pseudocheirus; species Pseudocheirus occidentalis. The sequence goes on along the minus strand of CM053598.1, from coordinate 60,616,954 downwards.
TACATATGAGCTCAAATTCCAGATTAGAATATTGTCTGCCCTTAGACAAGTCATGGCTCTTCTCTGGGTCATAAAACAAAGGGACTAGACTCTGGATCGTCAATCTAGGGTCTGTCTCACTTGTACAGTCTTCCTGGCATAACTGTTATTAAGATTAAATAAATGATCTTCATTTGTGTACAATGTAAACTGAGACCTGGGAAAGATCTTAGTTTTAAAAAGGTCAAGGTCTCCCAATGTACCTGGGGCCACCTCCAGTTGTCCTGATCTATATCCTGTAATTCACTTGCAAGTCATGGCATCCATCACCTTCCTGATGTCAAGGTTCTCTTTGAGAATGAAGGATAAGCAGCAATAACAACAATATGCGATATATATTATATAATGCAGTCTCTGTTATATATTAATGAAGATTATGAATTTCATTTCTATATAATGTAGATTTCATATGTGTTATACCTAAATGAAGAGTATGAATTTCATTTCTGTGTGATATAGATTTCATGTATGTTCTATCTAAGTAAAGGTTATAAATTTCATTTTTATGTAATATAGATTTTGTACATCATATCTAAATGAAGATTAAACATTTCATTTCTATGTAATATAGGTTTTGTGTTTTGTATGTGTTATATCTAAATGAAGATTATTAATTTTATTTCCATGTACTATAGATTTCACATACATTCTATCTAAATGAAGGTTATAAATTTCATTTTTGTGTAATATAGATTTTGTACATCATATCTAAATGAAGATTACACATTTCACTTCTATATAATATAGGTTTTGTATGTATTCTATCTAAATGAAGATTATGAATTTTATTTCTATATACTACAGATTTCACATTGTTATATCTACATGAAAATTACTGATTTTATCTCTATATGATATAGCTTTTGTATATGCTATATCTAAACCAAGATTATGAATTTCATTTCTGTATAATATAGATGTCATATATGTTGTTTCTAAATCAAAATTATGAATTTTATTTCTACGTACTATAGATTCCATGTTATATCTAAATGGAGATTATGAATTTCATTTTTATATGATATCGATTTTGTATATGCTATATCTAAATCAAGATTATGCTTTTCACTTCTATGTAATGTAGATTTTGTATGTGTTACACCTAAATGAAGATTATGGATTTCATTTCTGTATAATACAGGTTTTCTATATGCTATATTTAAATGAAGATTAAGAATTTCATTTATATATAAATATGTTTTGTACATATTATATAGATGAAGCTTTACTCAAACCCAATGTTTTATCCACTCCGCTAAGAAAGGAACAAATCAAAGAATAAAGACATCTATTTCATATAGCGCTTTAAACTTTGCTATATACTTTCCTCACAGCAAGCCCATGGGAGGGGAAGAAGTAAGACAAGTATTGCTAACTCTCTTTCTAAGCTAAGGATATGGATCTGGCTCCCAGAACCATGAGTCACATTATTATAAGCAAAATAGAGATAAAGGGGGCCACAAACAGTGGTTCCTTTAATTGCTCCAGGCTTCCAGTATACCAAGCTTTAAACTAAGGCTCCATGATCCCAAAGCCTGATGCCCAGGATATCTAAAGGTAACTTGATTTTGTAGAGAATAAATTCAGCCAGGAGTCTGATGACAGACTGACTACCCTGATATTTTGCTAGGAAGCAATCAGCACGTACAGCCTGATTTCCTTTCCTTTCCTTGGCATCTGCAGGCAAATCCATCTTGTGATCTTTCAGCCAAAGGGGATGATGAGGTGTATTCAGTGGAGGGAGCAGGATCCAGGAGAAGAAAGGGGCAGTCCCAGACAATGTGCCTCTGCCTGTTGACATGGTGTGTGTTTCCTTTAAAAGTGGTTCTCAACCTTTCTAATGCCACAAACCTTTAATACAGTTCCTCATGTTGTGGTAACCCCCAACCATAAAATTATTTTCGCTGCTACTTCATAACTAATTTTGCTACTGTTATGAATCATAATGTAAATATCTGATATGCAGGATGTATTTTCATTGTTACAAAGTGAACATAACCCACAGGTTGAGAACTGTCTAGCACATAATCACAGCTACTGACTTTTGTGAATGAATGATTGGCGAGCCAGAATTAGAACATTTGGGCACCAGGAGACAGAGCTTCTAGCACCAGCTCTATGAGCTACCTGTGTGTCCTTGGTCAAGGACAGAGGCTTAAGTCCCTTTGTCTATAAAATAAGAGAATTGGAGAAGACGGCCAAAGATGTGGCCCAGCTTCCCAAGGCCCACAATCCCCCTGAGTGTGTGAGGCCCAAATCGGAGTAAAACGTGGACAATACAAATATGTGGTTTTCTAGGTCAAAATGTGACCCACAGGAATCCTTATATAAGTACAGTTGAGTGGCCCCATTTCTATCTGAGTTTGACAACAATGGCCTAGATGGTCTCTCAATCATCTTCCAGTCCTAAAATCTAGGATCTTGTAATCTTCCTGTATCTGTGGTACTACTTTTCAGGAGTGTACTGATAAATGTTTAACAGCTGATTCTGGGGGAAAAAAATAAGAGGATGAGGCATGCCACAATTAAGTTTAATTGACAGAGGTAACATTAATATTAATTGTTTTGTATTATAATTATTATGCAATTTATAACATTAATTGTCTTATTGATTGTCTCAGCTGCAGAATGTGATATTTTCTATCTATTCTGTTCTATTATTGTCTCAACTGACATTCTCCATCACATTCTTTGGCTGAGACAATCGATAAAATGATCAATCAAGCCTTGATGCGTAAATGCTCACACTGAAATTTTAACAAGCACTATTTGGTGGTTAACATCCCTGTTTGCTTGTCAGAGGGTAGCACACAAAACGAAAAAGTTAGAAGGAACCTGAGAGAGCATATTGTAGACCTTGAAGTGCTCTGTGAACGAGAGTTACTACCGCTGATGGAGGTGACCATTTAGTGGTTCTCTGGGGATCCTCAATACCCTTTTAGGGGGTTTTAAGTCACTATTCAGTCATGTCTGACTCTGTTGACCCCATTTGGGGCATTCTTGGCAGAGATACCAGAGTAGTTTGTCGTTTCCCTCTCCAGTTTGTTTTACAGATGAGGAAACTGAGGAAAACAGGGTTAAATGACCTGTTTCACAGCATCACCCAGCTAGTAAGTGTCTGAAGTCATACTTGAACTCAAGAAAATGAGTTTTCTTCACTCCAAGCCCAGCACTCTCTGCCCTGAACCACCTAGCTGCCCTAGGCAGCTTGATTGGAGGTCAAAACCATTTTCATAATAATAATCGTGTGTTTTAATTTCTGACAAGGTAAATATCAGTAGCTATCACCATCTTAAACAAAGACTCTTTGGTGCCCTCAATAAGTTTTAAAAGTGTAAAGGATCCTAAGACCAAAGTCTTTGAGAAGCACTGATCTAGTCTATCTCTTAGCCTAAGTGCAAATCCTATCAACATTTCTATTAGGTGGGCTTCTAATTCTAAGTCTACCACAACACAATTCCTCTTCAGTGGTTTCAAAGGTCAGGGTCTATCTCACAGCCCCCTAACTTCCTCTTAACGATCCGAAGTAGACACATGAATTTATTCATTTATTCTTTGTGTTGTTTTTTGTAGTTTCTGCCCATAGTGCCTTGGAAGGCAACAAGTACCATGATTTTACTACCTGATATGTAAAGGAAGACTCAAAAAGACCTGGGCTCAACTCGGGGCTATGGTACTTCTTATTAGCTGTGTGCCCTGCCTCCACCTGGGCAAGTCACTCCATTCTTCCCTCAAATCTGCTAATCTATGAAATGGGAATAATAATAGCAGCTAGGTGGCATGGTGGAGTGCCAGGCCTAGAGGAAGGAAGACTCATCTCCATGAGTTCAAATCCAGTCTCAGACACTTACTAGCTGTGTGACTCTGGGCAAGTCACTTACCATGTCTGCCTCAGTTTCCTCATCTGTAAAATGAGCTAGAGAAGGAAAAAAAGAAACTCCAGTATCTTTGCCAGGAAAACCCCAAATGGGCCCATGAAGAGTCGGATAGGGCTTAAACAACTCAGCAACAACAATGGTACCTCCCAGGGGCTTTGTGAGGGTCAAATGAAATGAGGATTACATAAATCACTTTGTAAAGCTTAAAGCACTATGTAAATATGGCCTACTGTTTATTATTTACTATAAAATTACTCAAGTTTCAAAAGATAACCTCTGGTCCTATTATCTGGGATTCTAGCAATGAATGACTCTGACCTCTCTCAGTGTATGCTGACTAGCTGCCCAGTGCTCCTTCCTCCTACCTAATTAGAGCTCTTATTCAAGCTTTTTTTATTTTCTTCCTCATTACCCCTTTCTCATCATCCCTGTCCCAATTCTGTCACTTAATAGCTGTCTGACCCTACATAAATCACTTGGCCTCTCTGGGGCTCAAAGCCCTCCTGCATAACATAAGGGGGATGGACAGGGCCTACTCAATCTCTAAGACACTTCTAAACTCCAAGATGCGGTGATTCTGTGGAAGGTGATTGTGCCAGGAGCCACATAAGGGAAGGAATGGCTCCTTTCTATGACTGTGTATACCAAAATCTATTCGAGTGCCTTGCAAATAATTGATACTTAATGATAAATACTTATGGAATTGGAATGAACTGGCAAGTTCGAGATATCTGACCCTAACTGGGAAAATCTAAATTCTCTAACTATACTTTCTATGGTTGCTTCCTGTGGGTAGTTGATACATCCAAGAATCCTCATGCTTAGAATAAAAGGGACTGGAACTTGAGAGCCAATGGGGTGGAGTTGACAGAGGGCTGAACTTGGAATCAGAAGAGGAACAGAACTAGGAACTCAGGTACACAATCATTACAACAATGCAAATGCAAAGACCACACAGGACGAATAAAATGGGATGTTGTATAATTATAATGGCCAACCTTGTTCCCAAAGAAGACAAGAGAAAAGGCAATTTCCTCCCTTCTCTGCAGAGGCAGAGGACTATGGGTGTGAAAATTTGCATATACCATCAGCCTTGATTACTCTGTTGGTTAGTTTTTCCAATCTGCTTTTTTATTCATTTCTCTTCAGGTTGGAAGGCAGGAGGGACAGATTATATATTTTTATGAGGGTATCAGATTTCTAAGATCTACATACAGCCTATGGTTCTCTGAGTATGGTTCTTGGCCTCCTTTGGATTCCATAGTTACCAAAACCTTGACAACCACCTTCTCTCTGACCCCAGCATTTACCCATATCTGGTATTCATCTGTTCACAAGCTCTGCCTATTTCAGTCTTCCCTCATGAACCTAAAACACATGCCTGATCACTTCACCCACTCTCTTCTCAGGCCGTCCTCATTCCATCCTTCCAGTCTCCTGTGATCCACACTTCATCCTACCTTGGGAGCATCCTACCCAACTTTCTTGTGCTGCCTGCCCATTCTCCAAGACCCATTAGAGAAGGCGATCTGCACCAGCACAAACCTCACCTTGCTTAGGTGGACAGTTACAATAAGATTAATCCCATGAGGTTGTGTGTGCCCGTGTGTGTGTGTGTGTGTGTGTGTGTGTGTGTGTGTGTGTGTGTGTGAGAGAGAGAGAGAGAGAGAGAGAGAGAGAGAGTTCATACTTTCCAACAAATAGAGGTAAGATAACGAAGTCTTTTAGTTCTCCGTCCTAAATTCTAAATTCTACAATCCTGAACCTAAGCTATAGACCAAAAAGTAAAGAATAAGATGAAGACGAAAGGGCCCCTTTCTCAGTGTCACCTTTACACCTGGGGCCAGAGAGCAATGTCAGGACAGCAGATCCTTCATGCTTCACTTACATTAAGGGCAGAATTTGAAGCGTGACAGCTCCGAGGCCTCTATTTAAGTTTGAAGGCAATTCTCCTTAGTTTTGTTACTTCTATATGAGATGAGGGCAGCTCGGTATAGAGCACTGGGCTTGGAATCGGAAGGACAGACTCATCTTCCCGAGTTCAAATCTGGTCTCAGATTCACGCTAAGCTGTGTGACCCTGGGCAAGTCACTTAACCCTGTTTCCTCATCTATCAGTTGAGCTGGAGAAGGAAATGGTAAACCACTTCAATACTTTTGCCGAAATGGGGTCCCCAAGAGTCAGACACAACTTAACAGAAGCAATAACACAGAAGATAAGTTTGATCCTGCCCAACTCTTCAAGGATACAAGGGAAAAGTCTCCAAATATCAGTAAGGGTGTGTGAGTCATTTTCTGATCTTTAGTCATTAAAAAAAACAAACAAGATCTTTTTTAGCAGTCCCCTGAGGCTGAGCTCCTCCTCTGTTCTCTGAATCATCAACCACATATGGACCTTGGAGGGAACCAGTATGTGATATGGTAGAGACAGTGCTGAACTGGGAGTCAAGAGGTTTGGGGTCCAGATCCAGCTTTGCTGTGAACTTAGCAATGTGACTGTCGTGTAGTAAGTCACTTCCCCACCCCTCAGCCTCAGTTTCCCCTGCTGTTAGATGGAAGAAACTCTGGATTCAATCTTCCCCTTGCCAGCTCTCACAATGTAGTAAATTGCATACGGTTGGATTTGGAGTCAGACGACTTTGATTTTTGAATCCTGGCTCTTCCATACACAAGGTAAGTAAATTTCAACAAGTCACTTAAACCTCTCTTAGCTTCAATTTTCTTATTTGTAAAATGATCACATTAGACTACATGACCTCACCTTGAAATCTATGACCCTCTAATTGAATGACCATTTTGCTTTGCTTCAGCTTTTTCTTTGGTATCAGGAACTTCCAGGGAAGAAGAGTCCTTCTCCCAATGTAGGTTGGCCATTGCTTTCCAATGCTTAGTCTCTAAGACTCCCTTGGGGGCAGTGAGAGATCTAGTGGTTTGCCTGGTATCACATGATGAGAACGTATGAAAGTTGACCCATTTGCCATCTCCCTGTCACTTCACCATGCTGTCACCTCACAAGCTACTGCCTTTAGCTAGCCAGAAAAGGTCAGCACTTTACAATTTTCATAATCATACGTTCTTTCTGCCTTCCTGTCTTCATAGAGCCTGCCCTTCCTGAAATGTGGGGCATATTTTGTTTTCCATTGCATCATGGGGCTAAGTGACTTGGCAATGTTCTGTTCAACTGCTTCTGTTTCTTTTTTATCCTTTAAAGTATCTGAACCAGAGGTGCACCTGGCACAATGTGGCATAGTGGATGAAGCACTGCCCTCAAAGGCTGGGAGATCTGGTACTCAAGTCTTACCTCTGACATATGCTGGCTATGTTACCTTGGATAAGGCATCCTCTCAGGATGTCAGGCCACTCTGATTCTAAGTGTGGAGAAGGTGACAACCGGTATTCCTCCTCTGGGAGTTTTCTGCAGGTTCAAACCTTATTCCTCTATCTCTGCATTATATTTCCATTTTAAAGTTTTCTTTACAATATGATGGCTAGAATGGCACACAGTGTTCTTTACCCGAATAGAAGACACTTTTCTTCCAAGACAGCACAATATTCTGCATCTGATCTCCCAGGCCCTTTTTAATGATACTCAGCCTTTTGTTTTGGGCCTATGAAGCTTATTGTGCCAGAAACTTAAATTAACATCCTGTGTTGACTCCCCAGTCACTTGAATAAGTCATAAGTGTTTCTACCCTGGGGACCATGGGCCCTCCCAAGAGGCCTATGGGTAGATTTCAAGTGGTCTGTGATCTTAGATAGGAAAAAATAATTATAGCTTTATTTCACTATAATTGGTTTTCTTGGTAATGCCATATTTTATTTTATGCATTTAAAAAAGCAGTTCTGAGAAGGGGTCTGTCCATAGGCTTCACCAGCCTTCCCTAAGGGTTATAACAACATACAGAAAAGGGATGAGAGGGGCGGCTAGGTGGTGCAGTGAAAAGAGCACCGGCCCTGGAGTCAGGAGTACCTGAGTTCAAATCCGGCCTCAGACACTTAACACACACACACACACACACACACACACACACACACACACACTAGCCGTGTGACCTTGGGCAAGTCACTTAACCCCAACTGCCCTCCAAAAAAAAAAAAAAAAAAAAGAAAAGGGATGAGAAGCCCTGACCTAGCATTTCTTATCTTATTCCCTCCTTGTGCCTTGGACAATGCCTGAAGAAGAACCAGGCCTTACATAGGCTTGTTGAGTGATTGATTGCCAGGCCTGTTTTCTTTAAACTCCCAGGTCCCTAGTACAGTGACTGGAAGAGAGTAGGTCCTTAATAAGCATTTGTTGAGCGGTTGATCATCTTTTTATTCCCAGCGCCTAAACGGCATCTAATGCAGAATAGGTGCTTGAAAACTCTCTTGAACTGAGTAGAAATCTATGCTTTTCTGGTTCCTGTGGACTGGGTAACACAGTGGCTAGAGTGGTAGACCTGGAGTCAGGAAGACCTGAGTTCAAATATGGCTCAGATACTTACTGGCTGTGTGACCCTGGGCAAGTCACTTAACCCTGTTTGCCTCAGTTTCCTCATCTCCAGAATGAGCTAGAGAAGGAAATGGCAAACCGCTTCAGTATCTTTGCCAAGAGAACCCCAAAGGAAGTCACAAAGATTCAAACAACAACCAGAATAACCGAGGAATAGGAAGTCTCCTTTCCATGAGCAGGCTTTTAAAAATTCCAGATCAGAAGCCTTGTTGCTCCTGGGATTGGTCTAACCTGATTGCTAGGTGCCTGTAAGAAAAAACCTGAGACCCAGACAGAGCAAACCCTTTAAAACACAGATTTGTTTTGATTTAGATGCGGGTGTGTTTTTATTTAATGCACAGAGCATTTTTATGGCCTGCTTCTTCCTTAGTCTTTACCCCAAACAAACCCACAGGTTGTTTAGGAGTGGGAAAGCCTTTTGTCACATAGTTATAAATGGTGGTTACAACCAGGTCAGTTTATAAAAGGGTATTTAACATAATGTAGTGCAGCCATTGAGATCAGATCGCATTTGAGTTTCAGACCCAGATGTTCTTGGGAAAGGAAAAAGAGAACCAAAGAGAAACTACTCCCCCCACCCCTTTTTGCCTTAGGACAAGCCAGGACCTAGGAAAGCTTGGAAAGAAGTGGTCTGCTTTGGGTGCCTTCTACCTTTCTTTTTACACCCTAATGAAACACTGAAGAAGGGCTTTGTTAGAGAAATGAGTTTTTAAATCTTAGTGAAATTTAACCTCATGAGAGGAAGCTCTGTGTAGTGGAAAGAAGACTTGGTTTGGAGTCAGAAAACCTGGCCCATTCTGGCTGTGTGACCCCGGGCAAGTCATTTTAACTTTCCAGTGCCCTAGAATCCTCTAAGACTGAGGAAGTTGTTGACATATTACCCTGGAGGGACTTCCTTACACTGGGAGTTCTCCATGCCCATGAAATTCAAGGTCCTGCCTAAAAAACAAAAAGTTTAACCTTAATGAGTTATGGCCCAATTCTAGCCCAGTCCAAAGGAAGACAGAAATGAATGCTTCCTGAGACTTATTCTTACACTGAAAATCACTTCAAAATGAATTAAGCTACGATTTTGACACAGGTTTCTTACCAACTTTTGTTTTTGTTTTTGTTTTTAAATTAGTGCTCTGTCAAAGTGGCAACAAAAAGACTAAAAGGTTTGAGTAAAAGAAACTTATTCCTCTGCCTCTCCAGGCATAGTTATTTCAAATTTTGTCTTGGTCAATCAATATTCAAACCAGGCAATCATAGCCCAATATGCTGAGAATTGGTAGGAACCTTCAAGGCCTAGCACAGAGTAAGCCCTTAATAAACAATTTAATAAATTAAATAATGAATTAATATATGATAAATAATGAATTTAATAAATTTATAACTTAATAATAATTTAACTTAATAAATAATTTTAAGAAACTGAGCCCAGAGAGGTCAGGTGACCTGTTATGGCTTACACAGGTGATAAGCAACAGAACTGGAATTTGAACAAGGATCCTCTCACTCCCAATACAATACTCTTGTTAATATTGGTCTTTGTGTCTCAGTTTCCATAGTGCCCACAGTATACCTTGCTCAGTAGCAGAGATAGAGGGAAAGGGAGTTGGGAAGAGAGACTCTAGGCTCACCCAGAGGTAGCTAGTTCCTGGATCCCAAAGAAATCTAAATTCTGTCTTTGCTTCTGACCCCAAGTTCAGGGAAATCTCTAGGACCCAAGCAAGGCACAGCTTAGACTTAGAGTGTCTCCAAATGTCTGAGCCCAATTAAGAGGCATCTAGGTGGTTCAGTAGATAGAGAGCTGGGCATGGAATCAGGAAGATGCGAGTTCAAATCCAGCCTCAGATACTACCTGGGTGATCCTGGGCAAGTGATTTAACCTCTGTCTGCCTCAGTCTCCTTATCTGTAAAATGGGGATGATGATAATTAATAGCACCTACCTCCCAGGGTTATAGAGAGGATAACATCCATAAAGCACTTCTAAAGGACTACATAAATGTTAGCTATTATTATTATTGTTAAGTCATTAACATGTAAATATACTTCCATCATCAGATAATTAAATATTCTTCAGTATTCCAAAAAAAATGATATCATGAATACAGGAACTCTTTCCATTAATTCAGGTTACAATCCCCTCTACAAGAGCCTCTAAGTCAGTGGTTCTCAACCTTCCTAATGCCATGACCCTTTAATACAGTTCCTCATGTTGTGGTGACCTCCCCCAACCATAAAATCATTTTTGTTGCTACTCCAAAATATCTGCTATGCAGGATGTATTTTCATTGTTACAAATTGAACATAACCCACAGGTTGAGAACCACTGCTCTAAGTCTTTGTGAATTTCTGGATCCCCAAAACGTTTCTCCTGGTGGCCAGCCTCCATGAGATGAGCCTCTTCAAACTGCCTGAGGCAATTACTCTGAAGACAGACACATCACTAGTTCTTTCCTGAAATCCATTAGAGAAAGCTTGGAATCCAAAGCTTTCCCTTGGACAACAGAGACTTTAAAAGCTAGAGTCAATTTCCCACGATGACGAGACCTTAGGAGAAGATTTTAGTAAAGGAACACAAATATATTTTGAATTATTTAAACTGGAGAATAATCTTGGACTCACACACTCTGAAATTCATCTGCCACTTTTCTGCCCATTCACATAAAGATCTCCTGACAATTTATCCCCATCAATTTCACATTTCACAACTGGAAATATTTTTAGTCATATTTAAAGAGTTGCAGGTGTAAGTATAAACTGATTTCTTCTGAAGCTTTTATAAAAACATTAAGAAAGATTGAGTCCTGGCACTTATCCCTAGGGAATCTCTGTGTTTAATTACACTTCTTATGAAGAGAAGCGTCCATTTTTCTATATATTTTATTTTCTGCCTTTGAGTCAATTATTATGACAAAATGTCAAGGGTATTTGAAAGACTTTTTCCTCCCCTTTTGTGAAAAAGAAATGTACTTCTTTAACTTTGAGACAACAGTGAAGAAGGAAGACCTAATTAAGAATAAAGATCAATACACCATTAGATAGATTTTCTTTTGTGGCCATTCTGGAAGCTGGAACCTTAGCCCATGTACCACAAAGCTGGTCTTAAACCATAGATTTCAAGCTGGAAGGGACCATAGAGATCATTGAGTCAAACTCTCCCATTTTACAGATGAGAAACTTGAGGCATAGAGAGGTGACATATCTCTGAAGTTTCTGAGGCACAATTCAAACCTAGAACTTCCTGATTTCCCAGTCTAGAACTTCCTGACTTCCACTCCACCATGCTGCCTCTCATAAGGCAAACTTAAAGGAGAATGTTACAATATTATTATGTTTTTAAAGGATGAAGGAGAAAGTGAATGAAGGAATTTCTGTGTCTGGAATTAGAAAAGGAAAAAAACCAAGCATTTATTAAGTACCTACTGTATACCAGGTACTGTGCTAAGTGTTTCACAAATATTGTTTCATTCAGTCCTCACAACGACCCTGGGAGATAAGTGTTACTTTTATTATCTCTGTTTTACAAATTAGGAAAGTGGGACAGACACTCTGTGACTTGCCCAAGGTCACATGGCCAATAACATTTGAACCCAGTGCTCTACCCACTGCATCACCTAACAGGTTGGGAAGTGAGAAGCACCACACTTATCTCCAGTCCCCACAGTATCTAGAAGAACTGAGGGGAAAAAAGAGACCTAGATTAGAGCGAATATAGATGCAAAGGCAGACTGAGAATGAGAAATCAGATTTGTCACAAAAAATAAAATAACAAAATAATAAAATAAAAATAACAAAATAAAATAAAATCCAATTGAATACCATAGTCTAGGGTCAAAAGCAAGGGAGGGATTAGACAAAGAAACTTCATCATGGGGATTCATAAGCTACAAACCTGTGGGAGTCTGTAGAGAGTTTCTAAGGGGTCTAATGAACTCGGAATTTTTAATATTTCAATATAATTGACTTCCTTTGTAATCCTATATATTTCATTTTGTGCATTTAAACACATTATTCTGAGAAGGGGTGCATAGTCTTCATCAGCCTGCCAAAAGCATTTACGGCACACACACACACACACACACACACACACATATACACACACACACACACACACACACACACACACACACACACACACACACACCCCTCCCGCTCTAAAACCAAGGCAGTTCCCCAATCTAGATAAAGCTGAATATTACAATTATATTGGGAACCTGGAGAAATTTTCAAACCACCAGCCTCCCTAAGCTATAATAAAATAGTTGTTTGTATGCTCCATGGCTAGAGAGCTTAAGTATTAAGTATATGAATATTCACTACGGGAAGAAAAATGGACAGAAATGTAGGGTAGGAGTATCTGTGGTTGAACAACCTCTAAGCCACAGCAGATCTGGGGGTGTCCCATATAGAGATAGAATTGGGCTACAAATGAGTTCCTGTTCTTTGTTTGAGAAGGAAAAATGACCTAGAAGTGGGGGCCTAGAGATATGGCCCCCCCAGGGAATACAATGGTAGTGGTAATATCCAAAAGGAGTTTACTGGTGGGCTAGCCAATGTGGAAGAGCGTGAGGGAGTCATACAGCAGGAGACAGAGCTCTGGACTTGTAGTCAAGAAGACGTTGACCTGAGGGCCTTAGGGGCTGTGTGATGGTGGGCACTTTGTCTTTTGGATTTCAGTGTCCACATTATTAAAATGAAAGGGAAAAGGTAGGAGGGGGCTCAGTGACTACAAAGGTCCCTTCCAGTTCTCAATATATGATCCTATGAAGCTTACCAGTCCTTCCATTCTGATGGGAGGCCTTAACGCAAACACTGCCAATGAAACAGACTGAAAGGCCTAAAAATCCATTTATCTAGTTTTCTGCCTTCCCCGGCTCTCATTTATGGTACTTGATGGAACCATTCCAAGCAAACGAGCAGGTACTTTTACCCTAAAACTTGCTTAATTTCCTTTATTTCTGATTGAATACTGTTTACTTTTATGTCAAAGATTTGAGTTTATCTGTTCCACAGACCTTCAATTTCAAAGGTTCATACAACGCAATGTTCAAAGGGGCCTTGGAAATCGTCTGGTCAGAGAAACTGAGGCCTAGAGAAATGAAGCATTTACTCAAACTAACCTAGGTAGTGAGAAGCACATTCAGGATTCAAACGCAGGGGCTTGGATTCTCAGTGCAGTGCTTTTTCTACTACAGCATCACACTTCCCTCTTGAATGTATTTTGGAGGCCATCCCTCTGATTTCTCTCAGTCTTCTTACTCATTTTTAAACCAAACCTTCCTTTCACACGTTCTTCAATCCCCTTAGGTTGACCTACTAGCAGTTCCTCCTGCCTGACACTTCATATCTGTGCTTTTGCATTGGTTGCACCCACCTCTCCCAGTTTAGAACGTCCTTCTTTCTTCCTTATCCTAGTCTCTTGAAATAACTAGTTTCCTTCCTTCAAAGCTCTGCTCAAATGTCACCTTCCACCTGAGTCCTTTCCTGATCTGCATTCAACTGCAAGTTCTTCCCTCTATCCTCCAAACCCCCAATTACTTTATATTGATTTAACCTATTTTTGCATGTTTATACACATATGCACATGGTGTTCCTCAATAGAATATCAACTCCTTGAATTCAGAGACTACTTTATTTTTGGTTCTGTATTGACAACATCTAGTACAGAGCCAGACACATATAGTAGATGCTCAGTTAATTGCTTGCTGATTGTCTGATTGAGTACAGATTCCTTGGGGACAAACACGTGCAGGGTGGGACAAGGATTTGGGCTTAAATTCATGGTTCATTTGCAAACAGTGGTCTCCAGCCATAGCCAAAGCATCAACTCCCAGATCTACCACCACCCAGGAGACTCCTTTCTTCAATTACTCCCACACTCTGTTTCCTGACCTGCAGATTAAAAATCCTATCATGTGTTCCAGGGTGACTCACAAAAAAGCTTTGAAAACAAATGTTACTGCCCTAACTAATTATTTTTTTAAGCAAATAAGATAAAGTCTGTAATGTACTGGTCTGAAGCCAGAAGAGGAAAATAATAAATACTGTATTGTTACTGTAAGTGAAAGGAGCAGATGGAATTTTAATAGTTTCTGGAAGAAAAGGAAGCAGCTTGAGGCATAATAGTTCCAAGACTGACTGAGGAGATGGAGGGCAACATGGAAGAAGGGTTAGATCATGGTTGGAAGAGACAAAGGCAGACTGGAAATTAAGCTTGAACAGATCATAGGTGTGGTAGGAACAAAGGTGTTGATGGCTGAGCTGTCTAGGGCTTTGAAGGTGAAGAGAAATTTCAGAGAGAGCTGGGAGTCTGCCATTTCTTCTGTCAATCCTAGGTGGGTTTGGGTTTTGGTCGTCCTCCTCCCTCCC
>CM053598.1:60526828-60602088 GCA_028646575.1 Pseudocheirus occidentalis | reverse complement strand
ACAAAAGGCTACACATTTTCTGCATTATCATCATCCCCCCTCCTTAAAAGAACATTGAATGAAACTGGATGTCAATAAACAAGTTAATTAATAAATGCACTTAAGTTTGGAGAATCAAAAATTATAGCGAAAGTGATTTGACCCCAGTGCAGATTTTTTTACACACACATATACATATTTATATATGTGTATATTAATATATTTTATATTTATATATGTTACAGGTAGGCTAGAAACTTAAAGACACCTAAAATATTACTGAATTTCATTTAGCAGAGTAAATATTGCTCCTAGACAATTAATGCTTGGATTTTATGATTTCTATGTACATATATTTCAAACTTATTAGCATTATAATGTAGGGATTTCTACAGGTTTGAATATTTAACAAAGTAAAACCAATTCTCAGTGATAAGGAAAGACAAAGATATTAGGTATGTTTAATATCTACAGATAATACAGAAACCTTATATTAAGGAATAGTGCTGCTATTAATAGCCAGGTACAAATAATGGAAAAATCTCTGGTTCCCTGTCCTTTACACCATTAATGATTATTAATAGAATGTCGAAGCTCCACCCATCTATAGATCATTGCATCCAATCACCTGTTTTCTACATATAAAACAAATGAGGATCACAGAGGTGACCTGCTCAAGATCACAGAGCATATTAGTAGCACAGGAAAGTTTGGAAAAAAGGATTTGTAGGGGGAAATTAAAGAAATTAGGGGTATTTTTCCTTGGGAGTGGGAGGTAAAGAAAGACCAAAAACGGGCTTTCAGTAAAGGATTCAAAACGTAGGATTAAACAACAGAATGAAAGTTTAGGCTTGAAGGAGAAATAACTTTTTTAAGTTTCTTTTTTTCATTCTTAATTTCTTTTGTAAAATTTATTTACTTTTAGTTTACAACATTTAGTTTCACTAAAAATAACTTTCTAACTTTTAAATACTTAACTTCTCAAAGAAGGCCATTAATTCACTCAGTAAGTATATACTGAAACACAATTATGTACATTGTTTGGTGGTAAAGGAACATCAAGGCTTAGCTCACGGCAGAAGTCTTGACCAGAAAGATGGTCACTTCCTGTTACCTTATGGGCTTAGATCTTGAATTCTGGGTTTTGTTTTGTTAGTTGGCTTTAAAATCTCCAGGGGAAAAAAGCTGCATCATTCACTTGGAGGGGCTAGACCTGAACGGATTAGGAACAAGTGGAAACAGAGGATCTATGTATAAATTAGTGGGATTTTTGTAAATTGTTTTTAGAAGACAATTCAGAACCACTCGGGGAAGAAAGAGAAGGTATAGAACCACCGAAGTCAAAAACACAGGAAAGAGAAGAGAGGAGGGGAACAAGAAAATTTTGAAGGTTCACTAGACTTTGAAGAGCTAGAGGTAAGTAGGAAATATATAAGCCCAGGCAAGAATAAGCATCTCTTATTTAGGGATTAATATGATTTCTGAAATCAGTAATAATTCACATCCATTAGAAACAACTTCAGGTAGGGGGTGGCTAGGTGGCGCAGTGAATAGAGCACTGGCCCTGGAGTCAGGAGTACCTGAGTTCAAATCCAGCCTCAGACACTTAACACAAAAAACTAGCCGTGTGACCTTGGGCAAGTCACTTAACCCCAATTGCCCTCCAAAAAAAACAAACAAACAGAAACAACTTCAGGTAATTGTTTCTGAATGACGAACTGCCATGATTAATGCTTTCTAGCCCTTCGTCAGGAAACACACTGGCAACCAGATGTGTCTATGTGTAATATATACATTCATATGCATCTATTCATACATATACATGCACAAACACATATACATACATATACATATACATTTACCACGTCCTCCTAGAAAGAGGACACACTGGATTTACTTACATATACAGAAAAAAGATCAATATAGGAGGAAAAGAGCCGCATTAGGGTAGAAGCGGAAGGGGAGATCACTGGCTTTTAAAAACAATACATTTGAACATGATAAAGATAGAAATGAAAAGCAAAGGCCTTGGGGAGTTGCGAGATTGTTTTTTATGGGAATATTGTGTACACAATGATCTCTTAATCACCAAATCTAATGGCCTTTACTCAATACTCATGTTTCTTGCCTTCTCTCTCCAAGTTAATCATATTCTTCTATTTGCTATTCCCTTCCAAGTTTTCATGACCCAGTTCCCTCCTGGTCACCCCATCCCCTTTCTGCGCCCTCTTTCTTAGTCTCCACTAGGTCTTGCCTAAAGGAACAATAGGTGTGTCCCCCAAGGCTCTGTCCTAAGTCCTCCACTATGACCACCTATGTTATTTCTCTTGATGATCTCATTAGCTCCCATCCAAGACCCATCTATCCCACCACTCTCTCCTGACCGTCAATATCACATCTCCAATTGTAACTGGACACATCAAGCTGGTGGTTTTCATAGACATTTTAAACTCAACATGTCAAAAACTGAACTTATCTTTCCTTCCAAAGCACCCACACCTCCTCCTAATCTTCCTGTCGATGTATTTTACCGTTTGTTCCTAATTTATTCATTCAGAGTGGCTCCTTTAAGCAGAATTATATAATGCTGGGGCGGCTAGGTGGCGCAGTGAAATAGAGCACCAGCCCTGGAGTCAGGAGGATCGGAGTTCAAATCCAGCCTCAGACACTTGACACACTTATTAGCCGTGTGACCTTGGGCAAGTCACTTAACCCCAACTACCCTCCAAAAAGCAAAAAAAAAAAAAAAAAGAATTATACAATGTCAAATATTTCTCCACCTACAGTAAGAGTATACAAAATAACACACACACACACTACCTAGTTATCCAACAAATAATATAAGTTTGGGGATTTTGGTCTCGGAAGCAGCTCAGTGGTTCAGTGGAAAGAGCACAAGTGCTAAAGTCAGAGGGACCTGAGTTCAAATCCAGCCTGAGACACTTACTAGCTTAATGACCCTGAGCAAGTCATTTCACCTTGTTTGTCGCAGTTTCCTCACCTGCATAATGAGCTAGAGAAGGAAATGACAAACTGCTCCAGTATCTCTTTGCTTCCCCCCCCAAAAAAAAAATCCAAATGGGGACAAGAAGAATTGTCAGGAGTACCTGAGTTCAAATCAGGCCTGACACAACCTGTGACAACTGACACAACCAAAAAACATCAAAAACTCTTACTCCTTTCCCCATAATAGGCCTTCCCTCCATTGTCCAGTATGATCTAACCCTAGAATTCTCAAAACAGAGCCCTTCCAGCAGCCAAATATTACAGAAATTTAGTCATTAGGATTCAAGGTTCAAATGTTAGCCTTGGAAATGTTCATTATAAAATGTGCAGCACAATTTTTTTTTTGCTTTTTTTTTGGAGGGCAATTGGGGTTAAGTGACTTAAGTCACACGGCTAGTAAGTGTCTGAGGCCATATTTGAACTCAGGTCCTCCTGACTCCAGGGCTGGTGCTCTATTCACTGTGCCACCTAGCCACCCCGTGGAGCACAATTATGATCACTACTTGACTATGCTCACATAAAGTACCTGCAATCTTTATGATGCTCACCAAAGTTAAGGGATATTATCCTAACTACAATCTTGCCTGTGCAATTTCCATTATGTATATGCTGAAATTCATTTTGTAACTTAAAGTTATACACTGAATTTTGCCAGGACAGGGAGACCTAGTTAGATAAATAAATACAGAATAGAACCTATTCATATAGATTTGCTCCCCTAATAAGGCAGTTTCTAAGAATATCATTGATTAATGCTAGATGAAGCAAACAGGGTTCCATCATACTTAATAAAGAGAACATATAGGCAAACTTTCCATTTATGATGTCAACTTGAGAGCAGAAATTCCAGAAGGGAACCTACCTAAGGAAATAGCATTCAAAAGAAAGTCCAACACAAAAGCAGTCCCCAAAAGGATTTATTTAGATAACCAGGAGACTAAGGCTGCTGACCTTTGTCCAAGACTCGTAGAAAACCTGGATCAGAGGATCATAAGCAAAAAGGAAAAACTTAAAGGACATTCAGGTCACTCAGACCATCCAGGAATATAGTTCCACATAGCTCTTAAATAGCTTTTCTGAAGGGGAATGGATATGGTTTGTGTGAGTGGAAATCTTTCCTTGAGATCAGATCAGAGAACAGAGCGAGAAAGTGCCATGTAGATGAGTCCCAAGTACATATCTTCTCATTTGTTTTCTCTTCCCTACAACATCATTTTTAAAAGAGAAAAGAAACTTTTAATAATCAAAAGTCAGCCATATTACACAAACAATAAGGGGTAAGGGAATATTTGTTTCACAAGCCCCTCCCCTTTTAATATTTCAACAAGCATTTATTTCTTCTTGTCTTCAAGAAATTGCAAAGTTCCTTTACTGATACCCAACTTGTTCCAGAGGCAAAAGCTCATATTTTTATTTTCAATAAAATTTTATTTTTCCCCAATTACATATAAAAACATAATTTTTAGCACTCATTTTTTAAAAAACTTGAGTTCCAAATTCTCTCTCTCCCTCCCTTTCCCCTCAAGATAGCAATCAATCTGATATAGGCTATACATGTGCAATTCTGTAAATAACATTTCTTTCTGTGAAAGAATGAAGGAAGGAGGGAGAAGAAAGAAAACTAAAAGAAGGAAGGAAAGAAAAAAGAAAGAAAAGGAAGGAAGGAAGGAAGGAAGGACGGAAGGAAGGGAAAGAAAGGAAGGAAGAAAGGAAGGAAAAAAGAAAGAAAGAAAGAAAGAAAGAAAGAAAGAAAGAAAGAAAGAAAGAAAGAAAGAAAGAAAGAAAGAAAGAAAGAAAGAAAGGAAGGGAGGGAAAGAAAGGAAGGAAGGAAGGGAAAGAAAGGAAGGAAGGAAGAAAGGAAGGAAGGAAGGGAAAGAAAGAAAGGAAGGAAGGAAGAAAGGAAGGAAGGAAGAAAAAGAAAGAAAGAGAAGGAAGGAAGGAAGAAAGAAAGAGAAGGAAGGAAGGAAGGAAGGAAGGAAGGAAGGAAGGAAGGAAGGAAGGAAGGAAGGAAGAAAGGAAGGAAGGAAGGAAGCATGCATGCTTTGGTCTGTATTCAGACTGCATCAGTTCTTTCTCTAGAAGTGGACAGCATTTTTCATGGAGTCCTTTGGGACATAAACCCTTTCAAATTAATTATCAGTCAATACATTTAATCTTTGACACAGTAACTCTAGTCATTGACTTTGGAGTCTGAGGGACTGGTTTCTAAAGCTGACTCTCATGTTCGTTGTCTGTATTATCTTGGACAAGTCATTCACCCTCCCTGAGCCTCCGTTTTCTCATCTATAAAATGAGGAGGTTAAATTTAATGACCTCTGAAGTCTCTTCTACCTCTATGATCCTCTGATCTTCCCAGAAACACACACACACACACACACACACACACACACACACACAGAATCAAAATTCAGTTGTTTTGATGTGGTGCCTAAAAGTTAATGATCAACCCCTCTAAGTTCCAAACAACAGTACTTGTTGACTTGCAGTATAGCTAGGGTTTGAAAACAAGCTCTCACGTGATCTCATCCCATTGCCTCTTGCATGTAAAACGTGCATTAAGTTAAAAAAAAAACTGAGTAGAGACAGCTGAATTTAGCAAATAAAATACTGAGATTGGAGTGAGAAAGAGCCAGGTTCAAGTCCTGTTTCTGCCATTTCCTACTTTGTGTACGTTGGTCCAAGCACTTAACTTTCTATGTGCCTCAAGCAACCCCCTAGGATTGGTAAAGTGGATAGCTTTGGGCTCCTAAATGCTGCGTTCAGTACTCAATTCTTCCATTTACTATCTGGGTGTCCTTGGGCAAGTCATTTCCTTTCTCTGAGCCTCAGTTTCCTCATCTGTAACATGAGAAGGCTGAACTAAATGACTTCTGAGATCGCTTTCAGCTCTAAATCTCTGATACTACGACCTATAAAGTCACAGAGAGATTGTGATCAATTTGGAATAGGTAGTTCCCCAGTACTGAAGGTCTCATAGATCCATTCCTAGTCAGTAATCAAAGGAAGCCCTGTTTCTCTGCAATGCCACCGAAGTCCAGGAGCCGGGTCATTACATTACTGGCAGTATAAAGTAC
Source organism: Pseudocheirus occidentalis (assembly GCA_028646575.1). Lineage (NCBI taxonomy): Eukaryota > Metazoa > Chordata > Mammalia > Diprotodontia > Pseudocheiridae > Pseudocheirus > Pseudocheirus occidentalis. The sequence continues at coordinate 60,596,029 of CM053598.1, read as the reverse complement.
GGACTCTGTTCCGGTGCCAAGCAAAGGGTGGAAATGCACCAATTTGTACCAGATGAACCCTACTCCATCACACCCAAATATCCTGCCCACCAACACACCCACAGCTCTATACACAAACTCATGGTAATAATGCAAGAGACTTGGGAGGTCACCCCCCACAACCACTAACCAGCCCTGCCTCCATGCAGGGCAGCCCCTAAATCATCAGAGAAACTTAAGAATAGCCTGCTTTTTTTGTTTTTCTTCACATTTTCCAAGGAAGACAAGCCCAGAATCCTTCTTAGTATGTCTCCATCAACCCTGGAGGTTAGTGGTATGAGAAATCCCTGGAGCTCCTTTCAAAGGAAAACACACACATACTTACTCTCTCTGTGTCTGTCTCTCTGTCTCTGTTCTTGTGTTCTCTCTCTCTCTGTGTCTCTCTCTGTCTCCCTCCCTCTCTCTCTTTCCCTCCCTCCCTCCCTCTCCCCTTCTGTGCCTGTTTTTATTTTTGTTGTTCTTCCTATGAATGGGACCCCCAAAGACCTTACCCCAACACTCATGAGAAGAATTGTTTGAATGGAGAGGGGGAAGGTGAACAATCAGCCAATGGGTCATGGGTGAACAAGGCAAGAAGTGGGGCACTCAGAAGCACTCAGTAAAGGGTAGGAACTTACACAAGGATAAAAATGGGTGTCTAGATATATGTGTGTGTGTCCCTGCACATGAATCATGAATGTGTACACACACACACACACACACCTGTGTGAGCTTATAAACAAACCTCAGAACCTAGGTTTGATATGCCCAATAAAGAGGTACTCTAAGTAAGGTGGGGTTGGAGTAAGAGGGGAGAAAAGAAAGCAGAGGTAGAGAAATAGGGAGAACGGAGAAAAAGCAGGGAAACTGTGTGTTTTATTTTTTTTTCACACAGGATTCACAACATTCCTCAGAAAATTCAATTTAGTTGCCCTGTTCTAGCTTGCTAACCAGAACCAATTTAATTTTAAATCTACACGCAGAGCCAAGGGGGGGGGGAACAAAATATTTTGCAATTACTTTTAGCTCCCTGTTGGAAAGAAGAATATGATTTAACTAGTTCGGCTCCTGCTGACACTGAACCCACAGTCCTGTAAGAGCCAGCATGGTTGATGGCTATGGGGAAGAAAAACCCGACAATGACTTTATATTGAAATTTCTTGCTTTGTTTCACAACGTAATGGGAGTGGATTTTTGAGTATGTGACAAATTACACTTGATCTATTGGTACCAGTCATGAAATACTGATGTAACAGAGCAATTTGTTACATGGAGAATGTCTATCCCTTGCTCTAAATCTGTCCCCTGTCACACTCTATTTGACATTAGGCTAGGTGGTTTTAGGAGAAACTGGTTTATTACTATATTTAACAAAGAACAGAAAACTGATACATGACTCACTCATGGCTTCCCTGCTACCAGAACCACATTTCTCAGATATCAACCGATGCAAGTGTTTCTTGGTTTGATGCCCTATTGTGACAGATAAGTAAACAAAATGATAAAATCAAGTGCTTTCAAAAACCGGAAAAGTTATCACCCTCATGTATGTCCCTGGCTTGTCAATGGAACTTCAAACACTGTCTAGGCCTGCTTCCCATCCGCCCAGATTTAGTCAATATCATCTAACAGAGTTTGTTTCCTGATCTCCTTCTATGTAAACAGAGTCTCTAAGTTATAGAATGGTTTACATTCTGGAAAACAGTCAGGGCATCTTTGCCAGTGATTTTCACCATGTCACCCTGGGATCCAAGGCCCAAGCTCCTGAAGCCAGGAGCTCTCTGCCCTAGGTCCAGCCCTGGTAGGGGCTCTTCCCCTGGGGCTGAATCCCAGATGTGACCTATAGTATGGGAGGTCCTCTAAGCTTCCCAGGCAGTGCCCTCCTGGAGAAAATGAGGCTGCTGCATGCTGAACTAAGGCTTCTCTCTGACTAGATAAGGCTCTTTCTTTATTCAAAGGAAAATAAAGGACTGATACAGGAACCTAGTGAATTATTATTATATTATTATATTATACATTATTATTATTATTATTAGATTATACTAGTCCCAGTCTAGAAGAGGAAGGAGGGGAAAAAGATGTGTATTGGGAGGGAGGGGGCATTTACAAATTACATAAAAATAGCTGAAGGCTGACTAGTGTATTAAAAAGTGAACTGGACCAGGGGAACAGAAGAATCCCTGTAACCCTCACCCCCAGGCCTGTTAATTAGTTCTGTGTGACTTGGGCAGGTAACAATTTCACTAGGTCTCATTTTTTCTATCGATAAAATGAGTAGGACTTGATAATACTGAAAGTTCATTTCATTTCTAAGAATTTATATTTACATTGACCAGCTAAGGCATGAAGGAGCTCTTAACCTGGAGTCTGTGTGCCTGCTTTAAAAAAGGATGACAGCTAAGTTTTGACTCTGGTTACTAAGAAGATGGCATGGACCTCGATAGGAACAGGGAAATTTAGAAGACAGGAGGGTTCAGGGGAAGGGGGGAAGATAATGAGTTTGGTTTTGGATATGCTGAGTTTAAGTTGACATTCAGTGTGAGATATCTACATGGGCATGTGAGAGAAGTAACACCCCAGGCTCCAAGAGGAGGTAGGGTCAGACAATTAGATCTGAGGGTCAAGGATCCAGGTAGAGATGATAGAAACCCATCTTGTAAATAAATAGGAAACGCCGCCTCAACAGAGATCATTGTTTCTTGACTAGCTAAGATGGGAGAATGCTAACTGGGAATAAACTTCCTAATAAGCAGAACTATCCTGAAATGGAATAAATAACAATTGAAGGTTTTTAAGTAAAGCCCAGATGAAAACCTTTCAGATATATTGCAGAGAGGACTCCTTTTCAGGCAGAGGCTGAACTGTATAGCTACTGAGTTCTCTCCCAGCTCAGATTCCTTGATTCTAGACCAGCATAATTTATAAATGAGCTTAGGGAGGACAGGGTTGCAAGGGTAGATAAATACAAGTCCAGCAATCAGAAAAGATAGACTATAGTTTTGAGTCTTAAATGGCATTTCTCCAAAAATTTAAGTTCAGAAAAGTATGGTAGTAGTGTGAAAAACAAATAGAAAAGAGCTGAATTCAGAGTCAGAAGATAGGAGTGCAAATATTGCCTCTGCTGCTAGGACCACAGGTAAGTCACAACCTCCCTGGGTCTTGATCTCTAAAGGAGAGGATCCAATTAGACAGACTCTAAGTTTTTTTGCTGCTCTAAAGCAGTGACCCTTTGTGATTCTGAGGTAGAAAAAACAGGTACAGGGGCCAGGATACGTGAATTCTTCCCCTAATGAGCTAGATGTCAGCTAGGTGGTACAGTGAATACAGTACCAGTGCTAGAGTCAGGGAGATCTGACCTCAAACCCAACCTCAGACACTTACTGGCTGTGTGACCCTAGGCAAGTCACATCACCCTGTTTGCCTCAGTTCCCCAATTTTAAATGAGCTGGAAAGGGAAACAGCAAAACACTCTCAGATTTCTGCCAAGAAAACCCCTAATGGGGTCATAGAGAGTTGGATACAACTCAAGACCACTAAATAATAACAACCAAAGAAATGAGGATAACGATAGTAGTACCTACCACCCAGGGCTATTTGGAGGAGCAAAAGAGATAATATTTGTAAAGAGCGTTAGCACAGTGCCTGGCACTTAGTACCATACAAATGTTAGCCATCATGATTATTTTATCACCATTGGCAAATCACTGCATCTTGGGTCAGCCAACAATCAATCAGCAAGCATTCATGAAGCTCCTTCTATGAGGTGGGCACTGGGATGCGAACAGCTACTAAAACCATCCCTAGATGCCAAGAGTTTGCCTTCTAGGGGAGGCTGGAAGAGTCTGGGTATGACAGGGGGTGGCTGGCAGAGACAGAGATACATTATTCATCTGTAAAATAATCCCTGAGGTCTCTTCATCCTATGACTCTACTATCAAGGAACCACCTCATAGTGGCATCAGAGAAGAATTGTTATTTGTCTTTAGGCAGGTCAATCCTGAACTTAAGGATTTCTCCATTTAATGACACCAATAATTTCATTGAACAACAGTGTAGAGCTGAAAAATCATGGCCACACCATTTTCAAAGAGCCCTACCTTACTGGCTGAGAAATAAGGCTCAGCCTGTGCCTGGGGGGTTAGAATATCACAGGCTGTGTGCCTTTAGAGTGGTGGGGAGCAGCCTTCAAATAGTTCAGGATCTTAAAACTTAAACTTCAGAAGAAAAGTAAGCAAATTGCAATAAATCAGAGCCATGGAACCAAACACAAGTTGGGGAGGGAGGGATTTCCAGAGCAGCACTTCTTGTGACATAAGTGACATCAAGAAAAAAAAATCCTCAATTTTATTATTCACAGAAATGGCTTTAAGAACAAACTTACCATATTTTATTATTTTATTTAATATATTTTCTTCTGTCTCCCTATCTCAATCAGCCTTAAGGTGCAGGCTGGATATCAGCATGGAAACTTTGATCTGCTCCATTTTTGATCTGGGTTGGTCCCTCCTTAAGCAACCTGGAGGCTTCTGGGTCCCAGGTGGTTCACTATATTGATCATATGGAGGATTTAATCTGGATGTCCAATTGGCTTTATCCCTACAATAACTCAGAACTCCTGAACTCAAATGACCCACTATCCTTGACTTCCCCAGTAGCAAGTATTATAGGCATGTACCACTACACCTGGTATTCACCTCACCATCTTGATTCTCCTTTCTACTCACTGCTCTAGCAACAAACCCTCCTACTTCTAACATACCACTTATCACAATCACTCTACATCTATCATACCATAAAAATGGGCATGGAAAAACATTCCATCACAGGTGATGATGAGATCCAGAGAGACCAAAAGGCACTGTAGTCTGGCAGCAACCAGGTAAGTCTCCCCATCCCTTCATTCCAAGCACAAAAAAAGAGAAAAATTTGAGCTGTGTTACCAGTGCCTCCTCTCAGGAGCTGAGACTATATCCTAGAAACTCTTTTACTTATCTTCCTAAGAGCCCAGGAGGATAAAAGAGGTGTATTTTCATCTCTGTTTGTAAAGAAGGCAACAGAAGCAAAGTGAGTATAAGCAATTTGTTTCTTCTTTAAAAAAAAATTTGTATGAAGAATAATAAATTAACAAATAGCTTACTGAGTGCAAGACACTAGGAACTGGGCCAGGATTTAGCCAGAATACCTAATCCAGTACAATTCTCTTATCTCTAAGAGATACCAAAGGGGCAGCATGGGACAATGGGAAAACTACTGAATGGGAGTAAGAGCAGGGTTCAAGGCTTGGTTCTACCACTGATTAGGAGCAAGAACCTGGGTAAGCTACACAAATTCTCTGAGTTGTAAATTCCTCAGTTCACAAATGAGGAGGTTGGTCATGACATTTAAGACTCCATTTAAGTCTATGATTGTATGAAGAGATCATCTGACCATATAATTATATCAAAAGATGCAGAAAAAGTCTCTTGACAAAAGAGAGAGCCTATTTGTTAAAGACCCTAAAAAGTATAGGAATAGAAGGAGAACTTTCCCTAATATGATCAAAAACATTTCTCTAAAATAAAAGACATAAAATTAATAATAATAGCCATTTACATAGTGCTTTAAGGTTTATAAAATGCTTACTGCTTTTGATTCTCACAATATTCTTATTTTACAGATGAGGAAACTCAGGCTAGCAAAAGTTAAGGATTTCTAAAGGTCTAAGGCAGGATTCAAACTCAAGTCTTCATGATGCTAAGTTCAACACACTCTATCCATGCCCTGGGTTACCTACATTATGCAATAAAAGTGACTAAACTGTTCATGTGGGCTTCATAGGAGGTTAAGGGGACAAAGAAAGGTCTCAAATGCTTGATGGTATTCTGGTAGATGTTTAACAATCAGCTCTCAGAAAATTAACAATAACAATATTAATAATAGCAGCTAACATTTATATAATATTTGCTATGTGCCAGGCAGTATGCTAAGGATTTTATAATTATTATCTCATTTGTTCATTCTAACAAGCCTTGGAGGTAGGTGTTGTTATGCCACCCATTTTACAAATTAGGAAACTGAAGCAAACAGGGGTTAAGTGACTTGTCCAGAGTAACACAACCAAGTAACTATCGGAGGCCAAATTGGAAATCTTCCTGAGTCCAAGCCCAATGTACTATCCATCGTGCCACCTAAATAATTGACCCACAGTACGTTTTTAGGGTTAATCTGCATCATTAACATTTTCTTCATCACTCTCCTAAGCCTAGATAATCATAGAAATGATAAGTGTTTTGTAGTATTTGCTGTTTTCTGAGTTGCAAATGCTCACACTGAAAATTTAACAGTAATTGGTTCTTGGGAACCACAATATCTATAGCACCATTACTTGTAGTACCCAAATCCAAGAAACACGTTATGTATCCAATGGCTACAGAACGGCAGAACAAACAATGAAAGATGAATGTAATGTCAGTCTTGAAGAATGAATATTTGGTCCCCTTCAGTACAGTCACTTTAGAAGATGATCTACTCATTCCTATGATACCACCATCATTCAGAACTTTCCTGGAGTTCCTGTCTGGTAACCATCTTAGAGTTTATGTCTAAACCTTTCTTTGGGAACTCCTTAGTGCTGACAAATCTTCATCTACTGAGCATAGATTCCATTTTTATAAGTAAAGAAACATGGGAAGTTTTGTTCAAATGGATGCATGGTGAAGAATTAGATGTGTCTTCATTACAGAGTTACATCTATTTTTATATAGCTATAGACAAGGATATATTTATGTTTATCTATAATTATTGCAAACATAATGAAGAAAGTACGACAGGATTTGGTTGAATCCAATGGCTGGTATTGAGTTCCAATATTAATGGCAAACGCTAAAAGTGGAGAGTAACAAAGATTACTAAACTTCTCCTTTTCTTATACCTAACAAAGTCTTCAGACCATTCGTGTTAGTAGGCACTTGGCTCATTTTGTTTTGCCTTTAGTGGCTGGTGTCACAACAATAGTGATTAAGGACCAGTTCTAACCTTCATCCTACTTTGAGACTCATGGGCCCTGACTTTACATCTTTCTTTCACTGTCACTTTCAATCAAAAGCTATATCCATGAGAGATTTCTGGATGATGAATGAAGAAGAGGTTCACCTCCTCATTCTTTTCCCATCTTTCTGACTCATTCCCATGGCTTGTTATGAGATAATTGGGCTCATGGCCCCACAACATTACTGATACTTTTTGCAGATGCCAATAGTGTTATGAAGCAGGCAACAGACCAGAAGGAAATGCCCATCAGATGACTGTGAAGATGATTGATTTTTATCCCCCTCCTTCCCGTTGCTGCCTTTATCATTTATCTCACAAGATGGAATAAATGAGCAAAGAATGAATCTCAACCAACACTAGCAAAGTAAAATAAATCTAGTCTTTCCTTACTGTCAAGTAAAAATTCAATTCAAAAATGATTTATTAAGTACCCATCATTGCCAGGCACTGTGCTAGGCACTGGGGGTAGAAATACAAAAATGAAACAACTCCTACCTTTGAGAAGCTTGCATTCTACTGGACAGAAGCAGCATGTACACAGATAAGTGAATTCTGTACCCAATATGTACAAAGTGCTTTTGGAGAGCAACATAGATTTAAAAATCATGAAAGTTATGCTAATCAAATGGAAATGTTCAAAGGAGTTTTTCTTTTTAGTGATGTTTAACTGAACATATTTTCATTCTTTGAAAGTGAAGGAAGAATAAAACAAAAGATAAATGCCAACTCTTTCTCTGTCTTAACAATAAAGATATTCAGTGCCCTTGACTCAAGATAACAACTAACCCAGCAATCCCCTATTGTTCTTCAGTTGTAGTCGACTCTTCATGATTCCATTTGGGGTTTTCTTGGCAAAGATACTGGAATGGTTTGTCATTTCCTTTTCCAGATCAATCGACATATGAGGAAACTGAGGTAAACAGGGTTAAGTGACCTACCTAGGGTCACAGAGCTACTAATTGTCTGAAATCGGATTTGAACTCATTTCTTTCCAAGTCTAAATCCAGCGCTCGATCCAGTGTGCCACTGATCTGCTCCAAACTTCCCCTATGTAACTCACTAATAAAGCAAAACACAACCACAATCTGCCCCACAATGATATAAACCTCTGAATTCTTTTAATAAAGGCCATTCATGCAATGTTTCCAAGCCAAGGAAAATCGGCAAGTATATCCTATGATTTCTTTGGACTAAAATTTAACCCCAGATCTTTGATCTTCAATGTGTGTACTCTCTCCAATAATGACTCATTTTTCTATAGTGCTTTAATGTCATAGGGCAGAGATTTAGAGAAGGAAGGGAACTTCAAAGGGTAATTAATCCAACCCACTCATTTTACAGATGAAGAAACTGAGGCCCAGAAAGGCTAAGTCACAAAAGCAGTAAGAATCAGGCAACATTCGAACACAGATCCTCTGTCTCCAGAGCTAGTATTCTTTCATTGCATTATTCCATTTCCTAATTATTCTATGTTTTTTGGTGAAGACTAGAAACAATCTGTTCTTTAAAAAACAAAATTTTAAAAAAACAAAAAAAGTAGAAAGGGTGTCAATGGCCATCTCATCCAATCTATAACTTTTAAAAAACTCCTTCTAGGACATACCCAATGAGAGGTCACTCAATCTTTTCCTAAAGACCTGCAACCATGGGGAACCTGCTATTTCCTAAGGTAGTCCAGACTATTTATGGTAGCTTTAATTATCAGGAATTTTTTTCCTGACATTACACCCAAGTTTACCTCTTTGCAAATTTTACCTATTGCTCCCAGTTCACTCTCATTAGACAAGCCTTCTCCCAAAGTTTTCTTAGTCTGTGTGATTCTGGTCCATATCTTCTAGTAAATGCTCCAGTAAATGAATACGGTCTTCCCAGCTTGCTGGGGATCTTTTTCTAGGTTTCTTAACTGTATGAGGTTATTCATGCAACATATGAGATAGACACCTGTTATCTCTCCCTCTCATTATATGAACGTCCATTTTTTCCAGTGATACAGCTCCAATAGTATCTCTTATGTTACTTCTTGAATGCAATTTATCTCTGGAGATATACTGAGACCTAATTAAGTATATATTAAGTCTTTCCACTGCCCTTTGGATGACCCATACATTACCTACATTAAACTGAACACTCAAACTTTGATTTCAAACTTGCAAACCTGAAGTAGAGTTAATTTTTAAAATGGTCATTAACTTTGCTGTTTCAATAAATGTTTCCCTTCTAGGCATCTCTTGAATTGGGGACCATCTTTAATTTATCACTCTACCACACTATCTGTGTGTGTACATACATTAACAGATCTACTAGCAACAGAGAGGGAGGGAGAGAGGGAAGGAGAGGGAGAGGGAGAGAGGGAGAGGGAAAGGGAGACGGAGAGAGAGAGGGAGAGAGAGAGAGAGACAGAGAGAGAGACAGAGAGAGAGAGAGAATATACAATTGGAGCATGAGAACAAATGAATATTTCTTCAGGTGGGTTAACTCTAAAAATTCCTGACTTCATTGCATTTTAATTTTAAATCTGACTGTTGCATCACTGTCAACTCTAAGTGATCCATAAATTGAAATCTATAGTATTACAACTAAATTACAATGCTCATACCCTCTTTCCTCCCCTCTTTGCCTTCAAGAATAAGATGTAACTTGTTGGGGAAATGACTAATTTTATCATGAGCAACAGAATCAATCAAGCAATATTTCTTGAGTGCCTCCCATATTGCATTACATCATACAAGATACAAAGATATATATGAAGTTCACTTAAAGAACTGACAAATTATTGATAAAATCAAGAAATGCAGATGGCATGACAACAAATTAGTCAGGCATCCAATAAGCATTTATTTCGTGCCTGCTATGTACGATGAACTGTACTAAGCATTGGCAATACAAAAAAAAGGCAAAAAAAGACAGTCTTCACTCTCAAGGAGCTCACCATGTACTGGAAAATTAAATGCAAACAACATGCAATTAACTACATTCAAACACACTACACACAGGCTAAACTGGAGGTAATTGATAGAAAGAAGGCACTAGAATTAAGTGAGAACAGGAAAGGCTTCCTGTAGAAAGTGAAATTTTAGCCAGAGACACAAAGGAAATCAGAGAAACCAAGTACTTGGGAAAATCTGGATATAAATATCCAAGTGAATGTTGCCCCTTCCAAGGGGGCACTCTGTGAGACAACCCATTCATAAGTAGGATGCTACACCTCTTTGGCCAAGCCCTTAGAACTTACACCAAGCCTATACCTGGGATTTCCTCATTAATGAGAAACCTTCATTCTTGAAGAACAGATTGAATTTTTTAAAGGAGGTAAAAGTTATTTAGAGTCTGGTTTAGTAAAAAAAAAAAGGGGGGGAATGAAATTGGGTAAGACTATTTGGGGCTGAAAATATGATGTGACTGTAAAGCAATAAGATAAATTCATTGCTGTAATTTATCTGTTTCTTCTTAAGGGAACTGCCAAAGAAGAGATCTAGGTGTGCTTTCTAGTAACAGAAACACTGCTGGATAAGGTATGGAAACAATCTCTTAAGCCCACTACTTTGAAGGGAAAAAGTATTTGGAGGTTTGTGTTACAGTATATGTGTTTTAAAAAACCCCAAACCATGACTTTGTCTCTGTTCTAATAAATGTTTCCCTCTAGAGATCTTTCAAATTGTAGTTCATCTTTAATTTATCACTTTACCATTTTGCCTCTGTGTGCGCACACACATATATAACAGACTCACTGAAGGAATGGTGAGAAGTCTAGAATGTTACACTGGGGCATTCTATTACCACTTCTCTTTTTCAACTAATAATACAAAGCCCCTGTTTTGAGTATTTATGTTCAATTTGGGAGGCCACATTTTAGAAAGTAAATTTCCAAAATGGAGAGTGTCTAGAGCAGGGGTTCTTAATCTGAGGTCCAAAGACACACAAGGGATTTATGGATAGATTTCAGGACTGCAGGAGTTGGAGGGGCTGGGGTGGGAAAGGGAGGGGAAGTAGCTGGATGTGAGAATAATTACATCTTTATGTTCCCTAGCCTTTGGTTTATTTTGTAATAATAATAATAATGGCTAATGTTTATGTGGTGCTTACTATGCACCAGACACTTTTGCTAAGTGCTTTAAAATGATAGGTAGATGCTATTATGATCCCCATTTTACAGATGAGGAAACAGAGGTAAATGAAGGTTAAATGGCTTGCCCAGAGTAGGAGGTATCTGAGGCCACATTTGAACTCAGGACTTCCTGATTCCAACCCCAGCTCTCCATCCACTGCACTGCGTCTCTGAAAGGGGAAGTTGGGAGAGGGGGTGGGGAGATAAACTAAGAAGTTTCTTCTCCCACCTCCAAGCTCCCACACGAACATCCTCTGTCTCTGCACAGCCTCCAGTAAAGCTCTGAAAATTCTCAACTCAAAGATTCTGGAGCCCAGGAATATGCACTAAGGCCAACCCCTTCATTTTAGACATGAGCAAACTGAAGTTCTGAGAGATTAGTTTTATTCCCCAAGGTCACATGAGTCACAATTAGTAGAACCCAAATTTGAACTCGAGGCTTCTGACTGCAAAGTCTGTATGGTATGGCTTGCCTTGTACCATGCTGCTGACCCCCACATGAGGGGGTGTAACAATAATGTGATTTGAAGTTCCTTTTGTGTTGCTAAACTAAGAGGTACTTAGCACCTAGTTCAGATTAAGCCTCTGTTAAAGAAATAGAAGGTATGAACCCCTGTTGCCGATGTAACAGGAAGGGGCTTAACAGGGTGGGACAATACTATATATAAGGAAAAACCCAGAGAAGGAGAGTCAGATTTTCTTGGAGCAAACTCCGTGGAGGCAGAAGCTGATGCTGCAAGGGAGGTTCAAGAGGAAAGCTCCCCCCCCCCCACCAGGCTGGAGAGAATGATTTTTATTTGGAGAACATGGAGGGAGTGATTTTTGACTCTGGGAACCAGCTGAAACTTCTGATGAGTCCAAGGGCCAGTGACACCCAGGGATACTGTAAGAGGATGCCCACCCAAGGGCCAAACAGAAGTTTGGGAGTTTCATACCAGGCACATCCCATGTTTATACTCTAAAGTGGGGGTTCTTATCCTTTTCCCACTCACATATTCTTTGGCAGTCTGGGGATGTCATAGATCCCTCCTCACAATGTTGATGTTTTTTAAAAATTCCTATGTGAAGGAAATGCTCCTTTTCATTTGGAGGTTAGTGATGATAAAGATGCAATTTTTCCCATCCAAATTAGCAAACCCTATGAAATCTACCCATGGATGCCTCCCCTCCTCTCCCTACTTAAGAAGCCCTGTCTTAAAAGTAGCTATGCTTGGGCATTGTGCATTTCCTGGGGTGTTTAAGAAAAGGCAGTTCCATCAAAGATCACAATGCAGAAGGAGGAGAAACAGACTGAAATGGGATCAGAATTGGATTTGAGATTAGAGGAAACAGGTATCGATCCAAAGGACAGTAAGAGGAGAAGGTGGCAGTTCAGAGCAGAGACAAGTAAAGTGAAGTTTGGAGAAGTAATTGTGATTTTGGAACAGGGAAGGAAGTCTGCTAAAGGACAATAATACTGAAAAAAAATCTTACAAGCTAAGCTATTTAGAAGCAATGGCTGAGAAAGGAAGAGGGCTTCTTACAGTGTTCTGCAGGAGATGCCAGGGTATTTACTTATAAGAGAGAGTCAAAGGTCAGGTGGTCTAAGTTCAATTCTTGACAGTCCTGATGAGATCAGCAAGTCAGAAAGACATGGCCCAAAGGTTGTTGAGAGCAGAACATTTAGATGTTGCTCAGACAGTCCCACAGAGCATTACCCAGCCTGCTCCAGGTCACAATTGGTCTCATGGTTTGGAAACATTCTTCTTAATAAACTCACCAAATCCCTTGTGTCATGCTTTCCATTCTAGCATCCACACCCTGTTTCCATAATGTTTCTTACGACTGAATTAAATTAGATAAAAATTCCTATAAAAATTCCTATGTAACTCAAAATCAAATATAAAAAGTTTCAGTCCAGAAATATTAAAACTTACATAATCTTAGGGCACTGTTATCCTCTTCAAACCCCTGGGGTATAAGTCACACTTTTTTTTGGTGCAGAGGGAAGAGTTTCCTTTCTCTCCCTTTCTATATATATTTTTCCCAAAGCAGAGCTTATACTCATATTCAGTGGAGAATCACTTTCCAACTTCAGCCACCCTGACGCCCAGAAGGACTGTTTGATGACATCTCAAAATCATTCCAAGAAAATGTTTACTAGGGACCACGGAGTGACTGATGTGACCAGCAGATGTGCCCATGCCAGAGACTCAGGATCCTCCTGAAATATGAACTGGTTCTTGCCACTCCCAGTCCTGTCCCCTTTCTGAGAAACCTACAACAATATGGTGTTGCAAAAACAGTTAATTTAAGGTGTCTACTTCTAGGTTGGGACTCATTTAAGATCCAATTTCTCAACTGTTTTTACCCTAGATAAAAAAAATTCCTAGTTAAAGTTCTAGATAGAATGTTGGTGCCCAAATATTAGAATATTACCTTTATGCCTATGTAACCTGAACAAATAGTTTCACCTTTCTAAGCAGTTTTGCTGTCTGTAAAATGGGGAATATCTACCTCACTGGATTGTTTTCAAAAGTGCCTTTGTAAAAAACATGCAAATGATAAATAAACATGAACTACTGTTATAGATGGGCAAAGTATATGTGTGGAGGGCAGGAGAGGGGGTTGATGGGAGGGGGTAGCACACCTAGAGGCTCAGCATTCATTCATAAAGGTAAACGTGAAGCCAATATCTTTCTGTGCCATCTTCGATACAAATATGCAAGAGAATTTCATTCTACTGCAAAACTGTATATAGAACTCTAACCCAGCGGTTCTCAACCTGTGAGTTATATTCAATTTGTAACAATGAAAATACATCCTGAATATCAGATATTTACATTACGATTTATAACAGTAGCAAAATTACAGTTATGAAGTAGCAACAAAAATAATTTTATGGTTGGGGGTCACCACAACATGAGGAAGTGTATTAAAGGGTCGTGGCATTAGGAAGTTTGAGAACCACTGCTCTAACCTATGGTCTTATGGGAAGAAGATTTATGGACCATTTTATCCAACACATGAGAAAATATTTAAAGCTCTTCACCACCTAATTCTAACCCACCTTTCCAGAATTATTACATGTACTCCCTTATACTCATTCCAAGCTCTAGCCAAACAGGCCTTTCTTGATATTTCTCATATTTGATATTCCATATCCTGCCTGTGCACCTTTGCACAGGCCATGGCCCATGCCTGGAATGCCCTCCCTACTTGCTTCTGCCTCTTAACATTACTCATTTTCTTCAAAGGTTAGTTCAAAATGCCATTTGCTAATAGATGCTTTTCCTGATCCCCTTAGTTGTTAGCTCCTGCATTGTAAAAATTATCCTGGATTTTGTATTTTATATGCTTACACGTGTTCATGCTGTCTGCCCTGATCTAATGCAAGTTGCTTGAAGGAAAGGATGGATTCACTTTTATCTTTGCATCCCCAGGGTCTAGCACAGTGCCTGGCACATAGTAGGTATTTGGTAAATTCTTGTTAATTGATTCATTCTGTCAAGTGATGCAAATAAGGATTTCTGATTGTGTGGCATGGGTCTTAACCAGAGAACTAAATTGTAAGGTCAGAGAGTGAAGGGTTGGGGTGAGATAAGAGATGAAGAAGGGACTGGAAGGAGGAGTTGAGGGAAGCCAGAGAACAAAAGCAAACTCAGGTAGGTCGAATTATAATGGTCAGTGGGATGTGGATGAACTAGGTATGGGTAGGAATAGCACCTCAAAAGAGATCAAGGTCTGGCCTTCTGCAGAACCAGGAAACACACACACACACACACACACACACATCTTAGCCTCTTGAGATTTCTGCTATCTTAGTCCTTGCCCACAAATAATTTACTGTCAAGAAGGACACAACACATACACATTCAACCATGTGTATGTACCATATCCTCATGTCAAAGCTAAGAAAAATAAGACATAGATCCTTGTTGTTGTTTAGTCATTTCAGTCATGACAGACTCTTCATGATCCAATTTAGGGTTTTCTTTGCAAAGATACTGGAGTGATCTGCCATTTCCTTCTCCATCTCATTTTACAGATGAGGAAACTGAGGTAACCAGGGTGAAGTGATTTGCCCAGAGTCACGCAATGAGGCTAGATTTGAACTCAGGTCTTCCTGACTCTAAGTCCAGCACTCTATCCATCCTAGTTGACCCAAACACTCTATCCATCCCTACTCTATGGGAAGTAAGGGAATTAAGGCAGATGCACTGATTAATAGCATGAAATTAGAATGTAAGTGTCTAAAAGTAGTGCAAAGTGCTAGGAGATCAGATGAGGGAGAGACAGCTTCAAATGAGGTTTCTGGTCACTCCCTTCCCTGGGCTTCACAACAGTAGCTACGACAACCAAACACTGTATGTCCACAGGACTCAAAGGAACGGATGTGTATTGTTTCCTAAGGCCCACAGAGTAAAAAAGTAAGAAGAAAGTAAAGAAACACCTTATTCTACCTGATGTCACATGTCCCCCTTTTTCTCTTTCCCTGACATTGGGCTCCTCTCCTCTTGAATTAAAAACAAACAAGCAAACCAGCACATGCTTTTATCCTGAGTTTCCCATAACTTCAATCCTACCTCCTCTCCTCCCATGGTCACCTCTAAGTCTTTCTAACCCCCTGACATTCCCAGGCAGCTGCCAATAGCATTTGGACATTCTGGGCCATTTAACACATTCTCTACAATATAATTATAGTCATAAATGTGCTGCTAAAAACACAAGAATAAGTACGTACTTAGATTCCTAAAGTACAGATCCTTGTCTCTCTGCTAACCTGGAAGCTCCATGAGAGCAAGATCTATCTTTACTAAGCTCTAAGTATCTTCCCAACACCTAGCACAGTCCTGTGCATTCAGCAAGCAACTTAATTAAATTGAGTCATTTAAAAAGCTGAAATCTGCAAAACAGATAGGGGGCTCCCGTTTTTCAAAATGGGGGGCAGGTAGGTGGTGCAGTGGATAGAGAGCCAAACCTGGAATCAGGAAGACTCATCTTCATGAAGTCAAATCTGGTGCCAGACACTTACTAGTTGTATGATCCTGGCAAAGTCACTTAACTCTGTTTGCCTCAGTTTCCTCACCTGTAAAATGAGCTGCAGAAGGAAATGGCAGATCATTCCAACATCTTTGCCAAGAGAATCCCTAATAGAGGTCACAAAGAGTCAGATGTGATTAAAGAAAAAGGGTTTTTTTGTAAATACTTATGCTCTAGCCACCTTCAAAAAAGGAAGGGCAAATGGTAGAAAACTAATGACTTCATCCCTCCCATTTCATCTATTTCTTTTAAACAAGGCATCCTTGTTTATTGTTATAGTCCAGTATGTCTCCCTTCTCTCAAGAACAGTAGCTAGATTCTTCCCAATTCAGTACTTTCATAGGAGAAAGAGGCATTGATTCATAGTACAGAGTCAAAAGATCTGGGTTTGAGTCTTGCCTGTACTATTTTACATACATGCACACACATTCATAATATTATATAATATATACATATTGCAGGGAGATTAAGGGGGACCTGGAAAAAATCACTTCAATTCTTTTGATCTGTTTTCTCTGCTTTAAAATCAAGAGTTTGGGGGGGGGGGAGATCTCTAAAGTCCATTCTAGATGCTAAGTCTTTGATTATGATGCTATGAATATTAAGAGGAAGTGAAATGTAGCAGAAACAGTTTTAGATTTGTAGTTATGAGAATCCTAAGTTTCAATCCTGTCTCTGACACGTACTGTGAGCTTGTCATCCCATTTGTAAAATGCAGATCCTAATAATTTGGTACTAACTTCAAAAGGGTTTTATGAAACATCAGATGAGATACTGCGTGGTAAAGTGCTTGTAAAATCTTACATGTCAAATTTTGTTATGATCCTGAAACAATCCAGTCTAATTTTATTCCTTTTTTTGATAGGATTATCAGGCTAGAAACCAGTGGAAAAGCTATAAATAAAGCACACCTTGTTTGACACAAAGCGTTTGCTAAAATCTCCCAAAATATCCTGCAGGGCCAAGATGGGTAAATGTGAGCTAGATAATAGTACAAAGATCTGACTGGGTGATCACGCCCAAAGAATGGTAATAAATAGATATGTAACAGTCTAGAGCAGCGGTTCTCAATTGCTATGTTGAATTTGTAACAATGAAAATACATCCTGCATATCAGATATTTACATTACGATTCATAACAGTAGCAAAATTACAGTTATGAAGTAGCAACGGAAATAATTTTATGGTTGGGGGGTCACCACAACATGAGGAACTGTATTAATGGGTCGTGGCATTAGGAAGGTTGAGAACCCCTGGTCTAGAGAGAAAAAAACTCAAGGAGGGTCTGGTTTTGAGGCAGGTAGGTGGTAATAGTGGCTAGAATGCTAGCCTGTGAGTCAGGAAGACCTGAATTTGAATCCTGCCTCAGATACTTACTAGCTATGCAACCTTGGGTAAGTCACTTCATTCTTTAAGCCTGGGTTTCCTCATCTGTAAAAGAAGGGGGCTGGACTTGATTGACTTCTAAGTTTCCTTCCAGTACTAAAGTTATGTCCTTAACCTTATTCTTGTCAAGGTTTTTATCAATGACTTGCATGCTGTGGCTGTTCAGTCATTTCAGTTGTGTCCAATTCTGTGACCCTATTTCAGGTTTTCTTGGCAAAGATGGAGTTTGCCATTGGATGAACAAACCATAATTAACAAATCTCTGAATGACATTAATCTGAAGCAGGAAGCTAACACTTTGGTTGGCACAATTAGGACCCGAAGAGATTTCAACAGCCTGTGACATTTGGCTAAATTTAAGAAGATAAACTTTAGAATAAAATGAAATAATTAACAAATCAAGTAAAAATTAATAAAATTCAAATTGTCAAGGATTATAAAAATGGCAATAGTCAATGTTGGAGGGGGTGTGGGATGATAGGCACAGAAATACATTGTTGGTGGTACTGGGAATTGGTGCAACCATTTTGGAAAACAATTTAGTTATGCAAATAAAGTGACTAAAATGTTCATACTCTTTAAACCAGAAACTCCATTGCTTGGTTTTTCCCCGAAAGAGGTCATCAATAATAAGAAAGTTTTATACAGCAGCACTTTGTGACAGCAAAAAAACTGGAAACAAAAGGGATGACTATTGATTGGGGAATGTGTTTTGTACAGGAATGTAGTGAAATATTACTGTCCTGTAAGAACTGATGTGTACAATGAATACAGAGAAGTACAGATGGATCAAAATAAACTGATACCAAGTGAAGTAAGAAAAGCCAAGAAAACAGTACACAAAAGAATTACAACAACGTAAACAGAACAAACAAGAGGCCAAAAAAAATTAAAAGTGAATATGTAGCAAAATTATAAAGCTCAAACATGACTCAAGTGAAGAGAAATGAGAGGATACCCCCCCAACCCCTCCCCCTTCATGGAGGCGGAAGGTCCACAAGTGTTACACATTGCAAATGTTTTCAGATTCTTTCAATGTGTCAATTTGTGCTGATTTTTTTTCCTCCTTAAAAAATGCTACTTGTTATATGGGATGTTTCTCTGGGAAAGGGAGAGAGGGATACTTAGGATAACAATGATGATATAAGAAATGAAAGACATATTTTAAATGAATGTATGTAAAGAACTGAAGTTAGATTTTTTAAAAAATCCATTTCACGGTACAAGTTGGGAACAAACACGGTGAGACTCCAATCTATGTGAAAAATTTAAATGCAATTTAGCAATATGACATGGCAGCCAAAAATGTGAATGTAACTCTATAACATTCAGAAAAAATATAGAGGCCAAGGTAAGACAAGTGAGAGTCTCACTGAACACTTCTGTATCTAAACTATCGCGCACAGGGTCAGGGTGGAGATGGTGGAGCTGAAGGGGCTTACACCTGTAGCCTATTAACATTAACTAAAGGAGCTGAAGAGAAGGCAGTTGCTGATGTACATCAGTAAAAGAGGTTTCACATACCTTTAAAATTAAATAAAGTTAAATAAATTGGGAGACAGACACATATGTATAAGTGTGTGTGTTCAAATAGATGTGTGATCTCATTGACTTCAGTTCTCATCAGTGATAAAGATGGTGATATCAGTCTGCCCATCCTGTGCAGCTCTTGTTCAGATTCTCCTATAAAACCACCACAAGAGTTCCATCCAACATGCTAGAAGCCTTCTTTGCTTTCTCCTATCACAGAAAGGGTAGGTATACACAAGTCAGTCAATCAATAAGCATGTATTAAGCATCAGCGATTCCAGGCACTGTGCTAAACACTGAGGATAGAAAGAAAGGCAAAAAACAGTCCCTACCCTCAAGGAGCTTATGGTCTAATGAGGAAACAACATGAAAAAAAACTATGCACAAATAAGATATAGACAAAATAAATGGAAGACAACTTGTATCCAAAGGGAATCAGGAAAGGATTCTTTTAGAAGATGGTATTTTAGCTGGGATTTGAAGGAGGATAGGAAGTGGAGATGAGGAAGAACATTCCAGGCATAGGGAACAGCCTCTGTGTATGTGTCCAGATGCCTGCATATACATGTATGTATGTATATATGTATATATATGTACATATACATATATACAGAGAAAGGGAACTGTCAAAAACACTATCAAATGCATTATCTCATTTTATTTTTCTACTAGCCTTATAAAGCTGTTAGAAGTCAAGATGGAACCACCTTCTAGGCAACACAAAGAATCTATGGCAACCTCAAGATTTCTGCCCCTGGGGTGGCTAGGTGGCGCAGTGAATAGAGCACTGGCCCTGAAGTCAGGAGTACCTGAGTTCAAATCCGGCCTCAGACACTTAACACACACACACAAAAAAAACTAGCCGTGTGACCTTGGGCAAGTCACTTAACCCCAACTGCCCTCCAAAAAGCAAAAAAAAAAAAAAAAAAGATTTCTGCCCCTACATGTTTCTGACCATCTCAATGTTATAATATCTCCTATAGACTAGTTTTCCAGAAAGCCTCAGTCCCAGAGATGGATCATTTCATCTTGAGAAGAAGCATTAAGGCACAGAAAGTAAGACAAACCACTTAACTGCTTCACAAGGAGGAAAGCAGGCATATTGTTTTTGTTTTGCATTTTTCTCTGGTTGTCCAAATGACTCTGGAGGTGACAGTGAGGCTGACAGCTTTACATGGGCCTGCCTCACTTAAATCCAATTCACTTGCAAATCAAGACATCAACCTCCTGATGTCATTGGTCCTCTTCAAAAACAATGATGACAACAAGCTTCCTCTGGTCTACAATCAGGCAGCATGGCATAGGGGGGAGACAGCATTGGATATGGAATCAGAAGACATGGATATAAATCCTAGTTCTTCCATTACTATTTGAATGGCTTGGAGTAACTCACTTGACCCTCAATTTCCTCAGTGATAAATAAGATCTAAACAAGATAAATGGAAGGCTGGACTAGAAGACCTCCAAGAAAAAAAAAAGAGAATATTTGTAAATAGCTTTGCGATCAATATTGCACTATCATCACCTAACGATCTCTGACAAAATCACTGAAAGACTGTAGCTATCACATTCTTCGACAAGTCTACTACATGTTAGTTTGGGGACAGGAAAGTTGTTTTATTTATCTTTGAGTTAAAAAAAAAAGGTAGCTCTGTTAAGTGACTTGACTGGCATGTATGTGTGACATGTGAAGTCTGTACTGGATGTTCTTCCAGGGAAATCTCCCTTCCTCTAGACAGGAGAAGACTCTGCTTTGGAGATGGACCAGGAAAGTGACAGGAAAAAAACAGATGAGGTATAACATTTGGCCAGTAATTTGGCAGGACAGGGTTGAAGGTGGTGAAGAGTCTAGAGCATCTGACTTCAAAGACAGGAGATGGACAACATGTGCATTTAGGGCGATGAACTGGTAGCTTTGCTAGAAAGCAGCTATACTGTATATGTTTTAGAACATTTGGTATCCAGGAGCTTCTCTCTTTGTTTTTTAAGAGTCTTGCCTCTTGTTTTTCAAAGTTAAGCCAAAATAATAGCAGTTTATAAATATAAAATAGCATGCCGGATTAAACTCCTGTATTTAGATTCACAGTCTAATGTTTTAGTTAAACTATATTTGCAGTATGTGAGCCCCATTTTTTCACATACATTACCTCCTTTTGAGAAAACAAAATCTTACTATAGAAATATCAAGCTGAAAGAGAACGTAGAGATTGTCTAGTCCAAGTCCTCACTTTACAGAGAGGGAAACAAAGGCTAAGAAATGTAAAGTGACTTGCCTATAGGCACGTAGCAAATAAAGGGAATAACCAAGACAAAGCTCTCCTTACCCCACTCTATCTTTCACACTGCTGCCAAAGTAATTTTCTTTAAACTCAGATCTTATCATGTAATTCCCCTACTGGGCCAACTCTAGTGGCTTCTTATTGCTACTAACTCCTCTATTTAATTTTTAAATCCTTTTCTATCCTGGCCTAACCTCTTTCCACCTTCTTCAAACTTTGCAATCCAATCAAACAGGTCTTCCTCACTCAGTCCTGCATTTTCCATCTGTCTTTGCACTGGCTAGCCCACATGCCCGGAATGCATTCTCTTCTTATCTCCATCTCACACGTCCTTTTTTTCCCTTTAAAATGCAGCTCAGGTACCACTTTTGGCATGAAGCCTTTCTGAATCCTGCTAACTTAACTGCCACCACCTTCTTTTTCCAACTGCCTTTTATTAAAACTACTTTGTATTTATTCACTTTATCCTTATGCCATCTTAGATTATAAGTGCCCTTGCAGTCTCTCCCATTAGAATGTAAGCTCTTCGTAATTAAGACTTGTTTCATCCTTTTTTCTTGCATCCCCAGAATCCTGGCACATAATTAAGGGCTTAATAAATACTTACTAATTCTGACTTCAAGTTCAACATTCTTCCCGATATAAAAAGCTTCAAAAACCTTCAATGGTTCCTCATTGTCTACTTTAGTCTATAAACTCCAATGGTTTTCACTACCTGTCTCTTACACTGTAGTCTTTCATATGTCTCACAATTCAGTTAAATCAATGTACTATTCATTCCCTAAACTTTGTCCATGCTTCCCGAGCTTTGGGCATTTGCTCCTGGTAATTTCATGTACCTGAAATATCCTTATACCCATTAGCTGAAATGCTACAGAACCTTCAAGGCTCAACTCAAACACCACTCTATCCTATGGGGCCTTCCTTGATAATTCAGCCCTTCCTCTAGCCACAAGCGATCTCTCTATCATGGGAACTTCTCCCATACTTTCAAACTCTATTTTGCATTACATTAATTTTTATAGCTGCTTTATTTCTCTTTACTATATTCCAATCTCCTCGAGGGGATCCACTGTTTATATAAGTGAATTACTGGGTTAATTCCATGCTCCCATTCTCACTCTACTCCATTAGACTGCCTTGTTTGCCCCTACTCTCTATATAGCAAGGCGATTATTTTTTATCTTTCAGCTAGATGTTCTGGAATCATGTGGGCACAATTTCAGATCATCACACACTACAAAAATCTTTATCTTGGGATTTATTCTGAAGCTCAAATTAAATTCACTTGTGGTTTTTAAAATGTTAAAGTGATTCCTTATTACAGGATGGCCACCGTCTGGTGATATTTACGAAGCCACAACTATGTAGATGTTTTCTCCATACAATTTAAGACAATTTAATGGCCTCTGTTCATTTAAAGGTAACATATATATATATATATATATATACACATTTAGACTTCTCTCAAAGGTCTATTTGTCTATCTTAAGATCTTAAAAACTACTGTACCAAGTGTCATGTGGTTATTCTGGAATTGACCTGTCACCTCCCCTGTACAGCTTAAACCAATATAAACAATTAATGGCAGCTGGCCAAATGGTATGTTAGTACATGTGTTTCTTCTGACCACAAAATAATTTCTGTCTCTCCAGAGTGGTCCCAGTAATGGTGGCCTAAATTCTAAATGGTGGCCTCTAATTCTAAAATCAATATGATAATATTTACAATCTTTGAAAGAATCTCCAGTCCGTTCCAGAAGGCTCTTCTCTCTAATGATGGTGGTAGAAGTCCACTGGCACCTTCTCATCTTCTTCTGTCCTTGTCCCTGTCCTTCCAGAATTCATCCATAAAGGAGCTATTCAAAGCACTGGAGGGATACCTTCACATCTTTTAATATTTTGGGAGTACCAGTTCAAGAAATAGCTAGACATCCACTATATTTTCCTCCCACTACAAAAATGGTCAACTTCCTTTTTCTGATCCCTTATTTCCTTAATTTTATTTTTATGACTCTCCTTACAAATCAATATTGTTTTATGTCTACTACACAGCTCTCTGCTGCCTATGGGTCACCTGCTGCCAATGGGGCACTCTATAGGTCAGTCCAAGAGTGTTTATTAAGCACCCACTATATATCTGGCACTGTGAATTGTTTAGCCTCTGAATATGACATCCTTCTTAACAGAGACAAATACCACGGATGAGTATGTGTCTCCCCATTTTATTCTTTGGGTCACATATCTAACCATGAAGCCATAATGATGCAGTGAAATAAAAATTGGTTTTGAAATCAAAGAATCTAGTTCAAATCTCTGCTGATGTTTACTCTCTTACAACCTTGAACAATCAGTTCCCCTCGCTGGGCCTTAGCATCCCTTCCTATAAAATGAAAGGGTTGAACTATCCGGTCTCCAACATCCTTTCTGGGTTTAGAGCTATGCTCTCTATGGCTGTGCCTATCAAGGACTCTTGAGTGACTTTAACATAAGTAAAGAAGGAACTTTGTTAAAGAAGATCCTCTAAACAAGGCTGCATTTGGCACTAATGTTTCTATTTGGTTTTGGGGAGGGTTGTAATGAGCAAACAATAAACCTAGCTGAATCTCATATTTGGTATATCTTTTGGTCAAATATATGACTGACTATGTGGTCTGCTCTAGAATATAATGTGCAAAAATTCACCTTTTAATGTCTCCTATTTTCATCAAGAATGCCCTCCACAAGTACATAGGTCATTCTCATAGAGACTACAGAAAAAAGAAAGCAGGCACATATGAGGGAGAAATTATAATAGTTCATTTTTTAACCCACAAAATAAAGAAAAATAAAGTATAACATAATTATCTCCAAAAGTAGCAGCTTTTTCTTAGGGAAAGTAAATGAAATGGAGTCTTAAGTTACTTTCAAAATTCTTTGTGTTTTGGACTGCAAGAATGATAACAGACAGATTGCATGTAAGTGAGCTATAATTGCCTTACACTAATAAAGTGCTTTATAGCTTACAAAGTACGTTCAATAATTCTATGAGATAGGCAGTACAAGTGTTCTTATCCTTGCTTTACAGATGAATAAATTAATGTTCAGGGAGCTTAATTGACTTCCCACCCTTCATATGGCTAATAAGCATCTTTAGAGCCAGTTCAGCATAGGGAGGGCTCCTAACTAACACCACTGTTCTTCCCACTAATACAATGTAGCCTTGATGGCACATTGGTGAATGGCACAATGTAATCAGGGATAATATGCTATAAGGTATCAGCTTTCAATAACAATGTCAGAAATTACCTTCAAACAAGGGGTACAGATTGCTTCACAAAGGACCAGAAGGAAATGTTTTATAGAGAACTAATAAAATTCAAAGTTAAAAAATTCATTTCTATTTTAAATATAAGTAAAATTTTCCTCAACTAAATATCCAGTTGACTGTTTCTTAAAATTACACACACACACACACACACACACACACACACAAAATCAGTTCACAACTAATCAAAAACAATCACAGCCCAAAATGTGGCAAATGAAGCTATAAATTAGTCAAACAATTTTGAAAAACAATTTGGAATTATGAGCAAAAAAAAACCCTAAGCTTTCATATTCTTTCTCCTGATGATCCCACTATCTGACCCCCTAAAAAAGGTCCCATATATGCCAAACTATTCAGAGTTGTTTTTATTTAGAGAGGAAAAGAAAAGTGGGTAAAAGCAGATGCCTATTGATTGGGGAATGGCTGAACAAACTGTGCTTTAAGAATATAAAAAGTGCTATCATGTCATAAAAGAAGATGAATCTAAGGAATTCAAAGGAACATTAGAAGACTTGTATGTACTGATACAAAATGAAGTCAGCAGAACTGAAAGAACCATATACGCTATGACTAAAATAATGTAAATGAACATTGAAAAGAAGACAATTATGAGTAATTGTAGCTATCAACTTGGTACCAGAGCAAAGATGATAAAGCTCACTTCCTTTCTTTTAGGAGAGATGAAAGATTGCGAGCATTGTCAGATGCATCACTGAGCCCATTAATTT
This sequence comes from Pseudocheirus occidentalis, assembly GCA_028646575.1. Taxonomy (NCBI): domain Eukaryota; kingdom Metazoa; phylum Chordata; class Mammalia; order Diprotodontia; family Pseudocheiridae; genus Pseudocheirus; species Pseudocheirus occidentalis. The sequence continues at coordinate 60,570,623 of CM053598.1, read as the reverse complement.
TGCTGAACTCCCTTTCTTCCTTACAAGAAAGAATTCAATGGATGGGAGAGGGAGATAAGGAAGGGGGGGGGGGTATTAGATATATCAGGAAATGACTGTTGCATAAAAACAAGAGGCATCAATGAAACTTAAAAAGTAAACTAAAAATCTACAGAATTAGAACTTTGTGTATGATGAGATTGGGGGGAAGGGGCTAGTTAGCAAGTAGAATTAAGCAGGTTGCACTAAGTTGCCAGAATAAATGTCTCAACCTCACCTGGAGCCCTCTCAGTGCCAAGATTTCCTGATCTGTATCTTTGGAATATCTGGAACTCTGATGACCCTTGTTTGTCTGGCATTGGCTCCTGCCTAGCTGCTACAGTGTTACTGCCTAAAGCCATGCTGGCTCTATCCTGTTCTTTTACCATGACCTGGGCCGGTTCACTTGCCTGCACCTGTGCTGAAAGGAGATGAACAGATCCCATTCACTATTTCAAATGCCAGATCACACTTTAGTCAAACTGAGCTTTCATATCACTAAAATCTCCAGGTTTTTTTTTTTCATGTGGACTCCTGTCTATCCCTATCTCATTCATTTTGTACTTAAGAAAATTATTTTTAGAACTCAGGTGTAAAGACTTTAGGTTAATCCCTATTAAATTAGCTAACAGGCCACATTAGTCTATTATACTAGAGAGATCTTTTTGGTTTCTTAATTCAGTAATTCAATGTAGTGACTAGTTTTTCTTCCTTCAAGAACCACCTAAAATCCCTTTCCCAATCCTTTTTAATTCTAGTGCCTTCTGTCTTTTGATTATTTATCCTGTATAGAGCTTGTAAGTTATCTCTCCCTTTAGATGGTAAACTCCTTGAGGGCAGGGCCAATCTTTTACCTTTCTTTGTTTCCCCAATGCTTAGCACAGTACCTGGAACATAGTAGTCACTTAGTAAATGTTTATTGAGTGATATCTTCTGCAAACTTGATAAGTATGTCACCTATGGCCCACCAATAGAGAACTACCTTATAGGTTGATGTAATGATTCATTCAATCAGACACATTCACATTAAACAATCATTCAATTTTTTCCAAATCTACCAACTTACCAGTATTTCTCACACATTGCTCCATCTAGTCTACATGAACAGACCTTGTTAAATAAACTAACCCTGTCTCCTCCAAAAACAGAAATAAGAATTAAATGGAGTGGCATGTCTTGGATGAACCTAGGCTAGTTGGGAGGGATGGGTACTTTTCTTTCTAAGTGCTCACACAAACCATTACTTTAATAGAACATTCTATAATTAGCTTTTCAAACTTTCTCCCCTCTTAACACCCTTTTGAAGATCAGGACAATATCTGCCCATCTCTGACCCTATTTGCCCTGCAGTAGACAATTTTGTTCAAAAATGATAAATAATGGTACAACAGCCACATCCATAATTTTTTTAGTACCTTGGCATGTGATTCATCAAGATTTGGTGAACTGAAATCAAGGGCAAGAGTGTAATTAGTTCTTGATTCCCCCAAACAGTAAATGGATAAAAACAGACATTCATTCTACTTATTAAATATCTTAGAGAAGTTTAATAAATGTAAAATAGTCAGTCAAGAGACAAGAGAGCCAGAAATCACACCATCCAGCAAACATTTGATGTTCTTGCTGAGTGCAGAGACATAGCAGCTAAGTACAATACTTGTTTAGAAGGAAAGATCACTTATAGAATATTCCAGAGGAAGGAAGATCATCAATCATATGGCCTCACAAAACAGTGAAAATCAGTCAAGAGAAAAAATGAGCCTGTAGAAAACTTGATGAGAGACCCATAAAAATCAGATCATTCTGAAAGTATTTATGGATGAAATTAAAAGGAGGAAAACAAATAGACTTGAAATGAAACAGATCTGTCAACATTTCTATTGCAATCTAGTCACAAAATTGAAGGTGGCAAAACCACAATGTTTCGGTATTTGATATTTCATGGAAGGAATCAGAAATAGAACTTAAGAAGATAAAGTAAGGGAATGCAATCCAGCCTACTCTTTGCTCCAACTCAACTCTGGTCAGAGTCTATCTGCCTAAGATAAAAGGAAAAGCTATATACTCTGAAGAGCTGACTCAATGGATTGCTATTTTTTATTCAGCTCGTTTTCCATGTATGAATTGTTAGGTCAATCTCTCTGAGTGACTATAAGTTTCAGGTGCCCCTATAGTGTTTGAGGACTGGAAGCATCTTCAAACAGGAACATCTGGAGAACTACACCATTTCTAAGGAATCTTCTTTTCCATTTGGACTTTCAAAAGGACATCTTTTATGACAGTGGTCAACATGTGTAGTGAGCATACATATCTCCTATTTTATACCTTGCTTGATACTGATCATAAAAGGAGGAAATCAAGCCAACTTATCTCTGGAGTTGCACCATCACAAAATTTTGTATGATTTTATGTATGAGAAAGGCTTTGTTTGGAGGGGAGTTTTTAAGGCTGCATTTACCTCTACTGAGTTAAACAGTTTTTCCATAAACAATATGCGGAGTGGATGCTGCATTCTGTTTACCTCTAAAACATTTGTATGACTGTGAGAACAGTCTACTTGTAGAAAATTATTTATAATTTTTGAGGCATTCTCACAGTATGCTGGTGCTTGATTAATTAATTAATTAATACCTACACAGACCATTCTCATAAATATTTCAGAGATGAGACAATCATTTGTTAAATGATTGTGAGTTGTAATTACTGTAAATGAGTTAATCATTTCTGATATCTTCTTGGTCACTTTTTTTATTTGTTTGTAATAATATCAATGATTATTTTTTTCCATTCACCAGCTTAAGAAAGTTTAAAAATAGGTCTCTGAATTTTTTCAGATTTCTGTTGCCTTCTGCATGGATTTCTTCTATGTCTGCAAGCTGAACAAAATGTTAGAAGCCCTAGAGAAAGCCCTTCACTGCCCTGGGTAGATCCTTTCTTCATGAAGGACTTCTGGGAGTACATGAAGCTGAAGGGCACAAGGTAAGAAGGTAAGGATGTTATAGTGTAGCAGAGAGAGTCCAACGGCTTCTAAAAAATCATTTACCCACAGAGTATCATGTAGAAACATAAGGTAGATAGCAACATGAGAAGTGATTACTAAGAAATGGTACTTAATGAAGTGTGGAAAAACCAATCATGTTTCAGAAGGGCATGCCATTTCAAACATCGGAGTATTGGGGTTAATGAGATAAAAGGAAGAAAAAGACTGATGGAAGAGTTAGCAACATATGCCGAAAAAAAGTTTCAGTAGACTTTTAAAGAAAAACTCCTCATTTATATAATGCAAGTAATGGGACTGAGGCTATGGGATAATCCTTAGGAGGAGACATTTATGAAACTGGGTTAAGTCTCAGAGGTAAGTTAGAATTTGTTAAGAAGAAAACCATTGAACGGAATTAGAAGATATGGGATCATCTAAATTTTATGGAGATCTCAGTAGGTGTCTCAGAATAAGAAGAGACAAATACACAATTATCTTTAAAGGTGCCTTTGGGTTGAAAATGATGTGACAGCTTTACGTTTTTTATTTTGCATGCATGAGAAGACTCTAAGACTTGTAATAAGCTGAGAAAATGAGACTATAATATTGAATAAATAAGAAATGCATCAAGTATTTTAGCCATGCTTTTAACTTTTATGGAATGCTTTAGTCGATCCTTTTTTTTTTTAATCGGGACTTCAAATCCCAGTGCAAATCATCGAATTATCTGCAATTGATCCTGTTCAACTGCTACCTCGGCATGAAGAGGAAAAGCAACTTGCCTGAGGTCACATGGCTAGTGTCAATGATGGGCTTAGAAAGGTATTAGTTCTAACTGAAGGTCCAGCCTCTTTTCACTGTACTACGTGGTATTTCCAACAAACATTTGAGCTACACTTAATTTGGGGAAAGACATTAGCTAATAAATGCTCAAAATCAAATCAGGACAAGTGGAGGCCTACACTGTTTTAGCATAACATGAAAGGATAAAACTGAGCAAATGACATGAGCTGTTACTTTCTCTCATTTCATCACACTCGGAAAAATGCCTTTTCTCCATCACCCTCCTCCCAAACCCCTCCCGACCCGTGCTCTTGCTAACACACTGCTATTTTCTAAGGGAGTTGTTTCATTGTTACATGACATTGTGCTCCAAATGACCATTCTTAACCAGCTCAGCACTGGCCTCTTTGGAGGCAAGACATTAAAAACCTCCCAAATATCATCATTCCACATCTCCCCACAGCACTAAGGGATTTTTCTTCAGGTCCTTGTGAAATGTATTCATTTCACAAATCCCTAAGAAACCAGGGCTGGGTAAAGCAAATCCCAGTGTGTGTTAGCAGCTTTTGCTGGTTCCCTGCCAACTCTAAATGCAGTGAGCCCTTCAGAGATGGAGCCCATAAAGAAGAAACGCTTTCCATCCTGACTGACAACATTTATCTTCCATTTCAAAGCATCAAAGGATTGTTTGTGCTGGAGATGTTGGGGGAATGATACAATGTGCTCCATGATTTGCATTGGAGGGGTTATATTTCTGAAGCTGATAAAGTCCGACAACCCACAGCGTGGCAGTCGGTTTTATTTTCTTAATATAAACTGGGTCTGCATCCAAAAAGACATTGCTGACATCTGGGAAGCCATTTAGAGTCTGGAGCAGCCATGCAGATGGATCTGGGAGGTCCACTGGCCTGGCCTCTGTCTAGGCTAGCTGGGTGTAGACAGCCTGGAAGTGGGTCTAAGGAGTTACCAAACAATGTGGAAGAGGGAAGGTGGTACCCAGAGGCTTATCCATCGTCAGGGAGCATCCAGGCTGCCCTCTGTCCTTCCAGCACTGCCTCCCCCGAGAGCCTCATCTATTTATTTTGCAAAGTAAAGCACTTGCCAAAAGTCAAGATGAATTAACTGAGTCACAAAAAGGTTAAGTTATTTGTTCAAAGTCACACAGCTAGTAAATGTCTGAAGCAGGATAATGGTTAAAAAGCTGCCATTTAACTTTTGCCATGTGGTAAACATTCAATTATAGGATTTTAGATTTAGAATAAATCTCTTCATTTTGCAGAGATTAAGCGACTTGTCCCAAGAGACTAAGTGACTCGGTGAAGGTCCTAAGGTACTAAGTGGTCGAGCTGGGATTTGAACTCACTTTCCACTACATATGTCATTTCCTCTATTAGCTTAGTAAAATATAATAGCAGTAACTCAGAGAGCTTAGACAAGTGTCCTACCTTTGTCTGCAAGTTAATTTTACTCTGACATCATTCTAGGAGAATCTGTATTCTGCACAGAGAATGCTTGAAAATGAGTGGTTAATCAAAATTTTTTTAAATGCTCTATCTTAAAAAAAAATAAGGCTGCCATTAACATGGCACTTTATGGTTTAGAAAGCACACTCTGTGAGTCAGGTACTATTATTATTCCCATTTTAGAGATGAGGAAATTGAGGAAGAAAGAGGTAAAGTCACCTGCCCAGGTTCACACAAATAATAAGTGCTTGAGACAGCATTTGAACTCAGATCTTCCTTACTCCAGGTCAAGTGCTCTATCCACTGAGACATCTAGCTGGACTCTATACTTGAAACTGAAAATATCAGGGAGCTAGTGAGGTTCATTACTTAAGGGAATGATGTGGGCATACCTCCACTTTGTCAGAAGGATGGATTAGGGTGAAGGAGAAACTTGAGGCAGAAAGAGAAGCCAGAAGGTTATTGCAGTTGTCTAGACATGAAGTAATGAGAGCATTAACCAGGGCGATAACTACGGGAATGGAGAGAAAGAACTTTATACAAGAAATACTGTTTGTGCAGGAAAGGCAAGATTTAGCAACGGACTCTAGGGTGGGATAACTCGAAGTAAAGAGCTGAGGAGGATACTGACATTGCAAATCTGGGGGATTGGAAGATAGTGCTGTCTTCAACAATTAAAAAGAAATGCAGGAATTCAGAATCTGAATGCAGAGGCTGGCAGGCAGACAGTAGAGACTGCAAGCAGAAATATTTTTTCAAGGAGTTTTGGGGAAAAGGGGAGGGGAAATATAGGAGGATGGTGGGAGAGATCATGAGATCTATTTTGAACATATTGAGTTTGAGATATCAAAAAGACTAGAATTCAGACAAGAGATTAGGGTTGGATATATAGATCTGGGAACTGTCTGCAGAGATGATCAATGACCCCATGGAAGCTGAGGAGATGACCAAGTGAAAGTATAGAGAAAAGAGAAGGGGGACAAGGACAGTTATAGGGTGTGACATGGGTGAAGATCCAGGAAAGGAGACTGAAAAGGAGTGGTTGGAGAGATAGGAGAAGAAGATAGAGAAAGAACAGTATCAGTCCAACCAAGAGAGAAAACAGTAGCCAGACAGAGATGATAGACAGATGGTAAACAAAATGAAATGTTGCAGAGTTCAAGAAGGATGAGGTTTGAGAAAAGGATATTAGATCTGGTTATTGAAAGACCACTGGTAATATTGGAGAAGACATTTCATTTGGATGATGAGATGGAAAACCAGACTGCAGAGGATTTAGAAGGCAGAGATGGTAGACAGGTAGGCAGTAGAGGCACCAAAAAGAAAAGATTTTTCAAGGAGTTTAGCTGAGAAAAGGAAGAGAGCTATAGGATGCTACTTAGTGGGGATGGTGGAATCAAATGAGTGTTCTTTAACGAGGTGCATGGATGTGTTTGTAGGCAGCAGGGGAAAAACAAGTACATGGGGATAGACAGAAAATTAGAAGAGAATAGGAAGGATATTAGAAGTAATCTGCAACAGAAGACAAAAGGGAAGGGGACGAAAAGTGCATAGAAAGTGGTTGGTCTTGGCAAAGACTGGGGTCAAGGAAGAGATAGTGAGGTACGATGTAAGAGGAATGTGAGAGGAGAAGGGGAGAAGAAAAGGCCCTCATTGAGTGGCCTCGATATTTTAGTGAATTGTGAAGAGATGTACTCGGCCAAGACTATTGGGGGAAGAATACAGTGGGAGGCTGGAGGAGATACAAGAAGGTCTGGAAACAGCCACTGGGAATTCAGTCATTTAATTGGTTTGGAATCTACCTAACTATGCCATCAATTCATGGCTCTGCATCTTGTCAACAAGGATATCATGAAAGACAAATGAAGTTCCTTGCTAAAATTCAAGTATACTGTCTACAATATTTGACTGTCTACAATATTCTCCTAATTGTCCAACCTGACAATTAGTCCAATTCTGACATTAGTTATGCCTCACCCTGAATGAACACATGCTGGCTCAAACTGACTACCACTTCCATTTCTAAGGACTCCCAAACTATACCTTTACAAAAACACTTTAGATTTTTTCCCATAGGACAGAAATTCAACTCATTGGCAAGGAACTTGTAGAATTTACCTCATTCTTTGTACTAGGCACTACACTTGACAATGAGTATATAAAGACAAACACAAAACAGTCCTTACTCTCAAGGAGCTTACTTTCTATTACTCTTTTATTCTTTTTTTCAGCTGTATCCCCATCTGCTTTTTCCCCATCAGCACTTTTCTCAGAGATCATTGACAACAGATTGACACTGCCATGAACAAGTTCTTTTAGTAACCTAGGATGAGGCTCATCTGGGCCAGGTCCCCCTCCTGACATTCTTAGTTTTCTTTTAATGCATTCATCATTCTTCAAGTTCCCCAGGCTCAAAAAACTGAACTCATCACCAATCATCTCCCAGCAATCCCCAGACTTCTTGATTCTTTACCAATGGCTCTCAAATCTGTCCCTTCTTTTCTCAAGGTCACCACTCAATAATTTCACAATTTCTGCTTCTGAAAATAAAATGCTATTTTTGAGTAACTGCTTTTGGGCCCTGGACTGTTTAGCACTTTCATCAATGACTTGGATAAGGGATGGTATGTTTATCAAATTTGAAGATGCTTTTAAGTTGGGAGTTATGGTTAACATACTGGATCACTGAATTAAAAGCCAATAAGATCTCAACAGGCTCATTCTAACAAAAGGGCATTTAAGAAGATTTGAGAGAAACCCATAATCAGGTTCAAAAAATCTTCACAAGTACAAGATGGGAGAGGTGTGGTTGTTGTTTAGTCATGTCCAACTCTTTTTCACCTATTTGGGGTTTTCTTGGCAAAGATATTGGAGTGGTTTGTCATTACCTTCTCCAACTCATTTGACAGATAAGGAAACTGAGACAAGCAGGGTGAAGTGGCTTGCCTGGAATCACACAGCTAGTAAGTGTCTGAAGTCAGATTTGAACTCAGGGAGATGAATCTTCCTGACTCCAGCCCTGGCACACTATCTACTGTGTCATCTAGCTGCTGGTATTTTTAGCTAGTAGTTTATCTTTTAAAAAATATCTGAATGTTTTTGAGAATCGCAAACTCAAAATGAATCAACATGTAACATGGCAGCCCAACAAAAGCTAATGCAATTATTGGCTGCATTTAGAGGTCAATGTCCAAAGAACTAGGGAAACAATGCCCACCTTTTACTATGCTCTGGTCAGACCACATCAGGATAGAGTATTGAGCTCAGTTCCAGGCTCAACATTATAGAAAGAACAGTGATCATTGGTCGTTGAGGAGTGTCAAAAAGAGGGCAATCAGGATAGTGAAGGGCCTTGACAATCACAGCACAGGAGGATTCACTGAAATAAACAGACACGAGTCACCCAGGAAAAGAGCAGATTTAAGTGGGATACAAAGGGATCAAATAGCCACATCCATGTGAAGAGTCCAAAGAGAACTGGCAGATATAATTTCTGAGTCACTGTCTGTGATGCTAGGAAAACTGTGATGAACAAGACAGGTGCTACAAAACCGGAGATGTATAAAGGTTCCAATTTTTTACAAAAGGGAGAAGATTCTTCAAACTCAAAGGTAGTGAGTTTTGACTCAGATTACTGACAAAATTCTAAAATGCAGTGTAAAAGGAATATTTTGCGGGCATTTAGAAAGAAAAACGGTCACCATTAAGAATTCACATGACTTCATAGTTGTTGTATGATTGTGGACAAGTCATTTAACCTCTTAGTCCCAAGGAAACTCTCCATGATGATAATTGACAGAGCAGATACAGTTCTGTATTAGTAAACAAAGTTCCGTATGTAGATAAAATCAGAAGTTTAGTTTAAAAAAATAAAAGACCTACATGATTTCATCGGGAATAGATCAAGTCAGACTAATGTCATTTCCTTCTTTTGACAAGGCAAGTAGATGAGAATGCCACTGGCATCTGGATTTTATCTAGGCATTTGGTAAACTCTTATACTATCCTGTAGATAGGATGGAGAGATGTGGGTTGGATAATAAATTGATGGGTTTCAAACTTGTCGAATGAATTTCAGTGGCTCACTACTGCCTCTGAGATTAAGTGTAAAACCTTCTTTTCATGTTTTAATGATAGGTTTTCAGAGCCCTTCATAACCTAACACTGCCTCACCCTTCCAGTTCTTGCACCTTATGCTCCACCCCCAAGAGGCAGTCTATGATCTAGTGAGGCTGCTCTTCTTGCTCTCACTTCAACAAGACACTCCATCTCCAGACTCTGGGCATTTTACTGGTTTTTCCTTAAGTCTGTATTTCTCTCCATCCCCATCTCCACCTCTTGGCTTCCAGGGATCTTTAAAGCCCCTACAGCTAAAAACCCTACAGTTTACAGGAAACCTTTCCTAATCTCCTTTAATTTTACTACCTTCCCCCAGTTGATTATTTCCAGTTTATCCTATATATAACTTACTTATACAGGTTTCTGTTTGTGTGTGTGTGTGTGTTATCTCCTCCATTAAACTGAGATCCTTGAGGGCAGAGAGTGTCTTTTGACTTCCTTTGAATCCCCAGTACTTACTAGAGGGCTGTTAATCAGTTGCTAAGTCTTTTTCAGTCACATCCAACTGTTTGTGACCCAATTTGGAACTGTCTTGGCAAAGATACTGGAGTAGTTTGCTATTTCTCTCTCCAGTTCATTTTACAGATGAGGAAACTGAGGCAAACAGATTTAAATAACTTGCCCAGGGTCACAAAGCTAATACTAGCCTAATAAATATTAATTAACCAACTGACTTGTTCTGCTTGATCCTAGAAGGTAAAATCAGGAGCAATGAACTGGAATTAAAGACAGATTTTTTTGACTAAATGTGAGAAGAAACCTCTTACATATGTCCCAAAGTAGGATCAACTGCCTTAGGAGGCAGTCATCTCTCCAAGACCAGAGATCTTCAAGCGCAGGCTCAATGACCACTTATCCAGGATTCCCATTTAATTATGGGCTGGATTAGATGGTCTCTGAGATCCCCTCCAAATGTGAGTCTGTGATTCTGTCCTCTTTTGCCTTATCTCCACGCCTGGAGTCGCAGTGTCTGTACCACCCAACAGGCACTTACCAAATACTGGCTCCTATTGTATAACTTTCTGCGGCTGTACATGCTGTTTCACCAACTAAGCTATATAACTTCCGGTCTGCTTTCCCTTACAGAACCCACCTAGACCAATGTGGTGCATATGGTGTGGGCTGAAGAAGCATTTTTTTGGATTGCTGCATTAACAAGTGATAGCGATGATGGTGGTGGTGATGATGATGATGGTGGTGATGATAATGACAACTAACTTTTATATAATGCTTTAAGGTTTGCAAAACAACCTTTACATATAGCATTCCATATACTGATGATAAGAGCCCTAATAAATAAATAGATGCTATTACAAGTCCCATCTTACAGACAAGGATACTGAGACTGAAAGAAATTGTCTTTGCCAGGGCCACACAGGCTGTTCATAGGTTTTGACCACACTGGCTCTGCTAGCTGACGTGCTAAGCCTCAGGAAACTACTCAGAAAACTGCTGAAACTCAGTTCAGGATGGAGATGATGCCATGTCCCGAAAACAGCATAAAATACACTGCTTATTCCAGGCCACCCACAACCATGTCCTAAATGAAGTTATTTCTTAGGATTTGTCACACTAAGTGGTAAAACATAACAGCCCTAGGGGAAAGCAAGATGTTTCCCTCTTTCCACCTTTACCTGGTAGATGAGAGGGGGATTTCTTTCTCTCTCCAGGTTTGCCCTCATCTGAATCCAAGAGGCATAGAAATATTACTGGAACTTTCTCAGAAAGTCATGTGGGGCTGCAACTTCCTGGTGCTTAGTCCCATCACAAATATGAAATCCTTCTGGAAAGCCTGAAGAAAACTCATGAGATATTTGTGTTTTATTTAGTTGTTCAAGTGGAAAAACACAACAGACTCCCCCCACCCCCTTTTAAAAGGAGAAAAATCTGTTGACTCTTGCATACAATAACTCAAACCAGCTGACCTTTAAAACTTCAGTCTTCACATGTGGTCAAGCCTCAGACAGGCTCTCTGCTAAGTTTGAAAAAAATTTAAATAATTAACTTATAGAGCAAATAAAATCTGCTTCTGGGGATACAGAGTAAACTGCTCAGATGAGGATTCAGTTGAATAATGGCTAGTGACCCAAAACCTGTCCTTGCCATGGCTAGACGCCTCACTACCTAGCCGTGTGATTTCTGACTAAAGGGTGCTGGGGAATAAGCCAGCTGCCCTGAGGGGCTGACTGTGCCCAAGTATGCATCTGGGGCTTCTCACAGCAGCTCCTACTTGGAGCCAACAGGATGGGACTGCACCAGAAAACCTGGAAACCCAAGGGTCCTGATCCTTTTCAGCCCCACCTCCAAAACCCTGACACCCTCAACTCACCATCCCAATCCAAGCTGATTCAACAAAGAAGAATTAATTCAATGCCTTTATTGTGAGGCTCTGGTGACACAAAAAAAACTGAACCACAGCCCTTGCCAGGAAGGAAGGAAGGAAGAAAAGGAGGGAGGGAGGAAAGGAAGGAAGGAAGGGAGGAAGGGAGGGAAGAAGGAAGGAAGGAAGGAAGGAAGGAAGGAAGGAAGGAAGGAAGGAAGGAAGGAAGGAAGGGAGGGAGGAAGGGAGGGAGGGAGGGAGGGAGGAAGGAACATTTATAAAATATTTTCCATGTGCCAGGCACTGTGCTGAGAGCTTTGCAAATATCTCATTTGATCCTCACAATAACCTTGGATGTAGGTACTAATATTATCCCTATTTTGCAGTAGAGAAAACTAAGGGAAAAAAAGGTTGAGTGACTCGCTCAGGGTCACACAGTTAGTGAGTGTCTGAGTCTGGATTTGAACTCAAGAAAGAAGAGAAAAAAGGTGAGAGAACTAACAAGAAAGGAATCAAGGAAGTCTTCCCATAGCAGATGGGGACGTGAGCTAAGCCTTGAAGGAAGCTAGAGAATCTCCAAAGTGGAAGTGAAGACACATTAGCCTGTTTTTGTCCCATTTTTGCTTACATTTAAAATTTACAAGGCATTTCCCTTACAATGAACCCCTGAGATAGATAGGACAAGAATGATTACTCTCAAAAGAGGATTTTGAGGCTTTGAGAGGTTAATTGACTGCTCATGATCACTTATCCTACACACAATGGTGCTAGGACTTGAACTCAGGACCTTGGACTCCCAAAACCAATGTTTTCCCCTGTTACAGTATGTTATATTTTGATAAAAGCGATTACTCAATGGGCAGCTATATATTGATAGAAGTAATTAATCAGTGGATAGAGTACTAGGCTTGGAATTAGGAAGATTCATTCAACAAAATTACTCAATGCATCAAATTCATATGATACCTTAATTCCAAGTGTGCAGATATTTTCTCCACTTTTATGTTTACAGAGTTTAGGGGAAAAAAAGATCTTTGGGAAATATTTATGCACTTAAATGTGTCAAGTTCTATATAATTCATAAATAACATTTACATTATCCATCACTCTCTGGGAACTGGTGTGTGTGTATGGCTATGTGTGTGTATGGCTATGTGTGTGTATGGCTATGTGTGTGTTTACATTGTAAGGGACAATTTATAGTGAAGTTTCCCCATTCTGAAAAATCAAATCATTCAGTATTCATTAGGCCTAGGTTTAGGTCATCCAACCTTCAAGCAATCTGGGGTTAAGCAATGGAGACCCTCCCTTAGGGCCGGCTCAGCACAAGATATGCCAAATAAGGCTAAGACTGCTTTCATTGGACACCCACATGTTTCTGGGTCCTTTGTCTCAGAGAGATTCCCGGACTTAGGTTGTGGGTCAGCCCCACTACCAATAAGAGTTAAGGCCAGTTGGTGGGGTTGGATTTCTGCATTAGAAGATTATATAACCATGGGCCAGCTTCTACCTGTTGCTCTGTCCCTGCTGAAATGTGGGCGACAGGGGCAGAGTCCTTTCTCATAAGAAAGAATAAAGACCTTTTCTAACCTTAGATTCAGACTCTGAACTCTTCCATCTTGCACAACATACACTCTATCTATATTGCATACACATTCACATATGTGTATACATATGTGTGTATATTCACATATAAATATGCACGTGTCTCTCTGTATATGTGCATATAGACTCTGTGTGTGCATGTGTGTGTATTCCAACTCTGAAATCATTCCAGAAGTTTATTGGAGGGGAGTAATTTTTAACTACTATCCACTCTAAAATAACAACCAAAAGGATAAGGTATCATCAAGCGTAGGTGCTACTAGACATTCTCCATCTGAATAGATTGCTGCAAAAAATCAAAACCGAAGCTACTTAACACCAGGTAAAATTATCACAGGATTTAGTGGACTGGTGATTTTATCTAGTCTAATCAAAAGAATTCCAAAAAGTGACCTATTCTTACATTTTTGTTTAGCTCTTCTTTAATTTTTAGACTTTCTTTAAAAGATCAACTGTTATGAACTCTTTACTTTGTCAATCTTAGGAAGTACAGATCTAGAGACTTAATAGTTGGAAAGGTCCTAAGGATCATACCTTACCTTAATTATGAACTCTGTATGGAACATCTTCAACACTGGCTGAAGACCTCCAGTAATAGGAAATTCACCACTCCACCCACCTACTCCCCCACTGCACCCTGAGGCAGCCCGCTCCATTTTTGGACAGCTCTAATTATTACAAAGTTTTCCCTTTTGTTGAGCCAAAATCTCCTTCCTGGCTTTCAGTCAAAAGCAATAAAGTATGATCTGACCTGATCTGATATACAAGACACGTGTGCCTATCTTCCCACAGCCCCTCCAACATTTACCATTTTTGTCTTTTATCATCTTTGCCAATCTGATGGGTGTGAGGTGAAACCTCAGTGTTGTTTTGATTTGCATTCTCTTATTATTCATGTTTTAGAGCATTTTTTCATATGGTTGTTGAGAGTTTGCATTTCTCCTTTTGAAAACTGCCTTTTCAAATCACCCTACCACTTAATCTATTGGGAGAAAGGGCTTATTCTAAGAAATGCTTGTAGCAGTCTCCTCTAGATTTCATTCCATACATATGCACATCAAAACCTGACAGTATAAGGATTATTTTAGAGCCTGCTTTTGTATTCTGGCCTTGATTCTTCCTTTCCTGAAACTAAGCTTGGTATCCTTGAAGCAACTTAGATTTCAGGCAACTGAGTTCACTCAGTCATGCACCTAGATTGAGAAGCCTTTCTCCACCATCCAGGACTTCTGAATTTTAAAAGTGCAGAAGGATCTTAACATTTGGGTATTGGGAAGCTACATAGTGGGTACTGGGTACAGTGCTACAGTGGATGGAGTGCCAGACCCAGAGTCAGGAAAATTCATCTTCATGAGTTCAAATCTGGCCTCAGACACTTCCTACCTGTGTGGCCCTGGAGAAGTCACTAACCCTGTTTGCTTCAGTTTTCTCATCTGTAAAATAAGCTGGCAAAGGAAATGACAAACCACTCCAGTATCTTTGCCAAGAAAACCCCAAATGGGGTTATGGGGGATTTGGAAATGACTGAAACAATAACAAAATTGGGAGGCGACTTGACATATCTGAGACATGGGAAAGTGTAGTCTAAAGTGAGAGAAAGCAACCACAGGTGATGAAAACAATGAAAGCTGTTAAGTTCTTAGCCTGGACTCCATAAATTTTTTTAGTATTTTGATAACTACTTCATTTTAACTGGTTTTCTTTATAATCCTATGTATTGCATACATTTAAAAACATTATTCTGAGAAGGGGTCCATAGGCTTCATCAGGCTACCCAAGGGACCCATGATGCACAAAAGGGATAAGAAATTGGTGCAGAGGGATAGTAAGATGGTCCATACAAGGATAAGGACAAGAATATTTTTGTTGTGATGTTTTGGAGAGAAAGGAGAAAAAGCCTCAGTTAGAGGCATCCAATGAGGCAGTTACAGGAACGTGGAGCTGAGAGAACCCATGTGTGGACCACGTATTTGGCTGCAGGGGCCAAAAGGGAAGGGCAGATCTTAAGAGATTTTACAGAGGAAGGCACAGTGACCACTTGTATGTTTGAGTTGGCAGTAAGACAGCCAGGCAGTTGCAATTAAGCAGACAGATGGATGAAGGGTACTGAGCACTCAGTGAGAAGTGAGGTGTAAAGAGATAAATCTGGGGCTCATCAGTGTTGGGGAAGTAATTAAGACCATGGGAACAGATGAGATTACTCAGAAATGAATCCGAAAAGGCAGGCTTCCTCTGTAACATGAGTTGGGTTCCAGCTTTCCCCATCCTGGCTGCCTCCTGTGCCACCAAGAAAGCCCACATGTGCCCACAGTCACTATGGGATAAACAAACTTCTCTGCCATGAAGAAGCGGTCAAAGCTCCTTCTCAAATCTCTGCTGCCAAGACAGTACTGAAGCTTGAGAAATAGAGGGTGAGGGGCCCCCAAGACAAATCATTTGGGAAATCAACATCCCTCCTCCGTCTGGATGTCAGAAAGAAGAAAAGGAGAAAAAATCTTGGAGAAGTCCAGAAATGTGGTCAGTCCCCCTGCTCACATTTTCTACTTTCTGACCCTTATGTCCACACCATCCAAGTTTACTTCCTTGGTGCCTCTGAATAGAGATCAGCTAGTGTCTACATATTCTAATCTCAAACTTCAGAACCAATATTAAAAAGCTTACATAAATTATCTCTGGATATTAGCCTTCTTCTTAAGTGACCTTATCCTTGATAGGATAAAGCAAGAAGAAACCACTGAAATCATAGTAAAACTCACTCCCTTTACAAATGTGGAAACTCAGACCCAGAGGGATTAAGTGACTTGCCCAATGTCATAGAGGTAGTCGCTAGCATCAGTCAGAATTTGAACCCAGATCTCCTAATGCAGCACTATTTCCACTATACCAAGCTGCCTCCCAAATAAAGAGTGCGCCTTGTGTTACCACTAAATCACTTACTCCTTTTCGGTAATTTGTGAATTTCTAAATTTTCCCCACCTCCTCCCAAACTTCCAGACTACACAGAAGATCTCTTCTTCATCTGGGATTATTCTACACTGAGTTCAGCAGCATGGCATGCATCCTAATTAGTCAGAGCCACAACAAGTAATTTGGTGCCTGAGGGAATTCATTTAAGGAAGATGGAACCCAGGACACAAGGTCCAGTGGGGGTAGAGATTCAAAGACACTAATTAGCCCAGGGCTTAAGGAAAGAAATAGGAATCCCAGACCAAAGTGCTAAACTCAATTATTTTCCTACAACAATGCAAATGTGATCAGCATTCTATATTTTGTGAGCCTGGAACAAAGGCCCGGTCTCCCCACCCTAGTTATTGCTAAGGCCCCTCCCTCATCTCTTTTGGCATCTCCCACTATTGATAAAAGCTTGAAAATTCTGTCCAACCCTTTCATGATTTCCAGGCTTTCAGTAACAATTGTCCTCAGAGGCTTTAACTATCATACCTGTTGCCCCACTAACCTACCTAGACTTCCCATCCACGCTTGGGCGTGGGCCTTAATCTTTACTCCAGATGCCACTGATCTCTGTGAAAACAGCCCTGCATCATCCTCACCATCCATCATCTTGGAATCTGACCTGTGGAATGACCATATCAAAATACTGGCCAACAATTATGTGCAACCCAATCAAATGTCCTTAATCTCTTAACTCTTCCTCATTGACAATGTAGTGGCAAGAAATATGGCATTGAATCAATTGACCTGGCTTGGTAGTGGGGAGGGATGCTGAGATTCCCATTTGGGTAGAATCTGGACAACATGACCCCTGAGGCTCTGCTTGGCCACTTACCACCTTCTTGACCTCAGGCTGGAGCTCAACATCCTCTTGGTCTCAATAACCTTACTCACAAAAAGACAGGAATAATAATACAACAACCTACCTCACAGAGTTGTTGTAGAACCTAAACAAAATAATATATGAAACTATTTTATGAAGGTAAAACCCTATAGAAATATAATGTGAGTTGTTTTGCTGACTCCCCATCTAAAAGGTCTAAATAATAATGGCTCATGACTCTACAAGCTTTAAAAGTTTAACAAGCTCTTTCCTGACATCAGCCTTGTGAACTAGGTAGAATAGGTATTTTATTTGTACTTTACGGATGAGGAAAATGCAACTCAGAAAGGTATTTGTCTATGAGCACATGATTATTAAGGGATGGGGCCTAAATTCATATCCAGATCCCCAGACTCCCAAGCTGACTGGCAAGCTTTCTTATACCCCATAGGTTAAGACTAATATCAATCTGGTTAGGGTCCACCCCTCCTCCTTCCATCTTTCCGCAGGGATTACTTTTCCTAAAAGGAGACAAAGCAGACCAGAACCTGATTGACCCGTGCTTCTTCCACTACTTCCTGATCATCTAAGGCAATGGTTCTCAACCTTCCTAATGCCACGACTTCATATGTGGGCATATCTGCATGTGGGCAGACCTGCCTAGAGATGGATAGAGGAGCGGTGTCTCAATTTCTAAGACATCAGTTGTCATCAATTTCTGATGGTCTTAGGCAACCCCTGTGAAAGGGTTATTTGACCCCCAAAGAGGTTGCAACCCACAGGTTGAGAACCGCTGACCTAAGGGAATAAAAATACACACACACACACACACACACACACAGAACCAGGGTCCTTCCAATGTGGTAGATTTCCGAAGACATGTAAGTCATCATGTCCTTCAACATGTCTTGTCCTAATGACCAGACACATTTTCATATGGAAACAATAAGGGGTGGGGGAAAAGCTAAGTGCCACCCTACCTCTGTTGCATAGTTTTGCTGTATTACAGCAGTTAACCCCATTTTTGCTAACTGTTCACCAACATTCTATTGCCTTATTTCATCCCAACATCAAACCACAACTATGAGAATAGTGATATCAGAATCACCTCCAACACTCCCACACTATCTTCAATCAGTTTAAAGCTGCAGATTCTTGAGCTCTATCATGGTGTCCCTTCCACAATCTCAGCTACACATGAAAGCATGAGAGACACCACCTTCACCTGTCGTCCTATGGACCACAAAGGGTCATTGCTACTGAAAGAGAATGCTTCCTAATATGCTTTGGATGATGTATTGGAAAGAGTTATATAGTCAGAAGACACTGGTTTGTTCATCACTGCCTCTTAGCATCTCTGTCACTGGGACAAGAGACTTGACATTTCTGGGGTTAACTTCCTCATCTATAGAATAAGGTGACTTAACTAAATGAAGCCTCAGATCCCTTTGTGCCCTTGGCAGCATCCTGCATCCCCCCAGCCACGTCCAATCCTTCTTGCCTTTCTTGATGCCACTGGTCATGAAAGATCCTACTTCTTTTATAGAAATAAATATCCTACCAGTGTGATGGATTCCATCTACTCCCATCTACTAAAAAAAGATTGGACCTAAAAAGGAAATCCAACATGAAGGACTTATGACATTATCAATATTGGTAAAGAAGTCACAGTGGATAAGTCATTATTAGATCATAGGACCACTGAGCTAGTACTTCATAATCCATCTAATCCTAGGGTATTGCCTGAGGCTCAGAAAGATCAAAACATTCATCCAAAGTCACACAAAGAGTATCAGAGATGGACTTTCAACTTAGGTCTTCTTGACTCCAAACTGAACACTCCATCCCCCATAGCCAGCTCTTTCTGGTGCAAAACAACATAAAATTTTAAAAAGCTATCACCCTGACCCTAGCTCCAACCCCACCCCAAACACTAGCTTCCCAACCAACTCCTTTCCCATAATATTACAATAAACTCAAGTCACTGGTTTTTCCCCTAAATTGACCTGATTCAATTATGGTTCTTAGAAGCCTGACTCAAGAGTACCTTGTGGAATGCTTGCTCCAGGCATACTTTTTATAATGCTTGCCCCAAGCACAATAATTGCTAGATAAGGTTTCCAATTTTGCAGTCATCCAAGCCAGTACTTAACACCAAATTAATAATGTTTTTGATGCAGTGACAGTAGGACCATGCACTTCTGCGGCAAGAGAAACAAGCCTCCTTCTGATGGGCTTAATGGCAGCTCACTGCTTCCGTTGTAGGAAGTCCTTCAGAACAAGCTCCAAGAGATTCTCCAAATCCATAAGGCCCCATCCATTTCCAGGAGAAACCAGTCTCTCTGGCTAGACTCTCCAGATAAGAAATCTCATAGGATTTCCCCCTCAGATGACTTTTTCCTTCAAGGTAAATCCTATGGTTCAGCAGGCATGCCGCCCCCAAGGGAAATTCCTTTCTGCCAGTCTCCAAAGAACATCTGCAATGAGACAGGAATTCTAGGGCAGGTTTCCCTCTGAAGATTTCTCCCCTTAACACTTCCCTGGTATTGTAGGTCTCACCTTAGTAATGACAAAAAGTGGATTCTACCTTCGGCTTTAACATATGAAGCCAATTTCCAAGAACAAAAATACAGGCATTTCACCAGGGAGGAAGTTAGCCATCCTCTCTCCAGTCAAGGTCTTCCAGAGTTCATCAGATCATACCATAGGTTCACCAATTCAGAGCCAGAAGGGATCAAAGAGGCCATCTAGTCCAACCCCCAGTTCAAAAAGTGAAACACCTTTAGAATCAGGATAATCCGAGTTCAAATCCAACACTTTGTGCCTATTTGCCTCAGTTTCCTCAACCGTAAAGTGGGAATAATGACAGCACCTACCTCACAGAATTGCTGTGAGGCTCTTTTGAAATAATATTTACAAAGCACAACAGCATAATAATGTTGTTGTTCCGTCGTGTCCAACTCTGTAACCCCATTTGGAGTTTTCTTGGCAAGGAAATGGCAGTGGTTTGCCATTTCATTATCCAGTTCATCTTGCAGAGTTAAGTGACTTGCCCAGGATCACACAGCAAGGAAGTGTCTGAGGCCAAATGTGAACTCTGGTCTTCCTGACTCCAGACCCAACACTCTGTCCACTGTACCACCTAGCTGCCCTGTTTCCTTTTGGAAATTGATTACATATATTAAAGCCAAAGGCAGAATCCACTTTTTGTCATATAGGAGATGGTGTATATTAGCTATGATTATTATTATATAAGGCAGATAGGTGGGACAGTGGACACAGCATTCGACTTAGAATCAAGAGGTCTTGAGTTCAAATCTGACCTCTGACACTTTCTATCTGTGTGACCCTATGACTGCAATTTTATGCCTCAGTTTCCTTATTTGTAACACGGGTATAATAATAGCACCTACCTTCCAAGCTTGTTGCAAAAATAAAATGAGATATTTTAAAGCCCTTTGCAATACTATATAAATGCTAGCTATTATTATTAGGTAAAGCACCTTCAAGCAGAGATCTTAAAATGTTTGCATGATATACAGAGCAATAAGGACATGCTGGGCATGCTAGAAGAAGGCTGTATGTAATTTCTAACTCCTGAAGCAAGACAAGTATCTTCAATAGTAAATCTATTTGTAAATGGCTAAAGATCTTACAGGCCTGTGATTACACCCCCTTGATGATAATAAATATAATCTCTCTCTACATAGTACAATCTAGAAAACATTCGATCATCTCCACCTCCAGCCATTTACCAAAGACTGACTACAGATGTGCCAAGACCACTCTGGGAATTGGGAGTGGATGGGAATCAGAGATAGTCTCAGGCTTTCATTGGAGAACAAACTGGTGTCTGGGCATCCTCAAGCAGGACCCATGCTAGGTCTCGGTACCCCTAGCATAAAGTCTGCTGGCCATCCAGCAGCTCAGAGGTAGAGAATGCCAAGTTTTTAAAAAAAAAAACAAAAAACACTTATGCTTTCAGCCTAATTTCACCCTCTTTGAGGGCCTCTCCTAAGAGGGTTCCTGTTTCACTTTTGTTTGGGTAAGTAGGATTAGTACAGGATGGAATTTTATTAGATTTAGCAGAAAAGCTGTAACTGCTGCTGATATTATGATGTTGATATTTTAATCTGGTCCTGGCTGAGTAACCTCCTCCTGTGACTTTCAGTTTCAAAACAATGAGGCCGCTATGAGGTCATAGTAGCTGTTAAGGGAGTCATCATTATAGCTAACTCAGGTATCAGTATTACAGAGGCTGACTGTCATGCCTCTTTCCTCCATCTTTGGGTCAGTTCTCTGCTGTTTAGTCACTCAATCACAGGGTATTCATCATAATAGCAGATGTAAATGTCATAACATATATATTACATTGTAATATGTATACAGTCTAATGTATACATACAAATCTAATATAGATATATAATATATACATACGTGTGATATATAGAACATAGACATGTAACATATACATGCATATAATGTATTGTGTATGCATTTAACACAGATGATATATAATATACAATGTATATAATGTATAATGTACACATATAACATAGATGATATATAATATACATGTGCATATCATGTATAACATATACACAGCATAGATTATATATAATATACACATGCAAATAATGTATAATATATACATATAACATAGATGATGTATAATATATACATATATGTATATATGCTTATGTGTTTGCATGTGTATAGATATAGATGTGTGCACACACACACACAGCTCTAAAGATAGACAAGTGCTTCACATGCATTAGTTTATTTGAGCCTTACATTAACTCCAGGGACTGGAGATATTATCTCCATTTTAGACATGGGGAAACCAGAGCTCAGAAAGATAGTGAGATTTGCCTGTGATCACACATGGGCAACAGCAAGATTCAAACCAGTTTCCTGTCCCTATGGTGTTCAGCACCATATCCTCCCCTCTGAAATTAAGTCAAGTCACAGACATTCAGTAAGCGGCTGCTGCATGCCAGGCATTGGGCTGTATATTGTGGATGCTAGGTAAGGCAAAAGCTAGGTCTGCTCGAAGTGTAATGGGGGAGACAAGACACACACAGCTATATACAAACTGGAGATCATCTCACAGGGGATGCACTAGCATTAAGTAGAGATTGGGAAAGGCTTCTTGACAAAGGTGGAATTTTATCTGGGACACGGATGACACTGAGAGGTAGAGATGAGGAGTGAGAGCATTCCAGACGTGGGGGAAGAGATGGGGTGTTTGTGCCCAGAATGGAGAGGAGGCCAATGTGATTACAGAATATGTGAAGAGGAAAGGGGAGAAGAAGAAGACTAGACAAGTAGGAAGGGACCAGGTCAGAAAGAGCTTTGGGAGCCAAGCAGAGGATTTTCTACTGAAGCTGCTTCTCAGTAAAGAGATGAAAGAGGAGATGAACTATCCAAATGGAGAGATCTGTGACTATCTGTTATGTAGCCACCCTCTTCTATGAGCAAAGATGATAAGTAAGAACTGTTTAGTTGTATGACAGGAGCCCCATTGTACAAGGACTTTGGAAGCCCCCTTCTTTCTAGAAGAGACAGTCTTGTCTTCTTGCATCCTCTAGATAAATGACCAGGATGGCTAGGGGGCACAGTAGATAGAGCACTAGGCTTGGAATCGGAAAGTCTTCTTCATGAATTCAAATCTAATCTCAAACATTTACTAGTTGTATGACACTAGGCAAGTCACTTAACCTGCTTGCCTCAGTTTCCCCAGATGCAAAATGAGCTGGAGAAGGAAATGGCAAACACTCCTGTATCTTTGCCAAGAAAACCACAAATGAGGTCACGAAGAGTCAGACATGACTGAAATGACTGAATAACACCACAATGGTCTATTTGTAAAGGGGAAGCCGCCTCCTCAAAGAATGGCAGGGAGGACACTAGGCAACAGAAGAAAAACTTAACACAGAGCTGAGACCATGAGATATATTTTGATATTTCTTTTATAAATGTCTATGTTTTATACCAGAGAATTCCACTCTCCCTGATAAGTAATTTTGTGCTACATGGGCAGTTCGAGGACTACCGTTACATTCCAAGGGCACAATTTCCAAATGTTGGAATTGAGGGAAGAATAGGCCTTCAAATATGGCATGACGTACAAAAAAGTCTGAATTGGCTCTGCTCAACACATGAGGATCCACAAGATGGTTATTTGCAGGGAATGTAGGGAAGACTGGATAACAAAAGAAGAGAGAACTTGTGGATAAGTACTATGAAAAGAGGAGCCTTACTAAGATCTGTGCCAGGTGAGCCGTGTTTGTTTTCTCCTGCCTGTCAACAAAATGATTCCACCATCAAGTAAAGCCAGAACCTTTGGTATAATTTCTTGGTTTCTTAAGTACAATAGTCCAGTACATAAAGAGCCATAGGGCCCAACTGAATCAATTCTCTATCCCTACTGGATACCTTCCATACTCTACCACTATTGTCCCATATCTCTTTTGATCTTTGTGACTAAACTCCTCAAAAAAGCCATTGACAATAAGTGCCTCCACTTCCTCTCTTTGCTCTCTCTTCTTAACTCCTTTCTAACTTTATCATTCTACCAAAACTGCTCTCTCCAAAGTTACCAATGATCTCTTAATTGCTAAATCCAGCGGCATCTTCTCAATCCTCATTCTTCTCAATCTCTTTGCAGCTTTTGACATTATTGATCCCTCTCTCCTCCTTGATACTCTCTTTGCTTTAGGTTTTCAGGACACCACAGTCTCCTGGCTCTCTTCCTACCTATCTGGCCACTCCTCCTCCTTTGCTGGAACCTGATCTATGTCACACCTTCTAACTGTAGGTGTCCCTTAGAGTTCTGTCCTAGGCACTGTTTTCTTCCTCTATACCATTTCACTTCATGATCTCATTAACTCCCATAGATTTAATTATCATCTCTATGCAGGTGATGCTCAGATCTATCTTACCCTAAACTCTCTTATGTCCAATCTCACACCTTCAACTGCCTTTCAAACATCTCTAACTGAATGTTTAGTATACATCTTAAATTCAACATATCCAAGACCCCTACAAACACACACACACACACACACACACACACACACACACACACACACACCTGCTCAAATACATGGTCTTCTATCGGCATTCAAAGCCCTTTCTAACCTCTCCCCTTCCTACGTTTCCAGCCTTCTTATACCTTATTCTCCAGCACCTACTCTTGATCCAGTGACAATGGCCTCCTGGTTGTTCCATGAACAAGACACTGCACCTCTTGGCTCTCAGCATTTTCTCTGGCTTTCCTCCACACTTGGAATGTTCCCTCTACTCATCACCACCTATTGTCTCCCCGGCTTCCTTTTAAGTCTCAGCTAAAATCCCATCTTCTATAGGAAACTTTTCCCAATCCCTCAATCCTAGTGCTTTCTCTTTTTTACTTTTTTCCTACTTTTCCTGTATGTAGCTTGCTTGTACATGCTTGTTGTCTCCCTGTTAGATTTTAAGCTCCTTGAGGACAGGGATTATCTTTTGCCTCTTTTTGTATGCCTAATGCTTAGCATCATACCTGGCACAGAGTAGAAGCTTAATAAATGTTTATTGACTGACTACTACTGTTAATAAAACCTCCTTTGGTAAATATCAGATGAGCAACAGTGTCTCATTTTGTTCTAATTCCAGGCTTTTGCCAGGAGCCCAGCCCAAGTCAGTCCTGGCAGAGAACAAGGACCAACTACCCAGGAGAAAATAGAAAAGAGAAAGAAGATTTCTGGAAACTTTTGGGGGCCTAAAATCATCCTGAGCTTCCTAAGGTTTGGCTTGAACCAGAGGCAAGACCTTGGAAAAACTACTTACTCTCCCTATGTTACTGTTCCCTCATCTCTAAAATGATGAGGATAGGGGCGGCTAGGTGGCGCAGTGAATAGAGCATCGGCCCTGGAGTCAGGAGTACCTGAGTTCAAATCCGACCTCAGACACTTAACACAAAAAACTAGCCGTGTGACCTTGGGCAAGTCACTTAACCCCAACTGCCCTCCAAAAAGCAAAAAAAAAAAAAAAAAATTAAAATGATGAGGATCCCTTCCAACTCTATGACCATCATAAGGGCATGGATCTAACAGGAGCAGAAATATCTAGAAGGAAAAGAGGTCACAATAGGTGAGGTCAACGTATCTCAAATGGAACTCATTACGTTGCTCCCTCTGGTTTTCCTCACTTCTGTCAATGGAAGACAACCTTCGGGCTTGAAACTATGGAGTCACCTGCGATACCCTCCTCTCCCTCAATCCCTAAATTTGAAATAAATGTAAAGTCCTACCTTAGAAGTTTAAAAAATCAACTACAAAGGTAAAAGATGAATAAGTCATGGTCAGAAAACAGTAAATATTATAAAGATCCACTCTCCATTCCAATCAAATTTCTCAGCAGACAACTAATCCCTGCTCCCATCTCTGTGATTTTGAACACGTGTCTCCCTCCATTCAGAATACACTCTCTCCTCACCTCCACCTTGTAGAACTAGCTTCCTACAAAGGATAGCTGAGGTGTTACCTCCTATACAGGACCTTTCTTGATTTCTTCATGTATCATCAGCCACGTCCTCCTGAAATCTTTCATTATATTTTACATATATTTACCTATACATGTTTCATTCTCCCAGAGGTTATGGAATATTTTGTTCAAATGACCAAATGAGCTATTTCTAAAGTGATTAGCATGCAACCTGTAACATAGTACGTGTTTAATGAATATTTGTTGGAAGTCCCACCAGCTGAAAGTGATTGATCCTTCTTCAGATACCTTACAGTACTTGTTTAGACCCTGCATTTACCTTTGTCATATTTTGTCTTATAGATAATAAGGTCCTTAAAGTTAGACTTTATTATTTTTCATCTTCATATTCTCACTGCCTTGCATGTAGGTATAGACATCTAACAGATGTTTGTTTAATTGAATCAAAGTCCTGTACATTCTTCCTTTAAAATTCCCCTGGAATCTGTGTTCTGCTCTCCATTCCCATAATCATTATTCTGACTACCTTCTTCCTGACCTACTGCCTTCACTTCCTACATGGTCTCCTTGTCTACAACCCTTCCCCACTTCATTGTATCCTATACACCTCTTACAGAGGACTCTTCCTAAAACACCATTTTCCTCTTATCATTTAAAATATCACTTGTGATTGAGGGCCCCGAACCTTAGCATTTTCACATCCTGAATTTGGATGTTAACTCTAGGTCCTTGCCAGCTGCACAATCACAGCTTTTGCATTTAATAACTGTATATTCTGGCCGAGAAGTTAAAATCATCTTCCTTTCCCAGCTGCTCACTCTCTGCTGTGGTTTGGCTGCTGATCTACAGTGCAATGGGGTATTGGCGGCTGATGCTTTCCAAATTCTGACAATTTCAGTAGCTGTCCCTCGTGTCATCCTTATCCAAAGATTGGGAATATGTTTCTGTTTGGTGGCAACATCCTAACACAATGAGCATACTCAACTTTCAGAAAGAAAAAAAATTCCATAACCATAACCACCATCAGTTGACAGTTTGAAAAAGCCCCCAAGGGGTCTAGTTAACACATCAACTCAAACTTACATAACCTGTTTTTGAGCACAATATTAGTGAATACATCCTGAGCCAAATTCTCATGGTCCCTAAGGAACTCTTTAGGGTTTTTGTTTGTTTCTTTTTGTTTTCTGTTTTTTAAGACAAATGGGTAAAAACTACATTAATTCTTCCAGACTTTGTATATATCCATTCTTCCTCAGATATTCCCCCCTATATATTCAGTTCAACATTGACTATGGGCAAAAGTATTATACTAGATAGGCACTGAGGACATAATGACCCAAAAAAACCATTTCCCTTTAGGGACTTTTCATTCCATTGGGGGAGATACAACAAATAAATAGATAAATAAATACAGTATCATTTCTAGGGGAAGAAAATCAGCACTTAAAACCAGAAGAATCAGAAAAGGCTCCATATTGGAGATGACATCTGGGTTGGACCTTGAACTCTAGAAAGTCTAACAGTAGAGAGTAAGGAGGAAGTGACTTTCAGGCATTGGGCAACCTGCACATAGACAAAGAGAGGGAGGTGGAATTTGGGCAACAGCTAAGAGAGTGGTATCCATGGAAAACATAACATAAGAAAAGTATGTAAGATCCTAAGAAGCCAGATCAAGGAGATCTTTAAATGCTAGACTGAAAACTATTTTATCCTAGATACAACAGGAAGCCACCAAAGCCTTTCTGATCAACAGAGGGATATGGTCAGATGTGTCTTTTAGGAATATTAATTTGGCAGTATGTGGAAGGCAGATTGGAGGGGAAAAACTGGAAGCAGGAAATGTACTGCACTGGTCCAGGCACAAGGTGAGGAAGGCTTGTACTGGAGTGATGGCTACATGAATGGGAAGAGGAAAGACGTAAGAAATGATATGGAAGGAGAATCAGCAAGATCTGACAAGTGATTGGACAGTAGAAGATAATGGAAAGGGAAGAAAGTCAAGGATGATTCCAAGATTTTAAACTTGACTGTCTGGAAGGAGAGTGGTGTCCTTAACTGAGACAAGGGAGGAGAAACAGGTTTAAATAGAAAGATAAATTAGTTCTATTTTGGATAGCTGGGTTTGAAGTATCTATGAGAGATCAAGGTAGAGATTCCTTCAGGCATCTGATTATGTGTGACTGTAGTCCAAAATACAGCCGGATTTCTAGATATAGGATATATTTCAATGGCAATGACAATACAAGCTGAGAGAGAGAGACAAACATACAGACAGAGATAGAGAGACAGAAGAGAGACAGAGAGGAGACAGAGACAGAGACAGAGAGACAGAGAGAGAGAGAGAGAGAGAGAGAGAGAGAGAGAGAGAGAGAGAGAGAGAGAGAGAGAAAAGAAAATGGGGTCCAGGACAGAGCCTTGGGGGCACCCATGCAAAAAAGGGAAGGATATGGATGGTAATCTAGCAATGGAGACCAAAGTGGAACAGTCAGATACATAGGAGAAAAACCAAAAGTGAATCATGTCATGAAGCCATCAAAGTGGTAATAATCTACATGGACAAAAGCTATAGAGTTCAAGTAAAATGAAGACATAGAAAAGACCATCCAATTCAGCTGCTGAGACCTTTGATCACTTTTAAGAGTGCTAGTTCAGCAGTGTGATAAGAGTGGAAAGTCAGATCACAAAGAGCTAAAAAGAGTCAAGAGTGAGGAAATTGAGGTAATTATTGTAAATAATTCTAGGAATTTGTCTGTGAAAGGAGAGATACTCGTGGTGGCTTGAGGGAATGACAGGTCAAGTGAAGATTTTGTGTGGACAGAGAAAATATTGGGTATGCTTTAGGGAAGGAGCCAGTTGGTAAACAGGTGACAAGAAAGATGAAAGGAGGGAAATGAGGAAAGGGGCAAAAAAAAGACCCTGGAGCAAGAGAAAGCTGGACTTGGGATCCTGCCCTGGGGGCCTCAGAAGTAGTCTCCTCAACTGGCCAAAGCATAAGCTCTCTGGAGCCTCCTGGAATCCCTAATTGCTGACTTACACATATTGTTTCAGCACCATAGCAATTTCATGCTTTCATGGTCCCATGCTCAAGTAGATCGTAACCCTCCATACCTTAGGAAATGGTCTTCAGAAGCTACTGTGGTCATAAAAGCTGCTCAGTGTTGAAAGGTACACACACACACACACACATAAAATATTTATATCAGCTCTTTCTGTGGTGGCAAAGAATTGGAAATTGAGGGGATGCCCATCAACTGGGGAATGGCTGAACAAGTTGTGGTACATGAATGTAATGAAATATTATTATACTATAAGAAATGAGGAGCAGGTCCATTTCAGAAAAACCTGGAAAGACTAACATGAACTGATGCTAAATGAAGTAAGTAGAATCAGAACATTGTACAAAGTAACGGAAATACTGTGAAATGATCGACTTTGATAGACTTAGCTCTTCTCAGCAATACAATGACAATTCCAAAATACTCATGATGGAAAATCCTATCCACATCCAGAGAAAGAACTATGGAGTCTGAACACATATTAAAGTATAACTATACTCTCTCACTTTTTTTCTTACTCATTGCTTTTCCCTTTTGTTTTGATTCTTTCACAACATGAGTAATGTGGATATATTGTTTAATATGATTGTACATGTATAGCCTATGTCATATTACTAGGCATACTGAGGAAAGGGAAGGGAAGGGAGAAAAATTTTTAGAACTCAAAATCTTATAAAAGTGAATGTTAAAAACTGAAAAGGGAAGGAAGGAAGGAAGGAAGGAAGGAAGGAAGAAAGAAAGAAAGAAAGAAAGAAAGAAAGAAAGAAAGAAAGAAAGAAAGAAAGAAAGAAAGAAAGAAAGAAAGAAAGAAAGAAAGAAAGAAAACTGCCTGGTTTACCAAGGCTGGCATTCTGGTATATAGTCTGTCCCAACCTGTGCTCAGATTCTTTCTAGTTCCACAGGACCTAACAGAACTTGCTCTCTACTACCTCAGCTTTCTAGAACCCAGATAGAGTCATTTTCCCTTACTCTTAGATGCCCTGTGTTCTCACGGTGGACAAACCAGGAATGGAGGAGGGCAAAGGGCAGGTTACATGCATTTTTATCAAAAGTTGCTTGAAGAACACAGTAGTAGACAAAAAAAGAATAAATTATAATCTAACATATTACAGAAATAGGTTGACTACTAATTCTACCAAAAATAACTCAATTTATGTTTCTAATTGGAAGCAGAAAATAATAGTGTCTCCCACACTGTACAGAACTTTACAATCTGACAAAATACTGTGCATACATTATCTGTTTTGATTCCTACAACAGTCATGTGAGGGATATGGTGCAGGTAGTGAAATCCTCATTCTATAGGTGAAGAAAGGGAGGGTCAGAGAGTAGATAACTGGACCAAGGTCACATATCCAGTCAGTGACCAATTTGAAACTCAAACTTTGTCCTTCTGACTCCAAATTCATTGCACTAACCTAACTTTCTAATCTATTTAAGACAGAGAAAAACATCCTTCTTTCCCACAAACATTTCCAGTGTCTGGCCAGGTATTAATTTTTAAATTTTGTTTCATTTTCATTTTTTTATTAACAAGCATTTTCTTTCAATTTCTCTCCCCACAATACTTCTCTTGCTCCTAGGAGCCATATACCCAGGAAAACAGCTGGGCTCCCACATTTACAGTCTGTCTCTATAAAATATGTCCTTGGAAAGCTATTTCCAAAAGAGTTTGTCTCTCTTCCAGATAAGACATCTTAAGTAACAATTAAAGGAGGGTATTAAGCAGAGTTTTAAATTGGTTCAGTGACAGGTACTGTCTCTTAAGCAATTTTCCCATCACAAATCACAAAAAGGTATTATTTTCTTTATCCTTGTCCCTTTCCTGATATACATAGTTTGTTTCTTTTTGTCTCTAAGTCACATCTTAACTGTTGCTGTATGAAGCTTTCTCAAGCTTACTCCTCCAAGCCTTCACAAGTTCTCTGGACTTCCTCTTCTTAATTTAACCTTCCTTCAACCTTTGGTGGTATTCCCTCCCAATGATCCGCAACATTATAGGGACTTAAGAAATGTTTTTTCATTTATCTATTCATTTATTTCTTCTTCTAGATATAGTTCTTTCTATCTATCTCCAATTTTTT
Source organism: Pseudocheirus occidentalis (assembly GCA_028646575.1). Taxonomy (NCBI): domain Eukaryota; kingdom Metazoa; phylum Chordata; class Mammalia; order Diprotodontia; family Pseudocheiridae; genus Pseudocheirus; species Pseudocheirus occidentalis. The sequence goes on along the minus strand of CM053598.1, from coordinate 60,539,930 downwards.
GTGGGGAATAGTAGCAGCACCTTTGGTTGGCAAAGTCATCAAATTCTGAGGTTTTCTGGTCCTTTCAGCATGATACATGGTGGGATTGCTCATAGAAGCCATTGAAATAGCCTTTCCCAAAGACTTACATGAACTGATGATAAGTGAAGTGAGCAGAACCAGGAGAACCTTGTACACAGTAACAGTAACATTATGCAATGACCACCTTCGACAGACTTAGCTCTTCTCAGCAGTAGAAGAATCTAAGACAATTCCAAGGCTCATGATGGAAAATGCTATCCACATCCAGGAAAAGAACTATGGAGTCTGAATGTAGATCGAAGCATACTATTTTTTCTCTTTTTTGTTTCTTCTTTCTTGTGGTGTTTCCCTTTGGTTCTAATTCTTCTTTACAACATGACTAATGTAGAATATGATTGTACATGTATAGCCAATACCAGATTGCATGATGTCTTGAGGAGCAAGGAGAAAGTTTTAAACTCAAAATCTCATAGAAGTGAACGTTGAAAATTAAAAACAAATTTTTTAAATGAAAAAAGAAACGGCCTTTCCCAAAACCAAGAATAAATTCCAGAATCTAGAATTTAGGACACTGGCTTAAGGGTGAGGATGAAGGGAGGTGGCATTGGGAGTTAGGAGCAGAACAGAGCAAACAGTATGTGGCAGAAGAAGGGGAATTAAAAGCCTCCAATTCCCAGGCCCCCTTAGTTTATCAATCTTCACCCATGCAAACTGTGCCAGACTTACATGAGATCAAAAAAAGAAGATGATCTGGAACTAGCATGCTAAAGTGGAGGTATTAAATTCGTGTACCCCATAAGACTTCTCAGTGTAGCCCAAACCAGATAAAAATGAAATTAGGAAATTTTCAAGAAAATAAATAAAAATACAATAAAATATAATGTGTACTTGTGATTTTCTAAGTCACTGTACCACTCAATGGGACCTATATTAATTTGAGTTTGACACCACTGGGATGAAATAGTCATTTGGAATCAGAAAGAGACCACTGACCATCAGCTTATCTTCAATTATTACCTGTACCTAAGCTAAGACCTTTAGCATTGAATCAATATCACCATCCTGTGTCTACACCAGAAACTATTTCCTTTTTTTAAAAACCCTGGAAATCTGACCTCTACGGTAACTAGGTGGTGCAGTGGATAGAGTGCCAGGCCTGAAGTCAGGAAGCTCATTTTCATGAATTCAAATCTACTTAATTAGCCCTATGACCCTGGGCAAGTCACTTAACCCCATTTCCCTCAGTTTCCTCATTTGTCAAATGAGATGGAGAAGAAAATGACAAACCACTCCAGTAACTTTGCCAAAAAATTCCAAAAATTCCAAATGGGGTCATGAAGAGTCAGGCACTACTGAACAAAACTATGTACCATAAACAGACGCCTGGGCTAGCTAGGGCCCAAGCCCTCTGGCAGGAAGCTCTGTTAAGGACGCAATTTAAGACTGGGGTAGCCCACACTCCAAACACCCATGGATTCTCTCTTGAACATCACACCTACTATAATTGAAGCAGAAAGTAGCTAACCTGCTGATTGTCGACTCAAAGGTCATGAGTTATACTCAAACAAACCTAGCGATTTATCTAGTGGCTGATTATAGATCTGCTGTTTGTGAATTTATCAAACCATTTGTTGAATCTATTCACATTTTAAGCTTAAACTATCTCATCCAGATGTGCACGTTCATCCATCTGGCAAATAAAAGTTTTTCCTTTTTGTCTTAAATATGCCCTACTCAAACTCTCCAGAGGGAACCTCTTGTCTTGTTTGGGGTACAGATGTATATGATTTCATCAGTTTCTGAAATTTCTAATACTGATGCAAATTGTCAAATAATCTATGATTGATCATCTTAGATAATTTCCTGGGGTGCTGACTGATTAACTGATTTATCCATGTTCACAAAGCTAGTATATATCAGTCAGTACCTGACTCCAAAGTGGGTCCCCTTTTCTTCTGCCACACTCCTCTCTCTCTCTCTTGATGACCACAATTCAATCAATCCCATCTCTGCTCTCACTGTCCCAACAGAAAAGTCCTAATCTTTTCTGTATGACCCCTTGTGATAGCCACAGCTGCCCACCCTCCTCAATCACTTGAACTGTCTTTTAGTTCGGAATTGCCTGTTCTGTTCCACTTTTCAAAGACTTGACTACACATGACTTTCCAAGCAGAGATGAAGGGAGAAAGTGGGGAGAACATCAAACAAACATCATCAAAGGTCAGTCTTTCAGTGACTCCCAGCTCCATTTCCAGGATAATAATTTAGTTTTTACTAGATTTGTGATTTCACATTTTTTTTACTAGATTTATGATTTAAGGAATACCAGTAAGGCAGCTAAGTCCCTTTCCCAATGCAGATCTTTAACTGTGCCATTGTTTCATTGGAGTGGAGCACCGAGAGATTGGTGATTTGTCCAATGTGACATGACCAGTATGGTACAGAAAGACAACTTGATTTCATGTTTTCCAGACTCCAATACTCTCTCCCCCCCCCACTATATTCTGCTGCTTCTCAATAACATATGTACTATAACTCTCCCCATTTTACAAATAAGGTAACCAAGGAATAGAAAGATCACAAAATCAAAGATTTAGAGTTGAAAGGTTGGATGACATCAAAGCCAATGCCTGCAACTTACACATGATGAACCTGAGACTTAGGGAAATTAAATCATTTGCACAGGTCAACCTAGTGTGATTCTGCTTAGACGTGGGATCCCAAGGCTGAAGTCGACCTCTTATCTTCTAGATTCCAAGTTCAGCGCTCTATGAACTAAGTTACCTAGAACTACCCTGTCCAACAGCACATAGTTAGGAAGTCAGTACCTTAAGAATATGAACACGTCTTCCTGATTCCAAGCCTGGTACCATCCATGGCAATTCACACAGTCCTTGGAAACTACCAACTTTTCACACTTTACATGTGTTATTTCACTTAAATCACAAAATAAGTTTGTGAAAGATACTATAGGTATAACTAGGAGCTCAGTAGGGACCGTCAATATACTACTGATACAGTTTAGACTACTTTTCAAGATGGTATAGTATAGTAGACAGAGCATTTCATCTAGAGTTGAGGACCCAGAGGATCTGGGTTCAAATGCCGCTTCAAAGATTTACTGTATGTGACTCTGAGTCTCTTAACCCTTCTCCAGGTTCAGTTTTCTCATAAAAATGGGGATTATGTCACCCTCCCCACAGAGTTGTGGGGATCAAATAAGAAAACATGTATGAAACTGTTTGCAAAACTTTAAGAGCTTTTGTAAATATCACTTGTAATTATTTCACCCTAGATCAAGGATTTATAATCCTTTTCTGTGTCATGGTCTCCTTGTGGCAGTCTGATAAACCCCTCTTGGAATAAAGTTTTTAAATACATAAAACAAAATATGTAGAATTACAAACAAACCAATTATATTGAAACACAGTTAAAAAATTAATTTAAAAAAACTAATTCATAAATTCCAGGTTAAGAACCCCTGCCCTTATATGCATGCCTGTTTGCCCACACCTGGACCCAGATGCCACTTGCCTGCCCGGTTCCAGACTTTTAAGTATTTCTTACAGTTGGCTCCCATCACCTTAGCATTTCAGCACCTGGAAGAACTTAGCTGAACCTGTAAACCTGAAGGTTTCACCAGTGCCTTCTCTCCAGCAGATCATATATAAAAGTGTTAAATAAGACTGAGTCCTGGCACGGATCCCCAGGGGAGCCTCCCTGTTTAAACGTCTCCATCCAGAAAAATACCCATGCAGTCCCTCTCTACCCTTTGTTTCCTGTATCTAAGGTAATTTCCTACATATGACAAAACAATTCCCCTGATCTCATCATGAATTTTTTTAACAGCCTTTTGTGGAGAAAGGCTTTGGGAGAGCAGACGTAGATTTCATCTACTTGTTCTTCTAGTAATGACTGGTATTACATGGTCGCAGGTGAAGCTAGGAGTTAACAGTGTCTCTCACACACACACACACACACACACACACACACACACACACACTCCCCTGCCAATTTATCCTCCTGTATTAAGGAATGCTTGTCATCAGTTTCATGAAGTTTAAGACTATACCAACAGCCCTCTTATCGAGAAAGAACCCCAAGGGTTTTACAAACTTTTTTTTTCTTTAAGAAAACATATTTTTAAACTATCTTATGCTTTATACAAGGCATGTTTAATGCACACTCAAATGCAATCACATCTGGCCTGCAACATGGCAGCTGTTTAACAGCCATGACACCTCACAAAAATTTAGGACAGGAAGCAAAGAATTCTGTAGCCAACTGGAGCTAAGAGGAGGAGGAGGAGGAGGAGGAGGAGGAGGAGGAGGAGGAGGAGGAGGAGGACGCTTTCAGAGCCCAATGCTACAACTGCCCTGCCTGGATCTCAGCCAAGACAACGTGGTTAACACCTCTGCGGTAATGAAAAGCAAAAGAACCATTAGTGGTCACAGGCCAGCCTCCTCAAGAGCCCAGCAGCACCTCCTGCACCAAAGTGACCCAGCCCTTCTGCTCAGGCATTGGGCAGTTTCTGGTTAGATCAGAAATGTACCTCTGCTCAAATGCCAAACCCTACTTTGACAAAAGATTGCCTTTCAACATCTCTGTGTCATGTACCTATGATTCACACAATTTGGCTTGCTGGGCATCTCCTGCCACAAAATGTGCCCAGGCACATTTCTGATTCAGCTGAAAATACCCTTCACACAACTAACTGCCAAACCCACTTCCCACGACATGCTGCCTTTCAAGCTCTCTGAACCACAGACCTACCATACCCCGGACATACTTTGGCCTGCTGGGCTGAGGCAATCTGGCAACTGGTTGCCCCAACCAACATAGGAAAGCCACATTCATACCTGATGGATGAGTGTACTAACTGTGCACAGAATGGAGCTAGCTGGGACTCTGGGTTAGAGAGCGAATTATTTTGATAGACAACCTTTGTGAGGCGTCATAGTGTGATGCACTGAGTTCTGGATCTGGAAACCAAAAAGACCAAGGTTCAAATCTTACCTCCGATAGATGTATGACCACAGGAAAGCCTCAGTTCTTTCATCAGCGACATGTGGACAGTAATAACAATAGAGAGGGCTGCTGTGACGACCAGATGAGATAATGTATATAAAGCTCTTTGCAAACCTTAAAATGTCAGATAAAAATGGACTATTTATTTCTCTCAAAACAGGTTATCAAGAGACTACCTGAAAAGGGTAGAAGAGTTCTTTCTTTACCAGGACCCAGAGGTCTCTTCCAGATGAAGCTGACTCCTTCCCCTAAGTGAAATAGGACGAGCAAGATATCCCAGCCTGACTCTCCTATCTCTGATACTGACCCTCTCTAGAGGCTCCTCAATCATCTGTCAAACCCTTATTCACACCTGGGCCCAGGCTTGCTGGAAACACTGGCCTCTCCTTCTACTTGCCCCACACCAAGCTGGACTTAGCTAAAATCTTGTTTCATGCACCACATATCACTCATTCTGGTCACTCTCTATCACCCTCTGGATTAAGTACAAACTTTTGGATGTGAAATTCTGAGCCTTCTGTAAGAAAGACATTGTTCCCCCTCGATTGTAAAAAGAAGGGACTGGTCTAGGTTATCCATAATGTTCCTTCCTGGTCTAATGTTCTAGGATTCCAAGTCAGTGTTTACTGAGTGATTATTTTGGTTCTAGCACTTTGTTAACTACAGGAAAGAAAAACGTTGGGGTTGGAGAGAGCATTGGGCTTAGTATTAGGAAGACCTGAGTTCAAATTCAACCCCAGATACTTAATAACTCTGTGTCCCTGGGCAAATCGTGTAATCTTTGCCTCAGTTTCCTCAACTGTAAAAGGAAACACATACCTCCCAGGGCAGTCGTGAGGCTCAAATGAGATACTGTTCATAAAGCCCAGTGCCTGGAATATATGAGGTGCTTAATAAATACTTGTTTAAAAGAAAACACAGACTATGCATGTACACATATTACATATATACATAGACATGACAAATGTAACATACGTTACCATAAGGTTCAGTTCATTTTTTCCTGAAGCTATCTCAGATCCATCCCCACTAGGATGATCATAGCTCACTTCCTTATCATTTCATACCTGCTGTATACATACACACACTATTGGAGAAGACACAAACCACAGGGATGGGACTGCTCCTTACCATGATCCCTATGCTCTTAGGAGAAATAAATTTGCTTATATACCATGACTGATTTTATGTTGAATGCCAACTCTGCCCACTAACTAGTGGTGCCAACTTGAGCAAATCACACCCTGACTAGACTATAAGCTCTAAGAAAGTAGGAATCATTTTGTTATACATAATACATGTATATGTATACGTATACACACATATGCATATACACACATATATTTGAATGTACACACATCTATATATTTTTCTATCTATATATCTGTATACACACATACATACATAGATATGTATAGTTTCTTTTTAACAAGCATTTAAATATTTAGAGAGACAGAAAGAAGGAAAAGGAAAGTTATATTTATATATAACATAAAATGCATACATGTATAGGACAATCAAAATCTAATAATTAAAGAATTCTCTAAGACCTAACAAAATCGAGCACTAAGTTATGTGATACCAGTTTTACTTACCGCCAGAAGCCAAATGGAGATAGATCATGATGAGCTAGAAAAGGCTGGGTGTGAGCTGGAGTCTGAAGGATGGTTCGGATCTGAGTTGGGTAAAGGAGGCAGAGACGGAGAGCACAGCAGACACTATGACAACATTTAGAATATCTTGTGACTAGGTAAAATAAAGAGACTGAAAAATTGGCTTGGAAGTTTGATGATAAAAAATTAGTGGTAAACAATTTCACAGACTGTTATTATTATAAAGTAGGCTAGATAAGATAAAACTAAGTTATAGAGAGCTTTGAATATAAGACTTTGATGAGAGTTTGATCCTACTGAAGGAGAGGAACAGGACGAAATAGATCCTTTCAGAAATGGGGCCACCAAATCACCACCTTTCATGGTGGTGGCATGGAGGATGAGTCAGCTGGAACAGAGAGTTGAGGATTGGGGGCTGTAACGCAGGTATAAAGTGATAAGGAAGTGAGCTATGATCATACTAGTGGGAATGGATCTGAGATAGCTTCAGAAAAGAATGAACTGAACCTTGTGATCATGTATGTTACATTTGTCACTGACAGTGTGAGTTCTTAGGGATTACACTAGGTGATCTCTAAGATTCCTTCCAATTCTAACTATGGTCACATAGTTCTGGAGGTAAGATGTGAACCTCAGGTCTTTTCAGTGCTAAGTGCCATACTCTATCGACCGTGTCATACTGAGAGAATATTGAAACTAGCACCACTAGTTAGTGGTCAGAGTTGGCAGAGGAGTGGAAAAGCTCTCCAAGAGCTTGAATGTAAATATATAAAAAATCAAAGAACTAAAGACAAAGCCTTAAGGGAAAAGACAGGTCATAGGAGGACTCGTCAGAAACAGAAAAATGGAATCATAAAAGGTATATTGTCACAGGAGCCAAGAGAGAAGTCTAAAAAAGAAGAGAGTGTCTCTAGTCTGAAATGCTGAAGCAGAATTGAGGGTAAGAGCTAAAAAAAGGACAATATGTTTAGGGAAGAAAAGCTCATTAAGGTCCTTCAAGAAAAATTTCAGTAGACTGGAAGGCAGAAACCAGACTGCAAGAGGTTAAAAAGGGAATAAGAGGCTAGGAAGTAAAATGTGTAAATGTAGTCTACAATAGTGGTGTCACTCAAATAGAAATGGGGCCACCATATCATATAAAAGGATCCTTGCAGGTGGCATATTGACTTAGAAAACCACATCTTATCATCATCTATGTTCTACTGTATTTTTATTTTCTTAACTGTTTTCCAATTATAATTTAATGTGGTTCTGCTGCCCTGGGGAGCTCCATTTGTGAGCCTCACACAGTCTTCTGGTGGTCTGTTTGGCACCTGATCTACACACTCAAAGACAGATATTTGGAAGTAGCTGGGGAGAGTAGCAATAAGAGGACAGAAAAGAGGTAAAGCTCGAGAGAAGAGGTATCTCTTACTCTCTTTGACTGGAGCAAGGAATAAGTCAGTTGTTATATGAAGAGTGGGAATTCCAGGTAAAGATGAGGCTCATAATGGATGCTCTTAAGCTTCTCCATAAGACAAGGGTTAGAGTTAACTGACAAAGGATCAACTTAGGCTTTGGAGGAGAGGAGACTTGGGATCTCCACTGGGTAGGATATTTTAGGGTGGACCAGCAAAGGATGAACAAGAGGACAAAATATTTGAAAGGGGCATCCTTATGAGCTGAGCAGAGCTGTAGAAATGTGAAAAGACTGTTGGCTTTATAAAAGTAGGTTTGGCAAGTTTATCAGAATTTGAAATTGTACTAGAATTTGTACTAGAACTAAGAGATTAGCTTTGAGAGTTCAATCTCTTTTTATGTCCTTCTGTCCCTTCTTCCCACTTCCTTTAGTCACTCAGTGTCCTCCTGCCATGTACCCTCATCTCATCTTTCCTGGAAAATCAGCTTTAATATTAATCATACCTAATACTATGAAATAAGTCCATGCTTCTTTACGGCAATGGTATTGCAAAGTAGGCCTTCCAACTCATCATGGTTGTGCTCTTCTTAAAAGGGATTTTAGGCAGTAAGATGTAGGTAAAGGAATTGGGGCAGGAGAGGGCAATGAGAACATCCCAGGGCCTTTAAAATCACACCCCACAGACACTTGCCTAATCTACCTGAGTTGGTCCTGGACCCACCTCACACACTCCTAATTCATTCCTGCTTTCCCCACCACTTTCTTCTTTTCATCTCTTTGTACATCTGGACACTGATGATTTTTATTTAGCTCACCCAATCAAGTTTCCAAAGTGGATTCCAAGTTGGCATGTACAAGTCCAGCCATTTATGGAAAGACTCATGACTACAGCAAAGAACTATTGGAGAAGACACAGAACACAGGGATGGGACAGTTTCTTACCACAATCTCTACGCCCTTGGGAGAACTAAATCTGCTTATATACAATGACTGATTTTATTCTGAATGCCAACTTTTCCCACCAGACAGCAGTGCAAACATGAGCAAATCACTCCCCGGTTAGACTGTAAGCTCTAAGAAAGTAGGGATTACTTTGTCCTTCATATATTCAGTAGAGTGCCTGGCACACAGTAGGTGCTCTTTTTTTTTTCAAAGTTTCTTGACTGACTGATGGATTAACTCCAACTCTAAGGACTTCAGTGTCCTTGTCAGTAAAATAAGGAGTTAAATGAGAAGTTCTCTAAGAGTCTTTCCAGATCTGACATTCTAGGCATGTTTATTTTGTCTTTCTAATTAAAATGGAAATGTGGACATGGGGGCTTCCAAGAAAACTGTTTCAGTAGAGTAGGGTAGGGGTGGATGGCAAAAGCCAAACTTTTCTTGAACATTATCTAATTCAATGTCCACCCGGAGCATAAATCTCAGCAATATTATCCCATACAAGTGGCCATCCATGGCCTCTGATCTGGGCCAGGGCCTCTGCCGAAGCTTGGCCATATCTCTCTCGCTCCTGGAGCTGGGTTGTATGTTTCTAAAAACACTCAATAAATACTGACTTGTTTGGACCACGTCCTCCCTGGTCTGGGAAAGCTCCTTTCTTACAGCACTTCTCTTCTAACACTACTCAAGCTTTCTGCTGACACTTTGCTTTATTCCCCCAACACTGCAGCCCCCTCCTTTCAATCCTACTTAGGCAAACCTGCACTCAATCATTTCTGATGTGTTCACTCACTTTAGACTTCCATGCTCCAATGCAAGTGAGGACAATCAGCCTCTCGTGACACACGGAGCATGAACTGCCATGTGGCTGTCTGTTCATGTAACTAGGAGAAGTTGGGGGTTCATGACGCTGATTCTGATGTGTACGTGAGAGGTACCTCCTGACCACCAGAGGCCTCTGCATAGACAGACAGCTGACACCGGACATCAGCAGATGAATTACAGCCCATTCATCCTTGATTCCTAAACCATATGGGCTCTTACTGTTCACAATCAGTCTAGCTTCCACATTCATATACATTTAGAGGAGGCTTTCTCTGCTGTTTGTTAGGCAAAGAAAGAGCTAGACCACTGGTGGACAAGAAGGTGGATGGAAGATCACTTCTCTACTCAGAAATCTTCAGGGGTGGCTAGGTGGTGCAATGAGTAGAGCACCAGCCCTGGAGTCAGGAGGACCTGAGTTCAAATGTGGCCTCAGACACTTGACACACTAACTAGCCATGTGAATTTGGGCAAGTCACTTAACCCCAATTGCCCTCAAAAAAGCCAAAAAAAAAAAAGGAGAGAAATCTTCAGTAGCTCCCTTTTGGCTCTAAGATCAAATAAGAATAGGAGTGAGGAAGGGACTATCCCTTCTAGAAAATAGGGCAGTGATTACAAAGAACTGGCATGGCTTCATCAAGCTCTGTTCATGTCAGACTAATCTCATTCCTTTAATGACAGGACCACAAGACTCTTAGATCAATGGAATTCTATACTGTACAAGGAAAGCAGAAGCAGAATGCTAGAGCATATGGAGAGCCATTCTTTTTTTTTTTTTGCTTTTTGGAGGGCAGTTGGGGTTAAGTGACTTGCCCAAGGTCACACGGCTAGTTTTTGTGTTAAGTGTCTGAGGCCGGATTTGAACTCAGGTACTCCTGACTCCAGGGCCAGTGCTCTACTCACTGTGCCACCTAGCCGCCCGAGAGCCATTCTTGAAGCTCAGGTGATGCTTCTTTTTTTTTTTTTTAGATATATCAATTAATTTATTTTTAGTTTTCAACATTCATTTCCACAAGATTTTGAATTACAAATTTTCTTCCCACCTTTCCCCTACCCCCCATGCCAAGATATTGAGCCTAGTGAATACCCCTTTCCCCAATCTGTTCTCTCTTATATCCTGCCCCCTGCTAACTTTCTAGGGAAAGATGAGTTTCTATACCCCAGTGCCTGTATGTCTTATTTCCCAGTTGCATGTAAAAAACAATTTTTTAAACATTTGTTTTTAAAACTTTGACTTCCAAATTCTTTCCCTTTACCCTCCTCACCCACCACCACTGGAAAGACAAGCAATTCAATATAGGTTGTACATGTACAGTTACGCAAAACGTTTCCGTAGTAGTTAGACTGTAAAAGGCTAACTATATTTCCCTCCACCTCAAGCAGAAAATAAAATGAGAAATGTATATTTTTTAATCAAACAGGAAAGGAATTTATTTTCCAAGAAACTTAAATAGGCCTCATTGAAATTGAATGGAAGTAGAAGGAGGAAGAAGGGTGGGACAAGTAAGAAGAACAATCAGACATTACACATTCAGTAAAAAAAAAATTAAAGGAAAGAGCCTATGGAATGCAAGAGATCAATAAGTCATACGGGAAGATCACTGGATTAAAGAGTCAGATGTCCCAAGTTCAAATCTCAGATCCAATTGGATTTATGACCTTAGACAAATCATTAAAATCTCTTGTCCTCAGTTTCTTCATCTGACAAATAAAGATTTGTTCTGAAGGGGAGGTGCTAGCAAATAAGGGGTAGGAAGAAGAAAAAATAACTAAGGCTCTCATTTCTATCAAATGAAGAGAAAAAAGAAAATTTTGTAGTGACCTTCATAAAGAGTGTGATGTTTAAAGATTTGACTTAATGCCCTACATATTTTAGAAATGAGGCCTTTATCAGACACACTGGTTGTAAGAATTCTTTCCCAATTTCCCACTTCCCTCTTAATCTTGGTTACATTGGCTTTGTTTGTACAGAAACTTTTCAATTTAATGTAATCGAGATTATCCATGTTGCATTTTATAACGCTCTCCAACTCTTCTTTGGTCATAAAGTCTTCCCTACTCCATAAATCTGACAGGTAAACTATTCCTTGCTTTCCCAGATCACTTACAGTATCAGCCTTTATGCCTAGGTTATGCACCCATTTAGACTTGATTTTAGTGTATGGTGTTAGATGATGGTCTATGCCCAGTTTCTGTCATACTGTATTCCAATTTTCCCAGCAGTTATTGTCAAATAGTGAATTCTTAACCCAGAAACTGGGGTCTTTGGGCTTATCAAATAGTATGTTACTGTAGTTGTTGACTACTGAGTCATTTGTACCCAATCTATTCCATTGATCCACTACTCTATTCCTTAGCCAGTACCAAGCAGTTTTGATGACTGCTGCTTTATAATACAGATTAAAATCTGGTACAGCTAGGCTACCTTCTCTAGCATTTCCTTTCATTAATTGCCTTGATATTCTGGGCCTTTTGTTCTTCTAAATGAATTCTGTCACTATTTTTTCTAGTTCTCTAAGGTAATTTTTTGGTAGATTGATTGGTATGGCTCTAAATATGTAATTTAATTTAGATAAAATTGTCATTTTTATTATATTAGCTCAACCCAGCCATAAGCAATTGATGTTTTTCCAATTAGTTAGATCTGCTTTTATTTGTGTGAAAAGTGTTTTGTAGTTGTGTTCATAGAGGTACTGGGTTTGTTTTGGCAGGTAGATTCCCAAATATTTTATAGTGTCTACAGTAACTTTAAAGGGGGTTTCTCTTATGATCTCTTGCTGTTGGACTTCATTGGAAATATATATGAATGCTGGGGATTTTGTGGGTTTATTTTATATCCTGCAACTTTGCCAAATTTATTTATTGTCTAAATAAGATTTTTACTTGATTCTCTTGGATTCTCCAAGTATATCATCATATCATGTGCAAAGCGTGATAGCTTAGTCTCTTCTTTGCCAGTTTGATTCCTTTGATTTCTTTTTCTTCTCTAATTGCTACTGCTAACATTTCTAGTACCAGATTGAATAAGAGGGGTGATAGTGGACATCAATCACTGCTTTAAATCACTATTGATTCGAGAAATGCACATCAAAACAACTTTGAGGTACCACATCTCACCAGTCAGACTGGCTGAGATGATAAAACAGGAAAATGACAAATGCTGGAGAGGACATGGAAAAATGGAACACTAATGCATTGTTGGTGGAGCTGTGAACTGATACAACCATTCTGGAGAGCAATCTGGAACTATGCCCAAAGGGCTATAAATAATTGCATACCC